>JAJHSJ010000018.1:30110645-30200730 GCA_021015155.1 Magnolia officinalis | reverse complement strand
CTCGACCGGTCGTGGACGACCTTCGACCAGTCGTGGACTGCCTACGACCGGTCGAACATCGGTTTTCCTGATTGCGCGCAGAAATTCAAAAATCTGTTTCTTCTAAGACCAGTCGTGGGAATTCCTAGACCAGTCGAAGACGAATTTCTGTAGCTATAAATAGCACACGAATTTCAGAGTTTAATCGGTCGAAAAATCTATCAAAGCAAGTATATTCTAGGCTCCACTCTGAGATAAGTCGTGTTTATTTTTAAGCTAATTTGCGCTTCATTCTAATTCCTTTTGTTAGCTTTTTGCATTTGATTTTATTCTAAATTCCAATCGTATTTGAAAAGGGAAAATCGTGTATTCCTTCTTCTTGGAATTAAATCAAATAGAGCTAGCCCTTTGTGATTTCATTTAAAATCAATTAGAACTTAGAACCTCGATAAAGTGAGTATTGGACATTGAACTATCATTATTGAATCTCTACTCCGATCGGTTCTTCCGGGCTACTGCAAAAGGATAAGATCCAGGTATTCTACAATTCCTGTAATTTCTATTTTGGTTTTGTATGAGATTTGCCAGAAAAATCTCTATGTGTATGGTTATCTGAGGAGAGCCAGAAAACTCAGATTGTGGGGTTTTTTGAATTGTGTAAGCCCAAGTGATAAAGACACAATTGTGAAGGTTTTTGGTGAACCTGTGAAAACCAGTTTTATTAGAGAACGCTAATATCCCCTGTGTGAGGATATTAGGAGTGGAGTAGCATTCTGTGTGGCTGTTTTAGAACAGTTGGTGAACACACAGGCGAACCACTATAACTTCTTGTCTGTGGATTGAATGGTTATTTAATTCCTTATCTTTTATCATTCAGTTCTATTTTCCTTGTGGATGTGAATGTTGTAACAGTTTGAATTTCAAGCAAGTGTGGGAATGTTGTAATAATTTAGTGATTTATTTCTGCATTTATTTTCCAGCAATTCCCTTATTGATTCAAGCTTTAAATTCCAAAATTGTTCCAGCAAGGTTGCCCTGCCATTTTTATGGGTGTAGGCTGTCCCTAGAACAAGACATTTGTAAATTCAATTTATTCAGTGCAGTTTGTATTTATTTCTTTTTCCTCTTTGATTTGAGAAATTGATACAAAGACATTTCTAGATAAAAGGTTGTCCTACCATAAACATTTGGTTTTTGGTGAAAGGTTGTCCTTAGAACAACGTTTGTATCAACCTCTCAAATTCAGTAGTTTGAGGTTGCATTTCATTTCTGCATTGCAATTTATTTAATGTTCATTGGCTATCATACTTTGTTTAATTTCGCTATTATAAGTTTTTATTTGGCATTGTCCTATTCACCCCCCCTCTAGGACATATAGCTTGGCCATTTCAAGTGGTATCAGAGCCTAATAGCTCGCTTTTATTTCTTTATATTTGGATTTATTTCCTGAGCTAACGATCTAAGCTATATATAATAATGTCAAATTTTGATAGCCTCTCAGTCACTAGGCCTCCACCATTTGATGGCTCCAACTATGCTTATTGGAAAGCCAGAATGAGGATCTTCCTCAAATCAATGGATGAGAGTGTGTGGCAAGCCACAGTGACTGAATGGAATCCTCCTGTCATGGAAGTAACTGGAGTTGATGGTTCTAAATCTATGAGAATTTCACCATACTTTCAATGGACCACACTTCAGAAAAGTGAGAGTAGTGCTAATGCTAAAGCACTAAATGCAATTACTTACGCACTATCACCGGATGAGTTCAAAAGAATCATATCCTGTGATACTGCAAAGCAAGCTTGGGATATTTTAGAAATGACACATGAGGGTACATCGATTGTCAAAAAATCTAAAGTCCAACTCCTCACAACTAAATTTGAAGAAATTCATATGGAGGAGAATGAAATGTTTATGGACTTCTATACTAGATTAAATGACATTGTAAACTCAATGTGGGGTCTTGGTGATAAAATCCCAGAAAGTAAAGTGTGTGCAAAAATACTACGCTCTCTTCCTGAACGGTTCAATTCTAAAGTAACCGCGATCCAGGAACTTCGTGACACGGACATATGAAGGTGGAAGAACTTGTTGGGTCTCTACAAACTTATGAATTAAATTTTAAAGCTCCTAAAGGAAAATCAATTGCTTTGAAATCTTCCAAAAATACGGTAGAAGATAAATCCGATTCTGAAGATGACTTAGCTCTTATTGCAAAAAGATTTTACAAAATTTTTAAAAGTAAGAAAAGAGTTGATTTTCAAAAATCAAATGATAAAAGAAGTTTAGATCTAAAACTCGAAAATCTTTGAAAGACAGTCAGTGTTACAACTGTCATGAGTATGGGCATCTAGCAAACAAATGTCCTAATAAGGACAAACCCAAAAAGAAGGGTATGTTGGCTACATGGGATGAATCATCTGACTCTGAAGCTTCTTCTGAATCAGAAGATTCTGAAACCGAGTCGGGCAATGAGGTAAAAGCCCTTATGACTCTAGCCAAGTTTACCTTCTCTGATCACGATGATTCTACTAGTGAAGAAATTTGGATAATGATCATGAGAATGAAGAAGATCTTCAAGATGCTTACAATGCCTTATACAAGGAGAGTTGTAAAATTGCTGTGTGAAGCTTAAACTTCAGAGAGAAAAATTTTCTAAACTTAGAGATTGTTTTTGACTTGCTTGTTTTAGAAAAATCTCAAATATCAGATTATTTTGAAAAATCAAAAAGTGATTTAGAATTCAAAAACTCTCTGATTGTTGATTTAAAATCTGAAATTGAGAGACAAAGAATGAAGTGTCTTCTCTTCTGAATTCAAGGAAACTTGGAGGTATGCCCAAGGTGATTCTAAATTAGAAAAACTCCTATCCGGTTCAAAAAATGTGGCGATAGATCCGGGTTGGGTTATGATAAAACAATACCTCATAAACAGAAGAATTCTCTCACCTAAAATTGTGAAAGGAGAATCCTCTAATTCAAAAGAGAAAAACACTTCACAAGGTTTTGTCAAAACAACAAAAAAATTTCAAAAACCTAGAAGCAGCTATGTCAACTTCAAAAATCAGATGAAAAATCCTTTAGCTGAAAAATAGTTGATTTACTCAAGGAGCTTTTAAAATCTAACTCTGTAAGTCACTCTTACAAATATAAACAAAAGAAGACCAACTATGTTCCTAAACCTAAAACTGTTATGAAATGGGTTCCTAAAGTTGACTGCTTGGTTGCTCACACTGCTTTCAAAGCAACTAGCCTTTCAAAGTGGTACCTAGACAGTGGTTGCTCCAGGCATATGACTGGTGACAAAGCTCTTTTCAACCGATCTACAAGATATGACTGATGGGTCAGTCACATTTGGTGATGGTAGCAATTGCAAAATTATTGGCCAAGGTACGGTTCAACTCTATAATCTTCCCTTATTTAAGAATGTTTATATGTTGAGGGTTTAAAACACAACTTTTAAGCATATCTCAAATATGCGATAACAATCATAGTGTGAAGTTTTCCAATCAAGGTTGTGAGATTATAGACAAAAAGGGGTCTGTGATATTAACTGGTCTCAGAACTTCTGAAAACTGCTATATAGTGAGAAATGACAGCTCATCTAATCAATTGTGTTACATGGTCCATACCGATGAAACAGAATTATGGCATAAACGCCTTGGACATGTACACTACCGGAATTTATATAGATTAGCAAAGAAGAACTAATAAGAGGTCTACCAAGATTCAAAAAGTAGATAAAATATGTGGTGAATGCCAGTATGGTAAACAAACTAGGAGATCTCACAAAAAGGTGAACTCCAATACCACATCAAGACCACTCGAACTTCTTCACATGGATCTAATAGGACCAACTAGAACGGAAAGTCGAGGTGGTAAAAAATACATTCTGGTTATTGTAGATGATTATACCAGATTCACTTGGGTTTCATTTTTAAAGGACAAATCAGAAACCCTTGATGAAGTGAAAAAGATAATCAAACGGATCCAAACTGAAAAATGTTCTCAAGTGAAGTAGATCCGAAGTGATCATGGATCCGAATTTGAAAATAGTGGTTTTGAGAAATTCTGTAATGATCATGGAATATCACATGAATTCTCTGCACCAAAACTCCACAGCAAAATGGCATTGTGGAAAGAAAAAATAGAGTTCTTCAAGAAATGGGAACTGTTATGCTAAATAGCATGAAGGTTTCTAAGAATTTATGGGCTGAGGCGATTATATACTGCTTGCTATATTATTAATCGTGTTTATACTTGCAAATCAAATAATAAAATGCCCTACGAAATGTGGTTTGACAAAAAACCTACAGTCAAATATTTTCGCGTTTTTGGCAGTAAGTGTTATATTTTACGTGACCGGGAAATTTGGGAAATTTGATACTAAAAAGTGATGAAGGATTATTCTTAGGATATTCTTTAAACAGTCGTGCATATCGTGTACTACTGAACAAAGGACCGGAGTTATTCAAGAGTCAATTAATGTGGTCATAGATGATCACTTAAATACTTCGGCCCCTAGTTCAGATAATGATGAAGTTCTCATAATTGAAAAACCAGAAACTTCATCAAGTGAATTTAATCATGATGTGAGGACTGTCAAAGATCATCCAACTACACAAATCCTTGGAAATCCTCTCACTGGTGTACGCACTCGTAGACAATTAGAAGATTTTTGTAATTACGTGTGTTTCACATCTCAGATAGAACCGGTTAATGTAAAAGAAGATTTTTCTGATGAAAACTGGATAGTTGCGATGCAGGAAAACTTAATCAATTTTTTCGTAACGATGTCTGGTATCTTGTTCCAAGACCGAAAGATAAACATATTATTGGAACAAAATGGATTTTAAAAATAAGTCTGATGAATTGGGAAATATTATTTGAAACAAGGCAAGACTGGTTGTGCAAGGGTACACTCAATTGAAGGTATCGATTTTGAGGAAACTTTCGCTCCAGTTGCACGCCTTGAATCAATCAGATTATTTATATCCATTGCATGTTTTAGAAAGTTTAAGATTTATCAAATGGATGTAAAGAGTGCTTTTCTTAATGGTGATTTACATGAAGAGGTTTATGTTGAACAACCTACAGGGTTTGAAGATCCTAAGTTTTCTAATCATGTTTATCGCCTTAAGAAAGCTCTCTATGGGTTGAAACAAGCTCCCAGAGCATGGTATGAAAAATTGACTAAGTTTTTACTGGGTCACAATTTTCAAATGGGTAGTGTTGATAAACACTTTTTGTTAAAAGAAGAACAATGATATTTTAATGGTTCAAATCTATGTTGATGATATAATTTATGGATCAACTTGTACTGACATGACTGTTGAGTTTGCAGATCTAATGAAATCTGAATTTGAGATGAGTATGGTCGGAGAATTAAACTATTTTCTAGGATTGCAAGTTAAATAGCAATCTGATGGAATTTTTATTTCTCAAACTAAATATGCTCTAAATTAGTTAAGAAGTTCGAGTTTGAAAATGGTAAGAATTTTGATACTCCTATGAGTACTTCTCTAAAACTCTCAAAGACTCTACAGGTAAAGATATAGATCCTAAACTATATCGAAGCATGATTGGTAGTTTACTGTATTTAACAGCAAGTAGACCTGATATTGCTTTTAGTGTTGGAATTTGTGCTAGATATCAGTCTAATCCTAAAGAATCTCATTTGACTGCTGTTAAACGCATTATTCGTTATGTTGCATTCAGTTAGTTATCTGGGTCTTTGGTATCCCTATGATACTAGTGTTCAATTGGCTGGGTTCTCGGATGCTGATTGGGCTGGTAATATGGATGACAGAAAGTCAACCAGTGGTGGTTGCTTTTACATTGGAATTGCATTTGTTTCTTGGTTCAGCAAGAAACAGAGTTCCATTTCACTCTCAACTGCTGAGGCTGAATACATTGCTGCAGGAAATGCATGTACTCAGTTAGTCTGGATGAAACGCATGTTAAGTGATTATGGTATTGCACAAGACTCGATAGTTTTATATTGTGATAATTCAAGTGCAATTAATATTTCCAAAAATCCAATCCAGCATTCACGAACTAAGCATATTGACATTAGATTTCACTATATTCGTGAACTTGTTGAAGAAAAAGTAATTTGTTTAGAATATGTTCCAACCGAGAAACAACTTGCTGACATTTTCACCAAACCACTCGATAAATGCAGGTTCAATAAATTGAAATTGATCTCGGTATGTGTAATATAAGATGATTGATTATGCATTTTGTATATTATATTGTAAATATCTTCATAGTTTTTTATGAAAATTTTTTAAAAAATGCATGTTTTGGTCTTACACGACCAGTTGAGGATAGTCTCGACCAGTCGTGATTCGACCGGTCGAGGACTAATCACGACCGGTCGTGTATCGCGCTGGTTCCTTTATTTGGGGAAAAAATCACTTTTTCCTCATTTCCCTCTTCTTCTCCAACGGGCTTAGCTTCGACCGGTCGTACCCATCTATGGGATTTCTCCAGGTTTGAGTATTTCTCTTGATTTTGTTGAAGAATCTTGAACATTGCTTCTTGTCTTCCTTGTTTGTGTTGATTATTTCATATTTCCTTAAAGGGTTTGGATTTTCTTCCTCATTTCTTTGGTTGAAACCCATCTTGTTTTTCTTGAAATTTCTTTTTTTTCAAGATATGGATGTTAGAGGTAAAAAGCGAACTAGTAGAGGTGCTTCTTCATCTAGGTCTAATGTTATTTCTCGCCGTCATCTTAGAGATCCTAATGATGACCCTCCACAAGTTCGTGATTTTCGTACTAAGAAGGTTATTGTTGAGAAAAGCAGTTAGTATTAATCATATTGCTCAATTTAATCTTGTTCCCCTCCTTCAATCTGTTGGTTGGGTTAACATTTTGAACTGGGGAGGGCCGGCATTTCAGTCAATTGCTCAGGCCATGGTTGCATGTATTACAGACTTTTCTCTTGAGGAATTAACTTTTATTGTTACTACAAGAGAAGGGCCTTTTACTGTGGATCGTCATTTGATTTCTGGCTTAATGGATATTCCAGTAAATGATGATGGAATCCACCCTACCACATTGGGTGATAAAGTTACTGAATCTGAAAAACGTCTATTTACTAGAGCCCTTGTAATATGGATGCACCTTGGTCTGTCAATGGTACTGTTCTCAAATCCAGGTTGCTGTTGCCCAGATACAGAGTTCTTCATCGTATTTTTACGTCTAATGTGTATCCTCGGGCTGGTAACAAAACTGAGTTGACTCTTCTGATGGTTCGTATACTGTACTCAGTCATTAGTGGTGCCAATGTTTGCTTGCCTTCGTTGATCTGTTCTTCTATTATTCAGTTTCGTTCTCAGCCAGGTCATGGTGACATTCCATTTGGATATTTGTTAAATGTCTTAGCTACTCATAGGTTGGTCACTATGCCTGTTGGTGAAGCTCCGATCCAACACCTTATTTTCAACAACTCCAACCTAAACAAAATGAAGTTGAAATTGGCCGCTGGTCAAGTTGATAATGTCGAAGGTGGTGGAGCTGCTGGAGTTGGAGATGAGGATGAAGGCGATGATCTTCCTGATGAGGATATCAACATGGATGATCTTTTTGATGATATTGAGTCTGCATCTGAAGATGATCCAGATTTTGTTCCTTCTGATTTCGATGCACGTCTGAGTGCATTAGAAGAAAAGGTAGAAAATATGCATGTTAGCCATGATGCGCAATTTAAGAAAATGCATAAGTATTTGAGGCGCTTACAAAAAGGCCTTCATCATATTGATGCTACCATTCCTGCTCCTTCAGGGTCTGATTAAATGTTTTTATAACTGAAGTTTGAACTGATTTCACTTGAATTTCTCTTGGTACTGTTGAACTTATAACTGTGACTTTGGTTTGTAATATCTTCTCCTAACTCTTTTATGCTTATTCTCTATTTTACTTCTTGAGCTTATGGATCTTCCTTTGTCATATTTTTGACAAAAAGGGGGAGAGAAGAATGGTATATATGTTTGTGTTGTTGATATTGTGTGTATCATTCCTTAATGGGGAGTCTTATTGAGGGGGAGTGATTCATCTCTCATATTGTGTATGGTTGTCATGTGTTGACAACTGGTTCATGATTCTCTATTGTGATTTTATTGAGTATCTTATTAAAGTTATATATATGTTTTGTCACAAATTTGACAAAGGGGGAGATTGTTAGTGCTATTATATGATACCTCTTTGGTTGTCAAATTTCGTGTGTCAAAACCTTGTCTTGGGTGTGTTCTATGTTTAAGACACCATATCAACTTATGGACTTTCAAGCGGCTTCAAGGTACATTTCGAAGATATAAAGAAGACACAGTATTCTTGATTCAAGCAAAGGTTATTCAAGTTCAAGATACAAGCAGTGTTTGAAGGTGTGAAGCTCAAAAGCAAACTCAAGATAAATGTTGGTGTCAAGTCTTTGGACGACTCGTACTTCAGGCTTCAAGTACTAAAAGATTTATCATTCGTTGAATGAAGTAGAGTTCAATGTCCATACTTCATTATTCAGGTTTGATAGACCATAGTCATTGACCTTAGGGTAGGTCATTTTGGATACATTATACAACTGTGTTTAAACATGTTTTTGATCTGCTCTTAGACTAGTCCTGGTTCTGGTTCGACCAGTCCTAGCACTGGCTCGACCTGTCTAAGAATTTCCTAGGCCAGTCTTGGACTTGTTCAATTTATCGGATTTTCTGGTTCGCTCACGACCAGTCTTGGAGTCTGCTCGACCGGTCGTGGGATGTCCTCGACTCGAACCTCGACCAGTCGTGGAGCCTCGATTCAAACTCCAGCGACTAAATTCACTGTCGCTCGACCAGTCGAGAAGGGGTCTCGACCGGTCGTGGACGACCTTCGACCAGTCGTGGACTGCCTACGACCGTCGAACATCGGTTTTCCTGATTGCGCGCAGAAATTCAAAAATCTGTTTCTCCTAAGACCAGTCGTGGGAACTCCTAGACCAGTCGAAGACGAATTTTGTAGCTATAAATAGCACACGAATTTCAGAGTTTAATTGGTCGAAAAATCTATCAAAGCAAGTATATTCTAAGCTCCACTCTAAGATAAGTCGTGTTTATTTTAAGCTAATTTGCGCTTCATTCTAATTCCTTTTGTTAGCTTTTTGCATTTGATTTTATTCTAAATTCCAATCGTATTTGAAAAGGGGAAATCGTGTATTCCTTCTTCTTGGAATTAAAATCAAATAGAGTTAGCCCTTTGTGATTTCATTTAAAATCAATTAGAACTTAGAACCTCGATAAAGTGAGTATTGGACATTGAACTATCATTATTGAATCTCTACTCCGATCGGTTCTTCCGGGCTACTGCAAAAGAATAAGATCCAGGTATTCTACAATTCCTGTAATTTCTATTTTGGTTTTGTATGAGATTTGCCAGAAAAATCTCTGTGTATGGTTATCTGAGGAGAGCCAGAAAACTCAGATTGTGGGGTTTTTTGAATTGTGTAAGCCCAAGTGATAAAGACACAATTGTGAAGGTTTTTGGTGAACCTGTGAAAACCAGTTTTATTAGAGAACGCTAATATCCCCTGTGTGAGGATATTAGGAGTGGAGTAGCATTCTGTGTGGCTGTTTTAGAACAGTTGGTGAACACACAGGCGAACCACTATAACTTCTTGTCTTGTGGATTGAATGGTTATTTAATTCCTTATCTTTTATCATTCAGTTCTATTTTCCTTGTGGATGTGAATGTTGTAACAATTTGAAATTTCAAGCAAGTGTGGGAATGTTGTAATAATTTAGTGATTTATTTCTGCAATTTATTTCCAGCAATTCCCTTTATTGATTCAAGCTTTAAATTCCAAAATTGTTCCAGCAAGGTTGCCCTGCCATTTTTATGGTGTATGGCTGTCCCTAGAACAAGACATTTGTAAATTCAATTTATTCAGTGCAGTTTGTATTTATTTCTTTATTCCTCTTTGATTTGAGAAATTGATACAAAGACATTTCTAGATAAAAGGTTGTCCTACCATAAACATTTGGTTTTTGGTGAAAGGTTGTCCTTAGAACAACGTTTGTATCAACCTCTCAAATTCAGTAGTTTGAGGTTGCATTTCATTTCTGCATTGCAATTTATTTAATTAGTTCATTGGCTATCATACTTTGTTTAATTCCGCTATTATAAGTTTTTATTTGGCATTGTCCTATTCACCCCCCCTCTAGGACATATAGCTTGGCCATTTCAGGGCACTCATATATCCACTCGGTCTCGATGTTGAGACGTCCTCTGGTACCAAGAGGGTTTAGAAATTTTCACCCAGGGCCATCTATGGCAGCTCGATGCTATTAACAGATTTCTGGTGTCCCATCTGGCCACCCACGATATGCCTTCAGAGGCTACGACCCTGATGTCGCTAGGACATACAGTAATCACAACACATAATGCAAGGTGCATGAGTCATACAATCCAGTCATGCATCAATCCTGCGCATACCGTGCGATCATGTGAGATAACTTCCACCTATCAGGGAGTCTCATAATAACCTGCCCAATGATATATGCAATGGTCAACCACATCTCATAACAAACATGCACATGATGCGTATGGACATGTATCATGATGCTTATGCTGTCACATACTCATAATCGATATCAATAATCGGCATCGACAATTGATCTCGACAATGTGGACATTTAATCAACATTACCCCCAAAGAATGACCCACATAGAGCCTAACATATAGTGGACCCATGACCTCACACAAGGGCCAAAAATACAACACCATGGGCCTCACTTAAGAGCTTAATACACATCACGATGGGCCTTTCACATGGGCCTAACATACATCACAATGGGCTCCATAGCCTGGCCCTCAAATGCACCACAATGGGCCTCATACAATCATAATGGGCCACGTCACATGGGCCTAATACACATCGGATGGGCCTATATACATCGGATGGGCCATGTCGCATGGGCCCCGAATACATTACAATGGGCCACAACCCATGGGCCCCAAACACATCGCAATGGGCCCCTCACACGAGTCCATTATGCATCACATCAAGATGGGCATTAATGGATGACCATAAATATGTCACATTGGGTCTCATATACATTAAGTAGGCCGCATCACATGGGCCACATATACATCACAATGGGCCTCTAACACGGGCCTAATATACATCACAAGGGGCCACATCTCGTGGGCCTCATATACATTACATTAGGCCTCGACAATCGGAATCGATCTCAACAATTGGAATCAGCCTCAACCAAACGGAATTGGCCTCGACAAATAGAATCAGCCTCGACAAACGGAATCGGCCTTGACCAAACGGAATCGACCTCGACAATTTGACTCGACCTCGACAATCAAAATCGGCCGAACAAAGCCTAGGGGAAGGTCATAATGTGGTCATTTAACTATCATTGCCCATCAATGTGGACATTAAACCATCATTGCTCCTAAGGCATTGCCCGCCATAATCATCATTACATACATCATGGAGTGATCACACATCGCAATGGACCTCATATACATCACATTCGGCCCCATACAAAGGCCCCACATACGTCTCATTGGGCCTCACTCATGGCCGTTATATACATCATATTGGGCCTCAACCCATGGGCCATCAAATACATTAAGTGGATCGCATCCACGGGCCGCACCAATAGGCCTCATATATATCGAGTCGGCCATATCACATGGGCTGCACCAGTGGGCTTCATATACATTGATTGGGTAACATCAATTGGCCGCACTAATGGGCCTAATACATATCACAATGGGCCTTGCCCATAGGCCTCGGATTCAAGTTGGTGGGCCGCAACATATGGGCCTTAAATACAAGGCAGGTGGGCCCTATCACATGGGCCTCAAATATACCTCATAGGTGGGCCTCAAGTGGGCTGAAAATATATCACAACGGGCCTTACCAAATGGGCCACAAATACATAACAAGTGGGCCCTACACATGACCCTCAAATATAACAAGTCGTAAGATCATCTGGACCATACCATGACTGGATTGCACGGTGTGGCCCACCATGATATATTTTGAGATCCAACCTATTCATAAATTAACATAGAGATAGATGAAGTGAAAACAAATATCAGCTTAACTGGAAACTACTGTGGCCCTTAGAAATTTTGAATGGTGGATGTCACTGTCCACTATTTCAATGGTGGGGCACACTTGAACTTTAGTTCTAACTCATTCTTTACCTCATACCATAAAATGATATCTCAAAATGGTTGTATGGTATGGATACAACACACGCATCATGATGGGCTCCACCGTCCAAAGAGTGGACGTGTAGATAAAACATATGCATCATTGGCGCCCTACAGAACTTGCTGACAGCAACTCACCAGCCATGTAGCTGGTACGAGGTACCCCAGCCAATCCGTCCCCCTATTGGTGGGTCCCACCATCCCATCCTAATGGACGGTGGATACAACACATGCATCATGGTAGGGCCCACGTCCCACACTGGACGTACACAACAACCATGTAGTTGCTGTACGTTGCAGCTACAACCGCTTCAACACGGCAGAGCAGGTGGGTCCCACGTAGGGCCCACCATAACATATTTATGCTATATGATATATATATATATATATATATATAATTTTATATATTATATTTCTCTCTTTTTAAAAAAATAAAGTTATGCTAGTACACCTTACTATCAGTTCACACTTCACTGCGTAAACACATCCAGCGTCCTTGGACGCTGGACGATATAGATGTACATGTGGGTCCCACATGTCAGATGGGTTCCCACCGTCCAAGCAATGGACGGTGAGGATATGAAACATATGCATCACGTGTGGGCTCCACACGGATGAACGGCCTGGATAAATAGATCATGCCCTTAATCAGGGCCATACACCAGCCAATCCGTCCACCTATATTGGATGGCGGATAACGTCATACATCAAGGTGGGTCCACACATGTGAGACCCACCAGCTATTATATTAAGATGATATTTATGTTTTATTCTTCATACGGTCCAGCAGCAGAGGCTGCTGGATGTCCCCTGGCTAGACGGTAGTATGGAGGAAATACATCCATCAATGGTGAGGTCCATGTACACGTAGCTCACCAGCCACATACATCAAGGCGGCCCCACGTACACGTGGCCCACTAATGGATGGTGAGGATCTAATCCATTCATCAAGGTGGGCCGCAAGGGGAAAAGAGATAGAGAGAGATTAGAGAGACGTGAGGCAGGGGAGCTCCGCCACTATGAGCTCCCTTTTGCAAGATATAATGCATACATCAATTGGGTCCCAGCACAAGTGGGTCCTCAAATAGAAATCAATCAAATCAAACCCAAAAAAAACCCCCCACCTTTGATCTCATCTTCCTTCTTCTGCCTATAACTTCTAGAGCTCCAAGGAAACGATTCCAATGATTTAGATGGACTTTGTATGGTGGAGATAGGAGGTAAGAAGGTGGGTCACACCTAGCTTCTCCATGGAAGCCATGGACATTGGGTGCTTGGGTTGCTTGGGAGAATGAGTAGAAATGAGAGAGAGAGAGAGAGAGAGAGAGAGAGAGAGAGAGAGAGAGAGAGAGAGAGAGAGAGAGAGAAGGTGTAAGGAGAGAGGGATGGGAGGTATGGGCTCTCTTGACTTGTTGGTAAGAAAGGGAAAGCTAAGCATGGGTTGTTTTGACTTTGGGTAGGGAGAGGTAAGGGTGAGTGATGGCTTGTGATGGGATGTACTTGACTTATGATTGATGAGACATGTCGTAGAGATTCTCTCAAAATTTGCAACGCTCGGCGTTTTCCTCGAACTGAACGTGGGCCCACATCTCCTGGCCTGGGTATCGCCTCGACGCGCGAGACGCGGCGTCGGAACCGCGGCAACGGCATGGTCGCATTGGTACAAGTCTCGGGTCGAGTCAACTCCGATATGCAGGACTCGGCTTAGGATCGTAAGGAAACATTGGATACAGGTTGTGGGTTGCTGGAATTCGACCACAAGGACTACGGAAGCCTACAGAACCGTACGGTCTAAGATACGGGCCTTATAGCTCTCCTCTCCTAATAAAAATTTCATCCTCGAAATTTGCAGAATGGACAAGAGAAGAAGAAACATCATTAAGTATATAAGTCAAGACACAATCAATCTACCAAAGGATTAAGATAGTGCTATCTAATCTCAACTTCGCCCTCCCAAGATGCATCATCTACACTATGGTGACCTTACTAATCTTCAGATCCCAGATCAGAAATGATCGTAAATGGATTACTATGCAGCCTCACAATTTCAACTGTAGGGAGATATATCAGAAAATCTCCAAGTTATTCGAACTCGGGAATCTAACCATTCTAGGTTCTTAATAATCATTGAGTGAAGGGTAACTATCAGCAAATATGTGATGTTATCCTCAGGTATTCCCAAGTTATGCTCTGATACCAAC
Organism: Magnolia officinalis; assembly: GCA_021015155.1. Taxonomy (NCBI): domain Eukaryota; kingdom Viridiplantae; phylum Streptophyta; class Magnoliopsida; order Magnoliales; family Magnoliaceae; genus Magnolia; species Magnolia officinalis. The sequence continues at coordinate 30,186,333 of JAJHSJ010000018.1, read as the reverse complement.
TTCTGTCACTCCCCAAACTCAGAAATCGGGCTCACAAAATTTTCGATCGCCGAATCCGGTGCCGACAGCCTCCATAGTACCCAATTCTCGGCTCCCAGCGAGCATACGCCAGATTCCGATCCTGGGATCCTACAAGGAGGATTTTCCAACGTACATTTGTCTCATAAGAAACATAACCACAAGTTTACCCAAATCACAAAGGCAACATCATCATCACATATCCACTAATATAAACATTTGAATATAATGTTGAAAGAGAAATACATATATCAAAAATCAAAGCTCCGGAAGTCAGCTGCAAACTCCAAGCTCGACGCTGCTGCAACCTAATGCTACCTGCGCGCATCTATCGTGCATAAGCTTATAGAAAGCTTAGAGGGTGGTGTAAGTATATGCATAAGATAAGCGTCAAGTAGTCAATACAATGCCTTAATCATACAATATCGAAATTACTGGCAAGATCATGAATCATACGATATTAGAGTACACAATACAATCAGCTATGCAAATGAGGAGTCATAGAGAGTCAAATATTAGATGCCAAGGATACAATGCAATATGTAAATCCTACTAAGTCTGTCTAGGCCATATAAGTACAGAAACATAGCAACCCAAAATGTCATATGCCTGCGGATGCAATGTAATATGTGATGCGAATGAAATGACCAAGCTGGAGTGTGAAGTCGGGATGATAGTACATAGTATCGCAGGCTATGGGGTCCACCACAAGGGACTTCTATCCAAACCAGTCCCATACCTAAATTTGGATAGTCAGACTCAATGTGCTAAACTCCTGATCACAGATTAGTCGTGCGCCCCAACCGAAATTCTGGCCATTGCGAAGGTACACGTAACAAATAGCTATGCACCACCAGCCCTAGTGGATAGTGAATGAATGAATAAATGAGTATGTAACTCCTGCTCAATAAGTCCACATATCAGTATAATACATCTTTGGAATCATCACCGGAGTCTGGTACACTCCAAACTGGCTACTGCCCCAACGAGTGAAAAAGACCTCACTACCCGCCTGCCAGCAGTATACCAATGCCTATCCAGCTCGTCGATAGTGGACACATTTAGGAGCTGGTCAGACTCAGCCTAGCTATGCCTACTCCCTCAGGTGGGTAAGGCCACACCCCCTCTCAATCGACCATGACACAGTGGGAGACGTGACCTCCTGGTATTCGGCACTCCGGCGCTAATGTATCCACTCGGTCTCGATGTTGGGGCGTCCTCTGGTACTAAGAGGGTATAGAGATTTTCACCCAGGGCCATCTATGGCAGCCCGATGCTAATAATAGATTTTTAATGCTCATCTGGCCATCCACGATATGCCTGTGGAGGCTACGACCCTGATGTCGTTAGGGCGTACAGTAATCACAACACACAATGCAAGGTGCATGAGTCATACAATCCAGTCATGCATCAATCCTGCGCATACCGTGCGTTCATGTGAGATAACCTCTGCCTATCAGGGAGTCTCATAACAACCTGCCAAATGATATATGCAATGGTCAATAACATCTCATAACAAACATGCAGATGATGTGTATGGGCATGTATCATGATGCTTATGCTGTCACATACTCATAATCGGTATCAATAACTGACATCAAAAATTGATCTCGATAATGTAGACATTTAACCAACATTGCCCCCAAGGAATGGCCCACATAGAGCCTAACATATAGTGGACCCATGACCTCACACAAGGGCAAAAAATACAACACCATGGGCCTCACTTAAGAGCTTAATACACATCACGATGGGCCTTTCACATGGGCCTAACATACATCACAATGGGCTCCATAGCCTGGCCCTCAAATGTACCACAATGAGCCTCATATAATGATAATGGGCCGCGTCACATGGGCCTAATACACATCACATGGGCCTATATACATTGGATGGGCCACGTCCCATGGGCCCCGAATACATCACAATGGGCCACAATCCATGGGCCCCAAACACATTGCAATGGGCCCCTCACACGAGTCCATTATGTATCACATCAAGGTGGGCATCAACGGATGGCCATAAATACGTCACATTGAGCCTCATATACATCAAGTGGGCCACATCACATGGGCCACATATACATCACAATGGACCTCTAACACGGGCATAATATACATCACAAGGGGCCGGATTCATGGGCCTTATATACATTACATTAGGCCTCAACAATCAGAATCGATCTCAACAATTGGAATCTGCCTCGACCAAATGGAATCAGCCTCGATAATCGGCCTCGACAATCTGACTCGGCCTAGACAATCAAAATCGGCCGAACAAAGCCTAGGGGAAATCACAATGTGGTCTTTTAACTATCATTGCCCATCAATGTGGACATTAAACCATCATTGCTCCCAAGGCGTTGCCTGCCATAATCATCATTACATACATCATGGAGTGATCACACATCGCAATGGACCACATATACATCACATTCGACCCCATACAAAGGCCCCACATACGTCTCATTGGGCCTCACTCGTGGCCCTTATATACATCATATTGGGCCTCAACCCATGGGCCATCAAATACATCAAGTGGATCGCATCCACGGGCCGCACCAATAGGCCTCATATATATCGAGTTGGCCATATCACATGGGCCGCACCACTGGGCTTCATTTTCAAATGATTAGGCTATATCAATTGACCGCGCTAATGGGCCTAATACATATCACAATAGGCATTGCCCATAGGCCTCAGATTCAAGTAGGTGGGCCCCATCATATGGGCCTTAAATACAAGGCAAGTGGGCCCTATCACATGGGCCTCAAATATACCTCATAGGTGGGCCTCAAGTGGGCTGGAAATATATCACAATGGGCCTTACCAAATGGGCCACAAATACATAACAAGTGGGCCCTACACATGACACTCAAATATAACAAGTCGAAAGATCATCTGGACCATACCACGGCTGGATTGCACGGTGTGGCCCACCGTGATATATTTTGAGATCCAACCTATTCATAAATTAACATAGAGATAGATGAAGTGAAAACAAATATCAGCTTAATTGGAAACTACTGTGGCCCTTAGAAATTTTGAACGGTGGATGTCACTGTCCACTATTTCAATGGTGGGGCCCACTTGAACTTTAGTTTTGACTCATTCTTTACTTCATACCATAAAATGATATCTCAAAATGGTTGGATGGTATGGATACAACACACGCATCATGATGGGCCCCACCGTCCAAACAGTGGACATGTAGATAAAGCATATGCATCATTGGGGCCCTACAGAACTTGCTGATGGCAACTCACCAGCCATGTAGCTGGTATGAGGTACCCTAGCCAATCCATCCCCCTGCTAGTGGGTCCCACCGTCCCATCCTAATGGACGGTGGATACAACACATGCATCATGGTAGGGCCTACGTCCCACACTGGACATACACAATAGCCATGTAGCTGCTGTACGTTGCAGGTACAACTGCTTCAATACGGCAGAGCAGGTGGGTCCCACGTAGGGCCCACCATAACATATTTATGCTATATGCTATATGATATATATAAAATATTATATATTATATTTCTCTTCTTCTTTTTTTTTTTTTTTTATAAAAGTATGCTAGTACACCTTATTATCAGTTCACACTTCACTGCGTAAACATGTCTAGCGTCCCTAGACGCTGGACGGTATAGATGTACATGTGGGTCCCATGTGTGGGATGGGTTCCCACCATCTAAGCAATGGACGGTGAGGATATGAAACATATGCATCATGTGTGGGCTCCACACGGATGATGGCCTGGATAAATAGATCATGCCCTTAATCAGGGCCATACACCAGCCAATCGTCCACCTATATTGGACTGTGGATAATGTCATACATCAAGGTGGGTCCACACGTGTGGGACCCACCAGCTATTAGATTAAGATGATATTTATGTTTTATTCTTCATACAGTCCAGCAGTAGAGGCTACTGGACGTCCCCTGGCTGGACGGTAGTATGGAGGAAATACATCCATCAATGGTGAGATCCACGTACATGTGGCTCACCAGCCACATACTTCAAGGCGACCCCACGTACACGTGGCCCACTGATGGATGGTGAGGATCCAATCCATTAATTAAGGTGGGCCGCAAGGGGAAAAGAGACAGAGAGATTAGAGAGACGTGAGGCGGGGGCGCTCCGCCACTATGAGCTCCCCTTTGCAAGATACAACGCATACATCAATTGGGTCCCACCACAAGTGGGTCCTTAAATAGAAATCAATCAAATCAAACCTAGAAAAAAACACCCACCTTTGATCTCATCTTCCTTCTTCCGCCTATAGCTTCTAGAGCTCCGAGGAAATGATTCCAACAGTTTAGTTGGACTTTGTATAGTGGAGATGGGAGGTAGGAAGGTGGGCCACACCTAGCTTCTCCATGGAAGCCATGGATGTTGGGTGCTTGGGTTGCTTGGGAGAATGAGTAGAAAATGAGAGAGAGAGAGAGAGAGAGAGAGAGAGAGAGAGAGAGAGAGAGAGAAGATGTAAGGAGAGAGGGATGGGAGGTATGGGCTCTTGACTTGTTGGTAAGAAAGGGAAGGCTAAGCATGGGTTGTTTTGACTTTGGGTAAGGAGAGGTAAGGGTGAGTGATGGCTTGTGATGGGATGTACTTGACTTATGATTGATGTGATTGATGAGACATATCGTAAAGATTCTCTTAGAATTCGCAACGCGCGGTGTTTTCCTCGAACTGAACGCGGGCCCACATCTCCTGGCCTGGATATCGCCTCGATGTGTGAGACACGATGTCAGAACCGCGGCAACGGCGTGGTCGCACGGGTACAAGTCTTGGGTTGAGCCAACTTCGATATGCAGGACTCAGCTTAGGATCGTGCGCAAACATTGGATACAGGTCGCGGGTTGCCGAAATTTGACCACGAGGACTACGGAAGCCTACGGAATGGTACAATCTAAGATATGGGCCTTACACATCTCCTGTAGACATATTCCGTGGGGCTACGCACAAGGAGATCATTTATATTCAAGCATATTCAATACATGGGTCGCCACTTTGTTAGTACACTCATTTTTGGTTTGTCAATCATGTGAGTCGTTGTTTTGTAAAGTCGGTTGAGCCTTTAGAAAGAAAAGATCAAAGATACAATGGACCAGAAGAATCAAGACAATAAGTAAAGGTAAACAAGTGGCCTTGTTGACCCTAACCCTTGACCCAAAACAACCCTATAGCCTCTAGATGATCTTGACCCAAATAATAAACCTTATTTAGATCATCCCTTAAAGCCACTTAGAGTTCATATTTTCCATCTCTCTGGATTTGGCTTTCAAAAGTTCAAAGTTGTTGAAAGACAAGAACTGAAACAGGAAAATCTGTCACACCTTAGGTGGCAGAATGTGCCACCAAATGCCACTGAAGCTGCCACCGAAAGTCACAATTTTCATCCAGCAACTTCAGGATTTAATTCAGTGCCACCGACTGCCACCGAAAACTAGCCGTTTTATATCCATTGGGACCTTTTCTCTATAAATATAGGACCCAGAACTTTGTGGAAAGTGTGGATTATTTAGAGACTCTAGTGCATCCCAAGCTTAATCTATAGCCTAGAACTCTTTTCCATTAAGATTCATGTCCTCTTCCTTGTTATTCATCACTCAACAAGCATTCCATGCTTCTATTAAGGAAGAACATGATCTCATGCCTTCTCTAGAGTATTGAGACCAACCTTATAAGTATATCTATAGTCTCTATGATACTCTAGTGTGTCCATTAGTTGAATCCCCTAGGATAAATAACTACTCATTAGTTGTAGGAGATTCAACCCACTCCCTTCACCTTAGTCATCTTGAAAGAAGCATCAAATGCAAGGAAATTAATCATGGAGCTGAAGCCTTGGCAAAGCAGCAGTATGATCGTGGAAGCATTAGGGAGCTAATTGAAGAATGGGAGAGCGGATGTAAGACCCGTATCTTAGTCCGTACCATTCTGTAGGTTCCCGAAATCCTCTTGATCCAATTCCAGTAACCTTCGACGTTTGCGTGCGATCCTATGCCGAGTCCTGCAAACCTGAGTCGGGTCGACCTGAGACTTGTACCCTAGCGACCGCGCCGTTACCGCGGTTCTGATGCCGTGACTCGCACCAGTCTAATACTCAGGCCAGGAGATGTGGGCCCACATTCAGTTCGAGAAAAATGCCGCACGTATGAATTCCGAGAGAATCTCTACAATATGTCACATCAATCAATCAATCAATCAATCACCTCAACCAAGTACACATCACCTCACACATCATCCCCAAGCAACTCTATAAATCAATAATTCCTTACACAACCCATACCCCTCTTACATAAACTACCCTAAAAGTCAACAAAGCTCTTACACACCCATCACTCACCTCACCCATCACTCCATCACCCATCCCTCTCTCTCTCATTTCTCAAACCCATTCCCAAGCAACAAAATTCCAACGTCCAAGCTCTCTCCCAAATCCAAGTGTGACCCATTTTCCTACCCTCTCATCTCCCATCTCAACCATTCATTCATCATCTACCTCCATTAAAATTGAAGTTAAGGAGCATAGGAATCCAAGGAGCTAAAGAAGGAGGCCGATAGGTGGGTGATCCACCGTTGATTTCAATTTTAGGGCCCACCTGTTGTGGGACCCACATTGATGTATGCAATGTAGAGAGAGGCCTATAATGGCGGGGTCCCTCTATCTCACCTTTTCTCTCTCTCTCTCTCTCTCTTGTATTGATGATGGTGTGTTTGTGTGTGTGGCCCACCATGAAGTATATATTTATCCATGCCATCTACCTTGTGGGACCCACCAAATGGATCCATTGGATGGAAAAACACAAATATCTGCTCTTCTTGAGCTGGTGGGTTCCACACGTGGGACCCATCTGATAATGGATTAGCTAGTGGCCGTTGCCATGTGGCCCCCACCATATTTGAGGTATGCGTTTTATCCCCACCATCCATCAGGGATGGTGGGATTTCTCGGTGTAAATTCGTCCACGCACCTGGACTATCTGGTTTCAAAAAAAGAGAGAAAGAATGTATATAAAATATATATTTATACTCTTATAGATAATATAATATATAAATGTTTGTATATATATATATACATATATATATATATAATAATAATATAATATAATATATATATGTGAGAGGAGGGCCCCACGTGTGATCCACTCTCCTGGATGGAGCGGCTGGGGCCCTTGACATCAGTAAGTGGTGGACCCTACCATTTTTGTGAGGTGTCATCCACCGTCCAGCACGCTGGACGGGTGAGATCCACCATAAATGTATATGTTTTTGTAAGTGCTATATTTTATATCCCTGTTTGTTGTCAAATTTGTGGTGCCAAAATCACTGTTATATATCTTGCATAAGTGAAGCTCTCTCAAAGATCAACATTCATGAACAAGCTAAGCTCACATCAAGCTAAGCTCACAACAAGCTAAGCTCACAACAAGCTAAGCTCACGAGTACAAAGATCAAACTTGAATGCAAGAACTACTCACAAGACATGACTCAAGCTGCAAGACTTCAAGAAGAGTACAAGGCTGTTCATAAAGAACTCAAGACACTTTCAAGATTGAGCTACATCAAGATTTCAAGATTGAGCTACATCAAGATTTCAAGATTGAACTACATCAAGACTTCAAGGCTCATACTTCAAGGTCACTAGTTCCTAATGTTTCAATGTCCTTACTTCATGGTTAAGGTTTGACTGACCATAGGTTGACCTTAGAAGTAGGTCACTTTGGATACATAAATCAAATGTTTATTTTACATAAGTTTGGTCTGTTCTTCGACTAGTCCTAGAGTTGCTTCGACCAGTCTAAGAAATTCCTCGATCAGTCGTAAGTTTGTTACAAAAATCGTATAATTTCTGTTAGGCTTCGACTAGTCCAGGAATTTGTTCGACCAGTCGAAGGAACAGTGTCGACTGCATCTTCGACCAGTCGAAAGTCTTCGACTCAAAATCCAGCTATAATTTACAAGTTCTTCGACCAGTCGAAGGAGACCTTCGACCAGTCGAAGGTGACCTACGACCAGTCGAAGGAGTCCTTCGACCAGTCGTAGAACGGTCAAAGCTTATCGCGCCTGATTTTTCAAATATCTGTTATTGCTTCGACTAGTCGAAGAGCTCTCTAGACCAGTCGAACACGCGATCTGCTCACCTATAAATAGAGCACGAATCTCAGAAGTAATCATCGAATTAATTAATCCATTCAAGCCAATCTTTGTCAAATTTCTGAGAAGTAATTCTGTGCTCCATCTAAGCTAAGTGAGCTTATTTAATATTCTCTTTCCTTAGCTTTATTTAATTGATTTTATTTCTGCTATTCCAATCTAATTTGATAAGAGGAATTGTTATTTCCTTTCTTTAGAATCAAAATCAATTAAGGCAAGCCCTACTTGGTTTAATTTAAAATCTATTAGAATTAGAACCATTGTAATTGAGTACTGGACATTGAACTTGGACATTCAATCATCTGCTCTAACTTGGTTCTACCGGGCTGCTACAACGAAGGAGATAATCAGGTATTTTACATTTAATTGTAAATTCCTTTCTGTTTTGGTTTCTTTCAAGATTTGCCAGAAAAATCTTGTTGTATTGGTTATCTGAGGAGAGCCAGGAAAACTCAGAAGTGGGGTTTTTTTTAATTGTGTAAGCCCACAGACAAAGACACAATTGTAAAGGTTTTTGGTGAACCTGGGAAAACCTATTTTGTTAGTGAACACTAATATCCCCTGTGTGAGGATATTAGGAGTGGAGTAGCATTTTGTGTGGCTGTTGTTTAACAGTTGGTGAACACACAGGCGAACCACTATAATCCCTTGTGTTGTGGTTGAATGATTTATACTTCTAATCTTTAATTATTCTTTTGTGGGATGTATGTATGATGGTGAATGTTGTAATCATTTAATTCAAGCATTGTGAGAATTTTGTAATAGTTTAGAATTTATTTTCTGCTATTCCTTTATCAGCTTGATATTCAATTTCTTTTAAAAGTTGTTCCAGCAAGGTTGCCCTGCCATTTTTATGGTGTATGGCTGTCCCTAGAACAATACATTTGTGATTACAATTTCTTTCAATTCAGTTTGTATTTATTTCTTTATTCCTCTTTGGTTTGAGATTTGATACAAAGATCTTTCTAGAAATAAGGTTGTCCTACCATAAACTCTGGTTTTTGGTGTAAGGTTGTCCTTAGAACAACATTTGTATCAACCTCTCAAGATCTAAATTTTGAGGTTGTTTTACTTTCCTGCATTGTGATTTACTTTGGCTATCATATTGTTTTTTAATTCCGCTGTTATAACATTTATTTGGCATAGTCCTATTCACCCCCCTCTAGGACATATAGTTAGGCCTTTTCAAGTGGTATCAAAGCCTAATAGCTCGTTCTTATTGCTATTTATTTGGATTTATTTCCTGAGCTAACGACCTAAGCTATTTAAAAAGATGTCAAATTTTGATAGCCTTTCAGTCACGAGGCCTCCACCCTTTGATGGCTCCAACTATGCCTATTGGAAAGCCAGAATGAGGATCTTCCTCAAATCAATGGATGAAAATGTGTGGCAAGCCACAGTGACTGAATGGAAACCTCCTATCATGGAAATTACTGGGGTTGATGGTTCAAAATCTATGAAAGTCACACCATATTACCAATGGACCACTCTTCAGAAAAGTGAGAGTAGTGCTAATGCTAAAGCACTAAATGCAATTATTTGCGCACTATCACCGGATGAGTTCAAAAGAATCATTTCCTGTGATACTGCAAAGCAAGCTTGGGATATATTAGAAATGACACACGAGGGTACTACAATTGTCAAAAAGTCTAAAGTTCAACTCCTCACAACCAAATTTGAAGAAATTCATATGGAGGAAAATGAAATGTTTATGGACTTTTACACTAGACTAAATGACATTGTAAACTCAATGTGCGGTCTTGGAGATAAAATCCCAGAAAGTAAAGTGTGTGCAAAGATATTACGCTCACTTCCTGAACGGTTCAATTCTAAAGTAACCGCGATCCAGGAACTTCGTGATATGGATAATATGAGGGTAGAGGAATTAGTTGGTTCTTTACAAACCTACGAGTTAAACTTTAAAGCTCCTAAAGGTAAATCGATTGCTCTAAAATCCTCTAAATGTAATTCAGATTCAGAAGATGATATGGCTCTTTTAGCTAAGAAATTTTACAAGATTTTCAAAAGCAAGAAAAGGGTTGATTTTCAAAAATCAAACGATAAAAAGAAGTTTAGACCCAAATCTCGAAAATCTTTGAAAGATAGTCAATGTTACAACTGTCAAGAATATGGGCATTTGGCAAATAGATGTCCCAAAAAGGACAAACCCAAGAAGAAGAGTATGTTGGCTACATGGGATGAATCATCTGATTCTGAAGCTTCTTCTGAATCAGAAGATTCTGAAACTGAGTTGGGCAATGAGGTTAAAGCTCTTATGACTCTAGCCAAATTCACATTTTCATATAATGACTCAACAAGTGAAGAAAATCTGAGTAGTGAATGTGAAAATGAAGATGATCTTCAAGACGCTTATAATGCCCTATATAAGGAAAGTTGTAAAATTGCTGTCAAACTTAAACTTCAAAAAGAAAAGTTTTCTAAACTCAAAGAATGTTTTGAATCACTTGTCTTAGAAAAATCACAAATTTCAGATTGTTTTGAAAAATCAAAATGCGATTTGGAATTCAAGAACTCCCTAATTATTGATTTGAAATCTGAAATTGAGAAACTCAAAACTGAAGTATCTTCTCTTCTGAGTCTAAAGGACACATGGAAATATGCCCAAGGTGATCCAAAGTTAGAAAAACTTTTATCCGGATCAAGAAAATGTGGCAATCTATCCGGGTTGGGCTACGATAAAAATCTACCTCCTAAACAAAAGTATACTCCTCCTATGTTTGTTAAAGGAGAGTCCTCAAACTCAAAAGGGAAAAGTACTTATCAAGATTTTTCTAGAAATTCAAAAACTTTTCAAAAACCTAGAAGCGGCCATGTCAACTTTAATCAGAAACGAAATCCACTAGCTGAAAAGATAGTTGATTTACTCAAGGAGCTCTTAAAATCTAACTCTATAGGTCATTCTTACAACTATAAACAAAAGAAGACCAACTATGTTCCTAAACCCAAAACTATTTTGAAATGGGTTCCTAAAGTTGCCTGCTTGGTTGCTCACACTGCTTTCAAAGCAACAAGTCATTCAAAGTGGTACCTAGACAGTGGATGCTCCAGGCATATGACAGGTGACAAAGCTTTATTCACGGATCTGAAAGATATGACTGATGGTTCAGTCACATTTGGTGATGGTAGCAACTGCAAGATTATAGGCCAAGGTACGGTTCAACTTTTTAATCTTCTGTGTTTAAAAATGTCTTATATGTTGAAGGCTCAAAACATAACTTGCTTAGTATATCTCAAATATGTGATAATAACCATAGTGTTCGGTTTTCTAATCAAAGCTGTGAGATACTAAACAATAAGGGTTCTGTAATATTAACTGGACGTAGAACGTCTGAAAATTGCTATATTATTAGTGAATCCAGCTCATCTAATCAAACATGTTACATGGTCCATACAGACGAGACTGATTTATGGCACAAACGTCTTGGACATGTACATTATCGAAATTTATATAGATTGAGCAAACGAGAACTTATAAGAGGTTTACCCAAACTTCAGAAATTAGATAAGATATGTGGTGAGTGCCAGATAGGCAAACAAACAAGAAACTCACACAAAAAGGTGAATTCAAATACCACATCATGACCACTCGAACTCCTCCACATGGATCTGATAGTACCTACCAGAACAGAAAGTCGTGGTGGGAAAAAGTATATCCTGGTAATAGTTGATGATTTTACCAGATTCACTTGGGTAGTCTTCTTAAGGGATAAATCTGAAACCCTTGAAGAAGTGAGAAAAGTTTTCAAAAGGATTCAAACTGAAAAATCTTCTCAAATCAGTAAAATTCGTAGTGATCATGGATCTGAATTTGAGAATAGCAATTTTGAGAAGTTTTGTACTGACCAAGGAATATTACATGAATTCTCTGCTCCCAAAACTTCACAACAAAATGGAATTGTAGAAAGAAAGAATAGGGTGCTTCAAGAAATGGCTAATGTCATATTGAATAGCATGAAGCTCTCTAAAAATCTTTGGGCTAAAGCTGTAAATACAGCTTGCTATATTATTAACTGAGTTTATACTAGCAAAGATAATAATAAAATGACTTACGAATTATGGTTCAACAAAAAGCCTACTGTCAAATACTTTCGAGTTTTTGGCAGCAAATGCTATATTTTACGTGATCGTGAAAATTTGGAAAAATTCGATACAAAGAGTGATGAAGGGATTTTTCTAGGATATTCCTTAAACAGTCGTGCTTATAGGGTTCTGAACAAAAGGACTGGTGTGATTCAAGAATCCATCAATGTTGTCATTGATGATCACTTAAACACGCCAATCTCAAATTCAGATAATGATGAAGTTCTAATCATTGATAAATCCGATACTTCATCGAATCAGACAGATTCTGAGTTAAGGACTGTTAAAGATCATCCAACCACACAAATTCTTGGAAATCCTCTCAACGGTGTTCGCACCCGTAGACAACTTGAGGATATATGTAATTATGTATGTTTTACATCCCAAATAGAACCATCTAACGTAAAAGAAGCTCTTGCTGATGAGAACTGGATTGTTGCGATGCAAGAAGAATTTAACCAATTCGTAAGAAATGATGTTTGGTATCTCGTACCAAGACCTAAAGATAAACACATCATTGGAATAAAATGGATTTTCAAAAATAAGTCTGACGAATGTGGAAATATAATTAGAAACAAGGCTAGACTAGTGGTACAAGGTTATACTCAAATTGAAGGGATTGATTTCAATGAAACTTTTGCACCAGTAGCACGTCTTGAATCTATCAGACTATTTATATCCATTGCATGTTTTAGAAAGATAAAGATCTATCAGATGGATGTGAAAAGTGCTTTTCTAAATGGCGATTTACATGAAGAAGTCTATGTTGAACAGCCAATGGGTTTTGAAGATCCCAAAAATACTGATTATGTGTATCGGCTTAAAAAGGCACTTTATGGATTAAAACAAGCACCTAGGGCATGGTATGAGAAACTAACAAAATTTCTATTAAGTCACAATTTTCAAATGGGATCTATTGATAAAACTCTATTTGTTAAAAAACATAATGATCATATCTTAATAGTACATATTTATGTTGATGATATCATCTATGGATCAACTTGTACTAACTTGACTACTGAGTTTGCATACTTGATGAAATCATAGTTTGAAATGAGCATGGTTGGGGAATTAACTTATTTTCTTGGTTTGCAAGTTAAGCAGCAACTTGAAGGAATATTCATCTCTCAATCTAAGTATGCCTTGAATCTAATCAAGAGATTTGGATTTGAGAATGGCAAGAATTTCGATACTCCTATGAGTACTACCCTGAAACTCTTAAAAGACTATAATGGTAAAAATATTGATTCAAAACTTTATCGGAGTATGATTGGTAGTTTGTTATATTTAACTGCTAGTAGACCTGATATTTCTCTAAGTGTTGGTATTTGCGCAAGATATCAATCTGATCCAAAAGAATCTCATTTGATTGTTGTTAAGCGGATTATTAGATATGTCGCAAGTACTGTAAATCTCGGTCTCTGGTATCCTCATGAGACTAGTGTCCAATTAGCTAGGTACTCGGATGCTGACTGGGCTGGTAATCTAGATGATAGAAAATCAACCAGTGGTGGTTGTTTTTACATTGAAAATTGTCTAGTTTCCTGGTTTAGTCTAGTTTCTTGGTTTAGTCTAGTTTCCTGGTTTAGTCGAAATTGTCTAGTTTCCTGGTTTAGTTTAAGAAATTGTCTAGTTTCCTGGTTTAATTTAGTTTCCTGGTTTAGTCTAAGAAATTCCTCGATCAGTCGTAAGTTTGTTACAAAAATCGGATAATTTCTGTTAGGCTTCGACTAGTCCAGGAATCTGTTCGACCAGTCGAAGGAACAGTGTCGATTGCATCTTCGACCAGTCGAAAGTCTTCGACTCAAAGTCCAGCGATAATTTACAAGTTTTTCGACCAGTCGAAGGTGACCTACGACCAGTCGAAGGAGTCCTTCGACCAGTCGTAGAACGGTCAAAGCTTATCGCGCCTGATTTTTCAAATATCTGTTATTGCTTCGACTAGTCGAAGAGCTCTCTAGACCAGTCGAACACGCGATCTGCTCACCTATAAATAGAGCACGAATCTCAGAAGTAATGATCGAATTAATTAATCCATTCAAGCCAATCTTTGTCAAACTTCTGAGAAGTAATTCTGTGCTCCATCTAAGCTAAGTGTGCTTATTTAATATTCTCTTTCCTTAGCTTTGTTTAATTGATTTTGTTTCTACTATTCCAATCTAATTTGATAAGAGGAATTGTTATTTCCTTTCTTTGGAATCAAAATCAATTAAGGCAAGCCCTACTTGGTTTAATTTAAAATCTATTAGAATTAGAACCATTGTAATTGAGTACTGGACATTGAACTTGGACATTCAATCATCTGCTCTAACTTGGTTTTACCGGGCTGCTACAACGAAGGAGATAATCAGGTATTTTACATTTAATTGTAAATTCCTTTCTGTTTTGGTTTCTTTCAAGATTTGCCAGAAAAATCTTGTTGTATTGGTTATCTGAGGAGAGCCAGGAAAACTCAGAAGTGGGGTTTTTTAATTGTGTAAGCCCATAGACAAAGACACAATTGTAAAGGTTTTTGGTGAACCTGGGAAAACCTATTTTGTTAGTGAACGCTAATATCCCCTATGTGAGGATATTAGGAGTGGAGTAGCATTTTGCGTGGCTGTTGTTTAACAGTTGGTGAACACACAGGCGAACCACTATAATCCCTTGTGTTGTGATTGAATGATTTATACTTCTAATCTTTAATTATTCTTTTGTGGGATGTATGTATGGTGGTGAATGTTGTAATCATTTAATTTAAGCATTGTGAGAATTTTGTAATAGTTTAGAATTTATTTTCTGATATTCCTTTATCAGCTTGATATTCAATTTCTTTTAAAAGTTGTTCCAGCAAGGTTGCCCTGCCATTTTTATGGTGTATGGCTGTCCCTAGAACAATACATTTGTGGTTACAATTTATTTCAATTCAGTTTGTATTTATTTCTTTATTCCTCTTTGGTTTGAGATTTGATACAAAGATCTTTCTAGAAATAAGGTTGTCCTACCATAAACTCTGGTTTTTGGTGTAAGGTTGTCCTTAGAGCAACATTTGTATCAACCTCTCAAGATCTAAATTTTGAGGTTGTTTTACTTTCCTGCATTGTGATTTACTTTGGCTATCATATTATTTTTTAATTCCGCTGTTATAACATTTATTTGGCATAGTCCTATTCACCCCCCCTCTAGGACATATAGCTAGGCCTTTTCAGTTTTATCCATCGTCCATTTGGACGGTGGCAGATGGGGCCCACCACTGATGGGTGTATCACATCCAAGCCGTCCATCCATCTTAAATCCCAACCGTCCATCCATCTACCGTGCCTCTTGCGCCCCACCTTGATGTATTGTTCTACCCATGCCGTCCATCCAAATTTCGTGGGACCCCACCTGGCGAGTGGATTGGCTGGACGGTCAACGCCCCACTTTGATGGATGTGATCCATCCAAACCGCCCATCTATTTGGCGATTTCATCTCAAGGGCTGAGACTAAATAAGGCAGATCCAGTATCAAGTGGACCACACTACAGAAAAAAGTGGAGTTGAATGCTTGCCATTTAGACCCCTTTGGGTTACAGGGCCCTGGACCAATGTGATATTTGTTTTCCCTTTATATCCAGGTCTTTGTGACCTTATGCATAGACTGGATGGAAAATAAATACTATGGTGGGCCCACTAGAAATTTAACTGTGGAAATCTTTATCACCACTGCCATTTGTGGTATGATCCAGATGATCCTTTGGATATGATTCATTTTTTTATGCTCTATAATGATCTCTAACAATGGATGAATGGTGTATTGGAAATCGACCTATTTAACTCGGCCCATTCGACTTGGCCCATTTGATTCGGCCCATTTGATTCTACCCATTGAATCGACCCAATCGACTTGGCCCATTTGATTTGGCCCATTAGATCAGTCCATTTGATTCGGCCCATTGGTGCGGCCCATATAATGTGGCCCATTTGATATATGAGGCCTAGTATTGAGGCCTATGGGCGAGGCCCAATATGGTGTATTCAAGGCCCATGGGTGAGGCCCATTGTTATGTATTCGAGGCACATTGTGATGTATTCGAGGCCCATGGGTGTGGCCCATTGTGATACATTTGTGGCCCTTGAGTGAGGCCCATGGCGATTTATATTAGGCCCTGATGTGAGGCCATGGGCCCACTATACGTATGGCTCTTTGTGGGCCACTCCTTGGGAGCAATGTTGGTTCAATGACCACATTGATGGGCAATGGTGGTTGAATTCCGCATTGTGACCTTTCCTTAGGCCTTGATAGTCTTATTCTCATCATTCTCTTGTGGGTAACCCTAATCAGTGGGCCCCATTCGCCATAGACGGATGGTTTCGTGCTATGGATTTGATATAACCACGGCCGAGGGCCGATCTTTATATTATGGTTGAACGGCTGTTCATCTATGGATCCCACCTTGTTCATATGTTGATCATTGGTGCCGATTATCAAGGCCAATGCCAATCATATATGCCGGTTATCGATACCGATTAAGAGTATGTGACAACATAGTATCATGATACATGCCCATACGCATCATCTGCATGCTTGTGATGAGATGAGTGATTGATCATAGCACATACCATTAGGCAGATTGTTATGGGACTCCCTGGTAAGGGGAGTTGCCCGCATGAACGCGTGGTACGCGCATGTTTGTTGTATGACTGGATTGCATGATTCATGAATCTCGTATTGTGTGACATGTATACAGTACGCCCAAGCGATATCTGTGTCATAGCCTCCACAAGCAAGTTAATCCTTGATATCACTATGTCAGGGAACTACTATTTTTAGGAACGATAATAATTTCCTTCATATTAATCATCTTGGACCCACTTTTAAAATCCTCCATAGCATTTTTGGGTCCAATGTCTATCCTTGTGATGTAAATGGTAATCACCTTTCTCCTTTTGTGCTGAATGTGCTGTATGATGTGTATCAAAAAGTTCAGGTGTGCCTTCCAACGCTTCTTCTTAAGCAGCTAATTCGTATCATTCAAGTCAACCATCAGGATACACTAGCTTTCCTTGTACTCATCTGTAAACTAGCTCATCATGTTGGTATCCCTGCCACATTGGATACAGTCTTTCCAAAGACATGGTTTGATAGTGATGCGGCTCAGGTGGCTCAACAGTTGTGTCTCGCTTCAGCTCTTCCTAAGAATAGTGTTCCCCTGTAGTCGGCTGCTCCATATGCTCATCCGTCATGTCCACGAGGATCCAATCGAACGCCACTGCTAAGTCCGAAGTCTATCACAAATCGCCAAACTCATCACCTCGAACGTCACCTACTGAACGGTATGGCGAGTATGGAAGAGTGACTTTACAACTGTGAAAGACGTCTCACCGTGATTGAAGAAAAAGTCGATACTCTCCAGTAAACAAATCAGTAAGTGGTAGACTTGCTCACACATGGTGATTCTCAGAGTCGGTAGGAGTTGACCGTGCAAGGTCTATATCACTACATTTTTTTGGTACCCGTGCATGTGCCTGGTGACTTTTGCTGTGATAACTGTTAATTTACTGCCAATCTTAGGCAATTTATTATGGATATTTTGCATATGGCTGAATGTAATTCACACTTTTACTGCCATTCTTATGCCTTACAAATCCCCTTGTTTATCTAGTTTCTGATATAGAATGCATGTGATGCTTTTAATGAATATTCTAACTGCTATATCACTGCATATATCTGATCTGCTATGCATATATATTCACTGCAAATGATGTCTGATTAAGCAACTGTTTGACTACTATACATCTATCTGTTATATGCATATTCCTCTGAATAATGGTTCTCCTACATACTTATTTCTACAGTCAATATCAATTACTATATCTTTGTCAATGACTGACAAAAAGGGGGAGAACATCTCAAACACCAAGTGAGGGGGAGTTTATAGTCAGGGGGAGCAGATATTGAGTTGTGTACATGGGTTCAATAGAAATTGTAAAATTATATAAAATGCATGTACACGCAATTTAGGATGTGTTTGTCCAGTGCTCTAGGGTGTTTTGGGATTTTGTCACGTAATTGACAAAGGGGGAGATTGAAAGTGCCTTGGTTTATCAATTAGCATGAGTGTTGAGTCAGTTAGACTACAGAGCCTGATAGGAAGATCAATTCAAGTGTCTGCCTCAACTGGATGTGTGCAAGCTTGCCACAGGTAAATCTGAGCCTCACATCCCTTATCCCAAATCAGCAGGTATACTAAAACCCTTAAAACAAACTAGAACATCTTAGGATTTTTAGGGTAAGAAAATGTTTTCAAAAATAAAAAAAAATCTCTAAGTTTTCTTGCCATGTCGATTTTATCGATACACATCTTGATATGATCGACCTGCGCTGTTGAGTCCTCGATGCTCCATCGATACCATCGAAAAGAGGACCAAATATGTTCAGCAACCTTATACACATCTGAACAGAATTATCGATGTATCGATACACCCATCGATATCATCGATATTCAAATCTCGAGTCTATTGAAGTTGACTCGATCATATCGACGGGCAGATTCCTGGTGCCCCTATTTTTTCTTAAGAATATCATATAAGCATCGATATATCGAAGCCTCCTCGATACCATCGAAATTCAAACCTCGATGATATCGGAAGGCCTTCGATGATATTGGTCTTGGGTGCCAAGTTCTCCAGCAAAATATTTCAGGGTGGTTTATCTATGATCGGGGGTCACTTGATAGAAGTGATATTCAAATATCGATGATATCGATGCCGTATCAATTACATCAAACATGGACATAAATTGTCCAGCAAGCTTTATGAAAAATCCTTTTGATTTATCGATGCATCGACACAACTATCGATATCATCGACATTCAAATTATGATGATCTCGAAGGTCCCTCGATCATTCATGAAAACCTGAAATATTTCTAGTCAAGTCTCTCTCATTTTTCAAGTGTCGATGGATCGAACCTATCATCGATGGAATCGGAGTTCGAAATCTGATGACATCGACAATCGTTTCGATTCATCGACCAGCTGGCAAAAGGTTTCAAAAGCGTATGACATTGAGTTCAAGTCATCGAGCGGACAATCGATGCTATCGAGAGTATACTCTCGATGATATCAAACTTGCTCGATGATATCGAACTCTATCATAAATGTGATCGTTTTATATCCGTTGGAACCTTTTGCCTATATAAAGAGGACTTGTCTATTGTTGCTGTGAGAGAAAGAAGAGAGTGCTTTTGAGTGTTTAACCTTAGATCTTATACCCAAAGCCCTTTCTCTCAAGGGAGTTCATCCTCCAATCCACCCTCATCATTGATATTCAAATAAAGTGGATTGGGGAATGAACTTCCGCATTCAAGGATCCTCCAGTTACTACCTTAATGGAAAATCATTAAGCTGGGATGCCTTGAATGCATAATCGGAATCACTCTATCTTCCTTATAGGAAAACATTTTATAGAGTAGGATTCCATCTTAACCTTGACCTAACCCTGAGCCTCGCATTGGTACATCATTTGTGTTGCGGATCAAGGAAGCCGAAGACCCTTCATCAACGAAGGAGGAGATCTTCGTCAACGTGCTTAATGGGACTCATCCACTTATCTGTAAGTATCTAGAGTCCAGAGGACACTTGTGATCATTCCTTTTTAGGATTGGGTCTTAGGTGTTTCTCACCCCTTCAAGCCCTTGTAGGAGGCCTCTGGCGGGAGTGTACGTGGTGGGTACGTTGTGTGGACCCTTGCTCTATGGAGAGCATAAACATCTGGTTGAAGGTGAACCAGTTAAAACCTTAGGTTTGACGTGAACCATGTGAAGCCTCGGGTTTGGGGTAAACCGCATAAAACCTCAGATAGGGTCTTATGGAAGATCCTTGGCCAGTGTGCCTAAAACCGAGTGCTATGTGTTGACCCTTGCTCAGGGAGCATAAACAGTCAGCCTTAGCGTAGTTGTAAAGGTTGAAGGTGAACCTGATTTAAAACCTCAGGTTTGAGGTGAACCACTGTGAAACCTCCTTAGTGAAATCCGGCACACTCAAGAGTTGAGTGTGTCCACCGGGAGTGGAGTAGACTGATCGTCGAACCACTATAAAAATGACTGTGTTTGAGTTTGCTATTCTTCTGATTGTGTGATTTGCTTTAATATTTTCATATCTGAATATCTGAGATCACACCCCACACACATACACAGTCATATCCATCATAAACTATTTTGCATACTGTTAACTCCTTAATTAGTTTGTGATTAGATCCTCTACCATGTTAGGAAGGATGTAGAGTTATTTTTGAGCAATCCTAATATGAGCTATTGTTAGGATTAGTGCAATAGGATTTGAAATATATCATAAAAACTTTAAAAAGTCCTATTCATCCCCCTCTAGGACATATTGGCATATTCCTACTTCAACAAAAGCGGTCTTCACTGCAATTTCAATTGGTATCAGAGCGGGTCTCTCTTTAAGGGCTTCATTGCCTAGAGAGTGATCTTGACTGAAGTTGGGAATATGGCCAAAGGAGAGGGCTCATCGATCACTAGGCCTCCAGTATTTTATGGATCAAATTATGCATACTGGAAGGCTAGGATGCACTATTTTCTGAGATCTTTGGATCATGATGTTTGGGATATTGTTAAAAGTGGATACGTGCCACCAACTGAACAAATTGTACTTGACAGTGGCACAACCATCATAAAACCCGAACCCAAAGAAAAGTGGACGACGTTCGATAAAGAAAAACAGACTGCTGAAGCTAAAGCTATGAACGCCATCTACTGTGTCGTGTCCCAAGACATCTTCAACCAAATAAGTATATGTGGGACATCCAAGGAAGCATGGGATCTATTGGAAACAACCCATGAAGGCACAAGCACTGTGAAGAGATCTAAACTACAACTCCTAACTTCACAATTTGAAAGTCTCAGAATGGAAGAGCATGAGACCTTTATGGAGTTCTTCACAAAATTAAATATCATTTGCAACTCCATGGGTGGATTGGGAGAAAAAGTTCTGGTTCCAAAAATCTATAGGAAAATACTTAGATCACTGCCGGAACGGTTTAATCCCAAGGTAACAACAATTGAAGAGTGTAGGAACATAGACAAAATGAAAGTAGAAGAACTGGTAGGTTCCCTACAAACTTTTGAACTATACTTCAAACAAACCCAAAAATCCAAAACAACTGCCCTAAAAACTTTCAAGAAAATAACAAATGAGGACAGTAAGAGTGAAAAAAAAAGATGAAGATGAGGAAGTGGCTTTGCTGGCACAACGATTCAGGAAATTCTTTCAGAAGAATCGTGGCCGGCCTTCCAGAAGAAGAAAGGTGAACAACAAAATCTCTACATGTAAATTTGGTAAAAGGTCCAAAGAACCATAATGTTATGCTTGTCTGGAGTATGGACACCTGTCAACCGAATGCCCAGACAAAAAAACTAAGGGCAAGGTAATGGCTACCACGTGGGATGATACGGAAGAGTCAAATTCAAAATCTAATGACTCAGGGAGTGATGGAGATCAGAAATCATTGAAAATTCTCATGGTCTCCACTGCTCCAATTATTCCCACAGAATTTGAAAAAGAACAGCAAGCCACTGAATCATTTCCATCTGACAATGAGGAAACTGAAGAAGAAGAAGAAGAAGAAGAAGAAGAAGAAGAAGAAGAAAAGGATAAACTACAAGATGCTTATAATCAACTCTACATTCATAGCATCAAAGTGGTTAAAAGACTTGAAATATCTGAGAACAAAAACGAATTGCTGCAAAAATATTTGGATAAAACTCTAGAAATTAATACACATCTAATCAATGATTTACAGTAATATCACTTTGACCATGATAGACTTGAGAGAATTAACTCCCTTCTTAAATCCGAGTCCGAAAAACTAAACAAACATGTTGAGTAAGACAAAAGTATGCTCCTTCAAAATGAAAATCATACACTTATGTTTGATCTAGAAGAGTCTAGAAAAATTGCCAAGCTAAACTGTAAGTTTTCCTAGAGTGGTGAGAAGTTAGAAAAACTTTTAGGTATGGGAAAATCTAGAAATAACAAAAATAGTTTAGGATATGAAAAAGTTAGAGCTAAAACTGGGTATGAAACACAAATACTTAAAAAATCTAATGCCTCCAGTAGCAACACATAAACTAATCAAGTAGTTGAATCAAATATGAAAACTAAATCTACTACAAATAAGAACCTTGTCACAAAGTGGATAATTAAAGAAAAGAAAAATTGTTTAGCTACTCACTCAAATCACTTAATAAGCAATGACACTAAGTGGTACCTAGACAGTGGTTGATCAAGACATGTTACAGGTGACATGTCCCTTCTTTCAAACTATAAGAATCTTTATAATGGGATAGTCACCTACGGAGATGGAACCACTGATAAAGTAATTGGACAGGGAATCATAAAAGGGATTAAGTTGCTTAAAAATGAGAGTGCTTTATGCATAAAAGGTTTGACACATAATCTCTTAAGCATATCTCAAATCTGTGATAATGGGCATGTAGTCAAATTCAACAGACAGGAGTGCGAAATTCTAAACCAATCAGGAAAATCAGTAATGAAGGGCCATCGCACAAGCAACCACTACTAGATGTTTGGTGATAGAAAGGACTGATACTTAGAAGTACTGAGCAGAGAAAAATAAGTCCAGATCATGCATCTAGATCTAGATGTTTGGTGAAATGATGCAATTTTTGCTGAACTCTAAATGATATATCTGAGGTTCCTCACCTCAATTTTTTGTACATAAACATCTTGATGTTTATAATTTTGATTTGTACAGATCTTATGCAAAATTTTGCTGTGTATATGTCAGATTCAAAGATGATCCATATTATACATATATGTCTGTCGATATTTGGGCTAATGAAAAATACTCATCTTCGATATGACTATCAATAAGTCATGTGCATTTTCGATCAAATCGATCAACTATCGATATCATCGACATCTGTTCAGAATGTGGAAAGTCACATGATCGAGACTATCATCGAAGATATTGTCGAAAACATCCAATGAGGATCGTCGATATAATCGAAAGAAAGTTCGATAGAATCGAAGACTGCAGGCCGATAAAAGGCGGTTGAGCGGAAAAATTCTATTTTTCTAGAAAAAGCTTTCCATTATTTTCTGCTCGAATCCTCAGCCGGAAGTCCATTAGTGGGTCCCGGAAGCTCCCCACAAACTGGTATTATCCTTCCATTACCAAGTCTATCTCGCTTTTGGTAGGGCATTTTCAGTTTCTTTAAAAGAAGAATTTTATCCTCTTTCCCAAAGTTTTTAAAACCCCCTTGTTGCCCATCCTTACCTTTACCTGTCTCTTACACTAAAAAATCATGAACAAAGGGAAAGGTAAGTCTCCTTCTCAATCTTCAAAAGGAAAAGCCAAGTAACCCGATATGCATCAATTCATTCCAACGGTAAGACATCCTACCACTGTTGTTGAACGTCTGGTTCTTAACAGCGCCATTGAGCCTTTTGGAGTGGACCTCCTTCTAGAAGTAATAGGATGGCAAAATATTCTAAATCTTGGTGGTACTTATTAAATAGGGGTGATCTATGACTTCCTCAGTAAATGTCATGTTATTCGTGATGATCCACCATGCATTCAAATTGAATTCCTACATTACTTCAAGCACATCACTCCCATCACTTTGAGTAATCTTCTAGATCTCGAGGTCACTCGCATTCCAGTTACTAGTCGGAATCTAAATGGTCTAGGCGTTTGGGGAGAGGTAACTCGTGCACTATGTCAGGGAACTACTATTGCTCAGAACGATAATAATTCTCTTCATATTAATCATCTTGGACCCACTTTTAAAATCCTCCATAGCATTTTTGGGTCCAATGTCTATCCTTGTGATGTAAATGGTAATCACCTTTCTCCTTTTGTGCTGAATGTGCTGTATGATGTGTATTAAGAAGTTCAGGTGTGCCTTCCAACGCTTCTTCTTAAGCAGCTAATTCGTATCATTCAAGCCAACCATCAGGATACACTAGCTTTCCCTGTACTCATCTGTAAACTAGCTCATCATGTTGGTATCCCTGCCACATCGGCTCAGGTGGCTCAACAGTTGTGTCTCGCTTCAGCTCTTCCAGAGAATAGTGCTCCCCTGCAGTCGGCTGCTTCATATCCTCATCCGTCATGTCCACAAGGATCCAATCGAACGCCACGGCTAAGTTCAAAGTCTATCACAAATCGCCAAACTCATCACCTCGAACATCACCTACTAAATGGTATGGCAAGTATGGAAGAGTGACTTTACAACTATGAAAGACATCTCAACGTGATTGAAGAAAAAGTCGATGCTCTCCAGCAAACAAATCAGCAAGTGGTAGACTTGCTTACACATGGTGATTCTCGGAGTCAGTAGGAGTTGACCATGCAAGTTCTATATCACTACGTTTTTTTTTGGTACCCATGCATGTGCTTGGTGACTTTTGCTGAGATAACTATTAATTACTGCCAATCTTGGGCGGTTTATTTTGGATATTTTTGCATATGGCTGAATATAATTCACACTTTTACTGCCATTCTTATGCCTTACAAATCCCCTAGTTTATCTAGTTTCTGATATAGAATGCATGTGATGCTTTTAATGAATGTTCTAACTGCTATATCACTGCATATATCTGATCTGCTATGCATATATATTCACTGTAAATGATGTCTGATTAAGCAACTGTTTGACTACTATACATCTATCTGTGTAACGCCCTGAAAATCGGGGGTCGAGCATAAACCCAACTCCCGAGTTCCAACGCATCACTTATGCAACAAAAAGAATGATGATTGAATGTTGTCTGTATTAGTGCATTGAACATGAGTGAGATTAAGCTAAAACAACATATCATACTCCAGAGATAGTTAAATTTGCAAGCGGAAGACTATGATAGATATATAAAATATATAAACTGTGGTGAGTCTCCAGAGTGTGATAATGTTACTAGGTTAACTATTTATAAGTACAATACTAAAATATACCAAATGTATAAGGTCCTCTAGTCAACGTCCCTTTAACCCCGTCGATCAAGACACGGCTCACTTGAAACCATCAGCATACAGCATATACGAACAAGCATCATTATCATCATAAAGGTCCGGCTCCGCCTCAGGAGTAGTGTTGCCATCTGCAATCAGACAAAGTCTGGTGGGTGTTCGGAACACCGTCCCGTAACGTGGGAGTGAGTGATCAACTCAGTGGAACAATAAAGCATAGGTTAACATGTTATCAACTCAGTCAAGCAGTAATGATAAAGCAGTACAATCAAACAATTCTAAATACTCTTATTAATGTAAGTATGAATGCAATCATGATGTATGCCCTCACCACACACACCCTCGCTAGACACCATCTTACGTTCGCGACATGCTTTTATCCCTCAGTACTCCACATCTTCCAGGCACATGCAATGCGATGATGAGCATGATTACCGAGTTTTTATTAGTCCATTTCAAACAGCAGTATTGGGAAACTAAGGTACCTCCCTTGTATCATTCCCAAACATGATCCATTCTAGGGTCGTCAGTCCTAGTTAATCTCATACGATGGTGTGTTTCTAGGTCGCTGCAAGGGCTGTTACATGGAACCGTTACGCCACTCCCCCATCACCCTTTTAACGGTTCATCACTAAATTGATACAGGCCTAGTTCATACTCTATACACTGCGGCAAACCTTGTCACCTCACCGCAAATTCAGAGTATGCTCGAGGTCACTACAAAGGGCTGCCAAGGCTGTTGCTCGCAATCGTTGCACCACTCCCCCATCACCTTATCAATGTAGGCTGACAGCACGAATATAGTGTCCCATACCACCATAATCGGCTCACGAGTCTGGTTGCTCACTGGTCACTACGGGGAAGCACGTGGCCCCAGCGTAGGCCGACAGCTCGACCACGGTGTCCCATACCACCATGCTCGGCTTATGAGTCTTAGCGGATCGAGGTACCATGGTTAACGGGATTTCACTGGTAAATTTGGTACCCTAGGTTCAAGCAGAGGCATCCAAACATGGTGAACATACATAAGACAGATCGGTTTGCTTGACGAGCTCGGCTAGCTCGAGCGCACAACAAGTTGAACGATATGAAGCACATAAGCACTTCGTGTGGCCAACCACTATCGCCAACCGAAGTACGACTCGGGTTCGTCGAACACATCTCACGTGGCAAATGAATCTCAGCCACAAATTCAATCCCGTTACCGATTGCCTGGACTATAATCATAGCCCCAAATACAATCAATCCTTATTCTGAAGCATGTAGAGTAAAGCAGAATGTACATAGTAATTCAAGCATGTTATAAAGCACAATATAAATAGGAAATACAAATACATATATTTCATAAGTAAGCGGTTAAACTAAACAAACAACATGGAGGAAATCATATACATCTCTAAGGTAGTTGAGAATCCTATCTCAACACCCTATTAAACTTAGTTCGTCACACAATTTCTCACACAAGCATTTTAGCAAACACTTAAACTACACCACTCCAACATACATGACGTATGTTGATTTCAACATAGAATATGACAAATCCTTATAGCAAGGAGTTGTCGCATACACATCAATCATGTTCTTACATTCAATACATTTGGCAGGCATAAATCATACATCCATATTTATTTAGTCATTTCAACAAACACTTTAAACTACATACATCAACATACATGACGTATGTTGATCACATAGGTATAAGGCCAAATCCTTTCACTAGGGAGTTGCCCCAATTATAACACACGTGCACCCACGACGGATAATCATGGCAAGCAGGAATCCAAGTTCCATATTCATTCATCATTTCCACAAACACTTGGGCTACACATTTTAACATATATAACGTATAGTGGTCGTGGCGTGATTTAGGGCAAATCCTTTCGTCAAAGGGGTATCGCCTATACAACAATCATGTATCCATGACAATCAGTCATGGCGAGCACGAATGCAAATTCTATACTCATTCAGTCATTTTCACAAACACTTAGAATACATTATTTTAACATACATAGTGTATATTAGCAAAAACTTGTATTAGGGCGAGTCCTTTCGCCAAACAAGTATTTTATCCATATATAATATATCAATACAGCAAATAATCATGGCAAACACATTTCCAAAATTTATACGTATACGGTACTTTCTACAAATACCTAGAGTATGTAAAATTCCATATTCTTCATCTTTAATCGAAACGGAAAACAGACAACACTTTGTACATGTGCAATTGCATGCAGATCATGAATCTATCATTATCTGACATTGAAAGTGTTGAAAACCATAACCTATCACCTAAAGTCCGCACCTTTTGTCGTAGAATCGTAACGAATCTGATAGGTTTGCTAAGCTTTCATATACGACAGTTTGACGACCTATAGAATGAAATAGGTTAGCTATTTCATAACCTACAACTATCAAAACCCCAAAACAGATTAGGCTTA
Organism: Magnolia officinalis; assembly: GCA_021015155.1. NCBI lineage: Eukaryota > Viridiplantae > Streptophyta > Magnoliopsida > Magnoliales > Magnoliaceae > Magnolia > Magnolia officinalis. The sequence goes on along the minus strand of JAJHSJ010000018.1, from coordinate 30,158,639 downwards.
GGGTTTCTTACCTAGAAACGGAGCCAGAATCGCTGGGAAAGCGATTAGAAGGAAGTGGTTAAGCACGTATAGCGGCAGGGTAGAGTGGTAGGGAGATCCTCCCACAGCTCTCACACTTTCTCTCTCTTTTCTCTCTTCTCTCTCTAGGGTTTCTCTCAAATTCGTATGGCTGTGAGAGAGAGGGTTCTAAGGTCCTTGTATAGCCTAAAAACACACTAAAATAGACTTATGGACAAGGTATACTTAGGTTATAGCCAAAGTGACCCTAATCTAGCTCAACGGAGGACTTCTGGCGGGCCTCCTTGAGCCAAAGGTCGGACTTAAGCTCACCAACCTTAGATCCAGGTGGAGTTAAGTTTTCGTTTCAGTGGGATTCCCAGATCACGCGTGGCAGACCGGTTTCAGTTCAACGATCAGTGGATCTCTATCGGAGATTCCGAGTACATGGATATGTTTGGCGAAATATCCCTAATCCGAGGGTGTAATTTGGTCTGATTCTGACGGTCAGGTTGTTTACAAAATATCCGCAAGCGACACGTGTCAGATTACTATTTGAGATATTTATTTGTAATGAAAATCAAGTATTTTCACACTCCTCGCTCCGGACTCAAGCGAACAGCCGTGGGACACTATCTGGATTTGTTTTCCGAGATGGTTGTCAAGCCCAGCGAGGCGGTCCTAAGTCCTTAACTTCGTATTATTCGGACTCCCGATGTACGGTCCAGATCTGATACGGAGTTTCAACGTGCTCCCGAGAGCAGTCGGGTAATGAGTTTGATCCTAGACTTTAGGGTAACCTAGCGTCAATGATTCTACAAGTTTTGGGTCTTGCAGATCGTATTTAAAGCGATTCAAATGGATTTCATGGCTAATCTAGTTTAGCGGTTAGTTAACTTTGTCAAATTTCTAAAAGATTTGGTCCTGAGTAATTTCTACCTGAGGTGATACTCGGGCCTTTGGTAGTTTGTATAGAAGGAGATTTAAGTTATTCATTCTCAACTGAATCACGCCCTAATTACAATAGGAGAAGGTCCTAGGGCAGGAGAGACTAATGTTTCCAACTAACCTATTCGTTTTGTGAAATTCCATAAGGGTAATGGCTAAAAGCCCATTTTATTTCTGTATTTACTAGTTACAGAAATTTATAGTTTAAGTATTGTTCTTCATCACCTAAACCTTAAGATAGTGTCTAATGTGAAAGTACTTAAAAAAAATTTAAAGAACAAGGTGGTGAGAGATGAGATTTGTGAAGAAAATGGGTTAAAAGCGATTTTAGACTGTGGGATTGAGTTCTGACAAGTTAATAAGGTGTTAAGAGCGACCCATTGCCTAAGGACGTCTAATTCCAGATTGGCAAAAATCTGGGATGTTACAATCTGTTATATGCATATTCCTCTAAATGATGGTTCTCCCACATACTTATCTCTTCAGTCAATATCAACTACTATATCTTTGTCAATGACTGACAAAAGGGGGGAGAACAACTCAAACACCCAAACGAAAAATTGTATATCTACTTGAATGGTATTCCAGGTGTTAGGGGGATTAGGCTGCACCAAGCGAGGGGGAGTTTATAATCAAGGGGAGCAGATATTGGGTTGTGTACATGGGTTCAATAGAAATTGTAAAATTGTGTAAAATGCATGTACACACAATTTATGATGTATTTGTCCAGTGCTCTAGGGTGTTTTGGGATTTTGTCACGTAATTGACAAAGGGGGAGATTGACAGTGCCTTGGTTTGTCAATTAGCGTGAGTGTTGAGTCAGTTAGACTATAGAGCCTGATAGGAAGATCAATTCAAGTGTTTGCCTCAACCAGATGTGTGCAAGCTCGTCATAGGTAAATCTGAGCCTCACATCCCTTGTCCCAAATCACCAGGTATACTAAAACCCTTAAAACAAACTAAAACATCTTAGGGTTTTTAGGGTAAGAAAACATTTTCAAAAATAAAAAAAATCTTTAAGTTTTCTTGCCTTGTCAATTTTATCGATACACATGTCGATATGATCGACCTACGCTGTCGAGTCCTCGATATTCCATCGATACCATTGAAAATAGGACCAAATATGTCCAACAACCTTATACACATTTAGACGGAATTATCGATGTATCAATACACCTATCGATATCATCGATATTCAAATCTCGAGTCTATCGAAGTTGACTCGATCATATCGACAGGCAGATTCTCGGCGCCCCTGTTTTTTTCTTAAGAATATCATATAAGCATTGATATATTGAAGCCTCCTCGATACCATCGAAATTCAAACCTCGATGATATCGGAAGGCCTTCGATGATATCGGTCTTGGGCGCCAAGTTCTCCAACACAATATTTCAGGGTAGTTTATCTATGATCGGGGGTCACTTGATAGAATCGATATTTAAATATCGATGATATCGATGTCGTATCGATTGCATTGAACATGGATATAAACTGTCCAGCAAACTTTATGAAAAATTCTTTTGATTTATCGATGCATCGACACAGCTATCGATATCATCGACATTCAAATTCTGATGATCTCGAAGGTCCCTCGATCATTCATGAAATCCTGAAATATTTCTAGTCAAGTCTCTCTCATTTTTCAAGTGTCGATGGATCGAACCTATCATCGATGGAATCGGAGTTTGAAATCCGATGACATCGACAATCGTTTCGATTCATCAACCAGCTGACAAAAAGTTTCAAAAGCGTATGACATTGAGTTCGAGTCATCAAGCGGACCATCGATGTTATCGAGAGTATACACTCGATGATATCGAACCTACTCGATGATATCGAACTTTGTCATAAATGTGACCGTTTTATATCCGTTAGAACCTTTTGCTTATATAAAGAGGACTTGTCTATTGTTGCTGTGAGAGAAAGAAGAGAATGCTTTTAAGTGTTTAACCTTAGATCTTATACCCAAAGCCCTTTCTCTCAAGGGAGTTCATCCTCCAATCCACCCTCATCATTGATATTCAAGTAGAGTGGATTGGGGAATGAACTTCCGCATTCAAGGATCCTCCAGCTACTACCTTAATTGCAAATCATTAAGCTGGGATGCCTTGAATGCATAATCGGAATCACTCTATCTTCCTTTTAGGAAAACATTTTATAGAGTAGGATTCCGTCTTAACCTCGACCCAACCCGGAGCCTCGCATTGGTACATCATTTGTGTTGCGGATCAAGGAAGCGGAAGACTCTTCATCAACGAAGGAGGAGATCTTCGTCAACGTGCTTAATGGGACTCATTGACTTATCTATAAGTATCTAGAGTCCAAAGGACACTTATGATCATTTCTTTTTAGGATTGGGTCTTAGGTGTTTCTCACCCCTTCAAGCCCTCGTAGGAGGCCTCCGGCGGGAGTGTACGTGGTGGGTACGTTGTGTGGACCCTTGCTCTGCGGAGAGCATAAACATCTGATTGAAGATGAACCAGTCAAAACCTTAGGTTTGAGGTGAACCGTGTGAAACCTCAGGTTTGGGGTAAACCGCGTAAAATCTTAGATAGGGTCTTATGAAAGATCCTTGGCCAGTGTGCCTAAAATCGGGTGCTATGTGTTGACCCTTTCTCAAGGAGCATAAACAGTCAGCCTTAGGATAAGTTGTAAAGGTTGAAGGTGAACCTAATTTAAAACCTTAGGTTTGAGGTGAATCACTGTGAAACCTCCTTAGTGAAATCTGGCACATTCATGGGTTGAGTGCATCTGCCGGGAGTGGAGTAGACTGATCGTCGAACCACTATAAAAATGACTGTGTTTGAGTTTGCTATTCTTTTGATTATGTGATTTGCTTTAATATTTTCATATCTGAATATCTGAGATCACACCTCACACACATACACAGTTATATCCATCATAAACTAATTTGTATACTGTTCACTCCTTAAATAGTTTGTGATGGGATCCTCTACAAAGCTTGGAAGCATGTAGAGTTATTTTTGAGTAATCCTAATATGAGCTGTTGTTAGGATTAGTGCAATAGGATTTGAAATATATCATAAAAACTTTAAAAAGTCCTATTCACCCCCTCCAGGACATATTGGCATATTCCTACTTCAACGAAAGTGGTCTTCACCGCAATTTTAGTTTTTGGTTGTTGTTTGTGGGTTATGCCTTTGGTTATGCTTATTATGAATCGAACTGATATTGAAAATCCTCCTTGTAGAACCAGGAGCCAAGAATGGGGTACTACGGAGGCTGTTGGCGCCGGATTCGGCGATCAGGAATTTTGTGAGCCCGATTTTCAAGTTTGGGGTGTGACAACGGAGATCAACCAACCCAAGAGGAGCTATAAAAAGTGACTCAATCCAACAAATAAGTGTCATTGTTAGGAGTCCGTAAGTTAACCTCATTCCTAGTTTAGGATTAAGGCTAAGAGTTTACTATTCTCAAACTCGATTAGGTTCAGGAGTAGGACCCTTGCTCTTGTGTAGAACATAAATCTTAGGTTCTGGATTAAGACCTTAGCTTGTGTGGCCTAAATTGTTGGCTTCAGGAGTAGGACCCTTGCTCTTGTGAAGAGCATAAATCTTAGGTTCAGGATTAGGACCTTGGCCTGTGTGGCCTAAATTGTCATGTTCGAGATTAGGACTTTTGCTTTTGTGTAGGGCATAAATTGTAGAGTCCTTGTGTAGGACTGTAAAGGTTTGAGGTGAACCTGATTTAAAACCTCCGATAGTGAAATCCGGTACACTCATGGGTTGAGTGCGTTTGCTGGAAGTAGAGTAGGCACATAGCCGAACCACTATATATGATCTTGTTTGGGATTGTTGTTTGTGCATTTATTTAATAATGTTTATGTGTCTTGAATGTTTAAATATGATGCATGATTAGATGAATGTCTAGGATTGATAAGAAACACATTTTACACACTCATATACACTATCTTATATAGGCTAGTTGCTTAACTTGCATATCTAGTGTAGCCTATGTGATTAGACCCTCTATTGGCTTGGAAGCCTTTAGAGTTATATTGCCTTAGTTTAAGTTAGGCAATTAGGATTTTAAATTGTCATAATTTTTAATTGGTCCTGATCACCTCCCCTATGGGACTTAGTCTACATTCTATTGCTCTGCCATATTCCACACTTAGACGCATTGCGGCCCATAACCGCAATTTCACATATCAGTTGCACACGGTTGAGGAAATTACTAGTTGCTTACATAAGAGAAGACTATGACCTAACTAATACATGTCTTAACTATTACATGTCAGGAAAAGGGAAATAACTCTAACTATTTTGAGCAACATACGAGTAACTAATGTTAATACTAAACTACTGGTGCCCAGAGTCGGGCGAAGAAGGGGATGCTCCTTCCTTCTGAATGCAACACATCATTGCCTTCATAGTGCGGTATAGCTTCTTCTTCCACTTCTCCTGGTTCTCTTCTAGTCTGGCCATTCTGGCGTCGAGCGTGTCCAGGTGCTCATATACACTTTGAGCAGCGAGTGGCTCCTCGTCGACCTCTTCGGCCTCTTCTATATTTCCCTCCTTGCTCTCTCCTTCTTCCTCATTCTCTGCATCTTCTTCGTTCTCTTCTTCTTCCTCATCCTCGAACTCTTTAATCTGGGTCATGCGCTGCTTGGGGTCCATCATCATGTGATTTAAGGTATCGTTGTTAATCATCTTAATAGGCTCGAGGTTGCCATCTGTCCCCCTCTTTCCATACTGTTGCGCTATCTTACAGACTAGGCAGCCAAAAGGAAGCCCCAGGGTTTCACGGGTTGCCAATGCAGCCTTGACGATCTGAGATAGTATAATGGTTGGGAGGCATACATCCTCCCCTCTGCCAAGCTGATAGAGAAACTCTATCATGTACCGAGAGCACTCTGTGCAGTTGTTGGTCCTCGGATACACGTATGTGCATATGTGGTAGAGTATGCGGTATTCCAGGATCATAGTTGAGGCCTGGATGCTACTATCCCTCCTCTACTTGACGAGTCGACCTCAAAAGTGGAGAACGTGCTGATCCTGCAGTCGTTTGTCCTTTAGGTTGTCCTCGTCGACATGTACTCTCCCGCGGGGTACGTCAAGTACTCGGGAGATGGCCGCTACATCAATGTGGACCACCTGTCTGCCAAAACTTATATCAAACCCAAGCGGCTCGAGTTTAGGGCTTCGAATCCTTGCGTAAAATGCCCTAACTTGGCCTACATTGGAGTGGTGTTTCCCTTCAAAAATGTGCTCCCACCAATTGTGTAGGAGACGATTGAGTAGCTCGTGCTCGCCAAAGAGGTTTTCGTCTACAACCGCCTCGAATGCGACCTTTCGCTTGCAAAACTTTCCTAACTCCACGCCGCGTATTGTGGATTATGAGGGCGACGCTTGTGGGTCGAAGTTCCTCTTCAACCTCCTCCCATGGCTCGACCACGCTTGGTCGGGGGTCGCTCACTTCTTCCCTATAAGGGAAAGGACTAAAGGAATAGAAAAGAATGAGGAGAAAATTGCAAGGAAGGCCATTTCTAGGTTGAAAGGTCCTAAGATGATGAGTCTTCTTCTTCCTTGTAAGAAAATGAGTTTAGAGGAAAGGGAAGTATGAGAAATTGACGAGTTTGAGGGAAGAAGGGTTTAGAGAGTAAGGGATTTTTTGAAGGAAATGGGTTGGAAAGGGGGAAAGCTTGAAGCTAATGGGTTTGGAAAGGGAAGGTTTTGTAAGAGATGGGTTTGGGGTTGTTGAGGGTTTTGGTGTAGGGTGGAATTCGAAATGGGGAGCAAAAGGGGGATTTTTGGGTTATAAGGGAGGGTCCCCACGTGTGTGGACCGCCCCATGCCAAGCCAAGTCCCGGCGGGGCCCTGCCGGATCGGCAGTGGCCCCACTGTACTCTGCCTACATCGGTCGGGTTGCGCTGATTCTTATGGCAGCCCCACCGCCCTTTGGACATGTCCGGCGGGGTCACGTCGACTTCGCGGCGGCCCACTGCCCTCTGCACTTGATCGACGGGGTCCCACCGATCCCTCAGTGGCCCCACTGCCACCTAGATCTATTTGACAGGTCGCCCCCTGGACCTAATCCTGTCCTCTGATTTATAGACATATGTTTATTGTAATGGGACCATTGGGTATTTCTCATTTTTATCTGTCCAATGAATGCCCACCATTCCTGTATTTAGACAATTAAAAAGATTAGTTAATAATTTTTTTATTTTTTTATTTTATGATACATTCAAACTGGGGTTCATAATTTGGATGGTTTATTTGGAATTAATTTCACAATGTATAACCGGACATATCTCGCAAACCGAAATGAGTTATCGGACGTACCACATATGCTTTTGGGGTAGGACGAGCTACTATAGTCACCAAACTCGCTACCCTAGTTTGTGACACCGAGTTTGTGATTTCCCGCCTGATTGCAAGTTGAAACACAATGTTTGTGTTTCGAGACCTAGCCTCTACTATCGTCATAGCTACTCTCTCTCACTCAAACCCCTTTCAAGTTGAAAATTCCTTAACTTAAGCCTGAATACTCGAGATGACTAAGGGTCTGACCCTAGGGTTCAACATCAATAAGTTTTAGCGCTCCCACCTATGCTAGAGAATGCGTTACGATGAGTCCACATCCCACGACCCAGTTTAGTTCCAAACTATGCTCTGATACCAACTTGTAATGCCTTAAAATTTGAGGGTCAAGTAATACTTCACTCCCGATTTTTTAGGTGCCACTTATGCTTTACAGATTCAACCAATTCGGGTTCCATTTGATTAGTGTATAAGCATTACAAAATTAAATGGGTCATGCGGTGTAAACTGAAATTAACCTAACTAGATTAGAGCATGACTAACAAAGGGGTGAGTTTACGCTTAGTGTACGGGACCACGTCCCGGAAAAATACATAACATCCAGAAAATACAAAATATCCCCTTCCCTAAGGCCCCATCGCTGGCCTTAGGGCAACCTATGACGATCCGCCTAGCAGCTGAAAGTATGAGAGCTCTTCCTTGGCGTCTATGGTTGCTTGATCGAGTGTTTTAGGCTCTGTGATACCTGCATCTAAGATAGGGTCTGGTTGGTTTTTTAAAACATCGTCCCAGAGTGGGAGTGAGTGATCAACTTAGTGGTTCTATTAGCATCAAGTTACACAAGTTATTAATGCCACAGGCACAATTAATGAAAAAACCAAGCATATGATTCCTAGATATTCTTATTAATGCACATGCATGGTATTATGATATGATTCATGCCCTCGCCATCCAACACTCCCTCAAGCAACTCCATCTATACGTTCACATACGACCGATACTCCCTCAATGCGACCTCGACTGCAGAGTCGCCAATCTAATTAATGCAATGCGACACTGATCATATTAGCCAAGTATTTAGTTATATCTGTTCGTCCAAGAAGATTGGGGAAATTAAGGCACTCTCACGAAATCAATGCCCTAATCCGATCGTGAGGCCAAGGGCGGCTGTAACGGCCTCGTGCCTGCGATCGTTGATCCATATGGGTTCATTACTCCCAACTGACTCATACGAAAAGCGGGTTTGTAAAATGGTTTGCTCGGGTCACTACGGGGAGGCTCATCACCCCAACGTAGGCCGACAACTCGAGTAAAGTGTCCTATACCACCATGCTCGGCTCATGAGACTTGTGGATCGTATCATAGCGGTTGTAGGTGGGTGTTCCAGGGGCGTAGGGTGCCTCAAGTTTAAACAGACATGATCATACATGGTGAACACACATGGTCCGCCAGCTAGTAGACTAATTTGGCTGATTCAGGTGAACTACGGTGCATCCGGCACCGGGCATGAGCATCCCGCGTAGTCCAACTACTGTCGGTTGTCCATGTTCTACATGGATCTACCCCTGGACAGCTAACCCAATAGGGCTGCCCGTACAACTTTTACAATTTGCTGGCCAACCCAATTGGCCAGTTAGTTAACATTTCATAGCAGGTCACATACAATACTCATTTCAGGAAATTTGCAGGCATGCATGACATTAAATCTGGGTATTCTATTTGAATCGAACATTATGACGAACGTACAGGTACATTGCCCCAATTCATCGCAGACTTCATAATTATCAAGTAATTAGTTGCATGTGATAGAAAATAGAATAAATCATGGACATCAGTTCAATAGTTTTGGCCTAATTTAGCATGAAATCAAAGTTCGGCTACACTAAGCATGGTTTGCAAATTCATGGAAGACTAACAATAAATGGTTACCCACTGATTAACATGTGCATCATAATTTTGCACAACAAAATCATTATTTGCGACCTATGTTCGATAATTGCTCACCTAAGGATTATGGTCTCCTCACCTAGGAGTAGTCCATCGATTTGTGGTGCCGCTCCTAAGGTTTCGTGTCCGTGGATTAGTGTATCGAAGTCCTGCGCTGATGAAATTAGCTTGTAAGGGCACATGTAAATGGCCTACAATGCTGAAATTTAAAGAGGGCTAGAGGATTACCTCTCTATTATCGGTGGACCATTCTCTACGGCGGGGCAGAGTTGCAGGCTCCGACGTGGGCAGCAGCAGCAAGGGTAACCCCCAAAACAGCTCCCAAGGAGCTCCTTCTTCCACTTCTCCTCACTCCATCTCTCCCTTGCAGTTGGAAATTCGTATGAGAGTGAGGGAGTGAATTTTTGGGCCTTATATAGCCCAGATTTTATGTCTAAATGGACATGGGGGCCCTTTTTCTAGCATGCATGCCCCTAGTGGGCAGAATTTTGGCCCATAGGGCTATTTCAGGGGCCCGTTGGCCCATCCGCGCCATGGGGCAGGTGCCCTATCATAGGATGAGCAATCGGTCCCAATTTAGTGGAGATCAGATGCCTCGATCAACTGAGGGGACTCTACTTGCGATCGACGGCTATCGATGTTCGATCAGGGCCACAATTATAAGGATATGAGCAGGATAAATATCCTTGACTTATGGCTCAAGTTTGGTCACAATCCGAGGGTCAAAAAGTCACAACTTCACAATTTAGTGGCAAGGCTAACTTCACTTAAGTTTCAGATTCAGGTCTAGGAGAGTCACACATTTTAAACACTTCCTTCCTGGCCCAAGTTGCCCAGTTCAGGGGACCATCTGGGTCTGTCGTCTGCGATGGACATCAAACCCAATGAGGCCAACATTTTTCCATAGTTTCAGACTTAGCGGGATTCCGACAAGCGGACCACGATCATTTTAGTCTGTCGCATTGGATTGTTGGTAGAGCTGGCCCCGCAGCCCATTTCCGATTTAGGTCATATTTGGGTTTAACTACGTTTGTGACCTCATCCTTTCGTAACTTGGTAATAGCGACACCTGATGTCATTTATCCTTAGCTTTTTATGGACTCGCACATGTGCTCCATGCGGCTGCTTAGCGCGGTCCTATGGCAGTTCCGCTAGTAGACGCCCTAGGACGCTGTTACAGGTGGCCCGGGTGTTACAATTGTCCTCGAGGCTCCTAATTAGACATGCACACAATATGTCTTAAGATTTGGATTTTAAACATAGAACAATATGGTAGAGTATAAAGCATTACTCATTGGACTTCGGCTGCCAGAAACAATGGGAGCTCAGGACCTAAAAGTCTACAATGATTCACTGCTTATCGTCAACCATGTCGCTAGCGAGTACTAGGCGAAGGATGAAAGAATGATCATCTACTTACAGAAGGCCCAGGAACTTATCAAAAAATTCCTTAAGTGTGACCTCGGCCTGATCCCCAGGTCAGAAAACTCCAAAGCAGATACGCTAGTGAAACTAGCCACAATAGCCAAGTATGATTGTAACACCCTGAAAATTGACACCTGAGTACATAGACTCTGATCCCGAGTTTTCGGGTGTTAACTTAATAAAATTCATATTTATTTCACACATAAATAATCAAAGTAACGCATTTCAATTTAGAGGAACCAAAACAAGGTAGAGATAACAAGATCCAACAATGTAAGGATAGCGCCTAGAAGTTACGGTTCGAAAAGTGGCATCCACCCATGTGATAATTATACAAATCACAACAATTACAATAGGAACAAAAGAACAACTACTAGGCGGGAAGAAGCTAGGAATCTACTCGCCCCGAGCACACTATCGATTGGTCTTATTCCTGAGTTATTTGCATATGTCAAATAGGAGACGTCAAATGCCAACATAGTGAAGAAATATCTCTAAGATTGTTACTTGGGACATTTTAGGGTTCACAACAAATACATATTAATACATATTATACACTAAAACATGTTATTTTTAACACACAATTACTAAACAAGTTACACATGTTACCAACACAACAAAGCACAAATAATGATAGCATAATAAACAAACGGGTTCCTAATCTATTTAGTAAGTATATTAATGTGATGATGAAATGATGCAAGCTCCTCACAATCCAATACTCCCTCATAGGCGACTTTCACGCCTATTTCACAAATGCCAACACTCCTCACAAGCGACTTCAATGCTAAATCGCAATCTATCCTAGGATATACATGATTAGTCAAGTAATTATTAGTCATAGTTCATATAATAGGTTGGCGAAGCTAGGATATCACCATTATATTACAAGTCAATATCCAGATCACGTGGTTCGTTGCGGCATGTGGCGAGTCCTCACTAAATTAAGGCAACAATAAGGCACGGGTTGTCACCTAATACCAAGTATAAACTATTAATTCAGAGGCACGAGCTTGTCACTCAAAACTAAATAAATACAAAGGAAAGGGGCTCATCACCCAATTTCACTCACGCCCGGTCGTTCGAACGGTACTCTGTCACGGAACCATCGTCGGGGTAATTTGATAGGGATCGTTTGAACAACATTCTATCACCTCTATCGGTGCTCAATGGTCACTATGGGGAGACTCGTCACCCCAGCATAGGCCGAGAGCTCGAACATAGTCTACCATACCACTATGCTCGTCTCATGAGTCTTTGGGTATCATAACGCACTAATGTTATGAGTAGATTAAATCAATGGTAATGGTGATATTCCAGATTTTATTGAATGTTATACAATCACCAAGCACAAGAATGATCGAGGTTACAATAGACTGATGTGATCGACTACGAAGGACCCCAGGCAAACCAACATTGGGCGTAGTTCCAACTACTGTCGTTCATTCGTGTTTAACTCTGATTGGTCGTATAAGCCTAGGATAGCCTCCCTAAAGTGGGTTATCTACATATTTTGATAACTTGCAAAGCTTGATCTACCGCAACAATACAATTCCATCATCCTAATATTTCTAAGCATTTAACATCCAAGAATTTTATAATATTCAGATTTTCATGTCATTCAAACATTTCATCGAGCATGTTATCAATCAAATAACACATAAATGTATTTAATTATTCTAAAATTTTAAGTAGAAGCTTGGGGGTAGATCTTCACCTTAAAGTCAAAATCTTAGACTCGGATACGGCCCTAACATCAGGAATTTGGAGAAAACACTCCAAACCCTAATTCATCAACAATTTCATCATTAGTAATGTGAATTTTAATATAATTAGGTTTGAACTAAGGGTTAAGAGGTTTACCTAACTTAGTTAGAGCAAATCCCAACTCGATTCGATGAGTCGAGGCCCGGGATTGGCATACTACAGCATGCACACGTGGCCATGCCCAAATACAGCTCTCACAATTGCATGAGCCGCTCCAAATCAATTTCCAAGACCCCAAGTCCTAGCATGATCAAACCCTAGTGATAGGATTTTCGAGAAATGATGGAACAAAAGAGGGTTTCCAATCCTAATGGCTAAAAAAAAGTAGAAAATGAAAGGAAGAGAGAGAGACAACTAAGAAACATTTTACCTAGAAAGGGATGAAGAATCTATCCCAAACTCATCGGATTTTGGCTATGAAAAGTATGAAATGGAACGCGAATGAGAGATCTTATAAGATCCGGCGAGTATGGCAATCAGACGACGAGATCTAACACCGGGCTCCACCATTTCCCCCTTCTCTCTCTCTCTCTCTCTCTCTCTCTCTCTCTCTCTCTCTCTCTCTCTCTCTCTTCCTCTTTCCCTCCTTAGCTTAGAAAAAATTCGTATGAGGAGATGGTGAGTCTAAACGAGCCCCTTTTATAGAGCCAAAATTGACAGGAATAGCCCTAATGGCCCTTTTATTCATTATACTAACCCTGAAAGGGGTTGTTTCCAACCAATGGGACCCATTGGGAGGTGTATGGGTCAATCTAAGCCATGGGATAAGTGTCTAACTAGGTGATCTATGTTTGGACACAACCATCCGAGGATTGGACATGCCCATCAACCGAGAAGACCCAAACCCATATCAACGATCACCTAACGTTGATCGAGTCTATAACTATACGGATGTGAGAAGGGTAATAATCTTGATTGGTGCCCTAAATTTGGTCATCATCTAACAGTCCGAAAGCCACAACTTCGTGAAAGAGCAGAGAGCCCAATTCACTTAAATTTTAGATTTCTGCTTAAGGCATTGCACATCCCATGCACCCAGCCTTCAGCCCAAGTTGAGCAATTCTAGAAACTATCCCAGCTCGACATCCACGATGGACGTCAAGCTCGGTAAGATGGTCGTTATTCTATAGTTTTGAATCTAACAGGCCACTAACGTGCGATATATATCTAATCCGGTGAAGCTGGGTATTTTCGGGATGAATTGGGCAGTGAGATTTCTCATGCACAATGATTAAGGTTTGGATTAGCCAAATTCATAGTGTGGCCTATTCACAATTAGTGAAAATGGTAATTCGACTCTAATCACCCTAATCAAGGACAATAATTCAACTATACTCGAAGTTATCCGAATTAGGAAAATATACTAAAAAAATAGAAAATATTAATTTAATTAAATGAGATGATTCCTAGTATGATTAGAAGTAATTTCTAAGAAGAAATCGAACACAAAAAATCTAACATGAAAAAGATATGTGTGGCCCATCAATAACGTGGAGTTGCAGACAACAACGTGTAATTGTAGAAATTTTCAATTTTAATAGGTCTATTTTATATAATAATTATGGTACTTTTAGTTACTAGATTATTATTATTATTATTATTTTAGTAGTTCACCATTAAGTATAATTTATCTCTACTAAAATTTATTACATTTTGAGTTCTAGAAAAATTCTAAAAATTCTGAAAGTACCAGCTGTCTGAAACCAAGAATTTTAGTATAGTTTACAGAAATTCCTAAAATTAACCTCCCTTTAATATTATTTTTATTTTTTATTTATCTTATTATAAAACTAGACTTATCAAACTTCAATATGGTTTTTCAATCACCTTAATCAGAGTTGTATAAAAATAGATATGAATTTTTGAATTCATTGCACTGAAAGTGTCAAAATCCGAACATGAAGAATATTGCTGAACAGGGTTACTCGGTTCAACTGAGTCCCACTCGGTGCAATCGAACCCTTCTGTCTAGATTTACTCGGTTGCTCGAGGTTTACTTGGTGCAACCAAGATTTTTTACCCCAATTGCCTCAACGTGCTCGATGCAACCAAGTTCCACTTCGTGCAACTAAACCTTGTTGTCCATATTTTTCAAAATTCTTACATTTCACTTAGTCGGGCGGTTTTGGTGGATCCAAGGTCACTCCTTTTGGTCCCGAAAATGTGCGAATACACACATAGACTTGCACTCAAGTCGATAAATCAAAGGTACTACCCAAGGACATCCAATTCCTAGCTAGCAAAAACCCGAGGTGTTACAATGATATCCCAAGGATGATCCCAGTTGAGTTCCTGGCCGAGCCAAGCATTAATAAGCCTATTAGTGCTTATGCTTAAGAACAACTATGATTATCATATTTCATAGTCCTATGAGGAGAACAAGCACTCATGAATATATTCTTCAAAAACTTATGAAAATCTGTGAAACGACTTGATCAAGCATCTCAAGGAAGACTCAACATCTTCAAGCTTAAAAGTACATGGTTCGAAGATCGGAACACTCCGTATGAGTCAACCGTCAGGTGATATAACCTTAGATTGACCTTAGGTTAGGTGTATTTCACATAACATCATAATGAACTAAAAATACACTCAAGTTAGGCCAGCCCCACATCTGGTTCGGCCAACCTAACTTCCTTCGGCTAACCCAACATAATTCGGGCAAGTTTACAAATTAGCATTGATTTTATGCGGTAGGTTCGGCAAGCCCAACCTTGGGTTCGGCCAACCCAACATGCTCACTCCATCTGAATAATTTATAATAATTAAGTTTTAGCATGTTTACTTGATATTGCTTAGATATTTCATCTATTTTGGTCTGTAATAACTATTATTCTCTCCTTCTTACACTGCTTGATGACTTTCTTTCTTAGAACATTTGGATACACATTTACATTTGGATGATTTTTCTATCTAACATTTAAATGACTTCCTATCCTTATGTTGTATGTTATTATCCTTGATTATCTAGTTGAATACTTCATTTATTTTTTCTTCCTTTGTTAACTTCTGACAAAAAGGAGGAGAAAAGGTATGGATAATATGAGCATGAGCACAAGCACAACTCTCACACTTAGATTTTAAGCACCTGCACTCACGTGAATGAATCTTATGATTATATTTTGGCATGTGATTGGATTGTATGGATATATATTCTATATGGTAAGTGCTCAGGGGGAGTTACGAATGCTTGTTCTGAGGGAGAGTATCAAGATCCAAGATTTGATATCACTGGTGGTGTACAGATGTTCCTTTGAACCACAGATCATATGAGTATGATGAGTCAATTGAGATGATGTAATATGTTTTGATGAGTTGTATATTTTTATGAGTGTGTTTTATCACGAAACTGACAAAGGGGGAGATTGTTAGTGCTTATTTTGTAGTCCTATGAGGGGAACAAGTACTCATGAAGATATTCTTCGACAACTCATGAAGATTTGTGAAATGACTCGATCAAGCATCTCAAGGAAGACCCAACATCTTCAAGCTTAAAAGTACATGGTTTGAAGATCGGAACACTCCGTATGAGTCAACCATCAGGTGGTCTAACCTTAGATTGACCTTAGGTTAGGTGTATTTCACATAGCATCATAATGAACATTATTTAAGTAAAAATACACTCAAGTTAGGCCAGCCCGACATCTGGTTCGGCCAGCCTAACTACCTTCGACTAACCCAACATAATTCAGGCAAGTTTACAGATTGGCATTGATTTTACATAGTAGGTTCAACCAGCCCAACCTTGGGTTCGGCCAGCCGAACATGTCCGCTTGGCCATCCTAACTATGTTTGGTCAAGTTTCCAACATGCAATCTCTTCGGATCTCAAAGAGATTCGGCTAGCCAAACCCTATGCTCGGCCAGTCGAATCCTAGCCTAGGCCAGCCGAATTTTTAAAAAATTTTTAAAAATTTTATTCTGTTCACAGATAGTTCTTTTTAAGTTTGGATGCATTTAAATAACTTTTTGAGTTCGTCAAAAGCATCCGACTTTTTTCTTAAGAAGACTATCTAAGAGTATCTAGTATAGTCATCAACTACAACTAGAAAGTATTTTTTACCACCTCTACTCTCCGTTCGAGTTGGTCCAACTAAGTCCATATGGAGTAGTTCAAGAGGTCTTGTTGTGGCTAAGGAGTTCACCTTTTTTGTAACTACTCCTGATTTGTTTGCCTATTTGGCAGGCACCACATACTTTCTTCTCTAATTTTTTTAGTTTAGGTAAACCTCGAAGATGATCTCTGTTGCTTAATTTATATAGAATCCTATAGTTTACATGTCCAAGACGTTGATGCCACAATTTAGTTTCGTCTGTTTGGACCATGTAGCAAGAGTAAGTTGAAGAACAAGACTCATAAATGATATAGCAATTTTCAGAGGTTCTTCGACCATTTAATATTATATGGCCTTGATTATTAATTATCTCACATCCGTGATCTGAAAATTTAACACTATGATTATTATCACATATTTGAGAGATGCTTAGCAAATTATGTTTTAAACCTTCAACATATAAGACATCTTAGATAGGAAGGTTTGAAAGTTTTTTATTACCTCTTCTGATGATCTTGCAGTTGCTACCATCTCCGAATGTCACTAAGCCGCCATCAATTTGATTGATGTTTGATAAAATCGCCCTATCACCTGTTGTATGTCTAGAACATCCACTATCCAGGTACCATCTTGAATAGCTACTTACTTTAAAAGCTGTGTGGATAACAAGACACTTATCTTTTGGAACACATTTCAATATAGTTTTCGGTTTTAAAGGATCTCTTACTATTTGTTGTGTTTGGGAGTAAGAGTTTTTCTTATTTTTCCTTACTCTGTTATTTCTAGAGTTGGATTTCAAGAGCTCTTTAAGCAAGTCCACTATCTTATCTGCTAGAAGAGGATTATTGTTTCTCTTTTCATGATAATTGGCCTTAGTTTTTGGATTAGAAGTTTTTTAAAAATGTTTTTCATTCTTCCTTACTTCCTTTACAGTTTCTACTTTTGACTTTGAAGATTCACCTTTTACAAATATGGGAGTAGAATTTTTAAAATTTTTGGTGTGATTCTTGATATATCTCAGGTCAGATTTGTCGCTACTTTGTCGAGATGCAGTTAATAATTTTTCAAGTCCCTAGTCACCTAAGGTCTATATCTATCTTTTGAAGACTTAAGGGAAGCAACTTCTAAATTTAAATTCTCATTTTCAGTTTTGAGATTTTGAATTTCAGAAATTTTCAAACTTAAATCTAGTTTGATTTTCTCAAAACAATCAGAGAAATGAGATTTTTCCAAAACTGATTTTTCAAGTTCTAATTTCATATTAGCAAAGTTTTCTTTTTGAATTTTCAGTTTGGCCACAATCTGACAACTTTCTTTGTATTGGGCATCATAAGCAATTTGAAGATCTTCTTCATTTTCATAGTCGCTTCCAAGGGTTTCGTAGTCAGATGTTTCACATTCATCTGAGGAAGTGATTCTAGCTATGGTCATGAAGGCCTTTTGATCTTTCTCGGTTTCTTGGTCTGATTCGTCAGTTTTTGAATTGGATTTAGATTCTGATGATTCATCCCAAGTGGCAATCATGCCTCCTCTTTTGGATTATCCTTCTTAGGACAATTTGAAGCTACATGCCCAAATTCAGAACAGTTGAAGCATTGGGTGTCTATAGATTTTGATTTCCAAACATTTGAGTTTCCTTTTCTTTTATCAAAAAGGTTTTTGAAAATCTGATCTATTTTGAAAGATCTTATCTCGTGAAATTCGAAGATTCGTTGGAACACAATCGTTGGAATTCAGTTAGCCAAACGTAAAATCGGGCTAGCTAACTTTCCAAATCTTTTAGCTATAAATAAAGGCATTCTCTCACTCATTGAGCACAAGAAATTCATTGAGAAAAATTCCTTAAAGCAAGAGAGAAATCCAGGCTCTTCTTAAGCTATTTGTACGGTAATTCTAACATTTGTTTAGCTTATTTTATTCTCTTTCTCAAGATAGTTTTTGTAACAGCCCGGATTTTTGCCAACCTGGGATTAGACGTCCTTAGGCAATGGGTCGCTCCTAACACCTTATTAACTCGTCAGAACTGAACCCCACAGTCTAAAAATCGCTTCTGAACCCATTTCCTTCACAAATCCCACCCTTCACCACATTGTTCTTTCAAAATTTTCTAAGTACTTTCACCTTAGACACTATCTTAAAGTTTAGGTAATGAAGAACAATACTTAAACTAAACATTGCTACAAAGGACTAAGTACCACCTCAGACCGAAATCACCCAGGACTAAATCCTTTATAAATTAGGCAAGAATTTGCCAGTGTTAAACTAGAGTGCCTGTGAAATTAGCACCAATCACTTTAAATACGATCTGCAAGACCCAAAACTTGTAGAATCATTGACGCTAGGTTACCCTAAAATCTAGGATCAATCTCATTACCCGTCTGCTCTCGGGAGCATCTTGAAACTTCGTATCAGATCTGGACCGCACGTCGGAAGTCCGAATAACACAAGGTCAAGGAATTAGGACCGCCTCACTGGGCTTGACAATCATCTCGGAAATTAAACCCAGACAGTGTCCCACGACTGTTCGCTTGAGTCTAGAGCGAGAGAGTGTAAAAACACCTGTTTTCTTTACAAAATAAATATCTTGAATAGTAATCTGACACGTGTTACTTTGGGATCAGTTTTATGCAATCAGACCGTCAGAATCAGACCAAATTACACCCTCGGATCAAGAGAAATTTCATACACATTTACATGTACTCAGAATCTCCGATCGAGATCCGCTGACCGTTGAACTGAAACTGGTCCGCCACGCGTGATCTGGAATCCCGACCGAAACGAAAACTTAACTCCACCTAGATCCGGTGTCGGTGAGCTTAAGTCTGACCTTTAGCTCAAGGAGGCCTGCCAAAAGTCCTCCGTTGAGCTGAAACCAGCTCACTTTGGTTATAACCTAAGTGTTTGTGAAAATGTTCAAATGAATATGGAACTTGGATTCCTACCTTCCATGACTATCCGTCGTGGTTGTACGCGTGTTATGATTGGGGCAACTCCCTAGTGAAAGGATTTGGCCTAATGCCTATGTGATCAACATATGTCATGCATGTTAATCTATGTATTTTAAAGTGTTTGTTGAAATATTTGAATGAGTAGTAGTTAGCAAATTGTAATGTATAAGGGTGTTGAGATATGATTCTCAACTTCTTTTAACCATGTGTATATTTTCCTTGGATAGTTGTGTGATTAGGAATTGAATATGTACAAACTCATGCTTGTTTTGTGCTTCATAACATGCTCAATTGATTGTATGATTTTATCTATGTGATGCATATGTTTAAATTCATGTTACGTTGTATGATCCGTCATGGGTGATGGGGGAGTGGAGCAACGAGTGCATGCAACAGCGCTGGCAGCTCTAAACGGATAATACCAGACCTTGATTTTATGAGTTGAATCTTGATCCACTACTGCTTTATCTATCTATAATTGATTTTGTTTGGGGCTATGATTATAGTCCAGACAATCGGTACCAGAATTGAATTCGTGGTTGTGATTCATTTGCCACGTGAGATGTGTTCGATGAAATCGAGTCGTACTTTGGTTGGCGATAGTGGTTGGCCACGCGAAGTGCTTATGCACTTCATGTCGTTCAACTTGTTGTGCGCTCGAGCTAGCCGAGCTCGTCAAGTAACCCGATCTGTCTAATGTATGTTCTCCATGTTTGAACGCTACTGCTTGAACCTAGGGTACCAAACTTACCAGTGAAATCCCTTTTAACCATGGTACCTCGATCCGCTAAGACTCATGAGCCGGGCATGGTGGTATGGGACACCGTGGTCAAGTTGTCGACCTACGCTGAGGCCACGTGCCTCCCCGTAGTGAGCAGTGAGCAACCAGACTTGTGAGCCGATTATGGTGGTATGGGACACTATCTTCGTGCTGTCGGCCTACATTGATAAGGTGATGGGGGAGTGGTGCAACGAATGCGAGCAACAGCCCTGACAGCCCTTTGTAGTGACCTCGAGCATACTATGAAATTGCGGTGAGCCTTAGAGTTTTTCCGCGGTGTATAGAGTATGAACTTGACCTGTTTCTGTATAGTGATGAATTGTTAAAGAGGTGATGGGGGAGTGGTGAAACCTTTGTGCGTAACAGCCCTAGCAGCCTTTGTAGTGACCTAGAAAACACACCATCGTCTAAGATTAACTAGGACTGACGACCCTAGAATGGATCATGTTTGAGAATGATACAAGGGAGGTACCTTAGATTCCCAATCCTGCTGTTTGAAATGGACAAATAAATACTCGGTAATCAAGCTCATCATGCATTGCATGTGCCTGGAGGATGTGGAGCACTGAGGGATGAAAGCATGCCGCGAACGTAAGATGGTGTCCCACGAGGGAGGGTGTGGTGAGGGCATACATCATGACTGCATTCATACTTGTATTAATAAGAGTAGTTAGGAGTGTTTGATTTTACTTCTTTATCATTACTGCTTGACTGAATTGATAACCTGTTAACCT
Organism: Magnolia officinalis; assembly: GCA_021015155.1. NCBI lineage: Eukaryota > Viridiplantae > Streptophyta > Magnoliopsida > Magnoliales > Magnoliaceae > Magnolia > Magnolia officinalis. The sequence continues at coordinate 30,137,750 of JAJHSJ010000018.1, read as the reverse complement.
ATGCTTTACTGTTCCACTGAGTTGATCACTCACTCCCACGTTACGGGATGGTGTTGTAAACACAACCAGATTTGTTGAGTTTCAGGTGATGGCGATGCTTATGAAGCAGAGCCGGACTACTATGATGTGGAGGAGGAGTTCTCCTACGTGTAGTCTCTGTCAGGTTTATGAAGACCTAGTATTGTATTGACAGGGCTATGGTACTTGGGATAGAAGCCATTACACTTACACATTTAGTATATTTTGGAACTATACTTATAATTATTTAACCTGGTAATGTTATCACACTCTGGAGACTCGCCACAGTTTTATTATATATTTTATATATCTATCACAGTCTTTCGCTTGCAATTTAACTGTCTTTGGAGTATGATATGCTGCTTTGGCTTAATCTCACTCATGTTCAATACACTAATACAGACAACATTTAATCATCATTATCTATGTTGCATAAGTGATGTTCTGGAACTCGAGTGTTGAGTTATGCTCGACCCTCGATTTTTCGGGATGTTACAATTGGTATCAGAGCATGATTTGGATTAAACCGGACCTGGGTTATGGTCACATGACGCACTCTGACGCACTCTGACTTAGGAGGGAGCGACGGGATGTAGAAACAGACTTAGGTTCTCCTATTTCGCCAAATAGCACATTTGGATGAGATCAACAGTAGAGATTGGACCCGTAGGCCTCGATGATTGCATGAAATGATCCCGGAACACTTCTAGACCGTCAAACAACGTGTCTAGATCACAATCCACCTCATCCCTAACCTTTGAAAATCGGTAGAAAGGATAAGCGTGATGACGATAACTACTCCGAATCCTCGGAGCTTCTCTGGACTCCTCACAGAGACTTCTCGAATCTACGAAAAATGAAAGTAGAAAATAGAAATAAATTCTACTAAATTCGAAATTGATTAATGAATGACAAAAGAAAAATAAGTTCTCAACCCTTTAAATAGGGATACCAAGTAATGGAAAAGAAATCAGAAACAAACTACAACTAGAACTCCTAGAATTCGCGACTTACTATAAGGTCGTGATGTTTACTAGTTTTCGGCCAAAAATAGTAAGTGTCCTATTTGGCTTCACTAAACCGTTCTCCTAATTATTCCAAGCCCTTTTCACGATGGGCGTAACTCCTAAAGCCCAACTGAGGAAGAGTAATCAAACTAAAACTATTATTTTTAGTAAAATGAAATTGAAACAGGGAAACGACCGTCAATTGGAGGATTTTTTTGCAATTTCAGGCTGTGTAACCCGGCATAGCCATGTTGGTTGGCTTCATTAGCTTGTTCTACCTCAAATTCATGTATTTTACATCAGATAACTCATTCCGGATTGCAAGATATGTCCGGTTTGCCCGAAACTACCCGAAATGGAGCGAATCAGGGTCCGGGGGCCAAACGGAGCACTTCCAGAGGGATCCAGGGTGGGACCCAGGGTTTTTTGGGGCCTAGGGAATTGGAGGAACACGCTCATGGGGCCCCCCTTTGAAAACCCCAAAAATTTTCGGCGAGGCCTCGCCACTTTTTTTGTTGGGCCGGGCCCGCGGCTCGGGTCGATCGTGTTTGGGGGTTGTGGGACCCCCCTGATGTATGTCCCTACCATTTATACCCTCCCAAACACCTACCTCCTTCACAAACCCCACCTCCAAGCTCCCTTTTCTCCTTCATCTTGCTGCCCTCTCTCTTAAATCACCTTTCCAATCGCCAATCTACCATTTTCGACCACAACCTATACCCCTCCATCAGGAAGTCCGAATAACACGAGGTCAAGGAATTAGGACCGCCTCACTGGGCTTGACAATCATCTCGAAAATCAAACCCAGACAGTGTCCCACGGCTGTTCGCTTGAGTCTAGAGCGAGAGAGTGTAAAAACACCTGTTTTCTTTACAAAATAAATATCTTGAATAGTAATCTGGCACGTGTTACTTTGGGATCAGTTTTAAGCAATCAGACCGTCAGAATCAGACCAAATTACACCCTCGGATCAAGAGAAATTTCATACACATTTACATGTACTCGGAATCTCCGATCGAGATCCGTTGACCGTTGAATTGAAACTGGTCCGCCACGCGTGATCTGGAATCCCGACCGAAACAAAAACTTAACTCCACCTAGATCCGGTGTCGGTGAGCTTAAGTCCGACCTTTGGCTCAAGGAGGCCCGCCAGAAGTCCTCCGTTGAGCTGAAACCAACTCACTTTGGTTATAACCTAAGTATACTTTGACCTGGAGACTATTTCGGTTAGTTTTTATGCTATATAAGGACCTTAAACCCTCTCTCATGGCAGCCATACGAATTTGATAGAAACCCTTGAGAGAGAAGAGAGAAAAGAGAGAGAAAGTGTGGGAGCAGTGGGAGAATCTCCTTGCTACTCTTCCCTGCTGTTATACGTGTTTAACTGCCTCGTTCTAATCGTTTTCCCGGCGATTCCGGCTCTGTTTCTAGGTAAGAAACCCTAACCCTAATCTGTTTTGGAGTTTTGATAGTTGTAGGATATGAAATAGCTAACCTATTTTGTTCTATAGGTTGTCAAATGGCTGAATACGAAAGCTTTACAAACCTATTGGATTCGTTACGATTCTACGATAAAAGGTGTGGACTTTAGATGTATAGGTTATGGTTTTCAATGCTTTCAATGTCAGATAATGATAGATTCATGATCTGCATGCAATTGCACATGTACAACGTGCTGTCTGTTTTCCGTTTCGATTAAAGATGAAAAATATGGAATTCTACATACTCTAGGTATTTGTAGAAAGTACCGTATACGTACAAATTTTGGAAATGTGTTTGACATGATTAATTGTTGTATGAATATATTATATGTGGATAAATTACTTGTTTGGCGAAAGGACTCGCCCTATACATGTTTTGCTTATATACACTATGTATGTTGAAATTGTGTATTCTAGAAAGTACCGTATACGTATAAATTTTGGAGATGTATTTGCCATGATTATTTGCTGTATGAATATGTTACACATGGATAAAATACTTGCTTGGCGAAAGGATAGCCCTAATACATGTTTTGCTAACATACACCATGTATGTTGTAATAATGTATTCTAAGTGTTTGTGAAAATGACTGAATGAGTATAGAATTCTCATTCGTGTTCACCATGACTAATTGTCATGGATATATGATTGTTGTATTGGCGATACCCCTTTGATGAAAGGATTTGCCCTGAATCACGCCACGACCACTATATGCTATATATGTTGAAATGTGTAGCCCAAGTGTTTGTGAAAATGTTCAAATGAATATGGAACTTGGATTCCTACCTTCCATGACTATCCGTCGTGGGTGTACGCGTGTTATGATTGGGGTAACTCCCTAGTGAAAGGATTTGGCCTAATGCCTATGTGATCAACATATGTCTTGTATGTTAATGTATGTATTTTAAAGTGTTTGTTGAAATATTTGAATTAGTAGTTAGTAAATTGTAATGTATAAGGGTGTTGAGATATGATTCTCAACTTCTTTTAACCATGTGTATGTTTTCCTTGGATAGTTGTGTGATTAGGAATTGAATATGTACAAACTCATGCTTGTTTTGTGCTTCATAACATGCTCAATTGATTGTATGATTTTATCTATGTGATGCATATGTTTAAATTCATGTTACGTTGTATGATCCGTCATGGGTGATGGGGGAGTGGAGCAACGAGTGCATGCAACAGCCCTGGCAGCTCTAAACGGATAATACCAGACCTTGATTTTATGAGTTGAATCTTGATCCACTACTGCTTTATCTATCTACAATTGATTGTGTTTGGGACTATGATTATAGTCCAGACAATCGGTACCAGCATTGAATTCGTGGTTGTGATTCATTTGCCACGTGAGATGTGTTCGACGAACTCGAGTCGTACTTCGGTTGGCGATAGTGGTTGGCCACGCGAAGTGCTTATGCACTTCATGTCGTTCAACTTGTTGTGCGCTCGAGCTAGCCGAGCTCGTCAAGTAACCCGATCTGTCTAATGTATGTTTACCATGTTTGGACACTACTGCTTGAACCTAGGGTACCAAACTTACCAGTGAAATCCCTTTTAATCATGGTACCTCGATCCGCTAAGACTCATGAGCCGGGCATGGTGGTATGGAACACCGTGGTCGAGATGTCGGCCTATGCTGGGGCCACGTGCCTCCCCGTAGTGACCAGTGAGTAACCAGACTCGTGAGCCGATTATGGTGGTATGGGACACTATATTTGTGCTGTCGGCCTACATTGATAAGGTGATGGGGGAGTGGTGCAACGAATGCGAGCAACAGCCCTGACAGCCCTTTGTAGTGACCTCGAGCATACTCTGAAATTGCAGTGAGCCTTAGAGTTTTTCCGCGGTGTATAGAGTATGAACTAGGCCTGTTTCTGTATAGTGATGAATCGTTAAAGAGGTGATGGGGGAGTGGTGTAACCTTTGTGCGTAACAGCCCCGGCAGCGTTTGTAGTGACCTAGAAAACACACCATCGTCTAAGATTAACTAGGACTGACGACCCTAGAATAAATCATGTTTGGGAATGATACAAGGGAGGTACCTTAGATTCTCAATCCTGCTGTTTGAAATGGACTAATAAATACTTGGTAATCATGCTCATCATGCATTGCATGTGCCTGGAAGATGTGGAGCACTGAGGGATGAAAGCATGCCACGAACGTAAGATGGTGTAGCATGAGAGAGGGTGTGGTGAGGGCATACATCATGACTGCATTCATACTTGCATTAATAAGAGTAGTTAGGAGTGTTTGATTTTACTGCTTTATCATTACTGCTTGACTGAATTGATAACATGTTAACCTATGCTTTATTGTTCCACTGAGTTGATCACTCACTCCCACGTTACGGGACGGTGTTGTACACACCAACCAGATTTGTTGAGTTTCAGGTGATGGCGATGCTTATGCAGCAGAGCCGGACTACTATGATGTGGAGGAGGAGTTCTCCTACGTGTAGTTCTCTGTCAGGTTTAAGAAGACCTGGTATTGTATTGACGAGGCTATGGTACTTGGGATAGAAGTCATTACACTTACACATTTAGTATATTTTGGAACTATACTTGTAATTATTTAACCTGGTAATGTTATCACACTCTGGAGACTCTCCACAGTTTTATTATATATTTTATATATCTATCACAGTCTTCCGCTTGCAATTTAACTGTCTCTGGAGTATGATATGCTGTTTTGGCTTAATCTCACTCATGTTCAATACACTAATGCAGACAACATTTAATCATCATTATCTATATTGCATAAGTAATGTTCTGGAACTCGGGTGTTGAGTTATGATCGACCCCCGATTTTTAGGGATGTTACATTTTAATCATTTTTTAATAGAGTGATCCATACTCTACTTGAGATTTAAGAGAATAGAATTTGCAGCTATTAGGATTTTTGTTTATTAAAAACACATTAGATCCCTATATTCTTTTTGGGTTGAACTCATACACGACTTCATCAATATTCCAAGAAAGAAGATCACTACAATCAAGCTACAGTAACGTCTTCGCTCGCCATTATAAGATAAGTACTGTATTTTTATTTATTTCATTTTGGGTTTTTCTGAGATAGCCCGAAAATCTCAGCGGGTTAGTGGGTTTTTTTGAGATAGCCCGAAAATCACAAAGTGGGTTTTGTTGTGATAGCCCATGAAAATCATAAGAACTGTATCAGGTTGTTAAGGTGACCATATGAAAGCTTTGAAAAAGTGAAGCCAAAATTACAAGGGTAGTAATTTTGGGAGTGGAGTAGATGTGGGTTTAAGCACCAAACCACTATAATTCCTTTGTGCATTATGGTGATTGTTTTTATTATTTATATGCATATCTTGTGATTTATTAGCTCTTACTAAGTTTGATATTTTAATTTCAAAGACGTTGTGAAATAAGGTTGTTCTGCCTAAATCTTTTAGGTGAAGGTTGTCCTACAAAGTATTTGATATCAAAAATTCAATACTCTAAGTAATTGAGTTTAATTGTTTTATTATTCTGTATTATATCAAAATATTTGGTATTGTCCTATTCACCCCCCTCTAGGACATTTATATCTCGTCCTTTCAAAGCCTGACCTAGATGTAGTCCTTCCAGTAAATTTCATCCCAAGCAGGATAGATCCGATAGTCGACTATCTTCAGGGAGGCAAGATGCCCGAAGATAGACTTGAGGCGCGCAAGCTTCGATCCAGGATAACTTGTTATACTATGGTCGGGGACACCTTATACAAAAAGGGGTTCTCTCTACCCTACCTCGGGTGTCTCCAACCTGAAGAGGCTGAGTACGTTCTGAGAGAAATACACGAAGGTATTTACGTCAACTACTTCGATACTCACACCCTTTCCCATAAAATAATCTGACAATGATACTTTTTACTGACAATACAGAACGATGCCAAACAATAAACCTAGAGGTACGATAAATGCCAGAGATTCACGGTAATATCCCATCAACCACTAGAGCAGCTGACCCCCATAACTGGGTCATGGTCATTCGCCTAATGGGAGATAGACATCATTGGCCCTTTGCCGACTGGAAAAGTTCAGACTAAGTTCGCAGCTGTCGTGGTCGACTACTTCACCAAATGGGATGAGGCCGAGTTGTTGGCTAAGATCACTAAGCAAAAAATCACCAACTTTGTCTAAAAAACCATGATATGTCTGTACGGATCACGCATATGATTGTCTCGAACAACGAAAAATAGTTCGACAATGATCGGTTCCAAGGCATGTGTGGGAACCTCGGAATTTGAAATGCCTACTCATCACCTCGGCACCCCCAAGCTAACGGTCAGGTCGATGCAGTCAATAAGATCATCAAAAATTACCTCCAAACCAAGCTCGAGAAAGTCAAGGAGGCCTGAGCCAAGGAGCTCCCCCATGTCCTCTGGGTGTATCGGACCACTGTCCGAACGACCATAAGAGAAACTCTTTCTCCTTAGCCTTCGGGGCTGAGGTCGTTGTTCTAGTCAAGATTGGGCTCCCTACTACATGGATTCGTTCTTAAGATGAAAATCAAAATGCCGAGCAAATAACACTAGACCTTGATCTACTCAAAGAAAAAACGGAGCAAGCCCAATTCAAGGTTCAAGCTGGAGATTTGATCCTCCGCCGAACCTTTCAAAACACCAAGGAGCCTGGTTCAGGGACCTCTGATCTGAACTAGGAAGGACCCTATAGGATAACAAGCACTACCTGACCAGGAACCTACCAACTTGAAGACATGGAAGGATGACATCTTCCGCATCCATAGAACACCGAACATCTAAAGATCTACTACTTGTGAAGATCGACCGGAGCTCAGGTTGGAATCTACATGTCTACTACTTAGAATCTACAATAATCGACCTACTGGGTTGGAATCTACATGTCTTGTTCAGAATCCACAATAAAAATCCTAAGGCTAGGAAATTTTGAATTCTACTCGCTATTTACAGTGTTCAATTTACATAGTCTACTGGGGACTTCCTTTGATATAAGGGAAAAACTATCCTCTCACTAACCGTCTGACCCTTAAAGAAGAGGTCGAACCATTAATTGATTATAATACATGGCCTATTGAGGACTTCCTTTAGTGTAAGGGAGAAACAGTCTGAAAGGACGAGCTATAGATATCCTAGAGGAGGATGGTGAATAAGATTATACCAAATATTTCGATACAATGCGGAATAAAAAAAAAGCAATTAAACTCAATTGCTTAGAGTATTGAATTCTTGATATCAAATAGTTCGTAGGACAACCTTCACCTAAAGGATTTAGACAGGACAACCTTATTTCACGACGTCTTGAAATCAAAATATCAAACTTTAACAAGAGCAAATGAAACACAAGATAGGCATACAAGTAATAAAAGCAATCGCCACACTGCACAAAGGAATTATAGTGGTTTGGTATCTCCTAATTCTTCTAAATCAGTAAAGATGTCATCCATGTTGACATCTCCTTCAGGAACTGCTTCCTGATCACCTCGTTGCTCAGGTCTCAATTCAAGTTTCATCATGTATAAGTTTGCATTTCCGAATGGAAGCTTGGACTCCGGTGCTTCAATCGTGAGAATTTAGATATTGTATCGCAAAGCAAGGGAAGTCATAAGGAATGCAAATGGAATGGACCTATGATGAGAATGGAGACGATACTGAATAATCAAGTACGATATCGACGATGGAAGACAAATGCGAATACCGAATATAACGGAGTGCATAATGCACATCATGTAGGGAGTAAGATCAGTCTTATTCCCAGCCCTTGGATAAACGTTAGAAGTGAAGATGCGATGAAGAACGCAGTATTTTAGAATAAGATTATAAGCAGGGAGAGAGTTACCGGTACAACATTATGCGTTAAAACCACATAACACCCGGGTGATGGAATTTCTTTTCAAAGAATACATGTCTTCAAAAAGAGTCGGGATAGGAATTCCATCCCCCACCATATCAATGCCTATAATAGACGATATGATGGATGGTGTAATGGTGACAGTATCTTCCAAAAATTGAATAGAAAATATTAATTCTTCAGATAAAACGTCATTAATGGATGCATACATCCCTTGAGCAATTGACCAGTAAGTCGCTCCACCCCAATTAAAAATTTTCTCCCATCCTACCTCAGAGAGAGTTTCAAAAAGACCAAATCTAGCAATGTGATTGACATTCACAGTGTGCTCAATGATTATACTCTGAGTACGAAAATCCCATACAATCCCTGGGTCATCCTCTGGTGTGCAAATAGTGTGCACAACCCGAGTAGTGGAGTGGGATGAGGAAACGGACTAAGGGCAACGAACGGTACGTTTATACCGATGTTCCATGGAAGAAATGGCTAAAGAGTATCAAGAAACCACAAGGAACTAGATGGATTTGTCTAGATCAGATTTTTGAACTAAACCCACCAAAAAGAAAGCTCTAGATTCAAGAAGAATGATGGAATTTCAAATAAATCACAATTAGGAACTTAAATCTAGAAGAAAATCACAAAAAAAAAACCCACTTACTAGGAGTTTGGGATGATGGGTTGGCCGAAGGAAGCACCGACGAGCCGAGGAAGATGAAGTGGAGATAAGGGTTTTAAATATTTTTCCCCCTTTATGCCCAAATCGTGGCCGGTTCGACCAGCCGAGTGCGGTGCTCGGCTTGTCGAACCAGTCGGTCAGCTATGGGTTGGCCGAAAAAATCCAAAAAAAAATGTTTTATATATATATATAATCTTTTTAATGTAAAAATAAAAGATAATAAAAATAAATTGCAATAAAGGATGATTAATTAAGAGATACAACATTATCCAATATCATTCTTCAAATTAATGAATCTAACACTATCCAGTGGTTTTGTCAGGATGTCTGCAAGATGTTTTTCGATATTAATATATTCAAGTATGAGAGTCTTGCTTTCAACTAATTTTTGGATATAATGATATCGAATATCGATGTGCTTGGTTCGAGAATGTTGAATGAGATTTTTAGATATATTTATGGCACTGGTATTGTCGCAGTATAAATTCATAGTATCTTGATCAATACCATAGTCTACTAACATATGTTTCATCTATATCAATTGTGTGCATGCTTTTCTTCCATAATATACTCAGCTTCTGCAGTAGATAATGATACTGAGTTTTGCTTCTTGCTCATCCAGGAGATAAAGACAATTTTCAATGTAGAAGCATACACTACTTGTGGATTTTCTATCATCCACATTACCTGCCCAATCAGAATTAGCATATCCAACAATTTGTAAAGACGTATCAAGAGGATACCATAAACCCAAATTGACAGCGCTGAAAACATGTCTAATTATTCTTTTAACCACAGCTAGATGAGATTATTTAGGGTTAGATTGATGTTGAGTGTCAAATATTGCATATTCTCCCTTATTTATATCTTGGTTTTATGAACATGATAATGCTTAATGGCATATTTTATACATGTTTGGGTTGTAAGGTGAATCTGAGAGCTTAGATTGAAAAGAATATTAAAAGCATGGATTTGATGCTCAAAAATCACCAAGGCAAGGGATGGATCTTACAAGATCAAGATTGAAGAATTCACATGCCAAAGATCCAAGAAAACTAAGAGAGGAATGAAGAGAATCGAAGATTTGAAGTGAAGAAAAGGAATTCTAAAAATTTGCATGAAATTCCACTAGCCCAAGTTCTAGTTTGACTAGCCCTAATTCTGGTTCGACTAGCCCAAGAAACTTCGGCTCGAACTTTAGCAACATTATCTTTTAAATTCGCATGAATCTCGATTGGTCAAAGATCTCACTCAACTAATCGAAGATGACTCTCGACCAGTCGAGGATTTCTCTCGACTAGTCGAAGGTTACATAGATTTTGCGTGGACTGCGTAAATTAAGGCGGTTTCCAGACTTTTTCAACTCAGTGCGAAAGTTGGAGTTCCCCAACTATAAGTAGGAGTTCCTAGGATGGTCCAAAGGATCTTTTAGGGTTTAAGGAGTGGAGCAAAAGGGTGGAGCCGCCGCTTAGGAGTTTTTCTTCTTCCTTAGTTAGTGTTTATGTTTTATTTAAGAGTTCTTAGTTCAATCATTCTATGGTTAGCTAAACCTCTTAGCTAGGGCTAAGAGGTGAAGCTTGTAGCGTGATTGGGATATTTACTTTACTTTGATTCATACTTATATTAAACTTCATTGATTTCTAGTTAATTTTAAGGAATATTTTCAGTTTTCAATGGTTTATTATGACTCAAATTACAGTAGAGCCTACGATAGCTTTAAGTATCTTCTTTTCTTATTTGAGATTGTGGGATTGGTAAATCCTGTTGTTTGTCATAGTCTCCTGGGCATGGTTGGGTGATGAAATCTCTTCCAAATATTCACGATTCTCTTTCATTGAGGCTAGATCAATGAGAAGTCTAGAGATTTGACCATCTCCTTCTCCAACTGGATAAGATAGGATTCTGATTCTAGTTGGATCTTTTGAATCAAGTAAAGTAGCATCCCAATTGCTACAAGTGAAGCCTTGGCACCCTAGTTTCCACCTTTAAATTCACAAGTTTCAATTACATCATTCAAAATTACTCTCTCTACAATTTCGGATTTAGGTTTAGATCTTCTTCTAGTTCTAGTTCTAGTTACTTTTAAAAACGTACAAGTTTAGTCCCTGTAGATTCAACCTCAGTCTCACCAATATTATTACTACATGGAGACCTACACTTGGGGTTGTGAGCAATTGATATCTAGCACAAATGCCTACGCTGAAAGAAAATCAGGTCTACTGACAGTTAAATATAATAGACTACCAATCATGCTATGGTGAAGACGCGGGTTAACACTTTTACTTGAATCTTATTTAGATAACTTGAGTGTTGTAGCCATAGGTGTTGAAATTTTTTTACCATTCTCAAACCTAAATTTCTTAACGAGATTCATCACATACTTAGTTTGAGATATGACTATCCCGTCCTTAAGTTGTTTTACTTAGAGACCAAGGAAATAGTTCAGCTCACCAACCATACTCATCTCAAATTCCGATTTCATAGAATCTACAAACTTAAAGGAAAGATTAGTATTTCTTGATCCATAGATAATATATATCATCAACATATATTTGAACAATCAACACATCTTCATTATATTTTTAATAAATAGGGTTTTATCAACACTTCTCATTTTAAAGTTTTGATTAAGAAGAAATTAAGATATTTTTTCATACCATGCTCTTGGAGCTTGTTTTAAGCCATACAGAGCCTTTTAAAGACGGTATACATTATCAACAACTTTAGGATATTCAAAACCTTTAGGTTGTTCTACATAAACTTCTTCATTTAAGTCACCGTTCAAGAAGGTACTTTTAACATCCATTTGGAATATTTTAAAATTTTTATGGCATGTGATGGAAATAAACAATCTGATGGATTCAAGTCGAGCAACTGGAGCAAAGGTTTCATCATAGTCAACTCCTTCAATTTGAGTGTACCCTTGAACAACCAATTGGGCTTTATTTCTTATCATGTTCCCAAATTTATCATATTTATTTTTAAAGATCCATTTAGTTCTAATCACATGTTTGTCAGAAGGTCTAGGAACTAGATACCAAACATCATTTCTGACAAATTGACTTAATTCATCTTGCATAGAAAAAATCCAATTTTCATCAGCAAGGGCTTCATTTACATTAGTTGGTTCTATCTGAGAAGTGAAGCACACATGATTACAGATGTTTTCCAATTGTCTTCTGGTTTGAACACCAGTGTGAGGGTTACTAAGTATTTGATTAGTCGGATGATCCTTGACTAATCCATTCTCAGTTGAATCTTATTTTGATGATGGTTAAGATTGATTGACAATAGTAATTTCATCATCATGATCATAATTGGGAGTGACCTTTTGACCATCAATAACAACGTTTATGGATTCTTGTATCACTCCGGTCCTTTTATTTAGGACACGATATGCTCTGCTATTTAGAGCATACCCTAAAAATATGCCCTCATCACCTTTTGCTTCAAATTTTCCTAGATGTTCCTGATCTCGTAAAATGAAGCATTTGCTTCCGAAAACATGAAAATATTTTACTGAAGGTTTTTTTATTAAACCATAACTCATAAGCAATTTTAGTTTTACCTGCTCTTACATAAACTCGATTGATAATATAGCAAGTAGTATTGACGACTTCAACCCATAAATTTTTTCCTAATTTTTTACTGTTAAGCATAACACTCCCCATTTCTTGTAGTACTCTATTTTTCCTTTCAGCTACACCATTTTACTGAGGAGTTTTAGGAGCAGAGAATTCATGTAATATTCCATGGTCATTACAAAACTTCTCAAAATTGCTATTTTTAAATTTTGTTCCATGATCACTTCTGATCTTATTCACATACAATTTTTTTTCAGTCTAGATGTGTTTAAATAACTTTTTGACTTCGTCAAAAGCATCTGACTTTTTTTTAAGAAAGCTACCCACAAGTATTTAGTGTAGTCATCAACTACAACTAGAAAGTATTTTTCACCACTTCTAATCTTCGTTTGAGTTAGTCTAACTAAGTCCATATAGAGTAGTTCAAGAGGTCTTGTTGTGGCTAAGGAGTTCACCTTCTTGTGACTACTCTTGATTTGTTTGCCTATTTAATAGGCACCACATACTTTCTTCTCTAATTTTTTTTAAAGCTTGGGTAAGCCTCGAAGATGATCTCTCTTGCTTATTTTATATAGATCTACATAGTTTACATGTCCAAGACGTTGATGCCATAATTCAGTTTCTTCTATTTGGACCATGTAGCAAGAGTGATTTGAAGATCAAGATTCATCAATGATATATTAATTTTCAAAGGTTCTTTGACCATTTAATATTATATGGCCTTAGTTATTAATTATTTCACATCCATGATCTGAAAATTTAACACTATGATTATTATCACAGATTTGAGATATGCTTAGTAAATTATATTTCAAACCTTCAACATATAAAACATCTTTAAAAACAGGTAGGTTAGGGAGTTTTACATTACCTATTCCAATGATTTTGAAGTTGCTTCTATCTCCAAAAGTTACTGAGCTGCCATCAATTTGATTGATGTCTGATAGTATCACCTTATCACCTGTCATATGTCTAGAGCATCCACTATCCAGGTACCATCTCAAATGGCTACTTTGAAAGTTGTGTGGTTGACAAGACACTTATTTTTTGGACCCATTTCAATATGGTTTTGGGTTTAGGAGGATCTCTTACAACATGCTTTGTTTGAGAGTAAGATTTTTCTTTATTCTTACTTCGTTAATTCTAGAGTTGGATATCAAGAGCTCTTTAAATAAGTCCACTATCTTATCAGTCAGAGAAGGGTTATTATTTTTCCTTTCATATTCGTGATAGTTGGCCTTAGTTTTTGGATTATAAGTTTTTTGAAAAGGTTTTTCATTCTTCTTTATTTAAATTATAATTTCTACTTTAGATTTTGAAGATTCACCTTTTACAAATATGGGAGCAGAATTTTTAGATTTTTCTGTGCGATTCTTGATATAACCCGAACCAGATTTGTCGCTACTTTGTCGAGACGCAGTTAATAACTTTTCAAGTCTCTGGTCACTTTGGGTGTATATCCAAGTCTCTTTTGAAGTTTTAAGAGAAGTAACTTCTAATTTTAAATTCCCATTTTCAGTTTTGAAATTTTTGAATTTCAGAATTTTTTAGATTTAAATCTAGTTTCGTTTTCTCAAAACAATCAGAAAAATGAGATTTTTCCAAAATGGATTTTTCAAGTTCTAATTTCAAATCAGCAAATTTTTTAGTTTTGCCACAAACTTATAACTCTCTTTATATAGAGCATCATAAGCAATTTGAAGATCTTCTTCATTTTCAAAATCACTTTCAGGAGTTTCATAGTCATAATCATCTGAGGAAGTGATTCTAGCTATGGTCATGAATGCCTTTTGATCTTTTCCAGTTTCTTGGTCTGATTCGTCAGTTTCTGAATCGGATTCAAATTTTGATGATTCATCCCTAGTGGCAATCATCTCTTCTTCTAGATTTATCTTTCTTAGGACATTTTGAAGTTATATGCCCATATTCAGAACAATTGAAGCATTGGGTTTCTTTAGATTTTGATTTCTAAACATTTGATTTTTCTTTTCTTTTGTCAAAAGGTTTTTGAAAATCTGATCTATTTTTATTTTTAAATTTTTTTAGCTATAATAGCCATATCATCTTCATTCTCATTATTTTCAAAATTTGAGTCTTTAGATTTAGATTTAGATTTAGAAGATTTAAGGGCTATGGACTTGTTCTTAGGAGCTTTGAAATTCAACTCATAGGTTTGTAGAGATCCAACTAACTCCTCTACCTTCATAGCATCAGTATCCCTCAATTGTTAAATCGCAATGACTTTAGAATTGAACCTGTCAGGAAGTGATCGTAGTATTTTTACGCACACTTTGCTTTCATGGACTTTTTCTCGAAGACCCCACATAGAGTTAACAATGTCATTTAGTTTAGTATAGAAGTCCATGAATGATTCGTTTCTTCCATATGGACTTCTTCAAATTTTGTTGCGCGGATTTGAATCTTAACTTTTTGACAATGTTAGTCCCTTCATGTGTCATTTCAAGAATATCGCATGCTTGTTTTGTTGTATCACAAGAAATGATTCTTTTGAATTCATCTAGTGATAAAGCACAAGTAATATCATCAAAGGCTTTTTCATTAGCACTATTGTCACCTTTTTGAGTTGTTGTCCAAAGAGTATAAGCTAGTTTTTTCATGGACTTGGTTCCATTTTTAGCTACTACTTCCAACATTGGAGGGATCCATTGGGTCATGGTGGCTTGCCACACACTTTCATCAATGGATTTAAGGAAAATCATCATCCTTGTTTTCCATTAAGAATAGTTTGAGCCATCAAAGGGAGATGGCATGGAAATGGATAGACTATCAAACTTTAACATTCCAATAGCTATGAATCTAGCTTTATGATGTTAATCCCAAAAAGATCAACCTCTCTCTGATACCACTTGAAAGGTGTTGAGTGTGAAATATTGCATATTTTTCCTATTTATACCTTGGTTTTATTAACATGATAGTGCTTAATCGATTTAATTATGCATGTTTTCATGTGCGAGGTGATTTCGAGAGCTTAAGGGGAAATTGATGCCAAAAGGAAGATTTATGCTCAAAAGATTACTAAATGAAGATTTGGAGATTTAGAAGTCATTAATGAAGAATTCACATGCCAAAGATCCAAGAAAACTAAGTAGGAATGAAGAGAATCAAAGATTTGAAGTGAAAAAAAGAAATCCTAAAATTGTCTTGAAAAGAAAAATATTCCTGAAATTGTCATAAAAAAGCATATTCTGAAACTCCGAATCTATTTTGAAAAGCTTGCACAGAGTGCATAAATTTAAGGCAGTTTAAACTCTGAGTCTATTTTGGAAAACTGCGCAAAGTGCATAAATTCGAAGCGGTTTCTAGATTTTTCCAACTTAGTGCGAAAGTTGGAGTTTCATAACCATAAATAGGACTCCCTAAGATGCTTCAAAGCATCTTCTAGGGTTTGAAAAGGTCTCAATGAGCATACACAAGGGTGGAGCAGCCGTTAAAGAGTTTGTCTTCTTCCTTAGTTTATTGTTCATGCTTTGTTTAAGAGATTTAACTTCAATCATGTCTATGGTTGGCTAAACCTCTTAGCTAGGGCTAAGAGGTGAAGCTTGTAGCGTGTTTGGATGTTTTTCTTTTAATTCTTGTTCTTATTAAACTTCATTGATTTCTAGTTTGATATTAAGGGAATATTTTCAGTTTTCTATGATTTATTGTGACTCAAATTACAATAGATGCTGTGATAGCTTTGGATATCTTCTTTTCCTGTTTTGAGATAGTGAGATTGGTAAATTCCGTTGTTCACCATCGTCTCCTGGGCATGGTAGAGTGATGGAATCCCTTCCAATCATCACAATTCTCCTCCATTGAGAATTAGGTTACTAAAAAGTTCAGATTTGATTTAAATTACTTTATCTTCCAATTGGATAGGATAGGACTCCAATTCCAATTGTGTTCCTTGAATCAAGTAAGGTAGCATCTTGATAACTACAAGCGGATCCTTGGCACCCTAGTTCCACCTTTAAATTCATAAGTTTTAATCAACATTATTCACCATTACTCTCAATTATTCAGATTTTAATTTAAATATTTTTCTAGTTCTATTTCTAGTAATAGTTATTTTCAGAATACGTACAAGTTTAGTCCATGTAGATTCAACCTCAGTCTTATGAGTTATTACTACATCGTGACCCTACACTTGGGGATATGAACAAGTTTTTGGCGCCGTTCCTGGGGACTACGCTGTGTTTTTTTGAGGTTAATTAGTTTTAGAATTAAGTTAAAATTAGGGTTAATTTCTGCTTTGTTTTTAGGTTAGGATTTTTTTCTGAAATTATTTTTAGAAACTAACATTATTTTTTGTTTTGTAGGATCCTAACATAGCTACTCCAATCAGGTAACATCTTTCCAATTGTCTCTTTCTTTTCTAGATTTCTTATTTGTTGTAGGTTTTATTTTTCTTTTTCTTAGGTTTAGTTTGTTTAGTTACTTGAGGGCTGCGAGTGTTTCATACCCAAGTGGGTTCGTGATAACACTCGACGTCTCTTAAGTGAAGGAGGATTAGTCGAAGGGTTGCCTATCCATCACAGGATAAGACACCACTCGAGACCCTCTCAGTTAATAGAAGTGATGGCCGCAAATCAACCTCAACCTCCAATTGAGGAAGTTCAAGATGAAAATGAGGTGCAAAACGCACCTCCGCCTCGTACTCTATGAGATTATTTACAACCGGTAGGGGTGAGTACACCTTCTTGCATGATATTTCCATTGAATGTAGGAACTGTGGACATTAAACCAAGGGTAATTCAACTCCTCCCCAAGTTTCATGGATTAGAATCTGAAAGTCCATACTTGCATATGAAAGAGTTCAATGAAATTATATCTACATTACATTTCTCAAACGTGTCTGAGGACACAATTAGACTGAAATTGTTTCCTTTCTCTTTGAAAGTAAAGGCTAAGTCGTGGTTCCATTCCTTAAGACCAAGGTCCATTAGCATGTGGGATGAGATGACAAGGGAGTTCCTTAAAAATTTCTTCCCCTATCATAAAACAAATACCTTAAAGAAAGCAGTCATGAATTTTATTTTGCACAAAAAGAGGATGAGACATTCTTTCAATGTTGGGAGCGATTTAATGATCTCATAAATTCATGTCCACAACATGGCTACGAAACATGACGTATAACAAGCTTTTTCTATGAGGGATTGACCTCACCCATGCGCCAATTTGTGGAGATGATGTGTAATAGGTAATTCATGAATAAGGAAGTCGATGATGCGTAGGATTATTTTGATAAACTTGTTGAAAACGCACAATCATGGGGATACCTCTTCAAGAATTACCACTTCTAAGCTACTTAATCAAAGGAAATAGGAGGAATTTACGTTCTAAAAGAGGAATATGATTTAAATACGAGAGTGGCTAAACTCACAAGAAAAGTCGAGGCCATGGAACTTAAGAAGGTAGAACCCGAAAAGACTGCGGAAGTTGTTTGCGATATTTGTGCTTATAACATACATACAACTGAGAATTGTCCAACAATTCCTTCTTTTCAAGAGATATTGAATGAGCAATCAAATGCCATAAAGAACTACCAAAAACCTTTCAGTGAACCCACATCAAATACATATAACTTAAGTTGGAGGAACCATTCAAACTTCATTTGGAGGAACGGATAAACGGCTACTCCTCAAGGGATCCTTAACCAGTTTTTGAATCAAAGGAAACCTCAAGAGGATCCGGTCTTAAAACATATAAAAACCAAGAGCTTTTTAATCAAGGTATGTTGCAAGCCTTTCAAGACCGTACAAAGGTCATACGAGGGCTTGAAACAAAAATTTCGATTGGGGAGAAAGGAATGCTTCCAGCTCAGCCTCTCTCTAACCCAAAACAGCAATATGAAATTAGTGACCTAAGCTCTTCAAAATAGATGGAGCACGCTAAGTCTATCACTACTCTTAGGAGTGGAAAGGCAATTGACAAATCTATTCTGGTGAGGGCTGAAAAGCCTAAGGACCCGGAAATAGATGAGAATAATAGACCTAGCAATGCTCCACATGGGTTAAAACCGGAACCTCAAAGTAAGCCGATTACGTTATTCCCTCAACAGTTGATTGCACCAAAACCTCTCTCTAACTCTCAGGATATTCTAGAGGTGCTTAAGCAAGTAAAGGTCAACATCCCTCTACTGGATGCCATTAAACAAATCCCTTCATATACTAGATTTCTGAAGGATTTATGTACGACCAAAAGACAGCAAAACATACAAAAGAAAATCTTTTTGATAGAAAAAGTGAGTGTCATCCTCAAGCAAGATGTGCCATAAAAATACAAAGATCTCGGTAGCCCAAACATCACATGTGTAATTTGGAACCACTGGATTGAGCACGCAATTCTTGACTTGGGGACGAGCGTAAATCTGATCCCTTACTCGGTTTATGAATAATTGGGTCTAAGTGAATTAAAACCCACCCAGACCACATTACAACTTGCCGATCGCTCAGTTCGTGTTGGTCCAAGTTGATAAATTCTACTATCTAGTATATTTTATTGTCCTGGATACTCAACCCATCATAGATGTGAGCACTCAAATACTCGTCATTCTTGGTCGCCCATTCCTTGCTACATCAAATGCTATCATTAATTGTAGGAATGGAATTATGAATTTATCTTTCAAAAATATGACATTAAAGCTCAACATCTTTTTCAACATGAACAAACAGACAGAGGATGATGATGATACCCACGACATTAACATGATCGATTCTTTCATGGAAGATAGGACACTCCTGACTCTATACTCTGACACTCTAGAGGCGTGCTTGGCCGACTCCCTTGATTTAGATGATGACATGATTAGGGAGATGGATGCCTTGATTGATGCTACGCCGGTACTTGAAGTTAACCGGTGGAGGCCACAATTTGAAAAATTGCCCCAAACCGATGTAGTGCCTCTACCGTCTAACCTCAAAGCACTGAAGCTTAACCTAAAACCTTTGGCCACCGATCTTAAATATATTTATTTAGGTCAAGGTGAGACATACCTGGTGGTGATCTCTTCCCACCTTGACAAAGAACAAGAGAGTGTGCTCATTTCCACTCTCGTTGAGCATAAAGGAGCTCTTGGATGGTTGATTGCGAACCTCAAGAGAATTGACCCTTTGATTTGTACTCACTGCATTCATGTTGAGGATAATGCAAAAACCTCTCGACAACGACAACGTCGACTCAATCTAAATATGAAATAAGTGATTAAGGCTGAGGTAATTAAGTTGTAGGATGTGGGTATCATATACCCTATATCTGACAGTCAATGGGTGAGTTCAACTCAAGTAGTTCCTAAGAAGTCCGGAATCACCATCGTAGCTAATGCCGACAATGAACTCGTGCCAACTAGAGTTATTACTGGTTGGAGAATGTGCATTGACTACAAGAAGTTGAATACTGTCACAAGGAAGGACCACTTTCATTTGCCCTTCATTGATCAAAATTTGAAAAGGCTAGCCGGTCACTCTTACTATTGCTTCCTTGACGGATATTCGGGCTACAATCAGATAGAGATAGCCCTTAAAGATCAATAGAAGACAACATTCACATGTCCCTTTGGCACCTTTACTTACCGAATGATGTCATTCGGACTATGTAATGCCCCCGCCACTTTTTAGCGATGCATGTTGAGTATTTTTTCTGACATTGTAGGGCAATATTTAGAGGTCTTCATGGACGACTTCTTTATTTTTGGTCCATCCTTCAACAAGTGTTTGAAAAATCTTAAATGTGTGTTAAAACGATGCGAGGAAAAGAATTTAGTTCTGAATTGGAAGAAATGACATTTCATGGTTCCCAAGGGAATTGTGCTTAGACACATAATTTCGTCTAAGGGTATTGAGGTAGACAAGGTAAAAATTGATCTTATTTCTAACCTACCTCTACCCAAGAGCGTACGTGACGTGCCATCCTTCTTAGGATATGCCGGATTCTATAGACGATTCATAAAGGACTTTAGTCATCTCTCTCATCCTTTATGCAATCTACTTCAAAATGATGTACCATACGAGTGGACTGAACAATGCCAAGAAGATTTCACTAAGTTCAAGAGCATGTTTACTACTGCACCTATCATGCAACCACCCGATTGGAGCATCCCTTTTGAGATTATGTATGATGCATCTGACTATGCTATTGGGGCGTTGTTAGGCCAAAGAAAAGAAAAGAAGCCCTACGTTATTCAGTATGAAAGCAGAACACTAAATTCTACCCAAGTAAACTACTCTACTACGAAGAAGGAACTTGTAAGTGCTATGGTCTCATGCTCCTTTGGTTGTCAAATTTTGATGTGTCAAAACATCTATCTGTGTCTTGTGCTTGAATGGTGATTTATATGTATTCAAGACACTGCAAACACTTCATGACATTATTGAAGTTCAAGAAGCTACAACGTTGAAGTCTCAAGAAGCTACATTATTGAAGTTCAAGAAGCTACAATGTTGAAGTTCAAGTCTTAAGAAACACTCAAGAAATGACTTCAAGACTAATAAGCAACGCATGAAGTAGTTTTTATGTTGATGAAGATCTCAAGTTTAAAGCTACAACAAGTTCAAGATCTCAAGCCTGATATGGTTCAAAAAAAAAAAAATCTACATTCGTTGAATGGTTGAAGTTCAATGTCCATACGACATGGTTCAGGTTTGAATGACCTTAGGTTGACCCTTTAAGTAGGTCACTTTGGATACATAAATCAAATGTTTATTTTACATAAGTTTGGTCTATTCTAAGACCAGTCCTAGCTCTTGTTCGACTAGTCCTAGCATTGGTTCGACTAGTCCAAGAAATTCCATGACCAGTCCTAAGTTGTTGAAGATTTTTTGGAATTTTTTGGTACACCCACGACCAGTCCTGGAGGTCCTTCGACCGGTCGTAGGTGTGGCTTCGACTCGTCCACGACCAGTCGTAGAGCTACGACTCAAAGTCCAGCAACCTAATCTATGGTCCTACGACCAGTCGTAGAGATCTACGACCAGTCGTAGGTGACCCACGACCAGTCGTAGGCTTCTCACGACCAGTCGTGGAACGACTTTCAAAGATCGCGCTCAATATTTCAAATATCCGTTAGAGCTACGACCAGTCGAAGGTTTCTAAGACCAGTCGTAGGAGCGATTTTTGCTTCTATAAATTGAACATGAAATTCAGAGTTTTCACACTTCAACTCGATTCAATTCAAGAAATTTCAAGTGATCACTCTGAGATAAGTCTGTGTTTATTTTAAGCTACATTGTGCTTATTTTATTTATATCCTTTTTGCTAGCTTATTTAATTTGATTTTGTTTCTGTATTCCAATCTTTTTTTTTAAAAGAGGAATTATCTTATTCCTTCTTCTTGGAATCAAAATCAAATATAGCTACGCTACCCCAACTAGTTAAAATCTAAAATCAATTAGAATTTAGAACTATATGAATGTGAGTATTGGAAATTGAACTTTGACATTCAATCATCTACTCCGATTGGTTCTACCGGGCTGCTACGAAAAGGAGAAATCCAGGTATTTTACAATTCTGTAAAATTTATTTACTTTTGGTTTTGTTTGAGGTTAAGCTAGAAAAATCTCATTGTATTGGTTTTGTTTGAGGTTAAGCCAGAAAAATCTCATTGTATTGGTTATCTGAGGAGAGCCAGAAAACTCAGAAAAGAGGGGTTTTTGAATTGTGTAAGCCCAAGTGAAAAAGAGACAATTGTAAAAGTTTTTGGTGAACCTGTGAAAACCTATTTGATAGTGAACGCTAATATCCCCTGTGTGTGGATATTAGGAGTGGAGTAGCTTTCTGTGTGGTTGTTGAAAGACAGTTGGTGTACACACAGGCGAACCACTATAACTCTTTGTCTTGTGGATTGAATGCTTGCTTAATTTTCATATCTTTTATCATTCAATTGTGTGGAATGTACAAGTGGATGTGAATGTTGTAACTATTTACATTTCAAGCAAGTGTGGGGATTGTTGTAATAATTTACTTCTGCATTTTAATTTCAATTCCTTGCTATTTTATTTGCTTCTATTAAAATTGAGTCCTTGATCCAAAAGATGTTCTAGAAATAGGTGTCCTACCATAAGCCCTTGTTTATTATGGTGTAAGGTTGTCCTTAGAACTGAATTTGTATCAATCCTCAATACTTATTTATCAAGGTGATTTAAATTTAGCATTGTGAATTGATTCATAATTGTAAGGCTATTGGTTTACTTTATTTCCGCTGATTTTATTTTAAATTTGGCATAGTCCTATTCACCCCCCCCCCCCCCTCTAGGACATATAGCTTGGCCTTTTCAAGTGGTATCAAGCCTAATAGCTCATTTTTGTTACTTTTTATTTGGATTTATTTCCTGAGCTAACGATCTAAGCTATATAAAAAGATGTCAAATTTGATAGCCTTTCAGTTACTAGGCCTCCACCCTTTGATGGCTCCAACTATGCCTATTGGAAAGCCAGAATGAGGATCTTCCTCAAATCAATGGATGAAAGTGTGTGGCAAGCCACAGTGACAAATGGAATCCTCCTATCATGGAAGTAACTGGAGTTGATGGTTCAAAATCTATGAAAATTACACCGTATTTCCAATGGACCACACTTCAGAAAAATGAGAGTAGTGCTAATGCTAAAGCACTAAATGCAATCACTTGCGCACTATCACCGGATGAGTTCAAAAGAATCATATCCTGTGATACTGCAAAGCAAGCCTGGGATATTTTAGAAATGACACACGAAGGTACATCAATTGTCAAGAAATCTAAAGTCCAACTCCTCACAACTAAATTTGAAAAAATTCATATGGAGGAAAATGAAATGTTTATGGACTTTTACACTAGATTGAATGACATTGTAAACTCAATGTGGGGTCTTGGCGATAAGATCCCAGAAAGTAAAGTGTGTGCAAAAATACTACGCTCTCTTCCTGAACGGTTCAATTCTAAGGTAACCGCAATCCAGGAACTTCGTGATACGGATAATATGAGGGTTGAAGAATTAGTTGGTTCTTTACAAACCTATGAATTAAGTTTTAAAGCTCCTAAAGGTAAATCTATTGCTTTGAAGTCATCTAAAAGTATTACTCAAGAAAATTCAGATTCAGAAAAGTCTGAAGATGATATGGCCCTTTTGGCGAAAAAGTTTTATAAGATTTTCAAAAGTAAAAAAGAGTCGACTTTCAAAAGGCAAATGAAAAGAAACGTTCTAAACCTAAGTCTAAAACTTGAAGTCATTGAAAGATAGTCAATGTTACAACTGTCAAGAATATGGGCATTTAGCAAACAAATGTCCTAAAAAGGACAGATCCAAAAGAAGGGTATGTTGGCTACTTGGGATGAATCGTCTGATTCTGAAGCCTCTTCTGAATCAGAAATTCAGAAACCGAGTCGGGCAGTGAACTTAGGCCCTTATGACTCTAGCCAAGTTTACTTTTTCAGATCACGATGATTCAACAAGTGAAGAAAAATTTGGATAGTGATCATGAAATGATGAAGATCTTCAAGATGCTTACAATGCCTTATATAAGGAAAGTTGTAAAATTGCTGTCAAACTTAAACTTCAAAAAGAAAAGTTTTTTAAACTTAAGAATGTTTTGAAACCCTTGTTTTAGAAAAATCCCAAATTTCAGATTGTTTTGAAAAATCAAAGTGTGATCTGGAATTCAAAACCTCCTGATTGAAAATTTGAAATCTGAAAATGAGAAACTTAAAAATGAAGTATCTTCTCTTCTGAGTTTGAAGGACACATGGAGATATGCCCAAGGTGATCCAAAATTAGAAAAATTATTATCCGGATCAAGAAAATGTGGCGATCGATCCGGGTTGGGCTATGATAAAAACACATCTCCTAAACAGAAGAATACTCCTTCCAATTTTGTGAAAGGAGAGACTTCTAACTCAAAAGGAAAAGGTACTAGTCAAGTTTTTTCTAAAAATACAAAACTTTTCAAAAACCCAAAAGCAGCTATATAAATTTCAAAATCAGATTCGAAACCCACTAGCTGAAAAAATTGTTGATTTACTTAAGGAACTATTAAATCTAACTCTGTGGGTCACTCTTACAACTGTAAACAAAAGAAAACCAACTATTCTCCTAAACCCAAAACAGTTCTAAAATGGGTTCCTAAGGTTGCCTGTTTGGTTGCTCACACTGCTTTCAGAGCTACAAGCCATTCGAAATGGTACCTAGATAGTGGATGCTCCAGACATATGACAGGCGACAAGGCGCTATTCACCGATCTTAAAGATATGGCAGATGGGTCAGTCACATTTGGTGATGGTAGCAACTGCAAGATAATTGGCAAAGGTACGGTCCAACTCTATAACCTTCCTTATTTAAAAATGTTTTATATGTTGAGGGTTTAAACACAACCTGTTGAGCATATCTCAAATATGCGATAACAACCATAATGTTAAATTTTCTAATCAAGGTTGTGAAATTATAAACGAAAAGGGTTCTGTAATATTAACTGGTCGCAGAACTTCTGGAAACTGCTATATAGTAAGCAATGGTAGCTCATCTAAACAAACGTGCTACATGGTCCATACCGATGAGACAGAATTATGGCATAAACGCCTTGGACATGTACACTACCGAAATTTATACAGATTGAGCAAAGTGAACAAATTAGAGGTCTACCTAAGATGCAAAAAGTAGACAAGATTTGTGGTGAATGCCAGTATGGTAAACAAACTAGGAGCTCTCACAAAAAGGTGAACTCCAATACCACCACAAGACCACTCGAGCTTCTCCACACATGGATCTTATAGGACCAACAAGAACGGAAAGTCGAGGTGGCAAAGTACATCTTAGTTATTGTAGATGATTATACAAGATACACTTGGGTTTCATTCTTGAGAGACAAATCAGAACCCTTGATGAAGGAAAAAGATTATAAAACGGATTTCAAACTGAAAAATGTTCTCAAGTCAACAAGATCCGTAGTGATCATGGATCCGAATTCGAAAATAGCGGTTTTGAGAAATTCTTGCAGTGATCAGGGAATATCGCATGAATTCTCTGCACCTAAAACTCCTCAACAAAATGGAATTGTCGAGAGAAGAATAGAGTGCTTCAAGAAATGGGAAATGTTATGTTAAATAGCATGAAGCTCCCTAGGAATCTCTGGGCTGAAGCAGTGAATACAGCCTGCTACATTATTAACCGTGTTTTATTTGTAAATCTAATAATAAAACGGCTTATGAAATGTGGTTTGAGAAAAAGCCTTCTGTCAAATACTTTCGAGTTTTTGGCAGCAAGTGCTATATTTTGGCATGACCGTGAAAATTTTGGAAAGTTTTGACACAAAAGTGATGAAGGGATCTTTTTAGGATATTCTTTAAACAGTCGTGCATATCGTGTTCTGAACAACAGGACCGATGTGATTCAAGAGTCAATAAATGTTGTGATTGACGATCTTTTGAATACACCTGTCCCTAGTTCAGATAATGATGAAGTTCTTATACTTGAAAAACAGAAACTTCATCAAGTGAAACTAATTCTGAATTAAGGACTGTTTAAAGATCATCCAACTTCTCAAATACTTATGAAACCCTCTCACTGGTGTGCGCACTCGTAGACAATTAGAGGACATATGTAACTACGTAGCTTTACATCCCAGATTGAACCGGTTAACGTAAAAGAAGCACTTTCGGATGAAAACTGGATTCTTGCGATGCAAAAGAACTTAATCAGTTTGTCAAAAATGATGTCTGGTACCTTGTTCCTAGACCTAAAGATAAACATATTATTGAACAAAATGGATTTTCAAAAACAAATCTGATGAACTGGAAATATTATTCGAAATAAAGCAAGACTAGTTGTACAGGGGGTATAACCAAATTCAAGGTATTGACTATAATGAAACATTTGCCCCTGTAGCTCGTCTTAAATCAATCAGACTTTTATATCTCCATTGCTTGTTTAGGAAGAGTAAAATTTACCAAATGGATGTAAAGAGTGCCTTTCTGAATGGTGATTTACATGAAGAGGTTATATGTTGAACACACTACAGGGTTTTGAAGATCCTAACTTTACTGATCATGTGTATCGTCTTAAGAAGGCTCTTTATGGTCTGAAACAAGCTCCCAGAGCATGGTACGAAAAACTGACTAAGTTTTTACTGAGTCATAATTTTCAGATGGGATGTGTTGATAAGACGCTCTTTGTTAAAGAAAACATAACGATGATATTTAAGGTTCAAATATATGTTGACGATATTATTTATGGATCAACCTATACTAACATGACTGTTGAGTTTGCAGATTTGATGAAGTCTAATTCGAAATGAGCATGGTTGGAGAATTAAACTATTTCCTAGGGTTGCAAGTAAAACAAACACCTGATGGAATTTTTTATCTCTCAAACCAAATATGCTCTGAATTTAATTAGAAATTTGGATTTGAGAAAGGTAAAAATTTTGATACTCCTAGAGTACAACTTGAGACTCTCAAAGACTCTACAGGTAATTATGTGGATCCTAAATTGTATCGTAGTTTGATTGGTATTTGCTTTATTTGACTGCTAGTAGACCAGATATCG
>JAJHSJ010000018.1:30057311-30110545 GCA_021015155.1 Magnolia officinalis | reverse complement strand
GTAACCCTTGAACCTGAGTCTGTTTTGGGGAGGTTTTTGGCTATAAAGGAGCTTAGAACAGGCCCCTCTCACAGCCATACGAATTTGGGATAAACCCAGAGAGAGAGAGAGAAAAGGAAGAGAAAGCTTTGGATTTGTGGACCAACTTCTCCTGCTGCTTTCATTTGTCGCACGGCCTACACCGCTTCTTTCCAGGCGTTTTTTCGGCGGTATCCATTTTGTTTGAAGGTGAGAAACCCTAACCCTAGGTCTGATTTGAAGTATGTAGGTTGTAGGTTGTGTAAAGGCTAACCGATTTCACTCTTTAGCCTAGAAAACGCCCGTATACGGAAGCTCACACCCCTTGCTGATTCGTTGTGATTCCAAGGGCAAAGGTGAGGACTTTAAGTGTATAGGTTACGGTTTCAACGCTTTCAATGTCAGATAATGATAGATTCATGATCTTCATGCAATTGCACATTCAAAGTGCTTTCCTTTTCCGTTTTCTGTTTCGATTAACGTTGTAGAATATGGAATTTCACATACTCTAGGTATACGTAGAAATACCATATACGTATTTTTTTTGGAAAATGTTTGACATGTTTATTTAATGTATGATTATATAATATATGGATAAAATACTAGTTTGGCGAAAGGAATCGCTGAAATACATGTTCGCTTGTAAATGCCCTAGTATGTTGAAATTGTGTATTCTAGAAATACCGCATATGTGTAAATTTGGAAATGCATTGTAATGATTATTTGCTGTATGATTATGATATACATGGATAAAATACTCACGTGGCGAAAGGATAGCCCTAATACGTATTTTGCTAACATACGTCATGTATGTTGGAATAGCGTACTCTAAGTGTTTGTGTAAATGCTTGTGTGTTGTAAATGCATGAGTGTTAGTGCCTTAGAGAGGTGCTGATATGGGATTCCCGACTACCTTAGAGACATGTAGGATCCCCTCCATGTGGTGGTTCGCTATAACCACTCACTTGTGATGTGTATGTAATTGTATCCCTATTTGTATAGTGCTTTACAACATGCTTTACAACATGCTTCACTTCAGCTTTATTTCATGCTTTATAACACATGCCTGCTAACATGCTTGTATACTTGTTTATCATGCTTTATTCCACCTGCTGTTGATGAGAATTGTTTGAGTTGGGGACTATGTCTATAGTCAAACATTCGGTACCAGACTTGAGATTGTGGCTGAGATTCATGTCGCCACAAAGGATGTGTCTGGCGAACCCGAGTCGTACTTCGGTTGGCGATAGGGGTTGGCCACACGGAGTGCTTTTGCGCTTCATATCGCCCAACTTGTGGTGCGCTCGAGCTAGTTAGGCTCGTCAAGTAAACCGATATGTGTATGTGTGTTCACACCATGTTTGGTCGCTACTGCTTGAACCTAGGGTACCAAACTTACCAGTGGCGATCCGTTAACCATGGTACCTCGATCCGCTAAGACGCATGACCCGGGCATGGTGGTATGGGACACCGTGGTCGAGCTTCGGCCTACGCTGAGGGCCATGTGCCCTCCCCGTAGTGACCATTGCGCAACCAAACTCGTGAGCCGAATACGGTGGTATGGGACACTGTATTCGAGTTATCGATACTTACGGCGAGAGCCGAGTACGGTGAGACCTGTGCTCGTGCTGACGGGCGACGAGTCCTCCGTAGTATCTTCGAGTATACTCCAAGGGTCTGTGATTGGCGACGAGTCTTTCACAGCAACTAGAGTATGAGTTGAGCCGAGTACGGTGAGACCTGTACTCGAGCTGACGGCTAGTGATTGAGCCGAGTACGGTGAGACCTGTACTCGAGCTGACGGCCAGCAATTAAGCCGCATACGGTGAGATCTGTATCCGCGCTGACGGTGACGAGCCCTTTGCGATGCCTTCACTATGTTTCTCTCACCATAATATCATTGAGATAACTAGGTTGACGACCCTAGAATGGATCATGTTTGGGAATGATACAAGGGAGGTACCTTAGTTTCCCAATACTGCTGTTGAAATGGACTAATATAACTTGGTAATCATGAGCATCATCGCACACCGCATGTGCTTAGTAGATGTGGCGCACTGAGGGAGTTAAGCATTCGCGAACGTAAGATGATGTCGCTTGAGGGTGGTTTGGCAAGGGCATACAGCATCATGTCATTTCATTCTCGCACTTAATAAGATAGTTAGACTTGTTTGATTTGTACTGCTTTATCATTACTGCTTGATTGAAATTGATAACATGTTAACCTATGCTTTATTGTTCCACTGAGTTAGCTACTCACTCCCACGTTACGGGACGGTGTTTGCAACACCCACCAGACTCTGTCGCAGGTATAGATGGTGCATCGGTTCAGGAGCCGGAGCCCGACTTCGATGAGGATCAGGACGAATTCTCTTTTATGCAGTACTCTGACGGCTTTGCTTAGGCCGACTGCATCGCGGGGATTCCAGGGCTTACATACGGAGTGCATTTTGATTTTTTTGAATTAGAAACAATACATGTATATTGGTACTCAGTTAGTACTCATACTCTGGAGTTCATAAAATTTTGTTACCTTACATACTTTGAATATAAAATTTCAGTCTTCCGCTTGCCTTTATACAATTGAACTGGAGTATGATTTACTGTTTTGGTATAATCTCATTCATGTTTATTGCTCTAACTCAGACAACATTTAACCATCATTGTATATGTTGCATAAGTGATGCGTTGGAACTCGGGAGTTGAGTTCATACTCGACCCCCGAATTTCAGGGCGTTACACTACTCAAGGCACTACTAGATTAAGTGCATACCTATACAAGCATTTTCACAAACACATAGACTACACATTCCAACATACCTATAATATACTAGTTAAAACATGAGTCGTAGCAAATCCTTTCACAAAGGATTGCCACATGAACCACGATCATGCATTCACGACCAATAGTCCTGGCAAGCATAAATCATAGTTCCATATTCATTTGAACATTTCTGCAAACACTTAGGCTACAACTAGTACATACACGACGTATGTTAATATAACAAGTGTTAGGCTAATCCGTTCACTCAGAAGTTGATACACATGTATCTAGCATACCTAGACAACAATTAATCATGGCAAGCACAAATCCATATTTCATACGTATACGGTATTTTTTACAAATATGAAGAATACAATATATTCGACATAGCTAACGTAAAACTGAAAAACGAAATGGACAGTACTTTGTACATGTGTAATTGCATGCAGATCATGAATCTATCATTAACTGACATTGAAAGCATTGAAAACCATAACCTATACGTCTAAAGTCTGCACCTTATGCCGTAGAATCGTAACAAACTTGCTAGAATCGCAAGCCTTCGTTGCGTATTGTTCGTTGGTCACTTGTTATCATATGATAGTATCTTGGATTTGAGCTATTGTACCTTTGTGATGTGAAACTAGAACAGATTAGGGTTAGGGTTTCTTACCTAAGAACAAAGCCGGAATCACCCAGAAAAGCGATGAGATAGCGATGGTTCAACACCGTATACAGGGGGATGGAGTATCAGGAAGATGCTCCCACTTCTCTCACACTTTCCTCCTCTTTTCTCTCTTCTCTCTCCTAGGTTTTCTCAAATTCGTATCGAATGAGAGAGTGAGGGTTTAAGGTCCTTATATAGGTCCAGAACTCTCCAAATTAGACTCAAGGCCAAGGTATACTTAGGTTATGTCCAAAGGGAGACTGTTCCGTCTCAACGGAGTACTTCTGGAAGCCCCCCTTGAGCCAAAGGTCAGACTTCAGCTCACTGACCTTGGATCTAGGTCGAGTTACGTTTTCTGTCCGATCGGATTTACAGATCGCCCGTGGCGGACCAGTTTCAGTTCAACGGTCACTGAGACTCGATCAGGGCCACAAGTACACACTGCCATGTGTATGAAATTTCTCCTGATCCGAGGGTGTATTTGGGTTAAATTTCGACGGTCTGATTGCTTATATTTGGCCCGCAAGCGACAAGTCTCAGATTTCTTAAATTAGATTTAATTTCTAAAGAAAACCACGTTTTCTCACACTCCTCGCTCCGGGTTCAAGCGAATAGCACTGGGACACTATCTGGATTTGATTTCCAAGATGGTTGTCAAGCCCAGCAAGGCGGTCCTAACCGTTTAACTTTGCGTTAATCGGACTTTCGATGTGCGGTCCAGATCTGATACGGAGTTTCGTGATGCTCCCGAGAGCAGCCGGGTAATGAGATTGATCCTAGATTTTAGGGTAACCTAACGTCAATTATTCTACAAGTTTTGGGTCTTGCAGATCATATTTAAAGGGATTAGCGGATTTCGTAGCTAATCTAGTTTAGCACTTAGTTACTTTTGAAGGATAAGGTAGTGAATGTGAGATTTGTGAAGGAAAAGGGTTAAAAAGCGATTTTAGACTGTGGGATGAGTTCTGACAAGTTAATAAGGTTAGGATCGACCCATTGCCTAAGGACTTCTAATTCCAGGTTGACAAAAATCCGGGATGTTACAAATTCTGAGTTTGTTTACATCCTCATATCTCCCTTGATTCTTAAATAAAGTATAGAGAATTAGTGCAATGAATGAAAGAAGAAGCAGTTTAATGGCAATTTCGGTAGCATTTCGGCATGTTTTGCATCAGTCAAAGTGACAGAGGTGTTGTATGGGTCCAAGATCCTCTCTTCAAGCTGACATTCGCTTGTTGCGTAGGTCCGCACAACTCATCTTCAGTCGCCCGAGTCTGCATAACTCATCTTTCAGTTACGCGGGTCCTCACAACTCATCTTAAGTACTTATCTTGAGTTGCATGGGTCTGCACAACTCATCTTGAGTTGCGCGGGTCCACACAACTCATCTTGAGTTGTGCGGCCCAATACTTATTCCTTCTCTCTCTCTCTCTCCTTGCTCCTGACATATCTTTAAAACTTTTAATCCTACAAATGAGAGGGGAAGGGGGTATTTATACGCTTTCATATGTGTGAGGCAACGATTTAAGTGCCACAGGCCCCACTCCGTGCAATACTATTCACCTGCGCAACACTATTCATCCACGCAACTATTCATCCACACAACATTATTCATCCACGCAACTATTCACCCGCGCAACTATTCACACAGTACTATTCACCCACACAACACTATTCATCCACGCAACTATTCATGTAGCACTATTCAACACTATTCATTGCAATATTACTCAGCGCAACACTATTCATCACAGCATTATTCATCGTAACACTATTCATGCGCCACAGATTTTCTAGAGTGGGATGATATAGAGAGGGTTGCGCAATGGGCTGCCTATCTTGGATCCTTGATGTGCACAAACCAAACTCCTATCAACTCGTGTATTTTTTGTGCCCCAACAGATGCCCCCTCGATCCTTCTTTGATTTATTTACGAAATCAAACGGAGGATCAATCTTCTTCTACACAAAAATCCTTTTACGTCGGAGAAGGATTCTTTTTCATGCAAATAGAGTTGGTCGCATAATGGAGAAGGATCGCTCGACTGGAGAACTGAAGAGTCGAGCTCGAAAGAATCAAGCTTGGAGGAATCGTGTTCAAATGAATTGTTGTCGAATGAATCACGGTCGAAGGAATCAAGCTCGAATGAATTGCGGCTGAAGGATGACTGGATGATCGTGCTCAAAAGGAAGACCGAATGATCGCACTCGAACGGAGGACTGAATGATCGCGCTCGAATAGAAGACTGAATGCCCCCAGTCAGAAGTACCGAGTGAATGCTTCAATAGGGAGGATAATAACTACAAAAAAAAACACTTTATCTTCATAGCAATTAATCAGATAGAACATCTTTCTATGAATAGGGTCACAATTGTATCCTCCACAGTTTTAATTCTCTTATTCGCGTAATTCTCTTTTCATCGAAACGTGCTGCTGTAACAGATGTGCCGACTCCATCTTTGAGTAACTTAATCAGAGAACTGTCTTTTAATGTTACTCCTTTTGCAACAATCTCTTTGGTCAGCTTCAGCAACTCTTTCTTTGACCTCTATGGTCAAGGAATTGTTCTTTAATGTTGTTCCTACTGCAACAATCTTCAAGGATGTCTCATTTATTCATGGTCTACATAATCCAAGATTTCGAATGATAATTTCTCCTGTCAAATTAATTGAAATTACTATTTCATAACTTTCCAATGAAGTATTGATAATTTCGAAATATATTGAAAGCTTCAGAATAATTGTAATATATTGACAATTCAGAAATATAATGTATTCATGACTTTAAAATGTATGATGGTTTGAACTGCAGGTTCCCATTATTTGCAATATTCCTTTTATTTGCAATGTGCTTTTTTGTTTGTAATATGTTCCTCTTTTATTTGTAATATGTTCCTCTTTGGCAATGTTCTCTTCATTTGTGATATTCTTTTTATTTGCAATGTATTCTTCATTTGCAATATTCTCTTTATTTATGATATTCTCTTTATTTGCGAGATTCTCTTTCTTTGCGATATTTGCAATGTATAATATGATAATGATTTAGTCATTTCATCTTTGTGCTTGTCAACGTGCTTTGCATTGCATTTGTTGCATTCTTTGCTTTAGTGTTTTGCATTGCATTTGTTGCATTCTTTACTTTAGTGCTTTGCCAATTTTTGAATCACAGTTTAAGCTCTTGAGGTGTTGGAGTGAATATAACTTTTACTGGACATACTTTGACTGGACTTGACTGGACTTTATTGGACTTGACTTGACTTCACTGAACTTAACTGGACTTGATTGGACTTTACTTGACTTTACTTTCATAGTTTAAGCTCTTAAGTAGTTGGAGCATGTGGGATCCCAGTCTTTTGCAACATCGCTCATGTGCACACGTGTCCCAACTCGCACCGTTGATAGACCATAATACACTGCACCCTAGTGCACCTAAAAAACTCACCCAAGTTATTTGTTCTGGATGATCTTAAGACCTCTATCATGTGGACCGCGTCGTCGTTGCAATCGCAATGGTGAAAACCGCGCATCAATCTGACACTCCGTTAGTGAGATATGACTCATCGAATGTAAGGTCCAAATTATGTATTCAGTAACACAAGAAACCTTTATTATGTTAGGCTCATTGGACTTGAGCCCATGTGGGCCTAAAGCCCACTTTTAGAACATGAAAATTACCAACAAATAGGATAATTGCTACGTGATAAAATAAGAAGCTAACACATATAAGACAAGCACTATAAGACAAAATTGGATTCTATCCTAAAACTCATCATTAGCTCTCTCCCCATGCCTTAAAAACTAATCATGACCCATGTCCACCTCATCATATACATGCATCCAATGCATGTCTTGATTTGTGTCAAATCACTTCAAACAACCAATTGCAACACTCCACTTCATCATCCACCATGCATCACCTACAACCCACAACCCTTATCCATCCATAAGCCAATGCATGTCTAGATTTCTTCCCCTTGGCCAATGCATGCTTAGCACCATCCACCTCATCCATCCACTTACCCATACCATACATCACTTCCACCTCACTTTTAGCACCAATAAGATCCCATAAACTTGCCACATCATCTTGCCACCTCAACCCTCAATTCCCTATATAAGAGTAGGAGCTCTCTTGCACTTATTTTTTCCTATACTTAGAAAAATTTTAAGATATTTAGAGAGAGCAAGAGAGAGTGGGGCTAAGGTGTGGCCCATCATCAAACCAAGAGGGAGTGGACCACACATCATCATCCAACCATCCATCCATTGAGGCGAGTCTACACCCCTCCTCTCATCCTCCTCTTTCTTTCTCTTTTATTTTCTTGATATGCATGGGCCCCACTAGTGTGTAGTTCTTGTGTGCATGTATTTATGGCTATGGTGGTCAACAAAGTGACCCATGTCAGTATGGTCCACCATGATGAACATCATATCCACGCCCTTCTCATGTAATCCTACTTTTGTATATGGACAGCAAGCTTTAAAAATCATATAAAATCAATCGTAACAAGATCAGAGTTGAAACATGGGAATGATATGAACCACAATATGAACTAACTCTGGACCAAATTTCATAGCCATCCAACGGTCCAATCATCCGTAACATAAAGTTTACTTTGCTGTTGTCTAGCAACACATGCAGGATTCCGATTTGCCTAAAGCGGACCCATTTTTAATTCCTTTAATGAATGTATTAAAAATATACGTTTCATTAGATTTGCAGAAATTTGAACCATATTTCCAACGGTATATAATAAGCCTCAATCGGAGGTCAGATGGTTGAGATCTTGGCCTTGTACATTATACGAAAGATGTACTTGGGGGCTTGTTATGACCATTCTTGTGTGGGCCATATCCATAATTCCAACAGTCAGATGTATCTGACATTTGCTCTTAACTTAAGATAGTTATTAATCATATGTACGGTCCCTATGGTCAGATTCTTTCATGATAGAATTTAGGAAATTCTAGACCGTTAGATACTTCCGTAAGGACAAATCTTGAATTTCTATGTGTGGTCCAGATGGATTTAAGGCTCTATATGGTTGGAAACCTATAAATGGCCTGAACGATGTATTCCCAAACCATCCATTCGTTCGGATTTTCTAACATAGAATCTGATCATAGATATTTGATCATGACATTTCATGTGCTACTTGTATGTTATATGTATGTTGACCACAATATTCATCATCTTATTAGGGACCCACTTGGTAGTGTGACCACTTTTGATTTATACTTTATTAGTTCATTTAATCCGGACAGCCATGTATACTTATATGTGTCTCTTATCTATGCCTTGCTAGTATGTGGGCCCCACTTGCTATTCTATGTATTTCCTTTCTTTTGAACTTTTTGTTTACTAAAATTTTCTAAGTACTTGATTGTACTGTATGTAGGCCTCTTTGACACCTTGTAGTGGGCCCCATACTCTGTAGTTAAGGGTCCCACTTTGGGGGATGTTTAATCGGGATGTTTAATCCTTATATAAGTGAGCTAGGATGTCCCACCTTTTTGTTAGGAATGATTCCCTAAGTGTTTAGAAATTGGGCCCTAAGTTGTGACAGACCCCATTACTGAAAACTGTCTGATTATTTGTGTTTTGTACCAACTTTGGGCCTCTGTAGTGGACCACACGCTGGAGATATTGAAATGACAGTAAAGACCACACTAGTTGAAGAAGGAATATGCCAATATATCCTAGAGGGGGTGAATAGGACTTTTTAAAGTTTTTATGTTTTATTTAAAAATCCTACTTCATTAATCCTGTATCATGCAAATATCAGGATTACTCAAATGTAACTCTACTGGCTTCCAAGCCTGGTAGAGGATCCAATCACAAACTATCTAAGAAGTAACTAGTATGCAAGCTAGCTTATGATGCATATAACTGTGTAGGTGTGTGTGGTGTGATCAAATATTCAGATGAGGAAGTATTAAAGTAAATCACACAATCATAAATAACAATCTCAAACATAGTCATTTTATAGTGGTTCGACGATAAGTCTACTCCACTCCCGGTAACCACACTCAACCCTTGAGTGTACCGTCACTAAGGAGGTTTCACAGCGGTTCACCTCAAACCTAAGGTTTTAAATCAAGTTCACCTTCAACCTTTACAACCTACACTGAGACTGACTGTTTATGCTCTCACGAGCAAGGGTCAACACAACGCACCCACTTTTAGGCACACTGGCCAAGGATCTTCCCTAAGACCCTACTGGAGGTTTCTACATGGTTCACCTCAAACCCGAGGTTTCACATAGTTCACCTCAAACCTAAGGTTTTACACGGTTCACCTCAAACCCAGAGTTTTACTGGTTCACTCCTAACCAGATGTTTATGCTCTCCATAGAGCAAGGGTCCACACAACACACCCACCACGTATACTCCCTCCGGAAGCCTCCTTGAGGACTTCAAAGGGTGAGAACCACTTAAGACCCAATCCTAGAAAGGAATGATCACAAGTGTCCTCTTGGACTCTGGATACTTACAAATAAGCTGATGAGTCCTGTTTAGCACAATGCCGAAGTTCTCCTCCTGCTTGTTGACGAAGAGTCTTTTGCTCCCTTGATCCGCAACACAAAATGATGTACCAATACTCGGCTTCGGGTTGGGTCAAGGTGAAGATGGAATCCTACTCTCAAAAATGTTTCCCTATCATGAAGATAGAGCGATTCCAATCTTATGCATTCAAGGCATCCCAGCTTAATGATTTGTCATTAAGGTAGTAGCTGGAAGATCCTTGAATGCGGAAGTTCATTCCCCAATCCACTCTATTGAATGCCAATGATGAGGGTGTATTGGAGGATGAACTCCCTTGAGAGAAAGAGCTTTGGATATAAGATATAAGTTGAAACACACAAAAGCTCTCTCTTCTTTCTCTCACAGCAACAAAAGACAAGTCCTCTATATATAGGCAAAAAAGTTCCAACGGATATAAAACTGTAACGCCCTGAAATTCGGGGGTCGAGCATGAACTCAACTCCCGAGTTCCAACGCATCACTTATGCAACATACACAACGCCGGTTAAATGTTGACTGAGTTAGCGCAATAAACATGAATGAGATTAAACCAAAACAGTAATTCATACTCCAGTTCAATTGCATATAAAAGCAGCGGAAGACTGAAATTTTATATTCAAGTATGTAAAGTAACAAATTTTCTGAACTCCAGAGTATGAGTACTAGCTGAGCACCAATATACATGTACTGTTTGTAAGTCAAAAACCCAAAATACATCCTCAAAAGAGGCCCTGAGAATCCCGCGATGCAGCCGGCCTAAGCGAAGCCGTCAGAGTACTACATGAAGGAGAACTCCTCCTGGTCCTCATCAGTGTCGGGCTCTGGCTCCCGAACTAAGGCGCCCTCTATACTTGCGACAGAGTCTAGTTGGTGTGTACAACACCGTCCCGTAACGTGGGAGTGAGTAGCTAACTCAGTGGAACAATAAAGCATAAGTTAACATGTTATCAAATCAACCAAGCAGTAATGATAAAGCAGTACAAATCAAGCATTTCTAACTACTCTTGTTAAATGCAAAAATGATATAACACGATGCTGTATGCCCTTGCCAAACCACCCTCAAGCGACATCATCTTACGTTCGCAAATGCTTACTCCGTCAGTGCGCCACATCTACAAAGCACATGCGGTGCGATGATGCTCATGATTACCAAGTTTTTATTAATCCATTTCAATCCGCAGTATTGGGAAACTAAGGTACCTCCCTTGTATCATTCCCAACATGATCCATTCTAGGGTCGTCAATCCTAGTTATTCTCATACGATGTTTTGGTTTGAGAAGCTTAGTGAAAGCATCGCAAAGGGCTCGTCACCCATCAGCGCGGATACAGATCTTACCGTATGCGGCTCAATTGCTGGCCGTCAGCTCGAGTACAGGTCTCACCGTACTCGGCTCAATCACTAGCCGTCAGCTCAAGTACAGGTCTCACCATACTCGGCTCAACTCTCACTCTAGTTGCTGTGAAAGACTCGTGGCCAATCACAGACCCTTGGAGTGTACTCGATGATACCACGGAGGACTCGTCGCCCGTCAGCACGAGCACAGGTCTCACCGTACTCGGCTCTCGCCGAAGTATCGACAGCTCGAATACAGTGTCCCATACCACCGTATTCGGCTCACGAGATAGTTGCGCAATGGTCACTACGGGGAGGCACATGGCCCCAGCGTAGGCCGACAGCTCGACCACGGTGTCCCATACCACCATGCCCGGCTCATGCGACTTAGCGGATCTAGGTACCATGGTTAAACGGGAATCGCCACTGGTAAGTTTGGTACCCTAGGTTCAAGCAGTAGCGACCAAACAGGGTGAATACACAACTACACTTCGGTTTAATTGGCGAGCCTGACTAGCTCGAGCGCACCACAAGTTGAGCGATATGGAGCGCAAAAGCACTCCGCGTGGCCAACCACTATCGCCAACCGAAGTACGACTCAGGTTCGCCAGACACGTCTGTTGTGGCGATACGAATCTCAGCCACAACCGCAAGTCTGGTACCGAATGTTTGGACTATATACATAGTCCCAAACTCAACAGTTTTCATCGATAGCATATGAAGTAAAGCATGATAAACAAGCAATACAAGCATGTTAGTAGGCATGTTATAAAGCATGAAGTAAAACATGAAGTAAAGCATGTTACAAAGCATGTTGTGAAGCATGTTGTGAAGCATGTAGTCAGGCACTATCCACATAGGGATACCATTACATACACATTACAGGTGAGTGGTTCTAGCGAACCACCGCACGGAGGGAAGCCTACTTGTCTCTAAGGGAGTCGGAAACCCCACATCAGCACCTCTCTAAGGCACTAACACATGAATATTTGCGCACACGAGTGTTTACACAATTACTTAGAATACACTATTTCGACATACGCGACGTATGTTAACGAAACTTGTGTTAGGGCTGTCCCTTCGCCCGTGAGTATTTTACCCATGTGTCACACAATCATACAGCAAATAATCATTACAATTGCATTTCCAAAATCCGCACGTATGCGGGATTTCTAGAATACGCAATTTCAACATACATGACATTTACACATGAACATGTATTTTTGCGATCCCTTTCGCCAAACTAGCATTTTATCCACACATGATATAATCAAACATTAAATAAACATGTCAAACATTTTCTCAACAAAAATACGTATACGGTATTTCTACGTATATAAAGAGTATGTAAAATTCCATAATCTTTATCGCTAATCGAAACAGGAAACGGAAAGCACTTTGTACATGTGCATTTGCATGCAGATCATGAATCTAGCATTATCTGATATTGAAAGCATTGAAAACCGTAACTTATACACTTAAAGTCCTCACCTCAGCCCTTGGAATTCCAACGAATCAGCAAGGGTGTTGGAGCTTCCGTATACGGGAGTTTCCTAGCCTAAAGAGCGTATCCGATTAGTCTTTCCATAACCTACCACAATTCAAGCTCAAATCAGACCTAGGGTTAGGGTTTCTTACCTTCAAATGGGATGGAAACCGCTGGAAAAACCCCTGGAATAGGGCGGTGTAGGCCGTGGGAGGAGTGGAAGCAGCAGGAGGAAGATCGGCCTCGATCTTCAAAACTTTCTCTCTCTTTTCTCTCTTTCTCTCTAAGGGTTTGGACCCAAATTCGTATGGCTGTGAGAGGGGCTGTTCTAAGCCCCTTTTATAGCCAAGAACATGTCCAAAATAGACTCAGGTTCAAGGGTGGCTGCATATATAGGCAGTTCGCCACTTTCCAAGCTCAAAAGGGGTGTTCTGGTGGCCCTCCTTGAGCCAAACGTCAGACTTAAGCTCACCATCTACGGATCTACGTGGGATTACGTTTTCGTCTCGATCGAATTCCCAGATCGCACATGGCGGACCACTTTCAGTTCAACGGTCAGTGGGCCACGATCAGAAATTCTGAGTACATGTAAATGTTCCTGAAATTTTTCTTAATCCGAGGGTGTAATTTGGTCTGATTCCGACGGTCAGGTTGCTTAATACTGACACGCAACCGAAAGGTGCTAGATCACTATTCCAGATATTTTTATTTGGATGGGAATAGTGTTTTTCACACTCCCTCGCTCCGGAGTGAAAAGAATGGCCGTGGGACATCGGAATCGTCTGATTTTTGAGATGATTGTCAAGCCCAGTGGGGCGGTCCCGGTTCCTTAGCTTCATGTTAATCGGACTCCCGATGTACGATCTAGACCTCATACGAAGTTTCGTTTCAGTCTCGAGAGCAGACGGGTAATGAGTTTGGCTCTAGACTTTAGGGTAACCTAGAGTCACTAATTCTGCATGTTTTGGGTCTTGCAGATCGTATTTAAAGCGATCCCAACGGATTTCATGACTAACCGAGTTTTGTACTTAGTTAACTTTGTTAAATTCCTAAAGGATTTAATCCTATGTGATTTCTGGTCGAGGTGGTACTCGGCCCAATGTACAGAAATTTTCAGGTCGTTACAAAAACAGTCACATTTATGACAGAATTCGATATCATCGAGTAGGTTTGATATCATCGAGCGTATACTCTCGATAGCATCGATAGTCTGCTCGATGACTCGGACTCAATGTCATACGCTTTTGAAACTCTTTGCCAATTGGTCGATGAATCGAAACTATTGTCGATGTCATCGGATTTCAAACTCCGATTCCATCGATGACAGGATCGATCCATTGACATTTGAAAAATGAGCAAGACTTGACTTTGAAATATTTCAGGATTTCATGAATGATCGGGAAACCATCGAGATCATTGGAATTTGAATGTCGATGATATCGAGATTAGAGTCGTGGCATCAATAATTCCAGCAGATTTCTCTTTAAGCTTGTTGGACGGTTTATAACCTTGTTCGATGCAATCGACCTGGTGTCGATATCATCGATATTTGAATATCAATTCTATCGAAGGGCCCCCGATCATAGTTAAAAACATCCTGAAATATCTGCTGTAAGATATGTGCTCTCTCGATCAATATCATCGATGGACTTCCGATGTTATCGATATTTGATTTCAGATCATATCGGAAGAGCATCGATATATGGAAGGAGTTTAAGATTTTCATTAAAAAATAGGGGCGCCAGAAATCGGCATGTCGATCTTATCGAGCCACCTTCGATGAGCTCGAGATTTGAATATCGATGATATCGATAGGTGTATCGATACATCGATAATTCGTCCAGATATGTTGTGAAGTTGCTGGACATATTTGGTCCTCTCTTCGATGATATCGATGAAGCATCAAGGACTCGACATCGCAGGTCGATCATATCGAGGATGCTTCGATAAAATCGACAAGGTAAGAAAAACTTAGAGATTTTCCTATTTCAAAAAAGTTTTCTCACCTTAAAACCTTATGATTTCTAACTTGTTTTTAAGGGTTTTCTTCACCTGGTGTTTTGGGTCATGGGATGTGAGGCTTTAGTTTTACCTGTGACGAGCTTGCACACATCCAGTTGAGGCAGACGCTTGAATTGATCAAGTTCCATAGACAATCTGTCTCAACACTCACGTAACTTGACAAACCAGAGCACTTTCATATATGAGTAGGCGACCACTTGGAACCTATAACTTATACCAATGAATAGATAAATAATATTTTACTTGGGCCAAATCAGACTTCACATGATCAGGGAGTGGATCCCAAAATGTGGTCAGGCATGGTTGTGCAAAAAATTATGTGCAAAAAATCAAAATACCTATGTTTGGCCCTATACCAAATATTACGTGTGCACAACCAGTTGATCCCAGCTTATAGTTTTTGAAGTACATATATAGTACAACCAAGGGCACCTGATGAGACACTAAAAGGTGGTCCCCTGTGATCATGGGACGTACTCAAGATCGGGCCAAAACTAATTCTGCACTATATTTCCTGCACAGTTTCTCCAACTATCCATATTTAGGTCATCACCGTAAATTGTACTTACCCAACCAATGAGGCCTGCCCTATAATTTGTAAAGTCCATACATAGAGCTACCAGGTGGTTATTTTCTTTCACCATATATAGGCCCCACGTGATCTTGAAACTGACTCTAAAATGACCCAGAACTAACCCTGCACTAAAAGTCTATTTTACATAGAATTTATGTGGGGCCACGTCGGTGGGGTCCACCACCTTCACAAAGCATTTAATGCAGCATCTGAACTCTAAAAAATAACTTTCAGATATTGTTAGGCTTAAACCTTAAGTGGGCTATCTAGTATGGGTTATCTTGTATGGGCCTTACCTTTCATGTAATGAGGTCCACCTGGCATGTTTTG
This sequence comes from Magnolia officinalis, assembly GCA_021015155.1. NCBI lineage: Eukaryota > Viridiplantae > Streptophyta > Magnoliopsida > Magnoliales > Magnoliaceae > Magnolia > Magnolia officinalis. Next base: position 30,094,826 of record JAJHSJ010000018.1, on the reverse strand, counting down.
TAAATGGGTGTTGTATAACTTGTAAAATATTTAGTGGACAAATCTTGTTGTTCAAATGTTCTCTTAAGACATAGGTGGTCTCGGGCCCATCTAAATGATGCAACCCTAAGGCCCAAGCGGGCCCAACACTAAGAGAAATCGTTAGGGAATAAGAAACCTACAATGGTAACCTTCCTTGAGCCTGTTGGGCAGGTCCATTGCCTACTGGGGCAGCGTGCCTTTCATACTACCTTTAGTCAAGTAAACCACGCTTAGAGAGACCTATTTTACAATGCATAAACTGGATAATCGGGCTTTTTCTTGGTTTTTTGTGTAAGTGGTAGGCCCAATATGATATAGACATGAAAGATGTTAGCATGTTATCCTTTATGTTTGAGATTGTGCATTATTTCCAGTTGGTGGAATGTGTGGAGCCCACTTAGTTGTGGAATTAGATCCACACCATTGAAAGCGTTGTGGTTGGACATTTATGTCTTTGAGTTGGCTTATTGATTCACCAAGTGGGACTCACACTTGTCCTATATGACCCCATGCCTTGCATGTAGTTCAAGTCCAGTGTGGAAGTCACACTAGGTAGGACGCACCTAGTGATGGGTGAGATGATGATACATGTATGGTAACATGATAATGATGATTATGAGTTGTTGGTTGAAATGATAGATATAATTTAATAGATGGTGAATTATAGCATATGCATTAACGATGGATGAGTAATTATTTATAGTACCTATGACATTGTTTATGTTAATCATGAAGTGAAAATGATCCTCATGGTAATGATGATGATATTATATATGATATTATATATATATATATATATATATATATATATATATATATATATATATATATATATATGCATGATGACAAACATGCTAGTTGACTACCATGCTTGATATCCAAGTGATAATAATGCACATATTGATTGTCGTGATCATATTGTGGACAAGATAACTATGTTTTACTTGATATATAGATGATAATAAATATATGATGTTGGTGAACGTAAGGATAACCTTATGCATGACAGACAACTAATGCCTAGGGCATGTATGATAGTGATAGATGATGGCCATGATATTGACGATGCATGTGAATCCCTATATGTTATGTACTCTATGCACATGATTGCATGATACAAGTTATGAGGATAAATTTGATGTTGAATGATGTCTACGATAAGGATGATACATGTTAGAACTTGTGTGCCACCATAACCTATGCACCTTATGTATGTGCGTGTTATAGGAGCCCTAGTGGCCATTTGTTAAGTATTCAGAAGAGGTATAGGGCCTCAGTGTGCTATTGAAGACACTTAAAAATATGGACCCTCACGTCACATTGGCTATTCTTGTGTTTAAGCCTATTATTGTTTATATCTGATAAGTCATGCTAGTGTACCTAGTCTAGTAGGACACACTGAGAATATGCTTAGTATACCATTATGATACATGCTCATACGCATCATTTGCATGCTTGTTATGAGGAGTGATTGATCATAACATATGCCATTGGGCTGGTTATTTTTGGGACTCCCTGAGAGACAGAGTTGCCCCACATGAGCACGCAGTACGCGCAGGATTGCTGCATGACTGAATAGTGTGACTCATGCATCTCACGTTTATGTGACATGATTACTATACGCCCTAGCGACATCAGGGTTATGACCTCTACAGGCATATCATGGATTGGATACCGGAAATACTTGGTTCTAAGAACTAGGGCGTAATGATGTCCTTGGGCGAAAGTCCCCAAACCCTTTAGAACTAGGAGGATGCTCCAACGTCAAGACCGAGTGGATACATGAGCGCATGAGGATGGGATACCAGTAGGCCACGTCTCTCACTGTGTCATGGTTGGTTGAAAGGGAGTGTGGCACCCACCCGAGTGAGGGGGCAATGACTACGCTGAGTCTGACCCAGCTTGAGGAATGGGCCCGCTATCGACAAGTCAGGCCCAATATTGGCAGGCGAATAGTGAGGTCTCTTCCACTTACCTAGTTGTGCACTTAGATGGGGCGGCAAGCTGGTGTTGAGTGTACTAGACCCCTGTTTCGAACAAGAAACAAATGTATTGGATTTGGCATATTATCTTATTCAAATATAATAAAGAGAAAGTATTTGAAGACAATCACCACAACTTGTTAATACTGAGTTCATTTACATCCTCAAACATCCCTTGATTCTAAGATAGATTATTTAGAATATACAAATTGACAAAGTTCAAATATCCAAATTAGATATCAAATCCGGCAGCATTTCGTCTTGTGATTTGATCATCTCTTTAAGAGGAATATGACATAGATCTCTTCTATTGATTCTTTGCTCTTGAAGCTTAAACGGAAGAAATATGGAGACTGGCCATTTCAGCAGCATGTCGGCCCTTTAGCTTCATAGACTGCAGAGTAGTCTGGTTGCGCGGACCAATACAACGGATATCGGTTGCGCGAACCCGCGCAAACCACAAGAACTTCCTCTCCTACCTTCAGTCTTCCTCCTCGCTCTACTTCCTCTCCAAAATCTTCAATCCTCCCAAATGAAGGAGGGGAGGGGGTATTTATAGGCCCTCGTAAGTGTGGAACCTTGAATTTGGTGTCATGGGACCCACCCATCATTGCTTTAGATCTTTTTACAAAAAACCTTTTCTGAATTTCGTTGTGCGAACCCGCGCAACGAATATTTTGATTGCGCGGTCCCGCGCAACGGACATCGGTTGTGCGGACCCATGCAAACCACCCTCAAGTTACTTCATTCCTCTTCTGTTCCAGTTTTCTTCCTACCTCTTAATCTTCTTTTGCTTTAATCCTTTCTTCATCATTTTTTATGCCTCAACATATGCCCCCTTGATCCTATCTTTGTTTTCCCCAAAATCAAAGAAAAGGATCAAAATAATCATCCTGACAAGGTTTGCATGGGTCCGCGCAACCGAGACCCGCATACCATACTCAACCCTGTACAGTATAAATAACCCAATTTTCTCTCATTCTGTACTTCCTTTCAATTCGTAGCAAACCTTTATCTCGGTAATTCTCCCCCGCGCAACAAACTTCGCTTGCGCGAACCCGCGCAACAACTCTTTGTTCGCGCAAAGCCTTTTGGCCTTTGTGCTGACCCGCGCAACTGACTTCGGTTGCTTGAGTCCGCGCAACCAGGACTTGGTGAAATCTTCCAACTTTTCAAACTTTTCTTCAAGTACAAGTCCCTTTTCTATTATGTCCCGTGCTCAAGCTTCCTCTTCTAGAAGAAACTACCGTACCTCCTCTTCTGGGTTGAAACAACCTCTTCCTTATTCTTGGAAGCGCGTGGAGATAAATGAAGACACTTTGGATCTCCATCACCCATTCACTAGCAATCAAACCATTATTCCTATCAATTTACTGCGTCATTGGTCGATTTTACACAGCAAACCCTTTGACGACAGAATATCTGTCTCACTAAATGACTAGGTCACGAGAGAACCGAGAATTCTGACAGGATATTTGGGAGAAAATGGGCTCTATCAGAGAGCGGGTAGATTTCACAAGATGAGATTTTTGCGTCCGCACGATGATCCTCAACAACCTTCCCCTTCCCACTATTTGGAAACAGCTCAACAACTTTTCTTTCTTGTGAAATTGTCTTGGAGCACAGGGAGATTCACAGTCACAGGCCTATTGCCTATCTGTGATTTTTACAGTGCCTGGGCTCGTGTTGTCATCTGGAAACATACCGCCATACTGGAACAGATTACGCTTTCTGATGCAATCGTAGCCACCTCAGAACACTTTCACGTAGATCCTACTATCCTCAGATGTTTTCTTAATCATTGGTCTCCCATCACCAATTCATTTCATCTTCCCCTAGGTGAAATGAGCATCACTTTATGGGGTCTATTTTGTATGGCAGGTCTTCCTATCATGGGCGATATCTTTGATGCATATATACCATCTAATGAAGAGCTCGCTCTAGCATCTGTGGGAGGAGGTATATCCAAAATTTCTAGAACTACCCTTGAACTTTTCAGTGCACTGGCCGCCTTCCCTCATCCTAATCGCATCACTTCTCTTGAATGGTTGGCTCACTTTTCTCAAAAATTGCGGTATACCCTTTTCCTCTTAACTTCCATTTTCGTAATCTCATTTTTTTTTGAAAAATTCTGCTTAAGTATTGCATTTGTGTCTTGCCAACTTTGCAGGCTATAACCATTCAGAACTCAAGGACATTCGTAAGAAAGTAGAACATTTTGCGGAATACAGTCCTTCTTATGAATTAGTCGCCTTTCTTGCTTACCGGTTAAGCTTAGTGATATTCCCTGATCCTGATCAAGCAGAAATTATCAGGCCCTCATTCTTCATGGTCGCAGGAGCAATGGCAGAAGGCCAGAAATATTCGCTAGCTCCTCCAGTTCTGTGTTCTCTCTATTGTGCCTTTGGAGACATTATTTCTGGTTCAAAAGATCCTGTTCCTGAAGCCTTTTCTGTCTGTGCTCCTTGGCATTTCTTCGTAGGTTGGCTAGGAGTATACTTTCCTTGGACATTCGCTGACTCCGGAAGAGCATACTCGAACCCCGATCGACTTCCTCTTCAACATTTTCAACTGAGAGATATGATTAAGGAATCAAGTGGATGGATTTCTAGAAGAATAAAAACTAATGATCCCATTGACTTTCACCACTTTCCATTATTTAGCCATCCTGAAGACGTGCACGTTGTTGATAATGATTCTATTTCATTCGGTGAACATTCCTTCATTGTTTCTATCAGATCTAGTACTCTTCCATGGAGAGAAGGTAGCATATTCTGGCGCGAACCGTACTACCCTAATAGATTTGCTCGCCAGTTTGGCTTCGATCAAGCCGTACCTGAGACTCGTGACATTGTCACAAGAGCGATGAGAAGTTATGGCATTGGGCCGTATAATTGGGCCTTGTTATGGAAGTAGCTCTTGATCGGTCAGACTGAATCGCATTTCATAATTCCTGGCTCTAATTATCCAGTTAGCACTTCTTACTGTTGGATGCGGTGGTAGGTTCACCAACATTACTTGGTAGACAATTATCTTCGAGTAGATCATGTCATGTGGATTCCTCCTCCTTGTCTCAGGGATTATCAGAAAGAACAGGGCATCGGCTACTTTGAAGAGACGAACCCTTCCCCTTTTCTAGATCAACTTGGTACGAAGATCTCTTTAGAAAACGCCGTTCATGAAGCGAAGCTTGCTGATACCCTCGAAGGATGGATAACTTTCGACACTCCCCTAACGAATACTGCAAAGAATGATGATTCTTTATAGTTCTATCCTCCTCCACCTTTGCAGATATTACAAGATAATCTTTCTTCATCATCAAAAAGGCACGAAATGTCAGGACATCGTCATCCACCTCAGAAGGGCAAACATATTATCATTGAAGACTTATCTTCTTCAGAAGAATAAACATATTTTGAAACATTTGACTTCAAAGTAAGAGATTCCAAACATTGGATATTTTGATCTAATCTTAATATAATTGTGATTTTATTTACTTTTAGAAGAAACGCACCCTGCATAAGGAACTTTGTGATTCATGTTATTATATCAAACAATCGACATATTTTTGCATATTTCAAATGATTCATTTCAAGCATATTCATTTGTGCAATCATCTTGATATGATATTGAATGAAGAATTAAAATAAAAGCCTTAACCTACTACGATTGTTAGTGCGGGATTTCCTAGATGATTTTTTTTTTAAATTGGCGGTGCTAAATTTCGATTTAGTTAGTTACACACAGTTTAAGCTCTTGAGTAGTGGAGCCCACGTAGTTTTTTAGACTCTTGAGTAGTGGAGTCGGGTCTCACGTGATGGTCTCTATAACTCTTAGGAGTTCACTGGACTTCTCACAGCCTGAGGAGTTCACAAACCGTGATCCATCAGAGGGGCCTAGTGAAGCTACCGGGGCCGTGAACTCGGTTGGAATTACGCACGGGATTGGCCGCGGTAACCTCTAGAGTTCACAGAGCTCGCAAGGCAACCTTTGGGGTACCAAATCTAGGGCCGCTAGTCCGTCAATGTGTAGGTTTAAACATTTCCTCATGAGTTAGTACTGAAATCAAGCCGAAGATCTGGGGGGTCTTACGCATGGTTGGCCTATCTATGGTCATGGCCAAAGAGCTCACACTACAGCCCACTTTTCCTTCATCTGCAAGGTCGAGCCCATTCACGGGAGAGCATTTTCCTCCGTTCCCCGTGACGCTGCTGGAAAGCTATACAGACGGCATCGGTCTTACGTGTGACTGGCCGTTGAGGACTTTTTGGCCTTTTAGGCTTTTAATCACTGGCTCCGTCAGCTGCCCGCATGGGTATGCATATGATGGCCTTCACGGGCTTTTTAGGGCCACTGGCTTCTCATTGCTGTCCGAATGGCGAAAATAATAGGTCTTATGCATAGCTGGCCCTATTAGGGCTTGGCTAGACTACCTTGAAATGCCTTAAAAGACAATAATAGGTGTGATCATCTTTGCTGCGAGAGTGATAGACATCCCTGATTGAGATTGATACGTCACCACTTCTGATAATGTCTTCAAGAGGATCCGTCTGTGTTGCTCATAATATATCAACTTGGTGACGATACCAATTTCGACAAAATTTTGTATAGCTCGCTTGATGATGATGATGGTCACTTTCTTTTCATAATACTTGTTGATACATAGTTTTGATATGCGCGCGAATTTCTTCTTTAATCATTCATCTCATGATACATAGACATGGTCTTGTTTATTCTTGCCCCTTTTTGATATAGAATCATTATGCGTGATAATATTGTGGATCAAAATCAGTAACATCTTCAGGGACGATATCTTTTGATGAAGCGAGCATTAACCGGTATACTGATGTCATACCCATCGTGATCCACAACTCTGTATGCACCATTAGAATACACTTCTTTTATTACGTACGACCCATCCCATTTAGGCTCGAATTTTCCCCATGTTCGACGGGTGACCACTATAGGTCTTTTCAACATCAGCACCATATCCTCTTTTTTGAAAGAATGATATCTAACTCATTTATCAAAGGCGGCCGATATCCTTGCTTGATATGATTGTAACCGTTGTTGGCCTGCCAGGCATTTCTCATTGAGTAAATACAGTTCTTTCAGCCTTATTTTTGCATTTTCATCATCTGTTATAGACTAATGTACTATCACTATAAGTGACGCTACTTGTATTTCAATAGGGATCACTGCTTCGACACCATAGACCAGCGAATACGGTGTTGCTCTTGTTGTTGTCCGGTGAGTAGTTCTGTATGCCCACAATGCTTCTTGTAACCTCTCATCCCAATCGCGCTTGTTCCGAGTCATTGTCTCTTTCAGTATCTTGACTATCATTTTATTAAACGATTCTGCTAATCCATTGGCCGGCGGATAATAAGGTGTCGAAAATGAATGATGAATACTGAACTTCTAGCAGAGTTTCTCCATGCCTCTGTTTTTAAAGGGTGTGCCATTATCTGTAACAATTTTCTTCAGAATACCATGGCGGTATATTATCACGTGCCAGATGAACTTGACTACATCTTTTTCTTTGACATTGCGTAAAGCCACTGTTTCTGTCCACTTGGAGAAATAATCTGTCGCTGCCAAGATATATTGCTTTCCTTTAGACGAAGGCGGATTTATAGGACCGATGACGTCAAGTCCCCAGGCAGAGAAGGGCCAAGAAGCGATTGATTGATGCAGGTCTTCTGAAGGAACGTGTATAACATCTCCGTGGATCTAACATTTATGACACGCTTTACATAATCTATCGTGTCTTTGAACATGGTAGGCCAATAATACCCCATTCGGTGTATTCTATGGAATAAATTTCGACCAGCTTGATGTGCCCCACATTCTGCCGACTGTGCTTCTTAAAACATCTAGCCTGCTTCTTATTCGTCTAAGCAACGTAGAAGCATTCCATTGTAAGAGTTGCTATACAATACTTCGCTGCATATGATAAATTTGCTTGACCGTTGCTTGATCGGCTGTCTTTGTGCCAGATCTTCTGGTAGGATGTTATACTTGGGATAATCGATGAAAGACTGACGCCAATCATTTGTTGTTATTTCCAAACACGATACGGGAAGTGTCTCGACGGTTTCATCGATGACTTCTGAAGATGGCAAAAATCTTCTTTCTTCTATAGTTACTTGGAGAGGGCTTCGATTTGGGCAAGATAGAGCCACTGTCAAACTGGCCAAAGCATCTTCTTTTGCATTTTCATATCGCAATATGTGTTTGATTTCGACATGACAAAACTATTCTAACAACTGTTGTGCTTTCAGGTAGTATGGCAAAAGTTTTTGCTTTTGTACCTCGAACTCAGTCGCCAATTGATTTATAATTAATTTAGAATCTCCGAAGATGTGCAACATTTTTATCTCCATTTCTTGAGCCATTTCCATTCCAATATGAGGGCACTGTATTCGGCCTCATATTTGTGCACGTATTACTCAATGTGAAGAAGTAAGGTAACAAGTCACCTTAAGGAGTAATGAATATCACTCCTGCCCCCGCTCCTGATGCTCGAGCAGCAACATCAAAATACATCTGCCATGGCTTTACGACTCAGCCAACATAACTTGCTCGTCTGGAAAATCATTACTGATGACTTCACATTCTGCCACAGGGTGCACTGCAAGGAAGTCCGCCACCGCTTGTCCTTTTACTGCTTTCGCCGGCTCATACGTAATAGTATATTCCCAAAGTAACAACAACCATTTGGCCAATATCCCAGACAACATCGGCCTTGTCATTAAAAATTTTATCGAATCTACACTCGAGATCAAAGTTATGTCATGGGAGAGACAATAATGTCTTAGTTTCTGAACTGCAAATATCAGTGTCAGACACTCTTTCTCGATCGGAGAGTAGTTGCATTCCGCAACCATCAGAGTTCGGCTTAAGTAGTAAAGAGCAGTTTCCTTTCCGGCTTCATTTACCTGGGCCAACAAAGTTCCTAAAGAATTCTCAGCTACCGATATATACAGAATGAGCGGCTTTCCTTTTATCGAAGTTATTAGTACCAGCGCCTGTTTCAACAACTCTTTTATTGAATCAAATGCGTTCTGACAGGCTTAGTCCCATACAAACTTTGTATTTTTCTTCATCAAATGGGAGAATGGCTGACACCTCCCTGCCAAATTTGAAATGAAACGGCGAATGTATGTCAGGTTTCCTTGCAAACTTTTTAATTCCTTTAATGTTGTCGGCGGTGGCATATTTTGAATGCCTTTGACTTTCCATGGATCAATCTCAATGCCCCTATGCCGGACAACAAAACCTAGAAATTTACCCGAAGACACCCCAAATGCACATTTAGTTGGATTCATCTTTAACTGTTTCTTTCTGAGTCGATAGAATACCGATGTTAAATGTTTGCGATGCTCCTGGTGATCTCCTGACCTGACTACCAAGTCATCGACATAGTACTGAACATGCTCGTGCATCATGTCTTGGAAGATATTCTGCATTGCCCTTTGATATGTCGCCCTGGCATTTTTTAGGCCAAACGGTATAACTTTATAACAATAAGTTCCCAGTGAAGTTCTAAATGTTGTTGGTTCTTCATCTTCAGGTGTCATTTTAATTTGATTATACCCTGTGTAGCCGTCATGAAGGACATGATAGCATACTGAGTCGTACTATCAATCAGTAATTCAGTTATTGGGAGAAAAAAATCATCTTTTAGACAGGCCTCGTTCAGATCCCTGAAGTCGACGCACATCCTGACTTGTCCGCTTTTCTTCTTCACTAGGACAATGTACTATATCCACTTGGGATATTCAACCTCCCTGATAAACCCGACCTTTATCAACTTATTCACTTCTTCTATCAGGGGAACCAAGTCCGAATGAAAACGCGTTTGCGCTTGTTTAACCGGCCTTTTCTCTTTAGAGATATTTAATCGGTGCATTGATACGGAAGGCTCCAAACCAGGCATCTCTACATACGTCTAGGCGAAGACGTCTTTATTTTCTTTGAGAAGCTGGACGTATTTCTCAGAATCTTGCTCAGAAATACTAGTGCTAATGAATGTATTCCTTGGTCCTTCTTCAGTACCCAGGTTTATCTCTCGCAAACTGTCTATTGTTGGTTGTCCCCCGTCTTCCATCTTCTTTGGGGCCATTTCAGGATGTTCAACTATTTGAGGATTCTCTTCTGGTAATTGCTTGGTTGTAACCATATTCACCGTCACCATTGTACCCCTCTCTTTTTCTTTGCCAATTACTATTTCACCTCTGTCTATCATTCGCTGTATTATACATTTCAATGTATAACAATTTTTCGTTGGACGTCCCACTAGGCGATGATAGCAGCAAAAATCTCTCCCTCTGGTTCTTGTCACATCCTAAGGGCGTTTAGGTTCTAGTAACTCTATCATGCCGGCTTTTAGCAGTTGGTTCTTTATAAGAATAACATCTTCCCTATCGAACGTGAATCCTTCGTGAGAATTGAGCATCCTAGGCCTTTTTCCACTGTACCTATTTCTTGATTAGTTCCATTCTTCTTTTCGTTCCGGCCTCTTTTCCCTGGAGTCCCCTGTATCTTTGCTTCTCTTGTCATGATCAATGGTATTTACGGATATCCTGCTGGGTGCTCTCCTAGCTGTCTCATGTGAAATGCTGACATCTTACGAGTCATTAATTCCAAAGCATGAGCTTTAGTGGCTAGGTCACGGAAAGTTCTGATGTCGACGCTAGTGAGTCCAAACGCAATTCCCGTTTCCATAGAGTTCTGACACATCTTGACATGTTCCCTTTCTTCCGGCAACTGCCTACACGAGGCTCCTAATGTCTTTCACCTATCTATAAACTTTTTTACCTGTTATCCCTCTCTCTGCCGTACGGAAGCCAATTCTGTAATACTAACATCACGCTCCGAAGAGAACAAGTTTGACATAAAGGCGTCCTGCATTTGTTTCCAAGTACGTTTCGACCCTGGAGCCAGGCTGGAATACCATCGGAATGCTTTGTGTGTCAAGGATGACCCGAACAATCGCAAGCAATACTACGATATTGTAGAGAAATTCCCCATGCTAGTTATGAAGTGCATTAGATGTTCTTCTGGCGATCCCTCCCCATTAAACTTCTAAAAACCTGGATGCTTGAAGTTGGCTGGAAAGGGGATATCTTCTACCTCCCTTGGATACGTTTGATATCTGAAATGGCCAGTATTTTCACGTTCTCTTTCTACCCTAATAACTTCTTCAATGACTTGTCTCACTTCATCTTGTGTTATGGTTCTTGCAGCTGGAACAGACCCTCGCGATCCGACCCCTTGTAGTTGAGAATTTTTAGGCTGATTTTCTTGTCCATTCATTGTGCCCATCATCAGAGGAGCCGCTATCTGGGCTACATTATGCGCAAGAGTCGCTAAGGCTTCTTTGAGGTTTCTGCACTCATCCATTAGTGCTCTTTATGCTTCTGCCATCTCATTGATACGATCCTCTGTAGTAGGTGTGTTGTCTTAATTTGTCCTGGCCATATGTACAGCAGCTTCTCCACTCTTTGATGAAGCCGTGGTTGGAGTGGGGTGGGAATATGTCGATGTAATAGGACTTATGAAGAGAGAGAAGTACGGAGTTCCATTCGACTTCTACACGCTTCCAGTGCTATTGATCGATTGGGGCGATATAGACATCGGTGAACTTGTCTAAGGCGCTAGAGATACGAGTGAACTTGTCTGGGGTGCTACAGATATGGGTGAACTTGTCATTGACGCTTTACCTCTCTGTTATCTCGTCCATTTGACCCTTGGTACGATCAAAGCTGGGAAGTCGCGCGATGCTAACTGCAGAACTACTCGCTCAGGATATACGTAGGAGGAGCAAGTTTAGGATTCTTCCTTGTTATACTACGTGTTATCGGCCCCCTAACTCTTGGCGAGAGAAGATCCATCCTGGCGCTTCTCGCATTTCGTGCTCTCATTCTACGAGACATTACGATAGTCCAGCCTTCCTCGCCTTCTAACGGTTGCAGCGAAGCAGAAACAACCCCAACTGTCGCTCGAGTCACGTTGCTTTTATTTGCAAGAAGTCGAGTCATGTACGCGGGGCTTGATTCAGTGCGTACTTTATTATGAATCCGGTTAGAGTGAAACGGAAGTTCACTTTTCTTGAAGGAGTTGTCATTAGTCGTAATTTGTGGTTGAATTCAGAAACCTTCAAACATGAAACATAACCATAGCTAGCATTTGAAGAATCAAATAATCTATCTTAGAGATGAAGGGAAGGACGTTCCCATTGAAAGTCACCATTTTGGCGTCGGAAAGACGCCAAACTTATGATGAAAGTTCTGTAACTATCTCGATGTTAATATTAAATAAGATAAGTTCCCCAGCAGAGTCACCATTTTGTTTCAAACAAGAAACAAATGTATTGGATTTGGAATATTATCTTATTCAAATATAACAAAGAGAGAGTATTTGAAGATAATCACCACAACTTGTTAATACTGATTCATTTACATCCTCAAACATCCCTTGATTCTAAGATAGATTATTTAGAATGTACAAATTGACAAAGTTCAAATATCCAGATTAGATATCAAATCCGGCAGCATTTCGTCTTGTGATTTGATCATCACTTTAAGAGGAATATGACATAGATCTCTTCTACTGATTCTTTGCTCTTGAAGCTTGAACAAAAGAAATCTAGAGACTGGCCATTTCAGCAGTATGTCGGCCCTTTAGCTTCATAGACTGCAGAGCAGTCTGGTTGTGCGAACCCGCGTAAACCACATGAACTTCCTCTCCTACCTTCAGTCTTCCTCCTCACTCTGCTTCCTCTCCAAAATCTTCAATCCTCCCAAATGAAGGAGGAGGGGGTATTTATAAGCCCTCGCATGTGTGGAACCTTGAATTTGGTGCCATGGGACCCACCCATCAATGCTTTAGATCTTTTTACAAAGAACCTTTTCTAAATTTCATTGTGCGAACCCGCACAATGAATATTTTGATTACGCAATCCCGCGCAATGGACATCGGTTGCGCGAACCCGCGCGAACCACCCTCAAGTTACTTCATTCCTCTTTTGTTTCAGTTTTCTTCCTACCTCTTAATCTTCTTTTGCTTCAATCCTTTCTTCATCATTTTTTATTCCTCAACAACCCCGGTGATATTCCAGAGATGAACTATACTAATATGTGGATCTTGATGAGGACTAGCATGCTTACATTGTATCTTGCATATGACATTGGCCACATAGGCCTTGCACCGCATAGCCTTAGTATGGCTGACAGCAATGTACTAGACCCCGGTGATATCCCAGAGATGTACGGTACTAATAATGTGACGCCCCATCACTGTTGCACACGTGGGTGGATGCTGATGTGGGCGGGGCCTAAGGGCCTGGGCGAACTACCAGTGGTTGGCAAGCTACTGTGCAGGCAGGCTACTATGCATACAGTGGGGCGGAGCCTTGTCCCACATCGGAAGCGTTGTGGTGGTTATATGTGGACTTACTGAGTAGGAGTTGCATACTTAACATCTGACTCATTCATTCATTCATTCACTATCCACTCGGGCTGGTGGTGCGTAACTAAATCATTATGTGTACCTTTACAATGGCCATGATTTCGGTTGGGTACGCGACTAACATGAGATTAGGAGTTTTACCACATTGAGTCTAGCTATCTAAATTTAGGTATGGGCCTGGTTTGGATAAAACTCCCTTATGATGAACCCCACAGCTTGCGATATCACGTACTATCATCCCGACAACACACGCCAGCTCTGTCATTGCCCTTCCATCGTATGTCATATAGTAGAAAATGGAATTTGATTATCTTGTTCATGATGATTGACTATTTTAATGATTCATAGTCGCTTGTTTAGTGACATGCCTATTATTGATGTCATGTTCATGATAACCTGTGTAGTTGTACGACATGATTGATTGATAACCTACTCACCTATGATAACATGACTGATTGATAACATGCCTATGGTTGTTTTGGATGTCTTTACAGGAGCGCCTTGATAAGACGCGTTTTACTCCTAGTATGCATTAGACTCACGAGCTGTGGTTTGCTCATACGTATGACCTACACTTTTTTAGGATGCATACAAGAGCTGTTGGAGTTTGCTATTGTTACCTTCATTATTGTTGAGTTGGTGCACCATATTATGTGTGACATGTCAAACAGGTTCGTCTCTTTGATATACGTTGATACCATGTACAAAATGTGTAACCGCCTAAACAGATTAACTGTTCAAAAAAAAATCACACTAAAAATCTTCCTTGTAGGACCCCGAGATCAGAATCTGGCAAATGGGTGTCGGGAGCTGAGAATGGGATACTACGGACGTTGTCAGCGCTAAATTTGGTGATCGAGAATTTTGTGAGCCCGGTTTCCGAGTTTGGAGTGTGACAGAGCAAGCACAATTTTTTACACTCTTGAGCATTTGAAGTCAGGGGTCTTACACGAATGGCCTTTGTAACTCTTATGAGGTCGTTAAACCACCGCAGTTGGGGAGTTCACAAACCGCAATCCATCAGAGGGGCCCATTGAAGCTACCGGGACCGTGAACTCAGTAGGTTTTACGCACAGGGTCGGCCGCAATAACTCTCTAAAATTCATGGGCCTCACAAGGCTACCTTAAGGGTACCAAATCCAAGGTTGTGAGTCCATCGATGAGGGGGTAGCTTATTTTTAGAGACCCGTCCTCATGAGTTTCTACTATAATCAAGCCAGGAATCTGGGGGAGTCTTATGCATGGTTAGCCTATCTATGGACAAGCCAAAGAGCTCACACTGCAGCCCACTTTTCTTCATCTGCACGGTCGAACCCATTTACGAGAGGGCATTTTCTCTCACCATCCCCCTTGGTGTTGTCAGAAGCTATACAGACGACATTGGTCTCACGCGTGGTTGGCCTTCGTGGACTTTTGGCTGCTTAGGACTTTTAGTCACTAGCTTTCTCCGCTACCCGCAGGGGTCTAAGCATGTGATGGCCTTCGCGGTCTTTTTAGGGCCACTGGCTTCTCACTGCTACCCGCATAATATTTTTGACAGATTGCTTGTATGATAGGTCTTATGCGTGGTTGGCCTTATAGGCGCATTCCGCTGCCATAAATAATAAATTGTAATGTCTCATAGTATTTGTAAGTGATTTTACCTTTGTTGCTTTGCCTGACGATAGTATCAAGGTAGCTTTACCTTTCAATCATTGTTGGGCTTTTGCTAGCTTTACCTTTCAATCATTGTTGGACTTTTGCTAGCTTTACCTTTCGATCATTGCCAAGCTTTTGCTTTGAAGTTTTGCATTGAAGCTTTGTGAGTGGAGCTTTTAAAGCTTGCATTGAAGCTTTGTGAGTGGAGCTTTAATGCTATTTAAGATGATTTAGTAAATAAATTGGACACAATATAATATCAACATGTCAGTATTCAATGCTAATAACAACTTAATAATAAATTATTGAAGCAAATATCAGTTTGGCAACAATATCATTTTTGCAAAAATATCATAATAAACGATGTTCTAGCAATCATCAATTCCTTTCATAGTTAGTGATCATCAGCAATCTCATCAATACTACTCTGTAATGCATACAAGGCAGCAATTCCTTTTGCGGTGATTCTACCGATTGATTGATATAATATTATGTAATGTATAAATGTTACCTGATTTGCCCCCTTTTGATTGGGTGAGATTTTCTCTGAGAATCTTCACAATCAAAACTATTTTACCTTTCGGCCGCAACAATAATTCGATCGCCATAATACTCCCGGGCTTGAGCATTATCATATAATAATTCAACTGTGGTAATAATTCTTTCCTAATGTTGACATGGCGGTTCGGAAGGATATGTTAAAAAGAGTCTTTACAAATCATGTTTTTCTCTATTCATTGAGCATTCTACATTCTTGCTTCACCAAAGAACGAAGGTTCATGAAGACATATGACTGAAATACTGCTCGTCTTATTAAGTTATTTGCATTCTCGAAAAATCATCAATGCTCTAGGTTCACTATTCTCCTTTTTCTGTCATGCTCTCTTTCATATGTCATCGTAATCGCACATTTCTATCGTCTTCATCACTATTTCTTAGGTTATCCTGAACATAACTTGACCTGATCCAATTCCCCCAGAAGATATCGATATGATGCCCCCAAGTCTTTCCATCGACTAACGAATTTGTCAACTGATTCGTCTCTCTTTGGCGAGCAGAGAGCAGTTTGGTCAAACTGATTTCTCTTGTCTTGTCTATCTTTGATTGTAACTACTTCAACTTTCTCTAGTATTTTCTGTAGCAGTGATCATGTATTGTTGATCCAATCTTATGCGAATATGTTAGGTATGAAGTAAACCATCACGTTGTCGAAAGAAAAGTCATTGCGGTTGTGTAAGGATGGAATATCTACTATCCAAAACAGAGCATCAAATATTTTAATTAAATAAAATTGTACTTTGTTTTGGAGATGAAGGGGAGGATGTTCTCATTGAGAGTTACCATTTGGGCGTCTATTTGACGCCGAACAGTGATAAAAGTTCTCTGAATATTTTCTAAGTTATCATTGAATAATAACTAGTCCCCAGCACAGTCGTCATTTTGTTTCGACAAGAAACGAATGCGTTTGGTTTGGGGATTTATCATTCAATAATAATAAAGAAAATAGAAGAACATTCATTATCATAAATTTTATTAATTCTGAGTTTGTCTACATCCTCATATCTCCCTTGATTCTGAAACAAAGTACAGAGAATTAGTACAATGAATGAAAGGAGAAGCAGTTCAATGGCAATTTCGACAGCATTTCGGTGTTTTGCATCCGTCGGAATGACAGAAGTGCTGTGCGGGTTCAAGATCCTTGCTTCAAGCTGATATTCACTTGTTACGCAGGTCCGCACAACTCATCTTCAGTCACGCGAGTCCGCACAACTCATCTTTTAATTGCGCGGGTCCGTACAACTCATCTTAAGTACTTATATTTAGTTGCGCGGATCTGCACAACTCATCTTGAGTTACGCGGGTCCCTACAACTCATTTTGAGTTGCGCAGGTCCGCACAACTCATCTTCCCAATACCTATTCCTTCTCTCTCTCTCTCTCTCTCTCTCTCTCTCTCTCTCTCTCTCTCTCTCTCTCTCTCTCTCTCCTCTCTCTCCTTGACACCTCTCTAAAACTTCTAATCCTGCAAATGAGAGGGGGAAGGATATTTATAGGCTTTCACATATGTAAGGCATCAATTTACATGTCACGGGCCCCACTCCATGCAACACTATTCACCCACGCAACACTATTCATCCGTGCAACTATTCATGCATCACTATTCATCACAGCACTATTCACGCGCCATAGATTTTTCAAAGAGGGATGATACAGAGAGGGCCGCCTAATGGGCAGGGTTACCTATCTTGGATCATTGATGCGCAACAAACCAAACTCCTATTGACTCGTGTATTTTTTGTGCCCCAGTAGCTATAAGTCGCGCCGTAAATTTTTCACCATCTTTTTTTGTTAGCACTTCCTTCTTTTTGAATACCCACTAGTACCCTATAGCCCTCTGACCTTTTGGAAGTTCCACCAACTCCCATGTTTGATTCCTGTATAGAGATTTCATTTCCTCCACCATGACCAACATCCACTTGTCATCATTCTTTCCAGACTTAGCCTCTTAAAAGGTGAAGAGATCTCCACTCCATGTGAACAATGCGAAAAAACCATGTCCTCAAACCCATATCGAACCAGAGCTCTAATGGTTTGTCTTTCTCTGTTCCTGGTTGATCGAACCCAATGGTTGACGACCCAAATTGCAAGGTTATGATGTAGTAATAACTCGGTAAGACAGAGGTTAAATCCTCGAGGAATAGGGAACACGGCTTAGAAATAGTCTAAAGGTAATGGTTGGTCTAGGTTTTTACTTCATCAAGGTAAAACGGGTTTTAAATAATAAATAAAAGACTAAGAATCTAGGAATCCACTAATAGCAATTACAATATCCAATTTACTGATTCAATTATTATAACTCAATTGGAATCGAAGTCCTATCATATCTAATAGGAAGATAATTATGTTAAACAAATCATCAACATCAATAAGAATATTATTTCAATTGAACAATTATCTCATGAAGCACTCAGATCTCAATCGTAGGGAATCAAAAGCGTCTAAAACACTCTTACGTAACAATAGATTAATCAATTATACAAATTGAATCCATCTCTAATTTAAATTAAACAATTGATAAATCAAAGCATTCGTTATACCCATAGTGCATAACAAATCTAGAAATAAATAAATCAAAGACTTTAAGGTAAATCCAAATATATTTTAATCTCATATCATCATTCAAACTGACGTTATTGAATAAAATTTGTAATTAACTACAAGTTTCGTCCTTAAGTCTTAGCTCAGATATTAACCTAGCATGACTAACATCTTATCAAGAAAAACTTAAAAAGACAAACTAGATTTGAAAGATCAAAGAAGAAGAGCGGCTCTGTGGAAGCTCTGTCACCTATGTCTTTCTCCCAAGCCCTAATTCATACTTAAGAAAGCTTAGAACAACCATTTAAATAGAAAAAACTCACAATGACTTGGAACCAACTTCAAATTTATGCACTTTTGTTATGCTTCGATCGCACCGATGGTAGCCTTTAGTCGCACCAACATCACTTCGGTCGCACTAACTGGCTTTCTAGGCTGTAGCCGAATTTCTTCAATATTCATCTGAAGTCTCTGTCTCTCTTAAGTCACATTGAACTCTCCCTTAGTCGAACTGAACATGACTTCGGTCGGACCAAAGTGTCAAACTGAATTATATCTAAAAATTAAAATTTCTTGTTTGACTATTTTATGCACTTTTGGTCGAACAAAACCAACCTTAGGTGGGACCGAACAGTCTATTATTTTTGTTATCGCACTTTATAATTTTTTCAATCTTTTCTCTCTCCTTTGGACTTGGTGTTCTTAGATCTTTTTTGGCACTTGAATTCTTCAATAATATCCTCTAAATCTCTAATTCTTCATTAATCATTTTTTTGAGCTTTAATCTATTGTTTTAAGCATGTATTCATCTTTAGGTCCAAAATCACCTCACATGTATCAAAAGTTTATAATTAGATCAAATTAACACTTAAATACTAGAAAAGCTAATGTAATTAAGAGGATAAATATGCAATATTTAGTCTTTATCACACCCCAACCAGCATTTTGTTAATCCCAAGCAAAACATGTGAAAGGTATTTCAAAACCAAATGAATAAATTCGTATAAACTCAAGCAATTCCAAAAACAATCCATATTATAAAAATCCAAGGTACATTAATGGGGAGCACACCCTCCACCTAAACTCTAGTACTTGGTAAGTATCCTAATCAAGTTCAAAGCATTAATCTTATAATTAGAAAAAATCTAAACATTGAGTTCCATTAGTGCATAGTAAAATCTAGACTTAGCACAACCAAAGGTTTATCTCTCTACTTTCATAATAACATTGATAATCAAAAGAATATTGAGGATAACCAAAACCTAAACCAAAACTTGCCCTACAGTATAACACTTAACTCTTTCAGCTTTTAATTTTTCTATCAATGACTTTCATACTATTTTCAATCTTTTCTTTCCAATAAAATATTATTGTTTTCTTGTTTCATTTCAGGAACTTCAATAGGTAACACTCTTCGACGACAACTATTTTTTTAGCTAGTGTTTCTTTCTTTTTTTTCTCTCTTTTTCAATTCTTATCATTGAACATGATAGACAAATTCTCTAAGTTTGGTTCATATCATTCTCAATAATCATCAAGTTAACATTACAGTATCCAACTAAAACTTCAATATGTAAGTTAGATGTAATATACAAATTATATGGCTCAATCAATGTTTAAAACTTCCAATTAAAAGATTAAAAACTTCAAACTCAACTTTGAAATCTATCAAATAACTAGAATCTAAGCTTAAAAAATCATCAACATTAAGTATCTTATCATTATAATCTCTGGATTATCTTCGAAATCACTTAAATACACATAAAATTTTAGTTGAAAAGTTAAAAAATTCAACACAAATCCTAAGAATTTCCAAAGAAAACCTACCCCCAACCTAAATTCTATATTATCCTCAATGTATAAAGATAAACAATAAGAGTAACATTAGAGCAACAAAAATGAAGAGGAGTATATGAGAAGCACCTGAAAGGTAAAAGCATATAGGTGCTAGTGAGAACTTCCTATCAATTGGTGTTTCAGTAATTAAACTAAACAAATAAATAAAACTAATCCTAAGAAAGTAATAAACTCTTAAATATAAACTATTAATCATCAAAAGGCATCAGTTCTTTCTCTAGTAAGTATCTCGACAAATTTCTCAATATGCTTTTCAACAAGATCATCCATAAACCTACATTATAGTAAGTTTGGATGTCATGGACCATGATCGTCCAGAGAAATTTGTGCACCTCATTAAAAAGTCATTTTTTATTATTAGATGTATCCCATCAGAGACTATAAATAGTTGAATTTCAGTAAAGTTCTTAGCCAGTGTAGTGTTTATAAAATTTGAAGTTTCAGACTTTGGTTCAGAATCTAGCTCCTCCACCCTTAATGATAAACATTCAGACTTCAGTTGAAGGAGGCTTTCAAAACACTTTTCCTCTTGATCATTGTCAAACACCGAGGTACAATCCTCTAATCATAAGATCCTCTGTATCTACAAAGTGTACCAAACATACTTTTAGAGGTTAGAGAATTTCATTAAGGAGAAGTTCATCATCTTCAAATTTATCAATCAAATTCACCTCATGGATAACATCCTCATCTTCATGCGGCTTGTGCAAGTTAAACACGTTCAACTTTAAGGTCATATTTCCAAAGGATATTTTCATGATCTTATTCCGACAATTGATTATAATATTAACGGTAGCCAGGAATGGTTGACTTAAATTGATAGGGATTTGAGTGCTTGCATTTATAACCGAGTGTGTATCCAAGACAATGAAGTCTACTAGGTAGTAGAACTTATTAACTTGGACCAACACATCTTCCACCACTCCTCTCAGTATTCTAGTCAATCAATCAACCAATTGTAATATTGTCTTGGTAGGCTTCAACTCACCAAGGCCCAATTGCTTGTATACCGAGAATGGTATCAAATTAACATTACCCTAAGATCTAGAAGTTCTTTATCAACCTGGAAGTTTCCTATTATACATGATATCGTAGGACTTCTGGAATCTTTGTATTTTGGAAGAGTACTTTGATTAATAATGGCATTCACCTATTTCGTTAAGAAGGCTTTCTCATGTACGTTCAACTTACGCTTTACTGCACATAGATCCTTTAAGAATTTGGCATAAGATGGGAATTGCCTCATTGCATTCAACAAATGGATGTTGATCTTGACTTGCTGGAAAAACTTTAAAATGTCCTGATTTTCACTTGGCCATTTTGATGAGGCTTGCGTTGGAGAAACAGGGCTACAGGCGTAGGCTTATACTCTGGTTCTTTGTCAGGTAAAGCATAGAGAGATTCACCATCATCCTTTGAATCAACGGATTCCTCAGGTTTCTAAAGCTTATTAGGAATCTCTTTGTCAATCTCTTTACCACTTCTCAGGGTGGTGATGGACTTAACATGTTTCGCATGTTGTGTTGAAGAATTGGGATCACTTATCTTAAATTGTCCCTTGGGGTTAGGCCGAGAAGGTCCATTTCTCCCTAACACTTGTGTCTCAATTCTTGCAACCAAAGTTTTGAGTTCATTTATCACCTGCATGGTGTTATGATTGTGTTGCATTTACCCTTGAATGAATGCATTCAACGTGTCCTCAAGGGTTCTCTTTGATAGGGGTCCAGTAGATGACCCTTGGGGATTATGGGTGCATTTGCAGTCACACTTTCCTCCAACTAAATTTTGATTGATTCTGCCAATCGGGAGTATACATGTTGAAATTTGGTACACTGAAGGGGCATTGATACGCATTCATATAATTCACTTGAGCGTGCAACACCTCCTTAAAAGCGGGAATTGTAGGACAATCCTTAGTTAGGTGAACATCACTTTCGCAAATACCACATAAGGTTTCAACGGCCACAATGTGTTGGATTGCTTCCTTCATTAGCTTCATGGCCTCAATCTTCATTGTAAGATCTACCAACCTTGTATTAACATCATCCTCCTCTTTGAGCACATGTACTCCCCTCTCTTTTGGCACTACCGGAAAGAACTTTTTAAGGAAATCTCGGGTCATCTTGGCCCATGTGTCAATGGATCTTAGCCTTAAGGAGTGAAGTTATGCTTTCTAGCCGGTTGAAACTAATCATGTAAGGTCTGAACCAGTGGAACTTGGTGTACCTCATTCTTATCATGCATCGTCCTAACCGATGGCATGTTATGCACAGGATTCTCATCAAAATATTGTTCAATTTCATCAATATTTCCAGATGATGTTTCAGAAGTATTTAGGTGTCTTTTAACTTATCAATGGTTTAAGAGCCTGTCGAACAACCTCCTTCGTTAAGAAGTCTGAATGTATGATCCCTTACCCACTTGGGCATGAACCACACAAAACCCTAATTCTAACCCTAAGTCCTAAGTCCCACAACAATTATGAAATCAAGTAGAGGGAGTAAGGAAGGATGTTACCAGTATGGAAGAACTAGATTTGAAGATCTTATTAAAAAAAATGATGTTAGTGACGTTAAAAATTTTGGAAAAAGAAAACAAACCCTATAGGAAAAAAACTGATATTAGAAAACCCTAAAAAAATCTTAGGTTAGAAGAATTCAGAAAAATAGAAAAATCTAACCTAAAATAAAATTCAAATTAAAAAACCTAAACCTAATTCTGTTCATGCCACTCCTTGGCAACGACGCAAAAGAAATTAATTAAATCTAAGGGTTGGCAACCCCAAGTGCAGGGCTACGATATAGTAATAACTCGGTGAGACCAAGGTCGAATCCTCGGGGAATGGGGAACAAGCTTAGAACAAGTCTAAAGGTAACGGTTGGTCTGGGTTTTTAATCTAGCATAGTAAAAATGGTGTAAAATAATAAATAAAAGACTAAGGATCCAGGAATCCACTCATAGTAATCAAAATATCCAATTTATTGATTCAATTCTTATAACTCAATTGGAATCTAAGTCCTATATTTTCCTGTAGGGAGATAATTCTGTTAAACCAATCATCAACATCAATAAGAATATGATTTCACTTAAACAATTCTCTCATGAAGCACTCGTATCTCAATTGTAGGGAATCAAAAGCGTCTAAGCACTCTTAGGCAACAATAGATCAATCAATTATACAGATTGAATCATTCTCTAATTTAGGCTAAACAATTATTAAATAAAAGCTTCATTGTACCCATAGTGCAGAAAAAATCCCGAAATAAACAACTCAAAGACTTTAAAGTAAATTCAAATCCATTTCAATCTACTAACATCATTCAAACTAATGTTATTGAATCAAATAAACTAAATATTGTAATTAACTACAAGCTTCGTCCCTTAGCATTAGCTAAGAGATTAGCCTAGCATGGCTAACATCTTAAAAAGGAAAACTAAAGAAAATTTTAAAAATACAAACTAGATTTGAGGGATCAAATAAGAACGACGGCTTCTTAGAAGATCTGTCACCCCTAAGTCTTTCTCCCAAGCCCTAATTCTACTTGAAAAGTTTAGAATAACCCTTTAAATAGGGAAAACTCGCACCAACTTAGAACCGACTTCAAATTTATGCACTTTTGTTACACTTTGGTCGTACCAACTGGGTCTCGTGGTTACAACTAAATTTCTTCAATATTCATCTGAAGTCTCTGTCTTCCTTAAGTCGAAACAAACTCTCTTTCGGTCGGACTGAACATGACTTCGGTCAGACCTAAGTGTCGAACCAAATTACATTTGAAAATCATAATTTCTTACTGAACTATTCTATACACTTTCGATTAGACCAAACCAACCTTGGGTGGGACCAAACAATCTATTATTTCTATTATTGCACTTTGTGATTTTTTCCAGTCTTTTCTCTCTCATTTGCACTTTGTTTTCTTAGATCGTTGGCACTTAAATCTTCAATAATGTCCTCCAAATCTCTAATTCTCCATTAATCATTCTTTTAATCTTTAATCTATATTCTTAAGCATGTATTCATCTTTAGGTTCAAAATCACCTCACATGTATAAAACATATATAATTAGATCAAATTAACACTTAAATACTAGGAAAGTTAATGTAATTGAGAGGATAAATATGCAATATTTAGGTGTTATCACTACTATATTTTCCTGGGTATCTTGCTAGATTTCCAAGGTGAAGACACGTGTGTGAGGATGTGCGATCACGTTACTAATCGAAAAATTTCCTAGTGACACCCGATGACATTTAATACCTGAGTATTGGAGGGCCAGGGCGTTACACAAAAGTTTTGGATGAAGATGATATTTTTGTTTTCCCTTCATCTAGGTTAGTTTGACCTAATTAATAGGTTGGATGAAAAATAAACATTAAAGTGGGCCCTATCTAGTTTTTAATAATGGGCGTTCAATCATGTAACATCTTAAATTTTTTGATACTCGAGTATTAATTGTACTTGGGTAACATTAGAAACTTATCTAATTCGGTAGGCGAAAACATATGCACGTATCTGAATTAAGAATTGAAGACTTTGAAAATTAGTATATGGAACTCTGATTCTAGAGTCTTAACGCCATCAGAACTGCGTTAAATCCTTAGACACACAAATCTAAGTATATTAAATCGATTTGACAACATCAGAAAGTCATTCATTTTGATTGATCACCTTGATCTTGTCCTAAACCCTGTGATTTATAAATCATAGGCCATGATCTAAGGAAACCATCGTTGATCGAACCAAGTAACTGAATCAAAATGCAGATCCACCAAAGAACCTACTTAACCAATGACTAGGATTTGATTTCTTTAAGTCAATGAGCCAAATTGATAAAATTATCCTCGTGCCATGAGAACTATCCTGATTCAATTAAATGCCCTTATACAATAAAATAAATGTACCTTGTAAGTTACATCTTATGCCTGATCATGCCCACTACAAATCTAAAAAAAAAAATCAACATGATTTTATTCCATCAATTGCCTTAAAAGTATTCGAAATGTCCAAATGAGTTTTAGACCACTCGTTGGTGGGCCAACGATCGTGAAACTATACGAATACATTCACTTTAGTGGGCTTGGCAATTTACATGGATCAAATGTCTGAGATAATACCCTAGATCGCGCAATTTTGATCAAGAATCAAGAGTGTGAGTTGTGTGAGTCACCTTAGTTTTTTTTAAAAACCTATGAATTTCATTTAAGGTTTAGGTTAGAATTTAGATTTCAGGGTTTTCTAGGGTTTTTGCTAGAATTTTTTTATTTTGTCGTTGTTTCTTCCATTTGATTGACGCATATTACTAATTGAAGGTAAGTCTTTGTCATACACTCGATTTGAGAAATTGAAATCGTGTCTTTCTTGTTCTATGTTAGAGTCACTGAAAATAAACATAAGGTGCGTGATCACGCAACTACAATGAGTTGCGTTAGCGCGTAAAAGTGAAGGGTTCAGAAAATACTAGAGTATAGAAGTTGATCGAATGAAATCCAGTGTTGCGTGACTGCAGAAACTAGGGGTGCACACGGTTCAGCTCGGTCCGTTTCTGGGGTGAAACCAGAACCGAACTGCTTCTTACGATTCTAGGATTTTCATAACCGGAACCGGACCGTTAGCACCCTAGAACCGAACCGGAACTGGACCGTGAAAACTGGTTCGGTTCCGGATTGGTTCTATGGTTTTGGGCTTTTTATAATCCAGCCCAATTGCATTTTCTATTTTATAATTTAGCCCATGTCCATTCATGTTGTGATCCATTTGATGAATGGTTTAGATATTGTATATGGCGTGAAAAAATACATTTATGAAAACAATTAAAGGGTGCATTGTAAACCATAAATCATGAGTCAAATATACAACTAAAATATATTAAAAACTCACAATTCCAAGTTTGGTTCCACGGTTCGGTTCCAAGTTCGGTTCTACGGTTTGGTTCCATAGTTCGGATTCAAGGTTTGAATCCACGGTTCGGATCACGGTTCACTTCGGTTCTACATACCCCCAGATCGGAACTAAATCGAACTAAATGGTTCTTTAATTTTTAGAACCGGAACCGGTGCACTCTAGAACCAGACCAAACTGGACTGTTTGGTCGATTCTGGTTCGGTTACACGGTTCTACGATTCGATGTGCACCCCTAGCAGAAACAGAATATATTGCACGGCCAGGCAACTTAAGTGGATAGCGCAGAAGTTACATTTTGCACGTGTGAATACCTATAAATACCCCTACTACCTCCTGTAGACACCCCACCCAGGCTAACAACTTGATAAGGCATGGATGATCCTTAGGAACCGAACCTAAACCCCACACCCTACCCAAAACCGCAGCTATTTCCCAAACCTGACCCAAACCCTAGCCGAACCTGAGCCATTACCCCAAATCCTAACTTAACTCACCCAATCCAAAGCATGCCCAAACCTTCACCCACAATCAATCCATTTTTCGAGCCACTTTTAGGTCATAATTAAGCCAGTTTCGAGCCATTTTCAAGCCAAATATTCAAAACAGGCTTTGGGCCACTCTCAGGGCCCGAAATAAACCCACCGGCCAAACTGCAGGAGCAACCGTACCCGAGTAATAATTTGATTACTGCTCCTCTCGAAAAATGCGCGCGGAGTCAGCTAGCTGAATTTTGGACCAAAACAGTCAGAGGCAGTAATTAGAGCTGTACACGAGTCGAGTCGAGTCGAGTATTGCCCTACTCGTACTCGACTCTTAACTACCGACCGCTGCTCGTACTCGGGCTCTACTCGGCCGAGTAGCATGACCCCCTGCTCGTACTCTACTCGCCCGAGTACGAGCCGAGTACGAGTAGTAAACGAGTCGAGTCGAGGCCGAGTTTTCGAGTCGAGTCCGAGTACGACCACACGAGTTGAGTACCGAATGCGAGTTTTCGAGGCGAGTTTGAGTCCGAGTCTGAATTTGAGCCCAATTCGAGTAGGGTTTTCGAGTAACGAGTTCGAGCTTTGAGCCAAGTTCAAGTTATAAATTGAAATTAATTTGAATTTCAATTCGATTGTCAATTGAAAAGTTAAACGAAACAATAAAATATATAAAATGCACATAATTACATTACATTGTTATATAATTACATTAACGTATTTACATAATTACATTACATTGTTCAAAATGACAATTTATAACTAATAACCTCTATAAGATGAGTGTCTTCCTGTTCCTGTATTGTCATCTGATCCATCGGAACTGTTATTTTTCATATACAAATTGATTCACTTCCTCTGAGTCAGAAGGTGAAGAGATTTTTCCTTCGTGCTCTTCTACACTTTCAACTAGATTTTTCAAACTTGCTTTATGTGAAGAATTGTATGTAGTACCCAATGCCCTATAAAATTCACCGAGACGAGTCAGAAATTTCAATTTGTTACTCTTTTTCTTCTTCTTATTTGTCGTACTCGACGAGTAACTTGACCCTGCTTCAACATCGTGTTGTCTTTGACTCGAATATCGCTGAAGTCTAGAAGCATCTTCCATACTGCGTTTTATGGCGATTTGGAATTGTTCTTCCTCCAAAGCTTTTAATCTGGCTTCCTCCTCTACATTTTTTGTGGATGTCATTTGTGTACCAGATCCAGAAGCAGAAGGTTTGGATGGAGTGGAAGGCTTTCTATTCGAATCTAACAGGGCTTGAAAAAGAATTTGGACATCCTTAGGGGCATTGGGGCATGGTTTTGCATCACCACCTCGACATGACAAGTGTAGGCGAAAACGATTAGTCTTGTGCACAAACTTTGCGCCACACAAACCACATTTAATCTTTGTTTTTCCAGACCGTGGCGGTGATTCAACTAGGGAAGCATAGTCTCAAATGTTTGTCGATGGCTCAGATGACGACATATCTACATTCAATTTTTAATAAAAAAATCAGAATATTGATAAATAAATTGAACTTGATATAGCAACAAAAGAAAGCTATATAAATGTATCAAAATTCAAAAATAAAAGTAAATGAACAGGCATATGTAAATAAATATCAATGATTCAAAGTCTTCCAAACCACATTCCTCGTGTTTGCAGTTGCAGTGAAATAATATTACAGATCATTCAACATTCAGCCAAAAAAAATTGAAAAATCGAAAATAATTACTGATCTGTAGGTAGAGACTCATCACGAATCTCAATCTCCTCTTCTTCATCATCATCATTCATATCTCCTCCCCATATCGGGCGCAACCAATCTTGCGTACAAATCAATGCTTCAACTGTGTTTGGCGAAAGTGAGCTTTGATACTTGCTCACAACCCTGCTCCCTGTGCTGAATGTGGATTCTGATGCCACTGTTGAAACCGGTATTGATAATATGTCCCGTGCCATCACAGATAATGTAGGGTATTTTGATTCATTAACCCTCATCTTCCACCATTCCAACACATCAAATTTAGCTCGCACTACGATTGACTCCTTGAGGTACATTTCTAACTCTGATTCCTTAGTATCAACTCCCATTCGTGCTTGTGCCAAATATGATATGTATTCATTTAGCACATCCGGATTACCAGGTACAGAAATATCCGCATCTCTACTTTCTTCAACACCCACTGCAGGTAAAGTATTAACATACGATTTATATAGATCTTCAAGGGCTTCACGAACCTTAGACGTTTCTGCTGCCGCTCTTTCAGTAGGATAAAGCTTCATGAAAATAAAGCTAACCAATCCCATATTACTACGGGGATCAAGAACAACTGCCAAGGACATCAACAGATGACATTCGTGCCAGTATTTATCGAACTTCGTCTTCATAGCAACTGTCATCTGATGTATGAAATCTGGACCCGCACTGGCATTTTTCTGCAGAGCATCCTTAACTTCCAAAAAGACGGAAGAAACAGATTCGCGGTTGGATACTGATTCCCAGAAAAAATCTTCGTGCAATCGTAGAAAACTTGGAGAAATGTGTGAACTTGTTGTGCTTTGACCCAATCATCTGTGCTCGGCAACCAAGAATACGTTCTGTCACGCGCCGCATATTCAGGAAATGCAAGCTGTAATTCTATTGCCGCATCTAACATTTCATAGGTCGAGTTCCAACGTGTACAGACATCCAACTTCAACGTTTTTTTAGATGGCACATTCAAACGTTGGATGATGTCATTCCATACACTCAGCCTTGATGGCGACCCCCTTATATATTTCACACTTTTCTTATGTTCTCTATAGTGTCGTCGATTGCTTTCAGCCCTTCTTGTACAATCAAATTTATAATATGGGCACAACATCTAACCTGAAATATTTTTCCTTCAAAAAATAAATTTCCTGTAGACCTGAACTGGTTACGTAAGCATGAAATGACACTGTCATTTGCTGAAGCATTATCTAAAGTTATTGCTGAAATTTTCTTCTCAATGCCCCAGCCTTCTAGACAACTGTAGATGCAATCTGAAATAAGTAAACCAGTATGTGGAGGAGGAAGGTGTTTGAAGTTCAAAATTCTCTTGCATAGTTTCCAATCCTTATCGACATAGTGAGCGGTTAATGAAATGTATCCTTTTCTTTGATTGGACGCCGTCCATAAATCAGAAGTCAAAGCTATTCTGTTCACTGAAGCTAAAACTTCTTTCAGTTTCATCTTCTCCTTTACGTACATCTTCATGCTTCTCTCTGCACTGTGACGCGGGAGACATTCTCGACCCGAGGGTTAAGGAATTGACAGAAAGCCCTAAACCCTTTACTTTCAATCATTCTGAAAGGTTTTTCTTCCAAAATCACTAATCTAGCAAACCACTCATTCAGCTTCTCCTTGTCAAACTTATGAGTGGACACTACGCCTTGGGAGTCGTCCCCTTCTGACTTCGTAAATGACAACGTCTGTTGGCCGGGAGGAGGGAGTCTTGCTTTCTTAGGACACGTCTTCAAATGTCTAATTAGATGTGTCGTAGATCCTCCTGGAATCTTGCTGAATAACCCTTTGCAGTTATTACACTTTATCTTTTGTACACCGTTAACTGTCACGTCTTCGAAATCATCCCACACTGCTGATCTCTTCTTCTTCCCTTTGCATGCGGTTGACGTGTCTGTGTCTCCCTCTACTATTAGAGGAAATGTGGCCGATGCACCCATTCCAGGGGTATTTGGGCTTTCGTCTTGACTAGCCATCTATAAAATAAAATTCTTGATATGTTATACGGCTATACCTAGGGGCTAGGGTCCTAGATGGCTAGACGGCTAGACCGCTAGACGGGAATAATTACTTAACTGTCTAAATCAGTCACCCATTCAAAGTTAGATGGATTGTAATGCTTCATTTTCCAATTTAAATGCTACGCCGAAATTCCGGCAGCATCTCCCCTTATCTCTCCAGAATATATTAATCTTGTATTTGATTCTCATGTCAATTATCAACACAAAGTGTGGACATTTGACGACGAAAATAAATACATGAAATATATCCAGAGAGAAAAAGGAGAGACGAAACCAGAACAGGCATATGCATTTAAATTGGAATAAATGAAGACATTACAATCTATCTAACCTGAACTGTCCAAAAAGGGACAATTTGAACGATTTCTATGCATCCAAGAACACACTGAATCTATGTCTGGCAACATAGAAATCTTCAAATGGGCAACTGATTATCCTATATACTACAAGTCTACAACTAGAACAATACAAATAATTCATATCTATGCAAACAAAGGAGCATGCTGAAATTGACATTTATCATATAACTAACTAATAACAATTAACAATATGTCATATGAAAAGCCAAAGACATCTTAATGTGGTGCCATTTAACACTAACAAAGTAAAAGTAAATTGTCATTTATAAAGTAAATTAAGTCAATTCAATGTATGTATTGTATATCCATCTATTTTGCCCTCTCATTTTAATGTGTGCCAAAAAAATTGAAGCATATCCAAATCTAAGTAAACACGCCCGGCCAAACAGGCCCTAAAAGTGGTGGGCGACTGGGCGTTCGCCCGGCCAAACAGGCCCTAAAATTGGAGGCAAGTAAACAGTACAGTGGTCAGTGGCCCCAAAAAGTTTTTAATGGTGGGCGACTGGACGTTCGCCCGGCCAAACAGGCCCTAAAACTGGAGGCAAGTAAACAGTACAGTGATCAGTGGGCCCTAGGAAGTTTTTAATTTGGCGACTGGGCGTTCGCCTGGCCAAACAGGCCCTAAAATTGGAGGCAAGTAAACAGTACAGTGGTCAGTGGGCCCCAGGAAGTTTTTAATGGTGGGCGACTGGGCGTTCGCCCGGCCAAACAGGCCCTAAAATTGGAGGGCAAGTAAATAGTACAGTGGTCAGTGGGCCCACAAGAAGTTTTTAATGGTGGGCGACTGGGCGTTCGCCCGGCCAAACAGGCCCTAAAATTGGATATAATCCCAATATCCCATCCAGTTCGTCCAGCCAAACAGGCCCTAAAATTGGATCCCATCCAATTCGCCAGGCCAAACAGGCCCTAAAATTGGATTCCATCCAGTTCGCCCGGCCAAAACACGCCCTAAAATTGGATCTAATCCATCATCCAGTTCGCCGGCCAAACAGGCCCTAGAAAGTTCAATCGTACCGACGGGCGTTCAATCCTCCTCCATCGATCTTAATCCCACAATTATATTAGCAATTTCTACTATATATTAGCAACAAAAAATAAAAAATCCACCCCAGGCCTTACCGGGCGAGCAGAAGAGGGACGACCGGCAGGCGGCAGCTGCGTGGCAGGGCGATGGCAGCGAAGAGCTGAGGCACCGGACGAGTGGCAGTGAAAAGCTGAGGCACCGGACGAGTGGCAGCGACGAGCTCTGGGAGAGGGAGAGAAATTTTTGAATGCTCGCTGGGAGGGAAGGGGTCAAGTAGGGTTTGAAAACGACGGGTGGGGTGGGGTAGGGTTTGAGCGAGTTGAGTGCTGGACGGGGGAAAATGACAGGTGGGGGTAGGGTTTTTTTTTTCGGGCGTTATATAATACACATGTACGAGTCGAGTACCGAGTCGAGTACCGATAGACTCGTACTCTACTCGTAATGTAAACGAGCAGTGAAAACCCGCTCGTACTCGGCTCTAACTCAGGCGAGTCGAGTACGAGTCGAGTATTCCGAGTCGAGTCGAGCGAGTACTCGAGCCATAGTCTGCTCGTGTACAGCTCTAGCAGTAATCCAATAACCGCAGGCGATAATCGGATTACCGCCCTCTCTCGACAAATGTGCTCGAGCTACAGTTGTTGCTCTCTCCCAAAGTTTCTTTCACCTATTTGACCCCGAGGTTCACCCTATTTACCATCCTACCAAGCTCATGAACCTATAAGGAAGTGTTATATGGCATTACCCTTTCCTCCACCAATCACAAGCCGCCACATCATCATTCACCTCTAAAGTCCTTAGAATTACCAAAAGACCATCCCAAAAGGCTATAAATACCCTTCACTTCTCTTCATTTCCAACCAACAAAAAAACAACAACTACCAACCAACAAAGATAAGGAGAGTGAGGGGGAGAGAGAGAGAGAGAGAGAGAGAGAGAGAGTGAGTGAGAGTAAGAGGGAGTGCTTGAGTTCTCAAGCTCCCATCTTTTCCAGCCTCCCTCTAACCTCATCTAGCCATCTCTTAGCTTCCAATCCCATTTAGGTCAATCCTTCCAACCATGATGCACCTAAATATCCAAGCCACGTCAAGTACAAGCCAAAGATCATGCAATCATCACTAGCATTCATATTTCATCAATAGCATCATTACTTCCCTTCTCAACCCCCCTACTTCTTTAGGTTACCATTGAATATATGCTTTGTGACTTGCCAGAACTCTGTATCCTGTCACATCAGAAACTCATGGTAGCCTAGTCCCTTTTAAATGATATTTTAGTATCATTACATCTATTCAAAAACTTCTCTAGACATTCTTTGGACGTATGCTCTGTGGCTTGCCAGAATTCTGGACCTTGCCATATCAGAAATCTAAGTCTGACTAGTCTCATTTCAATCTTATCATCCTATCCCTTAAGACTATCTTACCACACGAAGTAGAGACCGTATATCTGTATGGGCAGAGAGGGTGCCTAACACCTTCCCTCTTTGTAACCGAGGTCCCTTACTCAGAATCTCAAATTGCAGATCAGGAGTCAATTTAAAGTAAGAGAGTCTTCATATTCTCTAGCTTTACGTATTCTGCAGGTTCTAGCCGACTGCGGGATTTTGAGTTAAGTGGCTAGTGGCAACTCCAAATCTATTGCATCATCAATCCAATCACCCCATCATAGAAAACCAATAACAAAATCAGCGTGGGCGCCGATTTCCCAGCGTTCACAGAATGACGACTTCACTGGGGATTTGCTAGTCAACACTAGCTGAGACCCGACTTGAAAGAGTGTGGTAATCCAATCTTAAGGAATATTCTTCAAAAGAAACGTTTGCATTTTTCTTCACATAAAAAAAAAATTTAAAAAAGATGAGCATCGATCTTTGGCTTGCATTGATTTAAGGCTTCCACTCACCCCATGCTTACCTGATCCATAGTTGATATGACAAACCGAGAAGAAGAAACCATTGCGCTTAAAAGGCACCTCTCGAATCACCTAAGCTCATGGCTGATAATACTGCAACCACCACATCTATGGCCGATATGGCCCAAAATCTCAAGACTTTGCAGGACCTTCTTGCCCAATGTATTGAAAGAGGGGCTGCACAAACTATACAAGTATCACCGCTTAGTGCCCTAGTCATCTCAACTTTCCAACATCCTCCCTGTAACGGGAGTTACCTTCAAGGCCAATTTTCCTCGGCCGAGAATCCTTTCTAGCAGCCTCTCACTAATGAGAACTACTATCAAAATCAACATCCCACAACCAGGAATCTCATCCAATTCCAACATCCTCCTCCTAGTAGGAGATCCAGTCAACTACAAGGGGCAAAACCCCCATCATCTGAGCCCTCCGAAATCGAAGAACTCCGCAAGCAATTGCAAGAGATGCAGAGGAAGTTACAGAAGCAGCAAGGGGTGGATCTCTGTAACACCCCGTACTTTTCAGTACCTAAGTGTTACCGTGTCACCCAACTTAGTATGAACACTAACCTAGCTTACTTGAACGTTCACCCTCATTCTAATATAAATATGAAGTTGAAAGTATATTCCCATCCGCATATCAAACTATCCATTTGAATTATTTTTAAAATAGTCCATCATAGCTTCTAAGGCATCTATTTTGGGATCTCAATTACTTTGATAGACCAATTAAACCATTCATCGTCGATTGAAGGATCTAAATCCAAAGACCCACCGTTCATCAGGTTTACAATGTCCCATAGGGCGATCTACCATTTGAAAACACAGATCAGATTATCTAGTTTCATATCCAACTCCCAGATTACACCTAGACATTCTTTAGGATCCTAAGGTTTATTAATAATTAAATGATAGTCAATCCAATCATTGGATTGTTTGAATGCTCAGTAAACCGTGATTTAGTAATTAGAGATTCACGTGGTGTAGCTCACTTTAATGCATAGTAAACCTAATATTAGGGTATGTAGCTAAACAACGCACAACGAGTGGCCCCACATCTTACATATAGGTATAATAATAATAATAATAATAATAATAATAATAATAATAATAATAATAAAATAAATAAATAAATAAACAAATAAATAACATTGTATAGGTAATAATAATAATAATAGTTAAATATTTAATAATAGTAAAATCATAAGATGATAGTCCTAATAACCTACAGAGTGGAACCACAACATGACAATAAGATGTGGATATATATATATATATATATATATATATATATATATACACACACACACACATGTAATAATAATAAATAAATAAATTAAAATTATTATTATTATTGGATAGTAACAAGTCTTGAACATGCAATTGACCCATTAGGACCTTCTGACCGTTGATGGTCAGATTCGGATCGATGTAATCGGCACCTAAAGACCGTAATTTTGTTAGTATGACCCACCTAAACATTGGATCTGCCACATCTCCGGTCAAGATGGCCCAATTAAGCCATGGAGCATCATAGACAGAGTGAATTTCTCAAAAACATCTATGTGGGCCCATAACTGTTCTGTGTGTGCACTAGAGGAAGTGCACTCGAGGTGCACTGGCCACAACCCTGGTCAAACCTGGTTTGACCCGTGGTTTCCCACAGAGGAAGGATTCCTCTCTCCTATCTTGTTTTTGGCCAGCCAACGTACACCGTCTGTTTGCATTAATCATGGCCCACCATAAGTGATCACATGTGTGATCCAAACATCCATCCGATTTAGACAGTGGGGACAGCCAAAACCTCGACTATTTTGCATGAAGGTGTGCACGCGTGTGGGCACAAATCCAGATGCATTTGGACTATGTGCGGTGGATTTTTCCAAAATTGGAAATCTTCTTCTATTGTTGCAAGCTGGCAGTCCACATGCGCGTCCCTCCCTCCATCTCAACCGTCCTTTAGAGGTTAATCCCGACTGTCCAAAACCACGAGACATGGAGCACCAGCTGTCTAAATAAAAGACAATCCGTTAAGGAGCTAGGAGCACTAGATTGAATCCCGACCATCCACTATTGATCTAACGATCTAGGATCATTAGGGCAATGCTATTAGAGGGAGAAGATCGGTCATCAATGCTTGCTTCTCCTATCCCTGCGGCCGCACTCGAAAAATGGTAGCCATCTTCTAGCTCCGAACCCACCACCCAAATGAACCCTAAGCTTCAAAACCTCTTAAATAGAAGCTCCACAACACCCATTCGGACACTCCAGCATTGCTGGATTGAAGGAAGAAGCATCAGGATGATTTCTACCATTGGAGCAGAGCTCCTTCTTCCCCGTTCAAACCGCACCAAGTCGTCTCGGGTCGGGGCAAGATTTGGATGAATGGGAGTTGCTCTTGATGGCCATAGTTGACAGGAGTAAAGAGAAGAAAAAGAAGAAGAAAAGAGAGTGAGAGAGAAGAGAGAACGGGGGGTGGCGGTTGCATCAACCCGACCCAGTTGTCGTGCGCGGGTCAAGCAGGGCCCATTGGTGTTGCTGGACCTTTAGCAAATGAAAAATGAGAGAAAGTATAAGAGAAAGACGGAAGGAAAAGAAAGCAGAGTAGGAGAGAAGACGTTGTTTGAGCATGATGGTGTCGTACCATGTTAAGATGAGTGACGACTGTGACTTGGACCGAGTCTGGACCAATTGAGTCACGCTGACTCACCGAGTTAGATGGGTTTTGGTCTAGTCCAGTAACCCCCGATGGCATGATCGTGATAACCAAGAAGAGGAAGGGAAGAAGAGAAGAGAGGGACGTTGTTCTCTTCACGGGGCTGATGCCGAGTCGGCCCGCTGACTCAGTTAAGTCGCTAGCTCGTTTGGGACTCGGTCAAGCCAAGTTCAATGTTGGCTTAATATAGAAAGAAGAAGAAGAAAGGAAGAAAGGAAAGAAGAGGAGTGGGAGCTGATACATGCTGTTGAGTCGACTCAGCTGAAACTCACCAAGTTGAGCTACTCGAGTTGGGAGCAAATCAAACTTGTCGGTCGAATAAAGTCGACGTATGTGAGTCAACATTTTCTTCCCAAGCAGACTTATTTTGATATGTTAATAATTGTTACCACTCTTATTATTGCGATTGCTAATAGTATATATGATTAGACATTAGTAGACTATTTATGCTAAAACTAGCTATTGTAAACAAAATTATAATTATCAAATAGTAGTATTTTATTTAACTCTCTTAAATATTATCCTTAATAGTAGATCATAGTATTTATTATTATCATAATGATTATTATTACTATGTTAGCTAATATTAATTATAACCTTAAGGTTAATAATTATTTTCTAATTATTAAATTAACATTGTAATTTATTGTACACCAACTACAATTCAAATCCTAGAACCTAAGTCTAGGACTGAACTCTAGGATGAAAACCTAGTTCCACATCAAAACCCTAAAAATAAGTAATTCAAGCCCTAGGTTATATTAATCTCGACCATAGATACTTTGTAGAACATTAATCTCACGTACAACTTCACAATTCATGGTAGGATTCGATTCTAAGGGTGCACGCGCTTCCTAGCAGCATTAGTTGGCGATTCGACTCGTAAGGTGATGATTTCTTCCCCTTGAGCTTTCCATTTTCCCATTAGCTTAAGTGATAGTTTATGCTTTAATTTTAGTTGATAATTGATATCTGTATCTCATAATTATTTGTACCAGTTGTTGGAATTGAATTCTAGATTAACTGCTCAATATTTATCCTGCATGAACATTTATATGTTGCACTTGTATATTTCTCATGCTTGTGGATTCCTTGTAAAATTTGAATTAGTACATCGTGGGGAAACCCCACTTGAAGATGTACATCTAAACTTGGGATGTAACTTGATGATCGTGATCATAATGGATGGACTTTGACTTAGTGGTTACTTGAATGATTGGGTTAAATGGAATATTGACGTGGATCTATCATCCATGGGTTGTTGTGTCTAAGT
>JAJHSJ010000018.1:29588998-30057211 GCA_021015155.1 Magnolia officinalis | reverse complement strand
AGTGCGCAAAAGAAATTGACTTGTTGAGGTGGCTTGGAAACTAGATCCGTCGGAGAAGAGAGAAAGCTTGAAAGGGAATGGAGTCATTGTTCGACGAAAATTCGCCGAGAGAAGGACGCTTAGTTGGCGATAGTGGTTGGCCACACGAAGTGCTTATGCTCTTCATATCGTTCAACTTGTTGTGCGCTCGAGCTAGCCGAACTCGTCAAGTAACCCGATCTGTCTAATGTATGTCACCAGGGTTGGACGCTACTGCTTGAACCTAGGGTACCAAACTTACCAGTGAAATCCCTTTAACCATGGGACCTGACGATCCGCTTAGACTCATGAGCCCGGGCAGGTGGTATGGGACACCGTGGTCGAGCTGTCGGCCTACGTAGGGCCACGTGCCCCCGTATGACCAGTGAACAACCAGACTCGTGAGCCGATTATGGTGGTAATGGGACACTATATTCGAGCTGTCGACACCTACGGCGAGAGCTGAATACGGTGAGACCTGTATTCGTGCTGACGGGCGACGAGCCCTCCGTAGTGTCTTCGAGTATACTCTAAGGTCTATGATTGGCGATGAGCCCTTCGCAGTAACTAGAGCATGAGTTGAATCGGGTACGGTGAGACCTGTATTCGAGCTGACGGTCCACGATTGAGCCTAGTACGGTGAGAACCGGGTATTCGAGCTGATGGCCGGCAATTGAGCCGCATACGGTGAGATCTGTATCCGTACTGATGGGTGTGACGAGCCCTTTGTGATGCCTTCGCGGTGCCTCTCACACCATAATATCGTATGAGATTAAACTAGGACTGACGACCCTAAGATGGATCATGTTTGGGAATGATACAAGGGACGGTACCTTAGTTTCCCAATACTGCTGTTTGAAATGGACTAATAAGAACTCGGTAATCATGCTCATCATGCATTGTATGTGCCTGGTAGATGTGGAGCACTGAGGGATGAACGCATTCGCGAAGTAAGATGGTCGCATTGTCGCATGAGGTTGGTTTGGCAAGGGCATACATCATGAATGCATTCATACTTGCATTAATAAGAGTAGTTAGGAGTGTTTGATTTTACTGCTTTATCATTAATGCTTGACTGAATTGATAACATGTTAACCTATGCTTTACTGTTCCACTGAGTTGATCACTCACTCCCACGTTACGGGACGGTGTTGTACACACCAACAGATTTGTTGAGTTTCAGGTGATGGCGATGCTTATGAAGCAGAGCCGGACTATTGTGTGTGGAGGAGTTCTCCTACATGTAGTTCTCTGTCAGGTTTTATGAAGGACCTGGTATTGTATTGACGGGGCTATGGTACTTGGGATAGATGCCATTACACTTACACATTGGTATATTTTGGAACTATACTTGTAATTATTTAACTGGTAATGTTATCACACTCTGGAGACTCACCACAATTTTTATATATTTTATATATCTATCCCAGTCTTCCGCTTGCAATTAACTGTCTCTGGAGTATGATATGGTTTTTGGCTTAATCTCACTCATGTTCAATGCACTAATATCGACAACATTTAATCATCATTATCTATGTTGCATAAGTGATGTTCTGGAACTCGAGAGTTGAGTTACTACTCGACCCTCGATTTTCGGGATGTTACAATGGGCTTCCATTAGAAATCCCCAATGTTGGAGTCACATGAGTCGGGGATGGTGGTATGGGACCTATGCCCGAGTTGTCGGCCTACACTGGGTGATAAGCCCCCCATAGTGACCTTTGAGTTTTATTAAACTGACTGTTTGTAAATAAAATAATAATGGATGGGCTAATTATGCATTCATAACATACGAGCGATTACGAGTGGTGACTAATTCTAGATGTTGTAGCACGTGCTTTAGGATTTAGTTGTGGTATCGTTTCACTAGCTCCCAAACCACCGACTATCGGCCCACTTTCGGTGAGCTTAGACACTATGCATGTATGATGTACTTTCACTGGTGACTGGCCACATGCATGGGTTTTGCCCAAAAGCCAACTGGATGAGCATCCCTAGTTGATGTGCACTCACGCATACATGCATTTAATAAGATTGCATCGTGTATTGTTTTAAATACCTTTTTTTTTAAAACTATGCTTGACTAATGCGGCGGTGTGTAATCTTGAGGGGAATTTACACTAAGTTGGCCACTCATTCATCGAATATATAACCGTACAGGTAGTGCAAGTGGCTTAAATAATTTCCATGTCAAGATTGATGAAGAGCAAGGTACACTTATCGGGGGTGCATGATTGTATCTGCCAAGTGTAGTTGTGCAATTTTGCGGCTCAAGTTTACATACATTTTATTATTTTCATGCGTCAAATTGTGTAATTCTTGTTTTATTAACATAGAGACATTGATTTGTATAAGTCATTTGGGCAACCGCTCGTCGTATATTTTGAATGTGCATGAAAATTTCCTTTATGCTAGATTTGTTCCTATTCCACCTAAATGCTCACTCTAAAAATAATAATAATAATATAATAAATATCATGGAATTTGTATTTTTAAAGGTTAACACTCGAGTTTTTGGAAAACGAGTAATATACTCGGGTTCTGAAAACCCGGTGCATTACAATCTCTCACCCACCAAGTTCAAGGATCTTTGTCCATTTCCCGATGCAAGGTTACCTCAAGACTTTGAGGTATCAAAGTCAAAAGATATAATGGTACGAGGTGTCCTATGGATCACTTAAGAGTATTCTGTGGGGAGCTTAATTGTGGCGGGTAATGATGGAGCATTGATCCATTTATTTCAGAAATCTTTAAAAGGCGATGCATTAGATTGGTACACGTCATTGAACTACCATCGAATTAAAACTTGGGAATGGCTTTCCCAAGCTTTCATTATTATTTGTGTATAATCTTATGTAGCGCCCAAAAGGGCGGACTTGCTGCCTTAAGGCAGAGGAATGATGAGTCATTGCCAACTTACATTGGAGGTGGCAGGTCATGGCCACCAGAATGAAAACACCCATTAATGACGAGGAGAAAATCTACATGAACATCCACTCGGCAAACCCAAGTATCTTAAGATACCTTGTCTCGTATCCATATGCCAATTTACCCAACTTATCCGCACTAGGGAACAAGTCAAAGCCGGAATAAGGGCTGGGACGATCTTCCCTTGGTGGCCTCATCAAGCCACCTCAGTACAACGGATAATGGAAGAAAGGCATGTCGAATACGAGAATGATAACGGAAGTGTTCCTATCCTCCATCCAACGGAAGAAGATAATCTTGTCGCCTCTACCCAAGGCACACCATTCACCCCTCAACAACGACAACGACAACAATAATCAAGATGCAATGCACAATACCCCAATCATGGTCAGCTGATGGGGATAGCCTAGGAGCCTAGGTAGTTTACACCGATAACCCAAACTACACAGCGAGATACTAGCCATGTTAGTCCAAAGGCAAATACTTACTCCGCTACTGCCTAGGCCCCCACCAATAATAATGAAAATGAGTACCGTGCATACCACCAATCCCGAGGCCACACACGACAGACCGTTGTTTCACCTTGAAGCATGCGGTCCAAGATCTAATTGATAGCCAACGGATTGTGGTTACCTCTCCTGTTGTTTCCACCACCAATATTACATTCTATAGAATCCCCTACCACTGTATCAGTAAGTAAGCCCCATCTCATTAGGCACCCCTGCCAGTAATATCATCTAGGGGCTCACTTGCCATCCAGTTCAATTCATCCACTGCACACACGATCCAATCATCCAACAATCACACGTCAACCCACACACCAATACCCCCAATTTTGCAAGGGGCATACCCAGCTAGTCCAGTCTCTGTGCGCTTAATATGCAAGGGGCATATCCAGACAGTCCAATCCTCTACAAGAGCCACCCCCAATCAATCCAGTCCATACATCTTTTATTTTGCAAGAGGCACCACCTGCCTATCCGACCCCTACTCCAACCGTCATGATCTAAGAAAATGCACCTTCCCCGATCAACATACCGCATGCCCTAACAAAATTAGGCCCAGTTTCAATCATGCGGTAACTTTCAAGGAAGGACATTCTGCTACTCTTTCTACTCAAAGGGATTTACCTAGCTCTACTCATTCTTCAATCCTTCAAGAGAAGAGTCTAGGACGAGTGGTTCCCGCCTTTGGGAAACAAGTCGAGGAAGAGATTGAAGTCATGATTCTGATTAGTCCCAAAACATCAACCATCACTTTTTAGGTCTTCGACATCACAACTTCATTTCACCTCCTCCCCGATCGATCTTGGATCCATATAGTCAAGGATATCTCTTCAATTCTTCACCAAAAGGCCAAGTACATTTTCAGAGACAAGGCGCTAACCATTCTGGATGATCCCGAACAAATCTTTCTGATAAAAGCAACCAATCATCAAGAGCTAGATATGTCGGTAATAGACGTACAATCCTCTGGTGAGGACATTCCATACCATAGTCTTGAGTTTGAGACGGTGAATTGTATACCTCTTGCATGCCTCATTGGATCAAACTATGTCTTCCCTCTAATTGAGCGCCGACTTTTTTATTTGCTCGAATATCAAGAGAATACAGGCATGAGAGGATTGGGATATTAACCTCTTATGGGTGAGATAGCAAAGCACAAATGTATCGAAGGAGGGCAAAGTCGGTAGGAGGAGGATGATCCCTTCATCCGCACATTAATTAGATCCATCAGAGAAGGGATCATCTATTTGTTTGGCAGGCCGAGATCCACCGCGGAGGATCAAATGAGCGGAATGAGCTTAACTGACTTGTTTGAAAAGGACTTGGGAAAGGGGCAAGATTTGCCTCTGATTGACTGGACCACAGTCTGGATCCCACCTGAGCTGGAAGAATCCAAGAGTCACAATGCATTGGGGATGAGCTAAGAAAAGTGATATCCAACACCAACTTAAAGCCCAATTCTAAATTCATCATGACGTTTGGGCAAGACGGGGAGGGCCCACCTACTGATCTGTCTGGCCCTGCCTCTTGAGGGGTGGGAGTGCAAGGCAATAGTTGGTTCGTGATCCCTATGACAGCACAATAAAATAAAATAGTGTTTGGCTCCCCGAGCCGAATCAGGCAATCCCTGGTTCACATCGCCGTCTTGCTTGGGTCACTTAAAAAAATCAGAAATTTTCAAAAAGCCAAAAACACTAGATATTTCCGAATTGTCAAAAAATTTAAGATACTTATCAAAATCCAAAAAATCAAAAATTTCTCAAAACACAAAAACAATAGAAAATCTTTCAAAAATCAGAAGCAATAATGTGCCAGGTGTGTCTGTCGAAACACTTGAGTTTGAAGTCGACTCATATGATTTCGATCTGGAGTTAGACTTCAAACTCATGGGTTTGGATGAAGCCAAGGATGTGGAAATGACGATCTGACTCTCAAGTTAGAGGATTCCCTCAGAAAGTTCAAAACAAAGGCCAATGTTGTTGCAGACGAATTTGAAATTGCGAACTTGGGATCCCTCGAGCTCCTTAGAAAAGTACGCATCAAGAGATCCTCGCCTTTGGAATACGAGTAGAGGAAGATAGAATTCTTGAGCTCGGGGCTATCCAACTTTGGGTTCTCCTATGAAGCCTTACCTAAATCGAATGAAGAGTTAATCATACACCATCTGTTATGAAGCCTGAAGTTAAGCCCATCAAGCAAAGTCGTCAAGATCATGTCTGAAGTCCACGATGGAGTAGGCGGCCTATGCATAAACGAACATGTGATGTCTAAGAAGAACTCCAGACTAGGCTATTACTGATGAACAATGGAGATAGACTGTTGCAGCATATCAGGAAGTGCTTTAAGTATTCGAAGCTTGCATAACGGATCCATATGCATGCTTCGAATCTTTATAACCTGGCAACACCCTAACCCTTTTTCATTATAGGGTGTGAACATCATCGAAAAAATGAACCCAAAGGTATCCAATGGTCATGAGTGCATTCTCGTGGCAGACAAAAAGGGTGGCCACAACATCCTATCATCGATACGATGAAGAAAGAAGTCAAGGAAAATGAGTGGTGATAAGCTCGATGCAACCAACTACATCTCGCGGACATAAAACACACAACGATCGTTAGGACCAATGACAAGCAAGTCCGAAAGAAAGGTTAGCAACATAATAATGATGCACATCTTATCATTACCCCTACCAAATCCAGGGGGCAAGTCCAAGCATCCTGGGATGATTCATTAATCATTCGCGAAGTTCTTCCGGGAGGTGCCCTTCATCTCACCAACATGAGGGGTGAAGATCCCCAGAGCCCATCAACGACAACGTGAAGATCTATCGTAGGTAATCCTACCTGACTATGTCAAAAATCACAATCATAAAACTAAAGACAAACAACAAGAGGTTAGCATCCTGAGGTACATTTCATCATCATTCCTTCCCTCCAATAAGTGTTCCAAAAAAAAAAAATAAAGGGTTCAAAAAGAAGAAAAAAAAAAGATAAAGAAATAAAAAATGGATGAATAAAGCGAGTAGTCCAAAAAAAAAGAAGAAAAAAAGAGAGTCAAACCCAATGAGTGAGAACACAA
Organism: Magnolia officinalis; assembly: GCA_021015155.1. Classification (NCBI taxonomy): domain Eukaryota; kingdom Viridiplantae; phylum Streptophyta; class Magnoliopsida; order Magnoliales; family Magnoliaceae; genus Magnolia; species Magnolia officinalis. The sequence continues at coordinate 30,050,678 of JAJHSJ010000018.1, read as the reverse complement.
GTCACTAACCCGTTTTCCCCTCATGATAGTTTACCCCAATGTCAACGGCTTCACGGTCGTGATTGAAGACAAAGTCAGGAAGCTCACTAGTCGACTGACAATGAATGGAATCTAGCCTCCCGCCTCTGTTACTCAAAAAGAAAAATCAAAAGAAAGGTAGCGAGCCTAAGCAAAACGGGCGAGGTGAAAATCTGAAAAGGCGCCTTGAGTAAAAACAACGGCATGTAACGGACTTGGTGAAAACCTGAAAAGGAACCAAGGGTAAAAAGAGCATAACTATCAAGGGGCAGGCAAGAGTAAAAACCCGAGACATGGTGAAAATCCGAAAGGGTGCCACAGGAAAAAATGACGGGATTATCGGTCGTGGTAAAAACCTAAAAAGACGCTGTGGGCAAAAATGGCTAGAACAAAAAATGCAGGTACAGAAGAAGCCAAGGCAATGAGCAAAATGAAGAAGCGCAAGGAAAAGAGAAGTCCTAGATCAGAATTCTATCAAACTCTACCCAAATCCAAGGGGTAAGGTTCTAGTATGCAGCTATTCTCAGGGAACCGGGTTCACTAGTGAACAACTCAGAATATCGAATTCGATGTGGGCTGAGTTCAATGTTCTGATTTCACCTTCCAAGCACAAGTTCAAACACAAGCACACACATAGACATATATGGTACCAAAATTTTCATTCCATTTTCATTTTTCATATATAATCTCATCCATTCGAGAAAAAAATATTACAAAAAAAAAAAAAAAAAAAAAAAGTTTCCCATTTTCTTGGTCATTCATGAATAAAAGGCAAAGGTACATATGGCTTTCTAAATTTTCCAAACCCCTCTGGATCGCTTCCTACTCCTACAGGTGACTATCTTCCGATCATCATCACTCAAAAGGTAAATATCTCTCCCGATACTCTAACTCCTCAATTTCTCAGCTGATTCTCTCATTTTATATTGCAGGTGTCAGAGTTCTTTCAAAATCATGAACCACAAAGTGAAAAGGGTCTAATGGTATGATGGATTTGATCTTCAAGAAGGACAAGTGGGGGCACCATCCATCATAACCATCCTGCCACCATCACCATCACTCATCATGGCCAATCCACTCCCATCACCATATTCCATACCGACCATTGCAACCAATCCATCACCATAAGCCATACCGTCCATCATGGTCCCATGATCCATACCAACCATCATGGCCAACATGCTCCCATCATCTAGATCCGATCTTGATCATAACCATTGGATCACGAAATGATAGGTTAGACCATTTCAGAAAAGCCAAAATATTCATCCCCAGTGAATTCAATCTCTATCACAAGGGATAGAATGTGAAATGATAAATCGAATCCTTTTTTAAAAATTATAAAAAACATGTCCTTCAATAAATCGATCTTCCTATAAAAACCAAACCAGCCGGAAGTCCCACGGAACCCCCAGTGGAGGCAACCAAACCGTCTAGACTTATTCCAAAAAATAAAATAAAAAATGAAGGCCAAAATAAAAACCGAACGACAATGCCCTCCCGCGAGATCGAACGGATCTTTTCAGAAGGCCTCGAAAAAATTCAAATTTTACAATAAAATCCCCAGGAAGTGTAGCTCCTCATGTGGGATAGTTTTTAAAACAAATTTTTAAAAATAGCGCTCAGTATCCAAGGCACTAAGAGGTCTTCTATACCTCTCAGTGGCATCCAGCGCAAACAACAAAATAAGATTCGACCACTTCCACTTTCCCTAGGAGTTGTCAAATCTGTACGCGATACAAGCGCAGTTGGCCTAGATCTCAATATTAGGTGGCCGTGTTGTAACGATGAAGTTCAATGCAAAGTGATGGTAAACACGATCAAACTCTGGTCAGAGTGATCGTTTCCAAAGAATAAAAAAGATCGATTGTAACCAACGTATCAAAATCAGAAGACTGCATGGAAAACAGCTCACCCGCACATACCTAGTCTAGGATGCTTGGAAAGTCAGATCGAGTCCAAGTCGGCGTAGTGAGTTCCCCGTAAGGCTGCAGAACGTGCAGGGCAGCTAACCACTTTGACGATCAAATGGAACAAGTATTCATAGGGTGATCATGTAGCAAAGGAACATCACACATCCAAATAATACGGGAATCCCTGTAAAGCCGCGAAGCGCTGGGGCCCTACTTTTCAGATTTACCCTCCGATGTTATTATCAATCCGATGCGAAAAGGTTGTGATTCGTGGCCCGTAATGCCGCAGAAAGCGCAGGGACAATCACAACGTTTTCCTCAAACCCTCATGATATGTGCAAGTTATCTCTTTTTCAAACAGTAAGCTGACAATGATACTATGGCAGGCAACAGGTCCAAACCATAATCTTTTCTAACCAGAGGGGTGGGGTGTCCACTTGCTTTGGCATTCGGTTGCACGTAACCTCTACCAAAGAGGGGCATCTGTACACACCCCACCCAAGTTAGCAACTTGATAAGGCATGGATGATCCTTAGGAACTGAACCTAAACCCCACACCCTACCCAAAACCGCAGCCATTTCCCAAAACTGACCTAAACCCTAGTCGAACCTGAGCCACTACCCCAAACCCTAACTTAACTCAAGCCATCACCCAAGCCAAAGCATGCCCAAACCTTCACCCACAATCAATCCATTTTTTGAGCCACTTTCGGGTCATAATCGAGCCAGTTCGAACCAAATATTCAAAACGGGCTTTGGGCGATTCTCAGGGCCCGAAATAGGCCCGTCGGCCAAACTGCGGGAGCAACCGTACCCGAACGGTAATCGGGAGGTAATCGGATTACCGCCGCCTCTCGAAAAATGCACGCGGAGCCAACAGGATGAATTTCAGACCAAAACAGTCACAGGTGGTAATCCAATAACCGTGGGTGGTAATTGGATTATTGCCCCCTCTTGACAAATGTGCCTGGAGCTACAACTGTTGCTCTTTCCCAATGTCAACTCTTTCACCAATTTGACCATGAGGTTCACCCTATTTACCATCCTACCAAGCTCATAAACCAATATGGAAGCGACATGTGGCATTACCCTTTCCTCCACCAATCACAAGCAGCCCCACATCATCATTCACCCTCTAAAGTCCTTAAAATTACCAAAAGACCATCCCAAAAGGCTATAAATACCCTTCACTTCTCTTCATTTTCAATCAACAAAAAAAAAACAACTACCAACAACAAAGATAAGGAGAGTGAGGGGGAGAGCGAGAGAGAGAGAGAGAGAGAGAGAGAGAGAGAGAAAGTGAGTGAGAGTAAGATGGAGTGCTTGAGTTCTCAAGCTCCCATCTTTTTTAGCCTCCCTCTAGCCTCATCTAGCCATCTCTTAGCCTCTCAATCCCATTTAGGTCAATCCTTCCAACCATAATGCACCTAAATATCCAAGCTATGTCAAGTACAAGCCAAAGATCAATCAATCATCACTAACATTCATATTTCATCAATTGCATCATTACTTCCCTTCTCAACCCCCCTGCTTCTCTAGGTTACCATTGAATATATGCTCTTTGACTTGTCAGAACTCTGGATCCTGTCACATCAGAAACTCATGGTAGCCTAGTCCCTTTTAAATATATTTTAGTATCATCACATCTATTCAAAAACTCCTGTAGACATTCTTTGGACTTATGATCTATGAAATTGAGGTAATGACCGCTTTAGTTGAAGAGGGAATATGTCAATATGCCCTAGAGGGGGGTGAATAGGACTTTTAAATATTTTATGGTTATTTAAAATTTTATCAAGCTAATCCTGAGTAAATATGACTGTATTATGATTTTTTCAGAGTAACTCTAATGGCTTCCAAGCCAATAAGAGGATCCAATTATAAAACTAATTAAAAGATAAACAAGATGCAAATCATAGTTTATGATGGATGTGACTGTGTGTGAGATGTGATCTCAGATAATCAAATATGAAGGCATTTAAGGAAATCACATAAGTAATGGAAGACAATAGCAATCTCAAACACAGTCATCTTTATAGTGGTTCGACTACTTGTCTACTCCACTTTCAGCGGATGCACTCATCCCTTGAGTGTACCGGATCTCACTAAAGGAGGTTTCACAACAGGTTCACCTCAAACCAGAGGTTTTAAATCAGGTTCACCTCTAACCAGTACAACCTACACTTAGGCTGACATAACGTGTCCACACGACACACTTTATGCTCCCATGAGCAAGGGTTAACACATAACATCCGACTTTTAGGCCACACAGGCCAAGGATCCACTCAAGGAACCTCACCAGTTTATGCTCCCATGAGTAAGGGTCAACACAAAGCACCTATGTTTTAGACTACACAGGTCAAGGACCTACACAAGGACCTAAGAGTTTATGCTCTCCACAGAGCAAGGGTCAACACAAAGCACCCCCGCATACACTTCCACCGGAGGCCTCCTATGAGGACTTGTAAGGGGTGAGAAACACGTTAATCCAATCCTACAGAAGGAATGATCACAAGGGTCCTCTGGACTCTAACGACTTACAGATAAGTAGATGAGCCCCATTCAGCACGTTGTAGAAGATCTCCTCCTTTGTTGATGAAGAATCTTCTGTTTCTTTGAACCACAACTCAAAAGATGTACCAATACATGGCGACAGGTTGGGTCAAGGTTATGATGGAATCCTACTCTATTAAATGTTTTCCTATAAGGGAGATAGAGTGATTCTAATCATCTACGCATTCAAGGCATCTCAGCTTAATGATTTGCCATTAAGGTGGTAGCTGTAGGATCCTTGAATGCGGAAGTTCATTCCCTAATCCACTCTATTGAATGTCAATGATGAGGGTGGATTGGATGATGAACTTTCATAAGAGAAAAGGCTTTAGGATATATGATCTAGGGTTAAACACTCAAAAGCACTCTTTATTTTCTCTACCAACAACCAAGGGCAAGCTCTCATTAAATAGGCAAAAGGTTCCAATGGATATAAACAGTCATATGTTTTACGGAGTTCGATATCATTGAGCAAGGTCGATATCATCGAGCGTATACTCTCGATAGCATCGACTAGTCGCTTGATGACACGAACTCAAATGTCAAACGCTTTTGAAACCTTTTGTCAGCTGGTCGAGGAAATCAACGTGCATCGATGTCATTGGATTTCGAACTCTGATTTCATCGACACGAGGTTCGATTCTTCGACATTTGAAAATGTGACAGCACTTGCCTTTGAAATATTTAAAGTATAAGATATGATCGAGCATCACTCGATATCATCGGAATTTGAATATCGATGATATCGAGGGCAGTATCAATTCATCGATAATTCTAAGGAATTTTCCTATAAGCTTGTTGGACAGTTTGTGTCCACATTCGATGACATTGACCATGCCTCGATATGATTGATATTTAATATCAATTTTATTGAGTGGACCCTCGATCCGACAAAAAAAACAACCTGAAAAACTTGTCAGATAGAAATGTGTCCCAATCCGATATCATCGAAGGGCTTCAGCTACCATCGAGGTTTGAATTCAGAGGATATCGAGGAGCTCTTCTATATATCGAGGATTACATGATTTACCTTTAGCAGAACTTTGGACACAACAGACTTGATGTCGATTTTATCGAGTCTACTTTGATGGACTCGAGATTCAAATTTCGATGATAATGAACCATTTATCGATACATCGATAATTCCATCCAGAGATTTTGTGGTTGCTGGACATCTTATGCCTCATTTCGATAATATCGAGCTAGCTTCGAGGACATCGACAACATGGTTCGATTACATCGATCCATGTATCGATAAATCGACAAAGGTAGAAAACTTAAGGATTTTTCTTGAAGTTTGGGAAAGTTTTCTAACCACAAAAACTTAGGGTGTTCTATTCAATTTTAAGGGATTTAAGTACCTGGTGTTTTGGGACATGGGATGTGAGGCTAAGATTTACCTGTGGTGAGTTCAAGCGCACATCCAGTTGAGGCAGACGCTTGATCGATCTTCCTATGAGGCTCCTCTGTCTAGCTGACTCAACGCTCACGCTAATTGACAAACTAGGGTACTTTCAGTCTCCCCTTTTGTTAATTACGTGACAAAACACCAAAACACCCTAGAACAACTTCTAGACGAACACCCTAAATTGTGTGTACATAAACTTTATACAATTTTACAATTTTTGTAAGACCCGTATCAAAGTTCGTACCATTCCGTAGATTCCCGCGATCCTCCCTATCGAATTCCAGCAACCCACGACCTGTAATCGGCATTTTGCGCACAACCTTGAGACACACGATGTCAACCCAAGTTGACTCAACCTGAAACTTATACCCTAGCGACCGCGCCGTCACCATGGTTCCGATGCCGCGTCTCACGCGCCGAGGTGATACCCAGGTCAAGAGATGTGGGCCCACATTCAGTTCGAGAAAAATGTCGCACATGCGAAACCCAAGAAAATCTCTACAACATGTCACCTCAATCAATCAATCAATCCCATCAAGGGGTCAAGTATATGTCAATACATATCACCTCACACCCATCCCCAAGTAACCCCATAAGTCAACAAACCCTTACACAACTCATACCCTTCTTACACAAATTTCTTCAAAAGTCAACAAAGTTCTTACACACCCATCACTCACCTCATCCATCATTCCATCACCCATCTCTCTCTCTCTCTTTACAATCCTCTCTCTCTCATTTCTCAAACTCACTTTTCCAAACAACAAAATATCACACATCCAAGCTCTCCCAAATCTCCATGAGAGAGTTTTGTGTGTGGCCCACTTCCTAACCCTCTCATCTCCCATCACAACCCTTCAATCTTCATCATCTTCCGTTGAGATCGAAGCCCAGGAGATCACCTTTCCATCGGGCCAAGAAGATCGAATGGTGGGTGTTTCTATAGGCCTGGATTTCTCTTTTTTTATGATGGGCCAAGTGAGGCCTACCGATTGATGGTATGGATCTCACTTTGGACCCTAGATGTGGCCGATAGCCCACTATAATTCTCATGATCATTCCATGATGGGGCTAATCTCCATGGACCCCATCATGATGTTTACTTTTTAGATCTAAAGAAGTCATTTAGACCTTTCATTTTGGTGGAGAGGTAATCTCCACCATTGATTTTTGATTTGGTGGGCCCACATGTATTGGGACTCACTTGATGTATGATTGGATGTATCGAAAGGAGGGCTCATAGTGGCGGAGCCCTCCATCGCACGTGTCCCTTGCTCTCTCTCTCTCTCTCTCCCTCTCTTTTTCATTTTTTTTATGTGATGATGTGGGCGTGTGGCCCACCCGGATGTACCCCACTTGATGTATGTCTTATCCACACCATCCGTGCATTTGGTGGCCCACCTGGATAGCACGTCTGAAGGTGGGGCCCACCTTAAATATATGTAGCTGCTAGGACCCACCTTGATGTTTCTACCCGCCAAAGCATGCTGAATATTGGGTTCGTTTGGACTGTCTTAAGTCATAGAATCCAATGGTTGGGTTGGATTTTCTGGATGTGGGCCCCACCTACGAAAAAACATAGAAAAATAAATAAATAAATAAATAAAAGCAGCTGACGCTGTTGCTGCTGCTGCAGCAGCAGGACGTTGCGTAGGCGCAATGGCCAGACACCGTGGGTCCCCAAACGTAGGCCCCACCGTGATGTGCATTGAACATCAACGTCGTTCATTTGATGGGGGGCCTTAGGGTAGTGGGCCACCCCAAAAATCAGTTGTACGTGGAACTCAGGTGGTCCACATTACAGGGAAACAGTGAGGATTGAACGTCTACCATTGAAACCCTGGTTGGGGTCACAGAAGTTTTGGATCTGTATGAAATTTGTTTTCCTCTTCATTCCAGGTCTGTGTGACCTTATTAACAGATTGGATGGAAAGTAAACGTTATGGTGGGCCCCCATGTGGGACCCACTGATATATGTATTGTATTCACACCTTTCATCATGTGGACCCCCACCATGAGGTCTGTGATTTATTATACCGTCCATCCCTATGGGACCCACCATGATACATGTGTTGCATCCAAGCTGTCCAACCATTTTGAAAGATAATTTGAAGGCTTGAGACTAAAAATAAGACAGATTTAGGATCAGGTGGACCACATTATAGGAAACAGTGGGTTTGAACGTCCACCATTAAAACTCTTGGGGCTACAAAGTTTGGACCAATATGATATTTGTTTTTCTTCTAAATCCAGGTCTTTGTAACCTTATGAATAGGCTGGATGGGAAATAAACCCAATGATGGGGCCCACTGGAATTTAACCATGGAAATCATTATCACCACGGTTAGATATATATGATCTACTTGATCTTTTGATATGGTTCATTTTTATATAATACTCTATATTGATTTTCTAAAAATAGATGAGTTGGGCTTGGCCCATTCGACTTGGCCCATTTAATTCGGCCCACTGATTCAGCCTATTTGACTAGGCCCGATGTGATGTACTTGGGGCCCAGTTAATTAGGCCGATGTGATATACGAGGCCCGTTGTTGAGGCCCACCTTGATATATATGAGACCCATGTGATACGGCCCATTTGATGTATCGGAGGCCCATGGGTTGAGGCCCAATGGGATGTACATTAGGCCCATTGCAATGTAATGATGTTTATGGCGGGTCATGCCTTGGGAGCAATGATGGTTTGACGTCCATATTGTAAGATTAATGTTGGTTAAATATCCGCATTGTCACTCTCCCTAGGGCCCATTGATAGACCCATACTTGTTGTGTGTAGGCCATCTAGGCCCATCTTCGTCGTAAGGATAGTTCATTACCATATAACATGTTTAGTATAGTTCCATGATTCATGCTCATACGCATCATATGTATGCTTGATATGAGGAGTGACTGATCATAGCATATGCCTTCGGGCAGATTGTTTATGGGACTCCCGGATGAGGGAGTTGCCCACATGAGAGTGCGGTACGCATTGGATTACTACATGACTGGATAGTGTGATTCATGCATTTCACATTGTGTGACATGATTACTTTATACCTTAGCGACATCAGGGTCGTAGCCTCCACAGGCGTATCGTGGTTGGCAGGATTGGATACCGAAAATCTTGTTCTATATAGGGTGCTATAGATATCCATAGATGAAAGTCTCTAAACCCTTATGGTCCCAGGAGGTTTCTCCAACGTCTAGACCGAGTGGGTGCATGAGCACCGAGTGTTGATTACCAGAAGGCCGCGCTTTCCACTGTGTCATGGTCAGTTGGAAGGGGGTGCAGCCTTACCCGCACGAGAGGAGGGGGCAAAGCTAGGCTGAGTTTGACCAGCTCGAGGAATGGGTCCACTATCGACAAGCCGAGTCCGATATTAGCAGGCGGATAGTGAGGTCTTTTCTACTCACCTTGTTGCGCGAGATGGGGCGACAATCTAGTTGGAGTATACTAGACCCCGGTGATATTCCAAAGTTAAGCTATATTGATATGTGGACTTAGATAAGGATTCGTATGCTTGGTTTGCATCTCACATCGCATGGCCTTGGTACGGCTAATAGTATTCATGGATTCATCAGCATATCCCGCATTACTCTGATATTGCATAATTGTATTACTACATTGCGCACACACTTTCAGCGCCCTCTAAGCTTTCCATAAGCTTATGCATGACTGTTACGTGCAGGTGACGTTGGACCGCAGCAGCGCTGAGGTAGGAGCACTTAGCAGATCATCTTGGAGCTTTTTGTCCATTATCATTGTATTTCCCTTTATGCTCATTGTACTTATAATTTTTTGATAATAGTGGAAATGTGATGGAGTTTTTGGTTGTTGTTTGTGGGTTATGCCTTTGGTTATGCTTATTACGAATCAAACTGATGTTGAAAATCCTCCTCGTCGCATCCCAGGATCGGAACTTGGGGAATGGGCGCTGGGAGCCGAGAATGGGGTACTACGAAGGTTATCAGCGCCGGATTTGACAATCGGGAATTTTTTGAGCCTGGTTTTCGAGTTTGGGGCAAGACAATTTTATCTAGTGAGCACACACACATATTCAGTAGTTGCTCCCCCTAACAGCAATCTACCCCTATCGTCTTACAGCTGCTCCCCCTAACACCTGTACCACCAAACACAGATACACACAATTTTCCTTTGGGGTGTGGATTTGTTCTCCCCCCTTTTGTCAGTCATTGGCAAAGGTTAATGTAATAGTGGATATTGACTGAAGTTGAAACAATTGGGAGAACCAAATTGCAGGGCATAAGCAGAGTAGATATAAGAGAACATTCCTTGAAAGCATATCAGTTCAAAGAAAACCTGTGACGACTAATAGTATGAGCATAGAGAGCAAGCATCACAGTTGATATAAACCAGATAAAACAGGAAAATAGGGATAAGATTCACAGATGATTGCATCATTCAAAGCAGACCAGTAAGTAAACCAAATTAAAATGGCAGTAAGATATATGAGATGTAAATAGCCATAGCCCAAAATATCCAAAAATATATACTGCCCAAGATTGGCAGTAGTATAACATTCATCCTAAACCAAAAAAAAAATATCAAGCCCATCCATGGGCACCCAAAAACAGATTATATTCCTCACTCAGAGGATATCACAGGATAAAAAAACTTGTCAAACTCTGCAAGTTAGTAATTCATCACACCCACATATATGAGCGTAGGGCATTCAAAAAAGATATTTATGCCCTAAGCATTCCAGGGAGACTCCGGGTATATGATGAAGGAAAGGACGCACTACAGATAACGAAAGCCTGGGTATGCTTATTGCATAGGTAAGGAATCCAGAATTTGTTTTGTAGCACACTGCAGAGCCACCAGCATGTGTTTGATCTCTGAAAGACAGGCTTCATAGTCATTAAGTCATTTCATCATGTGAGATTGTCCGTCCAGAAGGTTTTGTACAATGACTTGTTCTGTGAAAGCCTCAATGATATTAACAGAGTTGGGGCTGTGCACAGGATTGCCCTTGCCTGAGGTTGGGTTGGTTTTTCCACCACGAAACACGTTGTCGATGATATTCAGGTTGCAAATGTCTTCGTAGTTGAACCAGGCACACGAGTGTGGGAGATCATTAGTAGGAGGCAGTTGCATTCTTCTTACCTTTCTTGCTCTCAGTTGAGGCACTTTGTGGAAGAACCAGACCTTTGGCTTTAGACATTGCTGCTTGGGATGGAAGACTGTTCTGAGAGATGCAATGCCAAAATGAGATCAACAAGTAAAATTCTTTTTCTGTTCCTCCGACTTTTATTGAGCAGTAACCTTCGATATCATCGAACATCAGTTCGATGATATCGATATACCCTACTTGATATTTTCAATGAAGAGTTCGAGGGAAGACCAACCGACCCGACGTTTCAGCTACTTGAGAGGTCGTCGATGGTATCGATTCTTGGTCGATGTAATCGAAAAGTACACATGATGTATCGACAGACATATCGAAAGTGAATATTTTTTTCATTTTTCAGCATTTCGACAAACTTTCGTGTATAATTTAGTATATCTTTGAATCAACCAGTATACACAGCAAAAATTTTGTACAAGCATTGTACATTCCAAAATTATAAACATCAGAATGTTTATATACAAAAAGATTGAGGTGAGAAACCTCAGATGCATCATTAGGAGTTCAGCAAAAATTGCATCTTTTCAGCAACTATCCAAATCTAGATGCATGACCTGGTCTTGTTATTCCATGCTCAATATTTATAGGCATATGGATCAGTTCTTCCTTTGCCTTTAATGACATAGCAGTGGTTATTTGTGCGACAACCCTTCATCACTGATTTACTTGATAGGTTAAGGATTTCGCATTCATGTTTATTGAAGGTAACCACATGCTCATTGTCACATATTTGAGAAATGCTCAGAAGATTATGCGTTAATCCTTTTATGCAAAAGGCATTCTCATTTTTAAGCAAATTTATTCCTTTAATAATTCCCTGTCCAATTACCTTAGCGGTGCTTCCGTCTCCATAGGTGACTATCCCATCATAATTTGAAAGGAGAGATTTGTTAACTGTGACATGTCTTGAGCATCTGCTATCCAGATACCACTTAGTATCATTGCCTGTTATATGATTTGAGTGAGTAACAAGGCAATGTTTCTTTTCTTTCACTACCCATTTTATGATAGGTTTCATAACCGTGGTAGATTTAGTTTCTTTAATCAAGTTGGGCAACTGAATCGTGTTTTCTTGTCTTACAAATTCATTAGTTTTCTTGTTTAATTCAGCCACTTGATTCAATAACTCCTTCATTTTGTCAGTCATCCTGGGTGGTGATGGATGTGTATTTCTACTATACATATTCCTAGGTGAACTCTTGACGTCTTGTGTTTTTCTGGCTGGTTTGAATTTACCTTTATGCTTTTGACCAAAGTTATGTTGAGTCCTCCTAGGTTGTAAGACCCGTATCCTAGTTCGTACTGTTCCGATGAATCCTGCGATCATTTCCGTCGAAGTCCGGCAATCTGCGACTGATAATCGATGTTGCGATCGATCGTAAGTCGTATCCTTTAGATTCGAGTCGGTTTAATCCGAGACCTATATCATTGCGACCGCACCGTCGCCGCGGTTCCAACGCCGCGACTCACGTACCGATCCGATACCCTGACCAGAAGATGTGAGTCAGCGTTTATTTCGAAGAAACGCCGCGTTTTCTCAATCCCGAGAGAATCTCTACACAATGTCAAATCAATCCCATCAATCAATCAATCACATCCATCAATCAATCACTTTAATGTCAAGTACAAGCAACCCATGCTTTCTCTCTCCAAAGTCAACTCTTTCTCACCCTCTCTCTTACACATGTCAAGTACACTTCACATCCATCACCTCACATCACTCTCTCTCCCTTTACAAGTCTCTCTCTCTTTTCCAAATCTCATTCCCAAACAAGAGAGAAAATTCCATACGTATGAGCCTCTCCCTCTCCTTCAAAGCTCCAAGTGTGGCCCACCTTTCCATCCCAAGATCTCCCATCCTAGCCACCCATTCCTCATCTCCTCCGTTAGAATCAAAGCAAAGGAGCTAAGGAACCCATTGGAGCAAGGAGATCGGACGGTGGGTGTTTTGATAGGGTAGTTTTAATGCTTTCTTAGATGGGCCAAGTGAGGCCTACCGATCAATGGTATGGATCTCACTTGGGACCCTATGATGTGGCCAATGGCCCACTTTGATTACCTTTTTATGTATGATGGAATGCAAGGGAGGGCCCATAGTGTCGGGGTCCCTCCATCACACGTGTGTCCCACCTTTTTCTCTCCTTTCTCTCCCTTTTCTTTTTCCTCCTTTCCTTGTGATGATGTGATTGTATGGCCCACTTGGATGGACCCCACAATGGAGCATGCATTGGAATCCAAACCATCTAAAGGTGGGGGCCACTTTACATACGTATGGTGACCACACCACCTCACCATGTGGTGGCCCATCTACAAAGGGCCCACCCTAAAGGCATTGGATGCCCAAACAAAAAAAAAAAAAAAAAAAAAAAAAAAAAAAAAGGAGTCTAGGGACTCTCTGGACGTAAAAAGGAAAACACAAATATGGCTTGATTTTACAAGCCAATGGGTGACCCACTTGTATAGGACCCACCTTGATGTTTGTATCCAATCCAAGCCGTCCATCCTTTTCCTCAACTCATTTTAGGCGTTGAGCCGAAAAATGAGGTTGATCGGAGTATCTAGTGGGCCGTAATGTTGAAAACAGTATTATTACCATTGAAAGCTATCCAGATTTTTTTTACATGCTGTAAAAGGCCTGATATTGGTCTTGATAGATCTGTTAGGGGCCGTGGAATCCAATGACTGGAGTGGATTCATCAGACGCGGGTCCCACGCCGGAAAAACCACGGAAAAACCTGAAAAAAAGGAATCACAGCAGCTGCTGCTGCTGTGTCAGAGACGGGCGGCGGACGCCAACGTCCCACGGCCCTCAGCCGTGGGCCCCACCTTAATGTTTTTTTGAAATCCAATCCATTCACGAGGTGGGCCACTCTCTGAAGTGGGCCCCCTCCAAATTCTAGGCCAATCCAAATCTCAGGTGGCCCACACCACATGAAACAGCAGTGATTGAATTCTACCATTGAAACTCTTCTGGGCCCACGGAAGTTTTAAATCAATCTGATTTTTGTTTTTTTTCCATTCACCCAGGTCTGTGTGACCCTTTCAACGGGTTGGATGAAAAATAAACTTTATGGTGGGCCCCACATGGGACCCACAGTAATGTATGTATTACATGCCCACCGTCCAGACGGACGGTGGGGCCTACTTGATGTATGTGTTCGTCCACACCGTCCTCCCTGGATGGTGGGACCCCCCCTTTGCAGGTGCATGTATGTGCACGTGTGTGCGTGCGTGTGTGAGGGTGCGTGTGTGGGGGTGCGTGCGTGTGTGTGCGTGCGCGTGCGTGTGTGAGTGTGCATGTGTGTGCATGTGTGTGTGAACGTGTGTGTGAGAGTGTATGTGTATATATGTGTGTGTGTATATATATATAATATTATATTATTAATATTGTATATATATATTATATATTGTATTTTTTTATATATGGTGGACCCCACCTTGGTTTATATAAGGCCCAAGTGTTTTAGGCCCACCTGGATGTGTATTTTCAGCCGTTGTTGAGGCCCACTTCGATGTGTACTTGTAGCCATTGTGGAGGCCCACCTTGATGTGTTTTGTGGCCGTTACTGAGGCCCACCTTGATATGTATTTGTGGCCGTTACTGAGGCCCACCTTGATGTGTATTTGCGGACGTTACTGAGGCCCACCTTGATGTGTATAAGGCCTACGTGATTAGGCCCACCTTAGTGCATATGTGAGGCCCATGTGATGGGGCCCATATGAATGTATTTGTGGCCATTGTTAAGGCCCATCTTGGTATATAATAAGGCCCATATGATTCAGCCCATTTGAGGTATTTAAAGGCCCATGGGTTATGGCCCATTACAATGTATATAAGGCCCACTAATGCGGCCCACTTGATTTATATAAGGCCCATATGAGACGGCCCATTTGATGTATCTAAGGACTATGGGTCGAGGCCTAATGAGATGTATATTGGTCCATTGCAATGTGTGATTTCCTATGGTTTGTGCAATGGTACTTTATGGCGGGCTATGCCTTGGGAACAATGTTGGTTTGACGTCCACTTTGTATGAATAATGTCGGTTTAATGTCCGCATTATAAATCTCCCTAGGGCCCATTGATAGGCCCATACTGGTTATGTGTAGGCCGTCTAGGCCCATCTTCGGTGTAGGGATAGTTCATTACTTTATAACATGTTTAGTATAGCTCCATGATTCATACCCATACGCATCATTTGATTGCTTGATATGAAGAATGTTTGATCATAGCATCAGCTATTGGGCTGAGACATTTACGGGACTCCTTATGAGACGGAGTGTCCCACATGATCGCGTGGTACGCGTAAGATTGTTGCATGACTGGTAGTGTACTCATGCACTTGCATTGTGTTATTGTAGTTACTGTATGCCCTAGCGACACCAGGGCCATAGCCTCCACAGACACATCGTGGGTGGCTGGATTGGATACCGGAAATGTTTGGTTCTAGCATACGGGCGCCATAGATGTCCGTGGGTGAAAATCCCTAAACCCGATGGTACCAGAGGATGACTCCAACGTCGAGACCGAGTGGATGTACGAGCGCATGAGGGCCGAATACCAAGAGGCCTCGTCTCCCACTGTGTCGTGGTCAGTTGGAAAGGGGTGTGACCTTACCCGCCTGAGTGAGGGGGAAATTTCTAGGTTGAGTTTAACCAGCTTGAGGAATTGGTCCGCTATCGACAAGCCGGGCCCGATATTGGCAGGCGGATAGTGAGGTCTCTTTCGCTCTTCCAGTTGTGCGTCCGGATAGGGACGGCAAGCTGGCGTAGAGTGTACTAGACCCCGGTGATTATCCAGACTGATAACTGTATTGACATGAGGATTGACATGCTTGAGCTGCATTATGCATCGCATGGCCTTGATATGGCCGATATCATTTATATTCTGTACCGCTTAGCCTTGGTACGGCTGACTGCATTCATATACTCATTGGCATGATTCCGCATTACTCTGACCCTGCATTCTGAGCACGCTCATATTGCGCACACACTTACACCACCCTCTAAGCTTTCTATAAGCTTATGCACGATTGATGCGTGCAGGTGACGCCAGGACGCAGCTGTAGACTCGCCGCAGTTGGAGCGTGCAGCCGAGCTTTTGGAGTTTTTTTGTCATTTTCAGTATCTTGTATTTCCTCTTATACACCTTGTACTCAAAGTTTTTGCTCATAGTGGATTTTGTGGTGGTGTTCTTGTGGTTATTGTTCGTGGGTTATGCTTGTGGTTATGCTCATTACGAATCAAATGGATTATTAGAAATCCTCCTTGTAGCATCCCAGGATCAGAACCTGGCGTATGGGCGCTGGGAGCCGAGAATGGGGTTCTACGGAGGATGTCGGTGCCGGATTCGGCGATCGGGAATTTTGTGAGCCCGGTCTCCGAGTTCGGGGCGTGACATAGGTGATATGCATTCAAACTTATAATGACCAGAATCACCACATAATGACAGATTGGAGTAGTTCTTGTTTTACTTCCTGAAACAGCAGATTTTTCAGCAATTGGTGCTACATTTCCAATTTTTTTTTTAACTTATCATATCCTAAGCCACTCTTGTCTTTTCCTGGTCTTCCCATACCTAAGAGTTTTTTTAATTTCTCACCACTCTGGGAAAACTTGTAGTTTAGCTTAGCAAATTTTCTGGATTCTTCTAAATGAAACAGGAGTGTGTGATTTTCATTTTGAAGGAGCATGTTTTTATCTTTTAATAACTCAACCTGTTTGTTTAGTTTGTCAGACTCAGATTTAAGGAAGGTATTGATTCTTTCGAGTCTATCATTATCTGAGTGATATTGTTGTAGATCATCGATTAGGTGTGTATTGATTTCCAATGTTTTATCCAGATCTTTTTGCAGCAATTCACTTTTATTTTCTGTTATTCCAAGTCTTTTAAGAATATTGATGCTATGAATGTAGAGTTGATTGTAAGCATCCTGTAGTTTATCCTGTTCTTCTTCGTCTTTCTCAGTTTTCTCATTATCTGATGGAAATGATTCAGTGGCTTGCGGTTCTTCATCGTTCTCAGTTTCAATGGGAATAATTGGGGCAGTAGAGACTATAAGAATTTTCAGAGATTTTTTGTCTCCATCGCTCTATGAGTCGCTAGATTCTGAGTTTGACTCTTCCGTATCATCCCACGTGGCTGCCATTGCCTTTTCTTTGATTTTTCTATTTGGGCATTTAATAGACAGGTGTCCAAACTTTCGACAGGTATAACATTGTGGCTCCTTGGACTTTTTACCAGATTTACCTGTGAAGTGTTTATTGTCCACCTGTCTTCCTTTAAATGGACGGCCACGATTTTTTTGAAAGAACTTTCTGAACCGTTGTGTCAATAGAGCCACTTCTTCATCTTCGTTTTCTCTTTCACTTTCAATGTCCTCAATTGTTGTATTCTTTAAAGTTTTGAGGACATTAGTTTTGGATTTAGGGGTTTGTTTGAAGTGTAGTTCAAAGGTTTGTAGGGAACCTATTAGTTCTTCTACTTACATTTTATTTATGTTTCTACACTTTTCAATGGTTGTTACTTTAGGATTGAACCGTTCCTGTAATGATCTTAGTATTTTTCTACAGATTTTTGGATCCGGAACTTTCTCACCTAATCTACCCATGGAGTTGCAAATGAGGTTCAGTTTTGTGAAAAACTCCATGAAGGTCTCATGCTCTTCCATTCTAAGACTTTCAAACTGTGATGTTAGGAGTTGTAGTTTGGATCTCTTCACAGTGCTTGTTCCTTCATGGGTTGTTTCCAATAGATCTCATGCTTCTTTGGTTGTCCCACACATACTGATTTGATTGAAAATGTCTTGGGACACAGCACAGTAGATAACATTCATAGCTTTAGCTTCAAAAGTTTGTTTTTCTTTATCTAATGTTGTCCACATTTCTTTGGATTTTGTTTTGGTGATAGTTGTGCCATTTTCAAGTACTATTTCTTCGGTTGGTGGCACATTTCCTCTTTCAACAATGTCTCAAGCAACATGATCCAAAGATCTCATAAAGTAATTCATTCTAGCCTTCCAGTATGCATAATTTGATCCATCAAATACTGGAGGTTTAGTGACCGATGAGCCCTCTCCTTTGGCCATATTACCAACTTTAATCAAGATCACTCTCTAGGCGGTGAAGCCCTTAAGAGAGACCCGCTTTAATACCAATTGAAATTGTGGTAATGACTGCTTTAGTTGAAGTGGGAATATGCCAATATGTCCTAGAGAGAGGTGAATAGGACTTTTTAATATTTTATGGTTATTTAAAATCCTATCAATATAATCCTGAGTAAATATGAGTGTATCAGGATTTCTTCAAAGTAACTCTAATGGCTTCCAAGTCAATCAGAGGATCCAATTATAAAACTAATTAAAAGATAAACAAGATGCAAATCATAGTTTATGATGGATGTGACTGTGTGTGAGATGTGATCTCAGATAATCAAATATGAAGGCATTTAAGGAAATCACATAAGTAATGGAAGACAATAGCAATCTCAAATACAGACATTTTTATAGTGGTTCGACTACTTGTCTACTCCACTTCCGGCGGACGCACTCAACCCTTAAGTGTACCGAATCTCACTAAAGGAGGTTTCACAACAGGTTCACCTCAAACCGGAGGTTTTAAATCAGGTTCACCTCTAACCAGTACAACCCACACTTAGGCTGACACAACGTGTCTACACGACATACTTTATGCTCCCATGAGCAAGGGTCAACACACAGAACCCAACTTTTAGGCCACACAGGCCAAGGATCCACTCAAGGAACCTCACCAGTTTATGCTCCCATAAGCAAGGGTCAACACAAAGCACCCAAGTTTTAGACTACACAGGTCAAGGACGTACACAAGGACCTAAGAGTTTATGCTCTCCACAGAGCAAGGGTCAACACAAAGCACCCCCACGTACACTCCCGCCGGAGGCCTCCTATGAGGACTTGCAAGGGGTGAGAATCACCTTAGACCCAATCCTATAAAAGGAATGATCACAAGGGTCCTCTGAACTCTAATGACTTACAGATAAGTAAATGAGCCCCATTCAGTGCGTTGTCGAAGATCTCCTCCTTTGTTGACGAAGAATCTTCTGCTTCTTTGAACCGTAACTCAGAAGATGTACCAATACATGGCGATGGGTTAGGTCAAGGTTATGATGGGACTTTATTAAATGTTTTCCTATAAGGGAGATAGAGTGATTCCAATCATCTATGCATTCAAGGCATCCCAGCTTAATGATTTGTCATTAAGGTGGTAGCTGCAGGATCTTGAATGCGGAAGTTCATTCCCCAATCCACGCTATTGAATGTCAATGATGAGGATAGATTGGACGATGAACTTCCACGAGAGAAAAGGCTTTAGGTTATATGATCTAGGGTTAAACACTCAAAAGCACTCTCTATTTTCTCTACCAACAACCAAGGGCAAGCCTCATTAAATAGACAAAAGGTTCCAACAGATATAAAATGGTCATATTTTTTATAGAGTTCGATATCATCGAGCATATACTCTCGATAGCATCGACTGGCCGCTCGATGACACGAACTCAAATGTCAAACGATTTTCAAACCTTTTGCCAGCTGGTCGAGGAAATCGAACGTGCGTCGATGTCATTGGATTTCAAACTTTGATTTCATCGACACGAGGTTCGATTCCTCGACATTTGAAAATGTGATAGCACTTGTCTTTGAAAAATTTCAGGTATAAGATATGATCGAGCATCACTCGATATTATCGGATTTTGAATATCGATGAGATCGAGGGCAGTATCAATTCATTAATAATTCTAAGGAATTTTCCTATAAGCTTGATGGACAGTTTGTGTCCACATTCGATGACATCAACCATGCCTCGATATGATCGATATTTGAATATCGATTTTAACGAGTGACCCTCGATTCAAGAAAAAAAAACGACCTGAAAAACTTGTTAGATAGAAATGTGTCTCAATCCGATATCATCGAAGGGCTTCCGATATCATTGAGGTTTGAATTCAGAGGATATCGAGGAGCTCTTCAATATATCGAGGATTACATGATTTGCCTTTAGCAGAACTTTGGACACAATAGACTTGATGTCAATTTTATTGAGTCCACTTCGATGGACTCGATATTCAAATTTCGATGATATCGAACCGTCTATCGATACATCGATAATTCCGTCCTGAGATCTTTGTGGTTGCTGGACATCTTATGTCCTCATTTCGATAATATCGAGCTAGCTTCAAGGACATCGACAACACGGTTCGATTACATCGATCCATGTATCGATAAATCGACAAAGGTAGAAAACTTAAAGATTTTTCCTAAAGTTTGGGAAAGTTTTCTAACCACAAAAACTTAGGGTGTTCTATTCAATTTTAAGGGATTTAAGTACCTGGTGTTTTGGGACATGGGATGTGAGGCTAAGACTTACCTGTGGTGAGTTCGGGCGCACATCCAGTTGAGGCAGACGCTTGATCGATCTTCCTATGAGGCTCATCTGTCTAGCTGACTCAACGATCACGCTAATTGACAAACCAGGGCACTTTCACTCTATGGCTTGCCAGAATTTCGGACCTTGCCATATCAGAAATTTGAGTCTGACTAGTCCCATTTCAATCTTATCATCCTATCCCTTAAGACTATCTTACCACACGAAGTAGAGACCGTACATCTGTATGGGTAGAGAGGGTGCCTAACACCTCCCCTCTTTGTAACTGAGATCCCTTACTCAGAATCTCAAATCGCATATCAGGAGTCAATTTAAAGAAAGAGAGTCTTTGGATTCTCTAGCTTTACATATTCTGCAGGTTCTAGCCGATTGCGGGATTTTGAGTTAAGTGGATAGTGACGACTCCAAATCTATTACATCATCAATCCAATCACCCCATCATAAAAAACCAACAACAAAATCAGCGTGGGCGCCGATTTCCCAGCGTTCACACCTCCTCATTTGGGACTTTTCATTTTTTACTTCTGAAGAATTGGGAGTAACTAGAAGATCTCACGTAAAAGAAATGTATATAGGACCAGCCACACTGCAACTCCTCTTTGGGAGAAATACACTGACCATAGTCATGTATCCCGGAGAATGGAGAAATCAAAGTTAAAGCATTTGTGTATTATTAAATAAGTTGTGCAATCGTGCAATTGTGCGGCCATGCAACTTCTTCACATGATAGAAGAAATAACTTTCTAAGTTGCATATAATATCTTTTGAGAGTATACAGAAAGAGCACAAAATCTGCTCAACTTTACTATCGTTTCGAAGACTCGTCAATGTGAAAAGAAATACTGTCAAAATTATTCTTTTCAATCATTATTCAATATTAATTACACTTTATTTTAGAATCAAAGGCAATGTAAGGAATGTAACAAGAACAGGTGATGACGAATATTCTTCTACTTGAGCTTACTTATTCTTAAAATGTAAATATTCCAAAACCATGTTTATATATATATATATATATATATATATATATATATATATATATATCAAAACATTCTAATTAAATTTCGTTTAAAATTCATGTAGGGTTTTAGAGTTTTCTTCAAATTTTAGATCATAGACATCATTAGTACATGGAATTGTATCTTAAGGTGAGGACTATTCTTTTAAGTTAGCTTTTATCGGCCCATAATGGTTTTAGTTGTTAAATTTTATGTTTTGATTGAAATTATATGTATTCGAATGTTAGAATTATTATATGGTTGTGATTTATATGCTATGTGTGTTGAGTTGATAACATGATTCTTGAGTTACAATTGGTATTAATTTAGGAATGATTTTGTGTATATGTGAAATTGGGTGTTTCGCACGCTAAATGTTTGGTTGAATGCCTAAGTGTGAAATTTGATGAAATATGACTAATTCATGCCTATGAACATGATTACGATATTATGGACTAGCTTTTTTAAAAAACAGTCTCTGAAAAGTCGCAAGAAATGTGATCTTCCTGATGGGGTTTTTTCCCCGTCTTCGACCGGTCCTAAGCCCCGCTCGACCGGTCGTGGGAGGCGCTCGACCGGTCGTAGGTTCGAGCCCTGGCACGACTCAAAGTCCAGCGAGTTCGTGCTGTTTTTCTTGGAGGTCTTCGACCAGTCGTAGGTGAGCTTCGACCGGTCGTAGGTGGTCTACGACCAGTCGTAGGTGAGCTACGACCAGTCGTAGGAGGCTAAGACCAGTCCTGGAATTTCTAGGACTAGTCGTAGGTTACGCAGTTTGTTCCGCGATTTTGCGCGAAACTGCGGATTTGAGTCCTTTCGCAACTGGGATGCGGAAAGGAGTTTCCCAAAACTATAAAAGGGGTTGCCTAGGGTTTTTCTAGGTATCACAAAATAGCAAGAGGGTTTCCTAAAGCTTTGCAAGGGATTTGCTAAAGGGTTTAGGGCTATCAAAGGTGAGAGAGAAGGAGAAAGAGAGAGAGGAAGCTTATAGAAGGGAGGTTCTGCTCGTGGAGGTTCTCTACTTTGCAATCTACATCTCAGCGCTTCTATGTCCTCGTAATCGGTTAGATCTCTCCGTTTTCTCTATTTCTCTTATTGTTTATCCACTCCTGCGTGAGTGAAGAAGATTGTAACGTTCTACTTCATAGTGGATTGTTGATCTGGACGAGGTCCCGTGGTTTTTACCTCTTTGAGGGTTTTTCACGTAAAAATCTCTTGTGTGGTGTGTGATTGATGCTTTGATTTATTTCATTGCTTTTATTATCCATAATTCTGGTTTGTTTCGGGAGGCTAGATCCTAAGGTTTGTGCAAGGCATCCCAACACTTCCTGCTTTAGGTTAGGCTGCCACAGACTGGTTTGATCGATGGCGGAACATGACTGACCGACTTTAGCTTTGGCTACTCATGTGCTGCTTTGCACCTAAGGCTGGTCTAGTCCATGTTCGCTTAATCCACCAATTTAGTCTAATCTAGGGATAATCATTATTCTCTGAACAATGTCACACATCCTATCAAATCCAGTATACCACAATTACCATTAATATATAGTCATCATTTATAGATGATTGTAACTGTGATTCAACAAGTTATTCATTAATGTGAGATCCATATCCTAGACCGTACCGTTTCGTAGGCTTTCGCAGTCCTCCCGGTCGAATTCCGGCAACCCTCGACCTATATCCGACATTTGCATGCGATCCTAAGCCGAGTCCTGCATATTGGAGTCGACTCGACTCAAAACTTGTATCTTGGCGATCATGTCGTCGCCGCGGCTCTAACGCCGCGACTCGCGCACCGATCCGATACTCAGGCCAGAAGATGTGGGCCCACGTACATTCCGAAGAAATGTCGTGCATTGCGAATTCCGAGGGAATCTCTACGACCTATCCCATCAATCAATCAATCAAGTACACACCCTATCTCAAGTACATCACCCATACCCCATGCCACCTCACCCCCCTCACAAGTCAACTCTCTCTCTCTCTCCCTACCCATTCATCTTTTACACAAAATTCAAACTAACTCATGCCTTCACATCCCCTTTCTTACAACACCCACTCCATCCACCTCTTTTCATCCATCACTTCTCTCTCTCTCTCTCTCTCTCTCTCTCTCTCTCTCTCTCTCTCTCTCTCTCTCTCTCTCTCTCTATTCTCTATAACAACTCTCCAACTCCCAACAGAAACACCCAACGTCCAAGCTCTCCCAAAGCCAAGTGTGGCCCACTTTCCTACCCTCTCATCTCCCATCTCAACCTTCCAATCTCCATCAACCTCCATCAAGATCGAAGCTAAGGAGCCTAGGAGTCCAATGAGCTAAAGAAGAAGGCCGATAGATGGGCGATTCACCGTTGATTTTGAATTCTAGGGGCCACTTGTTGTGGGACCCACTTGTTGTATGTCACGCCCCAAACTCGGAAATCGGATTCATAGGAATCCCAATCGCCGAATCCGGTGCCGACAGCCTCCGTAGTATCCCATTCTCGGCTCCTAGCGTCCATACGCCAGATTCCGATCCTGGGATTCTACAAGGAGGATTTTTTTTTTTTTTTGTACATTTAACTCGTAATAAGCATAACTACAAGATTACCCAATTCACAAAGGCAACATCATCATCACATATCCACTAATATAATCATTTGAGTACAATGCTGAAAGGGAAATACATAAATCAAAAATCAAGCTCTAGAAGACCGCTGTATGATCCAAGCTCAACGCTGCTGCAACCTAACGCCACCTGCACGCATCTATCGTGCATAAGCTTATAGAAAGCTTAGAGGGTGGTGTAAGTGTGTGCACAAGGTAAGTGTCAAGTATTCAATATAGTGTCATCATCATACAATACTGGAAATCCATAAATCGTACATTATCAGAATAAGCAGAAATACTAACAAGATCATGAATTATCAGAATAAGCAGGAATACTGACAAGAGCAGGAATCATAAGATAACAGAGTAAGTAATGTAGAACAACTATGCAAATCAGGAGTCATAAAAAAGTAAAATATCAGATGCTGAATATGCGATGCAATTATACAAATCCTGCTAAATCTGTCTAGGCCATATAAGTACAGAAATATAGCAACCCAAAATGTCATATACCTGCGGATGTAATGCAATATGCGATGCGAATGAAATGACCATGCTGGAGTGTGAAGTCGAGATGATAGTACGTAGTATCGCAGGCTACGGGGTCCACCACAAGGGACTTCTATCCAAACCAGTCCCATACCTAAATTTGGATAGTCAGACTCAATGTGGTAAACTCCTGACCTCAGGTTGGTCGCGCGCCCAACCGAAATCATTTGCCATAACGAAGGTACACAACAATTAGTTGCGCACCACCAGCCCGAGTGGATAGTGAATGAATGAATGAGCATGCAACTCCTACTCAATAAGTCCACACATCAGTATGGTTCCTCTCTGGGAAATCACCGAGGTCTATTACACTCCAAACCAGGTCGCCGCCCCATCGCGCGCAACAAGGTGAGTAGAAGAGACCTCACTATCCGCCTGCCAATATCGGGCCCGGCTCGTAGATAGCGGACCCATTCCTCGAGCTGGTCAGACTCAGCCTAGCATTGCCCCCTCCTCTCGGGCGGGTAAGGTCGTACCCCCTTCCAACCGACCACGACACAGTGGGAGACGCGGCTTAACGGTATACGGCCCTCATGCGCTCATGCATCCACTCGGTCTAGATGTTGGAGCAACCTCTGGAACCAAGAGGGTTTAGGGACTTTCACCCAGGGATATCTATAGCACCCCATGTAGAACAGATTTCCGGTGTCCCATCTTGCCATCCATGATATGCCTGTGGAGGCTACGGCCCTGATGTTGCTAGGGCGTACAGTAATCACAATACACAATGCCAGATGCATGAGTCATACGATCTAGTCATGCATCAATCATGCGCATACCATGTACTCATGTGAGACAATCTCTACCTATCAGGAAATCTCATAACAATCTGCCTAATGACATATACAATGGTCAACCACATCTCATAACAAACATGCAAATGATGCGTATGGGCATGTATCATGTTGCTATGCAGTCACATACTCATAATCGGTATCAATAACCGGTATCAACAATCAGCCTCGACAATGTGGACATTTAACCAACATTGCCTTCCAAGGAATGACTCACACAAAGCCAAACATATAATGGGCCCACGGCCTCACACAAAGGCCCAATATACAACACAATGAGCCTTACTTAAGGGCCATATATACACAACGGGTGGATCCTGCTCATGGGCCTAGTACACATCACAATGGGCCTTGCCCATAGGCCATGAATACATCATAATGAACCTTGCCCACAGGCCTCAATTACATGACATGCGGGCCCTACACATGGGTCTTGAATACATTAAATGGGTCATGCATCATGAGCCTAATACGTGTCACAATGGGCCTCAACTACGGGTCGCATGTACATCATATAGGTCACGACAATCGGCCTTGGCAATCGAGATTGGCCTCGACAATCGAAATCGGCAATTTGGTCACGTCAATCGGAAATCGGCGATCGATCATGATAATTAGCCTCGATCGCTAATCGGCAATTCGGCCACTACAATTGGGAGCGGTCGATAATCAAAATCGGCAAATCGGTCACAACAATCGAGATAGATCGATAATCAGAATCGGCCAAAATCGGTCACGTCGATTGGAATCGACAATCGATCATGACAATAGGAATCGATCGATAATCAAAATCGGCAAATCAGTCACATCCATCGAAATAGATCAATAATCAGAATCGGTAAATCAGTCATGTCCATCGAAATTGATATCGGTCAAGATAATCAAAATTAGCAAATCGGTCACGACAATTACACCGATCGATAGTCGGATTCGGTAAATCAGTCACATCAGTCAGAATCGGCAATCGGTCAAGGCAATCAGAATCGGCAAATCGGTCACGTTAATCAGAATCCCAATCGGTCAAGATAATCAGAATTAGTAATTGGTCATAATAATCGGCCTCGATCAATATTCAGAATTAGAGTTGGTAATCGATCTCGACGCAAGGTGAAATCTATAGATGGATGACCAATGATGGTCCAAGCAATATCAATGGGGCCCATTCATTTGGGTTAACCCACTAGAGAATGTTGAGAATGGGCCTAACCAAGCTTAAGAGAAGGTCACAATGTAGACATTAAGTCATCATTGCCCATCAATGTGGACATTCAACCAACATTGCTCCTAAGGAGTGACTCACATAAGGGATTCATACACAACGTAACAACCACACGTGCATCACATCGGGCCTCGCCCATGGGCCTCAAATACATCGCAATGGGCCACAACCCATGTGCCTAATACACAATAGGTGGCCCTACACATGGGTCTCAAATACATTGCATGGGCCACAACCCATGTGCCTAATACACATCATAATGGGCCTAATTAAATGGGCTACAAAAACATCATAATGGCCGTGTCGTATGGACCAGAAATACATCTCATTGGGCTTTACCAATTGGGCTGGAGATACATCACAATGGGCCATGTCATATGGGCCGCAAATACATCTCAATGGGCCTCATGGATGGGCCGCACCAATGGGTCGTGCCAATGGGCTTCATATACATTAAATGGGCCTTAAACAGGGCCCATAAGCTAGGCACCATGAATGGATTGTGCTTGAACTAAGAGGAAAAAAATAAATATCACATTGATACAGAACCTTTGGGATCCTTAAAGGATGCAATTGTGGACATTCAAAGCACCACTGATTTATACAGTGTGGTCCACCTGATACACAGATCTGCCTCATTTCTGTCCCAAACCTTAAGAGGAGCTTGCCAAATGGGTGGACGCTTTTAATACAACACATACATCGTGGTGGGGCCACATAACCTGCTCACAAGAGACAGCAGTGGGCCCCACCGTCTCCAAGCAGACAGACGGTTTTGGATATAACCAATACATCTAGGTGAGCCAGTGCATGGATGGTGCAAGTACAACACATACAAATAAGGTGGGGCCTACGCAGCACCGTACAATACATACAAATAAGGTGGGGCCTACACAGCACCGTACAATACATACAAATAAGGTGGGGCCTACACAGCACCGTCCAGCAACTGGACGGTGCAGATATATCATAAATCATGGTGAGGTCCACGTGGCGGCCCACCAGAGATTTGAATATGCCTCAGTCCCTGGGCCAGGGATGGATGGAGTGGATGAAACGCATATACCATGTGGGTGCACATGGTGATATACATGTTTATGTAATATCATATACTACATATTATATATATATTTTATTTTTCTGGTTTTGCAGGTCAGCAGCATCCAGCGTCCAATGATGGACGGCTGAATAAAATACATACATCTAGAGGGTTGTGGATGCCACACGTGAACTGGGTCAATGTGATGGACGGTATGGATGGAATACAACATCAGTGGGGCCCACGCCCCATTGACAAACGGTGTGAATATAACAAATACATCAGTGGCCCCACTGCAGCTTGCTGCTGGTCGGCTGGGCTAGCGTCCAGCAGAGGGACGATGTGGATTTAACACATACGCCAGATGGATCCACAGAACTTGCTGACACAATCAGCAGCTACATCCCACCGTGATGTGTGTTGAACATCAACACCGTACATTTGATAGGTCCCCTTTAAATCATGGGACATCTCAAAAATCAGCCGTATACGAAACTCCAGTGGGCCATACCATCTAAAATCATGTGAAGACATGCCTAAAACATATAAGAATACTTGGTGGGGCCCACCTGAAATTTGAATGCGTCTGAAACTTGGTCTGACCCCTCATTCAAATGGCACACACATATTGGATGGGCTGGATATATAAATCACATCACGGTGGGCCAAAAAAAATGGTTATGAATGTTTTAATGGGGGTAACCCCTCTCAACTTCTGTATGTGGTGTGGCCCACGTAGGTCACGGATTAACCTGATTTTTTTTTCTCAGGACCTAACATGGAATGGGGCATCTGACTGATGGGGTAGATGTTCAACAGACATCATGGTGGGGCCCACATAGCTCGACCTCGGGGAGAGTGCCATCAGCTCGACCATACAGAACCTTTCCCATGTTTTTTTTTTTTTAATTACATTGCGCTCAAACGTCCCTGGACGTCCAATTGACGGACGGTCTGGACAACTTCCATGTGGGACCCATGTATGGTGCGAACATTCAACACATCGTCAAGTGGGCCCCACCATCACACGTGCAGCACGTGTGAGGTGGGTCCCACGTATGGTGCAAATAGATGGACGGCATTTATAAAGCATTTACATCAAGGTGCCCCCGCACCCTGTTTTGCTGGATGGTGTGGGAGCAACACATAAATCATGGGCAAGCACCACAGATGGACGGTCTGGATGTACTGCACGTATAACGAAGTGGGGTCCATGCGGTGGGCCACACGATGGATGGGTGAAATGGATAAAAACCAATATCATGTAGCCGATTCAACAGCTGCTGGGTGCTATTCCAGCAGCAGGTGAATCTGCCCCGTTTGGGCCGTTAGATCTGCCCGTCAGGATTTGGCTCAGGACGGTGTGGGTGTACTACACATCCATCAAGGTGGGGTCCACGCGGTGGTCCACCCCACACACTATTAATATCCGTATTTTCCCTTCATCTAAGCCTGTGTGGCCGGTCACCCAGAAATGTTGGTGGTTAGTTGGACAGCAATGGCTGGCCTGTTTGATGGATAGCATGGATGACCTTCATACATCACGGGTGGGCCATCATCAAGGAAAGAGAAAAATAAAGAGAGGGAGAGAGGGAGAGAGAGAGAAAGAAGCACCCACAAACAATAAAGATTCACCCACCTTAGATCTCTCCTCCCTTCTTCCGCCAATGCAATCTAGAGCTCGAATGGGTGTGATTCAACGGTTGAGATCGTCTTTGAAGGATTGGATTGGATGGTAGGGAGTGGGCCACACAAAGCTCCTCCCATGGAGAGCCATGGACGTGGGTTGCTTGGGGAGGTGGAGTTTGAAGATGAGAAAGAGATGAGAGAGAGGTGAGAGAGAGAGAGAGAGAGAGAGAGATGGGTGTGATGGGTGTGAGTGAGTGATGTGTACTTGTGTAAGAGAGTGTTGACTTTAGGGAGGGGTGGTTGTACTTGGGGATGGGTGAGTGATGGAGTGTGATGTGTACTTTGATTGATAGGATTGGTGGGATTGATGTGATGGATTCTTTCAAGATTGCAACGCGCGACATTTTCCTCAACTGAATGCGGGCCCACATCTCTTGGCTTGGGAATCGCCTTGACGCGCGAGACACGGCGTTGGAACCGCGGCGACAGCGCGGTCGCAATGATACAAGTCTCGAGTCGAGCCGATTCTAAAATACGGGACACGACTCAGGATTGCGCGCAAACGCCGATAATAGATTGCAGGTCGCCGAAATTCAACAGGTAGGATCGCGAAGGTATATGGAACGGTATGGGCTAGGATACAGGTCTTACATTGTATGCATTGTATAAGAGAGGGACCCATAGTGGTGGGGTCCCTCCATCTCACTCTCTCTCTCTCTCTCTCTCTCTCTCTCTTCCCCATATGTTGTGGACCCCATCGTGATGTATGATCCACGCCGTCCCATCCGTGGGGCCCACCTCGCTGGCGTCTGGTGGACAGATCTGGATGAAGGAAAATACAAATAACAGCTTGATGTGAACCATGGCCCACCTTGCTGGCACGTGTGGCCCACACATTCGTGGGACCCACCTGTTGTGAGGCGTGTTGGCTAGGCACTGTACATCCAAACCGTCCATTAAATGGACATCCAGCTCTGGACGGTGGGTCTGGGCACTCACTTTCTAGTACATGTGATGTATATATATATAATATGTAATATTATATAATATAATATATTATATTAAGAGTAATATCTTGGTGGGCCACACCCATGTCGACCCACGCATTATATATATATGTTGTATCCTCACTGTCCAATATCTGGACGGTGGGACCTACTTTAATATATATGTTTTATACCTATCGTTTAAGATGGTGAGGCCCTGGCGCTTACGGGTGGTATCCACACTGTCCATCTGAGGACGTGGGGACCCACCTGCTTTAAGGTCAGATGGGCTAGTGTATCCAAACGCCAGCCCGTTAGGTGGACCCATATCTACACCGTTCACACCAAAGGATGGTGGGACCCCACACGTATGATTGTTGTACGTGCAACAGCAGGAACGTGGGGTCCTCTGATGCCTGCGCAACATCCAGACCGTCCATCTATTGGACTTGCTCGTGGACCCCATTCTGCTGTGTGTGCCACATCTGAACCATCCATCCATTGGATGTGCTCGTGGACCCCATTCTGTTGTATGTGTTACATCTGAACCATCCATCCATTTAGCAACTCGTCTAAGGCTTGAGACTAAAAATAAGACAAATCTAGTATCAAGTGGACACACTGCAGAAACAGTGGGTTTAAACGCCCACCATTGGAAACCCTTTGGGTTACAGAAGTTTTGGACCAATATGATATTTGTTTATCCTCTTAATTCAGGTATTTATGACCTTATGAACAGACTGGATGAAAAATAAATACTATGGTGGGCCCACTGGAGTTTTAATAGTGGAAATCATTATCACCACTGTTATTTGTGGTATGGTCCAGATGATCCTTTTAATATGATTCATTTTTTTATAATGCTCTAAAATGATCTCTAAAAGTAAAAATAGATGAATGGTTTATTGGTATGGCCCACTTGATTCGGCCCATTTGATGTATTTGGGGACCATTTGGTGAGACCCGATGTGATGTACTTGGGGTCCATTTGATTAAGCCCCACTGTGATAAATGAGGCCCTTGTAAGAGGCCCAATTTATTGTATTTGTGGAGGCCTAATGTGATGTATTGCGACCCATTTGAGTGAGGCCCAATGCCATGCATATATGGCCCATAAGCGAGGCCCATCATGATATATATTAGGCCCTTGAGTGAAGCCCAAGGTGATGTATATTAGGCCTTGGTGTGAGGCCGTGGGCCCACTATACGTTCAGCCCTATGTGGGCCACTCCTTGGGAGCAATGTTGGTTAAAGGTCTACATTGATGGGCAATGATGGTTGAACGTCCACATTGTGACCTTCCCTTAGGCCTTGTTGGGCCCATTCTCATTATTCTTTTGTGGGTTAACCCAAACGATTGGGCCCCATTAATATTACTTGATCCATCATCGGCCATCCATCTATGGACTCTGCCTTGCGTTGAGGCCGATTATTGAGGCTGATTCCGATTGTCGAGGCCGATTCCGATTATGGAGGCCGATTGCTAGGCCAATTCTGATTGTCGAGGCCGATCCCGATCATCAGGCCGATTGTTGAGGCCTATTTTGATTGACGATTCCGATTGTCGAGGCCGATTCCGATTGTCGAGGCGGATTCCGATTGCTGATTTCGATTCTGATTGTCAAGGCCGATCCCGATCATCAAGGCCGATTGTTGATTTCGATTCTGATTGTCAAGGCCGATTTCGTTGCCAAGGCTGATTATCAGGTCGATTGTATATGTCAATTATCAAGGCCGATTGTTGATGCCGATTATCGGTACCAATTGTCGATATCGATTATGAGTATGTGACAGCATAACATCATGATACATGCCCATACGCATCATCTGCATGTTTATTATGAGATGTGATTGACCATTGCATATGTCATTGGGCGGGTTGTTATGAGCCTCCCTGATAGGCGAAGATTGTCTCACATGAGTGCACGGTATGCGCAGGATTGATGCATGATTGAATTGTATGACTCATGCATCTTGCATTGTGTGTTGTGATTATTTTACGTCCTAGCGACAACAGGGTCGTAGCCTCCACAGGCATGTCATGGATGACTAGATGAGACACCGAAAATGTTTGGTTCAAGCATCTGGGCACTTTCGATCTCCGTGGGTGAAAGTCCTTAAACCTCCGTGGCCAGGAAACGCCCCAACGTCTAGACCGAGTGGATACATGAGTGCCCGAGTGCTGAATATCAATAGGCCGCGTCTCCCACTGTGTCGTGGTAGGTTGGGAGGGGGTGCGGCCTTATCCGCTCGAGTGAGGGGGCTATAAGCTAGGCTAAGTTTGACCAACTCCCAAATGGGTACGTTATCGATGAGCTATGTAGGCATTGGTATACTACTGACAGGCGGGTAGTGAGGTCTTTTCCACTCGCTGGGCTGCGCGGCCGGCAGGGGCGGCATCCTGTTTGGAGTGTACTAAACCCCGGTGATGATCCCAGAGATGTACAATACTGATATGTGGACTTATTGAGCAAGAGTTGCATACTCATTCATTCATTCATTCACTATCCACTCGAGCTGGTGGTGAGCAACTAATTGTTGTGTACCTTCGTAATGGCAAGGATTTCGGTTGGGGCGCGCGACTAACTTGAGATCGGGAGTCTACTACATTGAGTCCGGCTATCCAATTTAGGTATGAGACTGGTTTGGATAGAATTCCTTTGTGATGGACCCCATAGCCTGTGATACTACGTACTATCATCCCGACTTCACTCCAGCTTGGTCATTTCATTCGCACCACATATTGCATTGCATCCGCAGCATTTAGCATTCTAGGTTGCCATGTTTCTGCATTGATATGACCGTTAGCATTCATGCCTTACATCGCATAACATTGGCATGGCTGATGGCACTCATGGACTTACCAGTATGTTTCCGCTTACTCTGATATCTTATGATTCATGATCTTGCCAGTATTTCCGACATTGTATGATTATGGCGTTGTATTTGTATGCTTGACACTTATCTTGCGCACACACTTTTACCACTCTCTAAGCTTTCTATAAGCTTATGTACAATAGATGCGTGCAAGTGGCGTTAAGTTGCAGCAACGTAGAGCTTGGAGCATGTAGATGACTTCTGGAGCTTTGATTATCGATATATGTATTTCCCTTTCAGCATTGTATTCAACTATTTATATTAGTGGATATGTGATGATGATGTTGTCTTTGTGATTTGGGTATACTTGTGGTCATGCTTCTTATGAGACAAATATACGTTGGAAAATCCTCCTTGTAGGATCTCATGATTGGAATCTGGAGTATGAGAGCCGAGAATGGGGTATTACGGAGGCTGTCGGCACTAGATTCGGCAATCGGGAATTTTGTGAGCCCGATTTCCGGGTTTGGGACGTGATAATTAAAGCTCATGGGGCCAGGCATGGTGGTATGAGGTACAATGTATGTGTTGTCTTTAACCTTTGTAGATGAACGAGCCTTGTAGCAAGTCTTGAGCATCGATGGAAGTGATAATCCTGTCATCATTGATCTTGGGTGACAAGCCATTACTTTATTGAATTATGTCCTAGGAAAATGTCATTACCTACGAAATTGATGACTTCTGACATGGGGGGACGACATTAAATAGATTAAGGACCCTGGTGACGAGTCATGTAGTTCATGTGTAGTTGACTCGTACTACAATTGTGGTAATTTGGCTTCGCTAATACTGCTACTTGAACACCGATTAATAAAGGCATAATAATCATGCATCCATGTGCATAGGGTGTCATTGAGTGCCTGACTGTTCGACGAGAACCCCATGTTGTGGTAGGCAAGAGAGCCTCATATTAAAAGTTTCCAGAACATGCAGTCATGCATTTGTACTCATGCACTAAACAAGTAGATTAAGAAAGTGCTTGCAATGATATGCTTCATTATCTGGACTTGATCGTGTTGATATTATATTTAACTTAGGGAATAGTAACATTGAGTTAGCTACTCACCCCCACTTGGGACGGTGTTTTAAAACACCAACCAGATCTTATGAATACATGTGTTACTGAGGCCGCTATGAATGATGATCGGGATTATTCTGACTCACTCCGATTTCGAGATCATCGTTGGAGTGTTATACAGAAGTATCGAGCTTTGAAATTATTTTTAGGCATAAATTTCGAGACTCCATTAATTGAAGTTGTTGGTTGTATATGAATGAGGGTATGGATACTAGTGTAATTGTATTTAACCATTTAAAATTTAGCTATTATGCGATGTTTCATTTAAATTTTAATAAACAAGTTGATTCCAATTAATTTAACTTCTAAACTGCATTTCTACATGCATTAGTAATGCTCGGGAGTTCGGGGATGGTGGATATACTCGACCCCTAGATTTTGGGGCATTACGAATCACCACTATTTTCTTGTGGTGTGTTCCACTTGGGATTTGGATCTTTCTCATTTTTGGGCTCTGTAGACACCCCACCCAAAACAAGACCATAAAACTCTGCAGACTTCACTCGAGCTTCGATAAATCACCCCTGGACAATTTAAGGACCATTGAAAATCCAATCGATCAAATGGGCATGGTTCTCTATGCGTCACGAGAGCAATCGACAGACCTGATCGATAGATTTTTGAACCTGACAAATCAAATCCTAACTGAGCATCCAAACCCCATGGAAACCCTGTTTAATGCCTTAGTTCTGTCTCTATTTGACTTGTAATGCATCACAAATCCAAAATGGGTCGCACATTAAGGGTTTAACCAATGGACCTAATCGATGAAATGAAAAAAAGAAAAGTGGGCTCATGGTGAGTTGACGGTGACATCGTCATCCATACTTTTGTTTTTCGAACCAACAAGTGTAAAGGAGCTTATTTTGTCAAATAGAATAGTACCACGTGGACCTTCGGCTTGCCACAAGCTGACGGTCACTTGACAAGCTTTTTACATATTTAATATCACGATCCCCTCTCTCGGATGTTAGCTTCAAGAGGAGGGGACAAGTGTCCACCATCAGCTCACCATAAGTCGACGGTTTCAATCTATAAGGGCTTGTTTGATTTTCCAAATCGCATGTAAAAATGCCTTTGGAATTAGTAATTATTACTCCTCCCACCTGTTTGAAAATGCAATTGCATTTCTGTTTCAAAAACTGAGTAAAAAAGACAAATTAAAATTTTTGGGCCTCGCCATGATATATATGATATATCTGCGTCGTCCATCTGTTTTAGCGTAACATTTTTAGGGATGAGTCGAAAAATGAGGCTGATCCAACACTCAAGTGGCCCACATTAAAGGAAACAGTGGCACCGATAAGTTTTTAATAATAGATGTTCAATTCCCTAAATATTGTGGTGTGGTCCACTTGAGATTTGTATCAGCCTCATTTTTTTGGTCAAGCCCTAAATTCGGCTGGCATAACGGATGAACGGTGTGGATAAGACACAAACATCACAGTGGGCCCCACATATGTTTGGCAGTGTCATCGGTTTTAGAGCTCAAAAAAGTAAGTGTCAAATCAAGCATCGATAACAATGCCATAATTACGAGGGAAATAATTATTACCTATGTGCAATGTATTTACCAAAGGTTTAGAAATTCAAACATGCCCTAAATACAACGCAACAACTGCCATTCGGAGGATAGAGAGAGATAAAGAGGGTCAGTGAAAGAGAGACTAAAGTGGGCCCTCTTCTTCATAGACTTTGAAGACATCCGATCGACGTCGAGGCCCTACTCGACTTAGGAGGCCAGCTTTAGGAGGAACATCCTATTAATAGAAGCCAACAAAGTCAAGAGTAGGATTAGAACCAGGGATATCCGACCATCATTTTCATAAAAAAGGATTTCAGATATCCCCTTTTCCTTCTCTCATCTCAAATCAATTTGCATTCCAGTCCACACATCCGAGACATATCAAAACCACACACTCACTTTCTTTTATCTTTTATTCTACAATACTTTATTTTGTCCTTCTTTTTTTACTTTATTTTGCCTACTCAGGGTCTAAACCCTATGCAGTAAGGTTAAGTGTTGTTTTGTTTTCTCATTGTACCTACTTGGAGTCTTAAACTATGCTGAGCATGGCTAGATGTAATAATGCTGAAACTTTACCGAATAAAAAAAACTCGTAAAATCCTATAAAGTAGAGGCCACACATCGTGAGGACGGAAAATGGTGTCTAATCCATTACTTTTCTGTAATTGAAACCCTTAGAATATATGGTTGCAGATTAACTGCAGGAGTCACTTAAGTAAGAGAATCTTATAATTCCCTAAACTTTTAAATTTCATTTAGCTAATGATGACTACAAATTAAATGCACTTTTACCTCTAAGCTAATCCCACATTCAAATCAAATCAAACTAGAGCAACCTAGAAAAAGAGCCGAGGAAGTGAGGGCAGGTAGCATTCACAGGCTCTTGCTTTAAAATGATAGGAAAAAGAGTAGATGGACAAGGTAGACAACAGTGCGCATGCAAAGGACTGTCCACTCGTCAGCAGACAATCCACATCCCTCCTAAAGTCACCACCATCCAATGCCCAATGAAAGATGCATTAGACGGGTGGGTGGATTGACCTGGTTGCTTAGACGTCTCATTTTACGGTTGGGCTGCAATGCATGGGATGACCGTTTAGATGCAATTCAAACACCACGTTTGACAAGTGTAGCGGGTGTTGTGCAGTGCAATGTAAAATCTAGCCTCTACAATCATTGAGTTGGCCACAGGGCATCGGCCGGTGTCGCACTCTCTTAAAATTGGTGGTGAACTATCACCCTAAGGGCCTGTTTGGATTCACGTATTGTATCGTATTAAGGGTGGGTTTTTACAATATACCGTGTTTGGATAGGAGCTGGCGTCCGAACGTATACACGCGCGCGAATACAATAAAATACCAAAAATTTCGAAAGACGGTAGAGTAAAAGAAAACGCCACTGCATCGTGCAGTGCAGCATCTTTAATGCGTTGTATTTTCGCGTGTGCGCGCGTGTGTGTTCGGTGATTTGTGCTGTATAGATTTAACAAGTCAATCATGGTACGTGTGCCAGCTCAACGCATTTTATCAAGATCCAATCCGTTCATCTGGTGGGACTAAGCAAATTATACTCTGACTAAAAAAATCAGATGGTCGACTGACGAGGAATCAGTGCTTGAATTAAGGGCGCAAGTAGCCTGTAAATAGGAGTTACCGAAACCCCTGTAACACCTAGCTCTGTGTGGCCCACCGTGATGTTTGTGTT
Source organism: Magnolia officinalis (assembly GCA_021015155.1). Classification (NCBI taxonomy): domain Eukaryota; kingdom Viridiplantae; phylum Streptophyta; class Magnoliopsida; order Magnoliales; family Magnoliaceae; genus Magnolia; species Magnolia officinalis. The sequence continues at coordinate 30,013,227 of JAJHSJ010000018.1, read as the reverse complement.
ACATCCATTCCTTCCATCTGTTTCTACGAAGCATTTCAGGACAAGAGCCCAAACACGAGGGATATCACAAACTCAAGTGGGCCACATCACAAGAAACAACGGAGATTGAACCCCAACTACTGAAACCTTATAAGCGCCACAGAGAAGTTTTTGATGAGGCTGATACTTATGTTTTCTCTTAATCCAGGTGTGAATCACCTTATGAACGGGTTAGATGGCATATAAACATCACGGTGGGCCCCATGAAGATTTCAAAAGTGGGCGTCTCCATTACCATTGTTTTCTAGGATGTGGCCCACCTGAATTTTTGATCTCTTTCTTGTTTCCTCTTATGTCCCTGTAGAAACCGATGGACAGTGTAGATACAACGCGGTGGGCCCCAAAGAACTGACAGGCAACTCGCATCCTCGTATTAAGCTGGTGTTGCTTTTCCCAACCAGCCATTCTTTCTGATATAGGTGTGGTCCACCTGAACATATTGCCGAGCAGACTCTTCGCCGCAAAACCTTCACATGTGTGCTCACCTGATGGATGGCCCGGATTTTATACACGTCAATCAAACTTGGTGACTATGGATGGACGGTCAAGATTCACCAATCAGAACATGATGGACGGATAGGATTAATCACAAAGATGACAGTGGGCCCCGCCTGGGATACAATGTATGAGAACTTAAAAATAGCCAGACTCCTACACGTGCTATCAATATTTTTACGTATATACAATACCTGGTCCTTATACGTTGTTTCCAAACATTGATCTGTACAAGAAATTGTATACTTGCCCGAACAATACCTCTTATCCAAACATTGGTTAATGACATCTTGATTTGGATGTATTCTGAAACTGGTCGAATATATACATGAACGGTAGCAGAATACAATACATTATAACCTTATACACGAATCCAAACAGGCCCTAAGGGAGCATGGATTTGGAACCCCTTGGATTCGGAACGATTAGAAACCCCGGCTTTGCAATCCTCCCAGTTTGTTTGGCACCTGGAGTAGTGTGAATCAACTTTACTCCAAAAATTCCTATCCATGATATCTTTATGGTGGTTTGAATTTAATTACTAAATCAACTTTAATATTTTTAATTAGTGAGATATGTAATTTTTGATACAATAGTTGTGATAAGCCCACTGAAATATATGCTTTGCCCGGAAAATGATGAAATTCCAAGTCTCGGATGGGCCACAAGCACAAGATCATGTCCAAGTGACTAACCAACGATTTTTAATCTTTGATTTACATGGACAATGTTTGGACGGTGCTGATCTACATGAACAATGTTTGGACGGTGCTGATCATCATTAGTGGGCCATGTGCCCAATAGAATGATAGTGTACAGTGACACACATGTTACACCTGCACCTATTGAAATGATTTTAGGTGTAATCCAGGCTCTCGCCGTGGATTACAAACCCCTCAAAGAGGGGATTGGAAACACCCAAGATTTGAAACCCTCAGTTGCTTCATGCTGCCAAACCAGGGGATTTGAAACCCCCTCTAATCCCCTCCCATCCACGGGGCCAAACGACCCCTAAAGTACCGTTCATAATTCGTCCGTTCGTTCGTACAGCCATTGCAAGCCATTTAGGACAGAAAAGAAGCAGAAGAAGATAGACAGAGGGAGAGGGGGATGCATTCCTTCGGATACCGTGCGAACGCGGTGCTAACGTTCGCCGTGACGATACTGGCGGTAATGTGCGCCATGGTCTCTCTCTCCGACAATCTCAACGTTCCCTCTCCGTCTGCAGATGTCAAGGTATTATAATCCCTTTATTCTCTTTTCTTTCTTGTATATTTTTTCTGCCCCAGTTTCCTTCAAATCCTTCAAATCTAATGATAGAACAACATCTCTTCGTTGTTTCTTTCCCATCGGATTTCTTCTCAGATTCCGGTTTCTTGCTTTCTTGTTCTTGATTCCTCTCTAATCTCCGTTATTATTATTATTAATTTTTATTTTGTAGGTGCTGAATGTGAACTGGTTTCAGAAGCAGCCCAATGGACATGATGAGGTGGGGCCCACTTCTCCCACTTCCTTTTTTTTTTCTTTCTATATAAATATTTGTTAAAATTGTGGTTATTCCGCTGGGATGCTCCCTCTGGACTACCACGTGATGATCCATCACCTTTGTATGTATGGCAAGGTTCTAATTTCTTGTGATGTTTTTGTCACTTGGCCCATTTCATGGTGGGATCTCCTAGATTAATGGTTTGGATCACCATGGGATGGGAAGAAGGCTTGTGATTTAAGATCACCAGTGGCGGCATGTTTCCTCTGTTTTGCTTTTTATTTTCAGTACTGGGGAACTAACTTCTAATAGTCCTGGTTTAAAATACCAGTTTCTATCCTTCCTTGTCTTGCCACTTATCTATCTCAATGTCCTCATTTCAGCTACACTTATCCTATGAACATGTTATTCCTTAATTGCACAACATTTTCCACACAAAGCATCCCAAGTCTTTTACTTATCCTATGAAATTTCCCTTTCATTATATGTCATACCTGTGTACTTGGTGCAACCCATTTATCAAGTCAACGAGACATCAACACCCAAATCACAAAGAAATGGATAATAGTATGCCAAAAGAATAATGGAATAGAGAGGGAGAAATAACTATTGATATCAAACTTCTTCTTAAATTACTTGTGGGAAACTCACACTTAGAAAATTTTAAAATGCTTACTTCCTGCACCACCCCACCTTTTACAGACCCTAAAGGAACCTTTAATGAGGATCCCCCAACTAAGAGATTGATTTCAAATTAATCTAATCTACTTAAGATCATAAAAGCCTAATAATAGTAAAAGAAAATTTAGGAGTAATCCTAAATTTTTTTTTGTTCACATCTTTAAATCAGCCTCATATAATCATCACATCCTTTTATCTCTCTCGTAAATGGTAAATTATAGCTCTTGATATTTATGCCTCGAATCTATAAATAAACAGTCCAAAATCAACACATGCTGAACTCCATACTAGGCTGTGGGCCTGCATCATTCCCCTTGGGTTGGAAAGAACTTGACTCCAACGTGTTGGACGCTTTATACAAGTAGTAGAGGTTTGGATTCAATCTTTACAATTCGTCACCTGTGATCCATATGCATTTAGAATAAGGCTTGTTCTTCCATTTCACTAAGTATTGCTTGTATTAGCCCCATCGAGTGTAGTAGTCTTTATATGCAATACTTGTTCAACGTCTTTTTTTCGGGAGTTGTTTATCCATGTTGATAATGACTTCATATTGCATGTTAGACATCTCGCCATGGTACTCGAAAAATCTGCCACATTGAAAGTTGACGAGATATCTAAGTCATTCGGCAACTTGATCTCATAGGTAATGTCACCCAACTTCCTCTTAAATCGGCATGGACTAATTTTCTTAGACGTAGAGCTTGTTGTAAGTTCCCTTAGGGAGCATTTCTATGTAGAGATAAAGCATAGCTAAGTCACCTTCTTTATGTCTTCTCCCACTAATGTTCATTTGCAGCCTCTCAGTACTTGGTGTTGCATTCTTCAATCTTCTTCTTTATCTGAGCTTGCAAGTTTTGGATGTGCTTGGCAAAAGCATTAGCATCTTTGCTCACTTGATCTTGTATCAGTAATGGTAAAGTCAAGTAAATGATGTGGACGTCTCCCATTTATGATTTCAAATGGAGATTGTTAGATTTACGGAGTTGTTATAGGCAAACTCGGCTTGGGGTAAAGTCCCACTAAGAAACATCTTCACTTATGATACTCCTTAATAGGGTACAAAGTCACTTGTTGACTACCTCGGTTTCGCCATCTGCTTGAGGATGATATATGCGCAAGAGAATTGAAGCTTAGTCCCAAAACTGCTTTTATAAAGTGTGCTAGATGTGCCCCACAAACTTCGAATCGTAGTCCAAAGTTATTATTTTTGGTAACTCGTGAAGTTGCACAATTTTTGTGAAGAATATGTTGGCGGCGTGCAATGTTTTAAATATCGTTATCGCGTAATGTATCGCACCCTTGGGATATGGATACATATCGGTTATTGCATGGGATATATCAGTTGTATCGCGTAATGTATTGTTGTTGTTGGGAAACATGGGAACATTGGGAAAATGGTGGAATTTTTCAATGAAACTTTAGGGATTACTGAAAAAGACATTAAGAACTAAAGACTCTAGATGCAATGTGATGATACTGGAAAGACTGCTAACCCTAGACATGGCAATATGAAAACCTACCCTAAATGCGATATGAAAACCTTATGCTAAACCCTAGGCTTTGATACCAAAATTTGATGCAGGATGGATAGCCTAAACTATAATAATGATGCGAATGAATTAATAAACGGATTATTAGAGTAAATCAAAATATAAAATATTGCCAATCTATCACAAATCTAAAGAAATCAAGTAATCAACTATGCCCAAATTCAAGGTTATATCACAATCCCGCAGATGGATCTTAAGATTATCGATCGGAAACGACCCAATGGAAGGTACAAGTCAACTTCCATCTATCATAGGATTTGATCTAAATACAAGGATTCTCTTGTGCTTTATTAGGGTTTAAAGGAATTAGGGTTTGACGACTTAAGGTTTATGGAATTTAGGAGAATAGGGTTTGAAAGGGTTAGGGGGGTTTAAAGGATCAAGGACCAAAAAGAGGGAAAGAAGGGAGGAATGGGGCTGATCGTACGGTCGTACAGATTGGGGGGGGGGGGGGGGGGTTGGTTTAAATCTAGAGGGTTTTGAGGATGGTGGTGATGTGATTTAGAAGGAAACAAAAGATAAAGAAAGAAAATAGAGAGGGAAGAAAGAGAAAAGTGGAAAGAATACATTGAAGAGAAAAAAAAAGAGAGAGAGAAGATAGTTGGAATCACTCCATGGCTTCACAACAAACTCCAATCACAGGAGGCTTTTCTTTGCTCAAAGCAACAAAGAAGAAAAATTTATTTTCAATGTCCCCCTAAGGGCTTCACACGCCCAACCCTTTAATAGTCTTTTTGGGATGTTTTTACAAAAATACTCTTAGTGCATATAAAATGTCTAAATTACCCTTATTTCAACTAAATTATAAAATAAACCAAAATACCTAAATAAATAAATAAAATAACTAAATTACGTCATCCCAATGGCTCCCTTGTGTCCAATGGTCCACGATCAAGATGATCCACTGTCACAATCCAATAGTCCAAGTGCGAAATCCAATGGTCCAACACCCCTAAGCAACCCGCTTGCATCTTCCTAATGTAGGGTTTTCAAAGATGCACGGTCATGCATGTGGTGCCTTCAACGGGGCTAGGAACTTAAATTGGGCCCACTGGGCCCCATGTAATGATCATCTAGCCATAACAAAACTGGGGTAACTCTCCTTCGTCTCTAATAAACTCTAAAAGGAGCTTGGATGTCCTCATCACTGAGTGGCATGACAAGCCACTCGCATAGCTCGTCTTGAGTCTTAAATGCGATCTTCCTTTTGTCCTTGGGTCAGATACTATTTGATAATATTCCGTCCTCAAATTGATCTTTAAAAAGACCATTGCTCCATGCATAATATCCAACATATCGTCCAAGTGAGGAATGGAAACCGGTTTTTGATAGTAATTTGGTTGATTGCATGACCGTCTACACATATCATCCAAGATTCATCTTTCATGGGGGTTAATAATGCAGGAACAAAACTTGGTGATGTGCTTTCCCGAATTAAACCCTTTTGCAATAACTCAGTAACCTATCCGTGGAGCTCGACATGTTCAGCTGGACTCGTTTGGTAGTGCACAAGATTCAATAGACTCAAACTTGGCACTAAATCAATGTAGTGTTGAATGTTCCTCATTGGAAGAAGTACAACTGAGAGTTCTTCCAACACCCAATCTTCATATTCGTGAAGAAGCTCTTGTATAGGAGGTGGAACATTTGATTGTTTTGTCTTCTTTAGCGACCAAGACATAAATGATGGAAGTCTCCTTGCTTTCCTCTTCAAACTTTTTTACATTGAGCAAATTTTGACCCTCGTCTGTATTAGATTTGGGTGCTGGAAGATGTTTCATTGACTGTAATGTGATATTAACACTATCTTTAATGAAGGAATAGGTGTTAGCCCGAGTCAAATGTACCATATCTTGGCCCCACAACTACGGTCTCCCTAACAAAATGTAGTATGCATCCAAAGGGATCATGTCACATGTTAGATGCATTAAGAGTGATGACCAGAGGGTACTAGTCAAGGACAATGGGATCAATGAAAGTTGGAGAAGCTATTTTCAAAACTTGTTAAATTATAATCACTCTGAGAGCATAGGGATAGAAGGAATTATAAACTCAAATGACGTTGGAGTCCATAGATACTTTTGTAGGATTATGATATCTAATGTGAAAGAGGCTTTGATAAAGATGAAAACAAGAAAGACTCATAGACCAGATGGTATGCCAATAGATGTTTGGAAGTGTGTGGAGACAATGGGTTATTTTGGTGGACAAAGTTGTTCAAAAAGATTATAAGATTGAAGAAAATGGCAGTTGGATGGGGGAAAAGTACCGTTGTACCTGTTTATAAGAATAAAGGAGCGATACAAGTTGCACTAAACTTATGAGCCGTACGAGTGATCAGGTAAAGACTAAGGCATGAGATGAATGTATCAAAAAATCAATTTGGTTTCATGCTAGGGAGGTCTGCCACTGAAGTTGTTTTCCTACTTGGACAATTGATAGAGAAATATGGAGAGTGGCAGAAGGATCTCCACAAGGTCTTTGTAGGCGTAGAGAAAGCTTAAGATATGGTCCTCAAAGAGTTAATATGGTGGGTGTTGGGTGTTGGGAAAGAAAACGTTTAAAGTGGATATGTTGACATAATTAAGGATATGTATGAGGGAGTGGCGACAAATGTGAGGACCACTAGTGGAGCATGGTATGCCAAAACGGTTACGTATCGGCCGTAACGGCCGATACGTAACGGTAACGGTGTGAACCGTTACGCGTTTCGGGGTCGTATCGGCCGTTACGGAATTTTGTACGCGTATCGGCCGATACGGGCCCGTTACGGGGCGTATCGGCCGTTACGGCCGTTACGGCCGTTACAGGGCCGTTACGGGCCCGTATCGGCAGAATTTTGGCCCTTTTTTTGAAAATTCGAAAAATCATTTTTTAATGATTCTTTTGCTGTTTTAATGATGCCATATGATGTGTTAATCATAGTAGAACATGTTAATGTGCATTTTACAGATTTTGGGTGCCATTTTATATTTTTTAATATTTTTTTCTATTTACGCATGAATTTTGGCCCCTTTTTTTAAAATTCGAAAAATCAATTTTTAATAGTTGTTTTGCTGTTTTAATCATGCCATATGATGTGTTAATCATGGTAGAACATGTTAATGTGCATTTTACAGATTTGGGGTGCCATTTTATATTTTTTTAATATTTTTTTCTATTTACGCATTTATTTTGGCCCTTTTTTTGAAAATTCGAAAAATCATTTTTTAATGATTCTTTTGCTGTTTTAATGATGCCATATGATGTGTTAATCATAGTAGAACATGTTAATGTGCATTTTACAGATTTTGGGGTGCCATTTTATTTTTTTTTATATTTTTTTCTATTTACGCATGAATTTTGGCCCCTTTTTTGAAAATTCGAAAAATCAATTTTTAATAGTTGTTTTGCTGTTTTAATCATGCCATATGATGTGTTAATCATTGTAGAATATGTTAATGTGCATCTTACAGATTTGGGGTGCCATTTTATATTTTTTTATATTTTTTTCTATTTACGCATGAATTTTAGCCCTTTTTTTGAAATTTTGAAAAATCATTTTTTAATGATTCTTTTGCTGTTTTAATGATGTCATATGATGTGTTAATCATAGTAGAACACGTTAATGTGCATTTTACATATTTGGGGTGCCATTTTATATATTTTTTTATATTTTTTTCTATTTACGCATTTATTTTGGCCCTTTTTTTGAAAATTCGAAAACATTTCTTAATGATTCTTTTGTTGTTTTAATGATGCCATATGATGTGTTAATCATAGTAGAACATGTTAATGTACATTTTACATATTTGGGGTGCCATTTTATATTTTTTTTAATTTTTTTTTCTATTTACGCATGAATTTTGGCCCTCAAAAATAATTGCAAACACCTAAATGTAAGATATTTTCATATTACATTCATTCTAATATATCTATCATTGATAGTAAGTTAGAAAATTAAATATATGAATTTTATAGTCAAATTTAGGTTATCTGGTTCATAAATTCATCAGACAGTCCAATACAACTTCTCACCAAAGAGTGGACCGTTACACCACCATAAACATGTTCCAATTTATAAATGAATGCATATTTGGAATGCTTAGAATATTCCGGATTTAATCCATATTTTTCATATTTTTTTGGCAAAAAAAAATTTTTGCGCCGTTACGGCCCGTTACGCCCCCGTATCGCCGTTACGCCCCCGTATCCGTATCGGTTTCGGAGGGCACCGTTACGCCAACCGATACCGATACGGGACACCTTGTAGTGGAGAGACAAGTGAGTTCCAATTATTGTAGGCTTGTACCTGGGGTCGACATTGAGTTTGTACATTTTCTTATTTGTTATAGATGAGTTAACAAGGCATTTGTAGGAAGAGATCCCATGGTGTATGTTGTTTGCAGATGACATAGTTTTGATTGATAAGACGAGGGGGAGCTTAAATGCGAAGCTAGATTTAGGAGCGGTGCGTAGAATTTAAAGAATTTTAAATTAGTCAGACTAAAATAGTGTATATGGAGTGCAATTTTAGTAATAATAGGAGTGAATCAAGGAATTAGTTAAGGTTGCTGATCGAGAAGTTTCCCAAATGACCAATTTTGGTATCTTGGGTCGATAATTCATAAGAGTGGAGAGATTGACAAGGATGTTGACCATAGAAATACAGGGAGGTGGAAGAAATGGAAATATGCCTCTGGAGTTTTATGTAATTGTCGTGTATAAAACCTAAAAGGGAAATTTTATAGGATAACTATGTGACCAGACATGCTTTATGGGATGAAATGTTGGGCAGTTAAGAAACATGTTCGTAGGATGAATGCAGTGTGGGTGTTAGGAGTAGAATTAGAAATAAAATGGATGAGTGACAAACAAAGGAATGATAGAATTATAAATGAATGCATTCAAGAGAAGTTAGGAGTAGCACTAATGGGTAATCAGATGAGGGAAAGTAGACTTAGATGGTTTAGTTATGTGCAATGGAGACTAAGAACTGCACTAGTTAGGAGTGAGTTTTTACAAGTTGAAGGCTCTAAAAGGGGATGAGGAAGGCCCAAAAGGACGTGGGTGGAGGTACTAAGAAAAGACTTAATGACATATGGTCTAACTAAAGTTATGACCCTTGATAGAGTGGACCAGCGGAAGAGGATTCATGTAGCCAACCCCAATTAATTGGGATAAGGCTTAGATGATGATGATGATTTATATATGGCCCAATATCCTCTCGCTAGAAGGTGTGTGGTGGGTATGTGTTTGTGAAATCATGTTCTCCTGATCTATTGGAAGAAAGAACTTGACCTCACATAAGACCTCTGGGGACTGGGAGGCATGTTGATCCATTAATAAGATCCCGGCAATAAGACCAATAGAGAAATAATGTCTCCATAAAGTGTACAAGACCATGGCAATACAGTTCTACGGCTGACGGATGAGCCTACACAACCAATAGAAGGCCCACCTATTCTATTTTTAGAATTGTGAGATTCTGAAAGTTGATGCTTGACACGGTTGGCTTGAAAAATCGTTATCGAGTGAAGTTGGTGCAAGTCAAGGTGTCAGATTACCTGCATGTTTTCTTGTTGAGAAGGGATTCATTATTCCAACCACAGAAAATTAGTTGGGCACAAGGAAGGCGTGGCCATAGTAAGTTATAATAGAATGGTTTAAGGTTCCTCCTTGCACCTGGAACTTTGTTGCTTTGTAGTGTAATCTTTGTTTCTTCTGACAACCCATTGGTTCAATGTGAATAAATGTAGTGACATTTTCCCTTTCAGTCTTATGGAGAGTTAGCGTTCATGTTCCTTATGTTTAAGTGGGTAAATGTTGAGATATGACACCATGAGTCTGATATGAGAACCAACAGCGAGCAAAACCTCCACTGACCAAGCTTCTAATGGAATCCCGTAGAATATGAACCAGCTGGGTAGTTTTGTAGCCAATACCATTCTTTCCAGCAAAGGATATTAGAGATTGGGCCATCCGTGTTAATGGATCTACCATCCAAGAATCTACCCGAACTGATATGGGGCCGTAGCTTGAGCCCCCACCCAGATGTGGATTTGATAGAATACTCTTGCTCAAGCAGGTTCCATCTCCTACCCACCCATCGAGTCACTTTCTTATTTGAGGTGGTTTCAGATCTGACGATGAGCACAAACAATCTTTTCCAAGATCTTCTGATTCTCCATAACCACCCTGGAGTCAACATTAACGTTCTCCTTCCCTCCCGATAATAGGATGTCGACAACTGCTAAACAGGCCTCCTGCAAAATGGATGGTGAGACTTCGTTCCAGCCATGGGAGATAATGTTATCACCTCTCTGTACATTTTTTATTTTTTGTTATAAAAGATTTGTCTCCTCTCTGTACATTTGATTCTCTTCTGAGATTAGAATTGGTTTCCTTCTGTGTCACTATTTTCCCTTTGTCCTCCGTCCTCTCTCTCTTGCTCAAGAAGTTTGATGTCCTCTTTTATTTCATGCTGGAGAACCTTCCAGACATATCTGGAGAAACTGGCTGTCAGCTTCCTATTTCCAAGGATACACCCATCCATACTGTCATTGCAATGCTGCCTCTTCAATATGTGCAAATCATACGAAGGCAAAGCCCCCATAATCCGGTTCTCTCCACCAGGATTGCGGTGTCCATATCATTGCTAAATCTTCCAAAGTACGGCAGAATTCTGTGATGTTCCGTTCTTCTGGGAAGATTTTCCATAAAGAATGTGAAGCGATTGCCACCAGTCACTTTAGATTTGAGCTTCATCTTTTGTTGCACACAGTAATCCAGCCATCCTTATTCTTCTTTCTTTGACTCTCTCTCTCTCTTCTCTCTTCTCTCTCTCTCCTCTCCTCTCTCTCTCTCTAAGAAAGTAATGTCTTCCAATTACAATGACTGGAAATCCAAATTTGCTTCTCTCATCTCCATCCTACCTCCATCTTCATCACTGCCTGTCTCCTTCTATCCCTATGTTTTTTTGTCGCAATAAATGACCACTGAGCATTGCATGGCAATAGATGACCACTGAGTCACTGACCATTCCATTATCCAAAGACTCATAACAGCCCACAACTCAATAAAGTAAATCACAATCTTCTTTTTTTGTTCCTTTTCCCCCCCTAAATCACATTTTTTTACCATACTGTTGTTGTGAGTTGCAGTTTCATTTAATTGTGATTGTATCTACGTTTTTACACAAACTGCTGGAAAAGGTCAGCAATCCATTTATGTTGTTCTTGAAATTGTCTTCGCAATGTCCTGATATATTTACTCTTTAGTGTTTTACGTTCTTAGAATTCCCTGTTGGTCCTAGAGTAACCGTTAAGGCTTTAGTGATATTGGGTCCAGTTGAAGTTAATCTTTTACTTATGCCTTGCAGGTCAGCTTGACATTGAATATATCAGCAGACCTACAGTCGATGTTTACATGGAACACAAAACAGGTCTGCCATGGAGAAGTATTGTTTACTGTGATCATGAATTTCTCTGTTCATAGTTCTTGTTAAGTGGGTTTTGGTAGTCACCATTTTACTCTGCATTCCAGCTAGTATTCAGCTTGAATAGTCATCTGATTGATAATATTTTCGAACGGTGGAAAGACGATTTCTTGGCATGAACTCCATTTCCTTACTCCATTGTGATGAGGTTGAATTAGATCATGTTTTACTTTAACATGTACACATTGAATGTTTTGGAGTTTATTACATTTTTGTCAACTTTTTTCATAAATTCTTTATAGATTTTGAGTTAGAAAACAAGTCTAATGGTTGCCAAGTATGCTACCAAGAATGGTCTATGCAGGTCCATATTGTGCTACAAATAAAAGCAGCCACATAAAACATTCAACTGCTTTGAAGTAGTGTTTTAAATAGCAGTAGTGTGTTGCATACATTCAGCCCTCTGTAGCGTGTGGCGTAAGTAGCGTAAGCTACACAATACTTCTATTTTTTTATATATTTAAAAATAGGAAAAATATGATAAATAGTAAGAAAAGAATATATAAAAATGCTTAAAAGATGATTAGTTTTTTCAAGTATTAGCATGTTCAAACAAGTTATTAATGATCATTTATCAAAAGCCAATCCACATATATAAACCAAATAAAATCTTGATCACATCAACAACTTTCTAAGAAAACCACTTTAATTAATAATGTCTAATTGAAATCGCAATTCACAATTCTGAAAAGAAATTAAAATCCCACAGGTTGAGAGTATTAAGTACAAAATACGAAATACAATTATCATTAATAAAAAACCGTAGTGTACGCTACATACGTTATGCACACACTACATACGCTACGACAATACATATGCTAGACGTACGCTACGACCCTTGGAGTGTATGCTTTAGGGATTTACGCTATTTGCTAACGCTACATAGCATCATAGTTACGCTACGCTATTCAAAACATTGCTTTGATGTTTAGAGTTATAATTCAACATTGAAGAAATGAAATCTTCTCTAACTTTTCCTCTAATCAGTTGATTTTTGTTTGAAGGGCTCCAGTTTTGTCAGAGGCAGACATATAGAGCTTAATTCATATTGTGCTATAAATAAAAGCAGCCACGTAAAACATTTAAAGTGTTTTGAACTTTAGAGTTAGTATTTCAGCATTGAAGAAATGAAATCATCTTCGACTCATCCTATAAGTGGTTGATTTAAGGGCCAAGTTATGTTAGAGGCAAGGAAATAGAGGTTAATGCATGAAAGGTTTCATCTGCGACCACAATTTGCAGTGAAACTAATGGTCACTGAGAAAGATGGCCATGAGGAAATGAAGACTTGCTTCACCCTGCATTTTATTGAAATCTTGGTTATAGTTCATGTGATACTTGTTTAAGTTAATATCAAGTTTGCCCCTGGAAAGACCTATAGTGGAACCAATGTTTACTGTATCGTTATCGTGTTATGTATCGGGATTCGGATACGTATCGATTGTATCACGTTAATTTATCGCACTTTTTGGGAAACATGGGGAAACATTGGTAAATTGGTTGAAATTTTCACCATTGGTAAATTGTCGTCATCATTATCACCAGACCCATCACGTGCATTGCTTTTTGTCTCGCTCTCAGTGTCGGATAAGGTCTCGTCACCACGTGTCCCATGTGATAGCGATGCTGCGGGCTGCCCTTGTGACACTGCCTCCTCTATATGTGGCTCTGGTCGCCCATCTTAAATGTCCAGGTCATCTGACTTAAGCCACTTGTAAAGTGGGTCCTCTGTATCCTCTTCAACATATGCATGCTGACCAATCGTCATCAAGTTCAATTGGTTCTCCTGTTCTAATTTTTTTTTCCTTTCTTCTGTACATGGCAGCCTCTTTCATAACTTCATGTTATAGCGGCAGTATACTAGCTTCTAACGTCGCTCGTACCCAAATCTGTTGTGCTTGTTTGTTTGAATGAGAGAGAAGGTACTCTAATTTCTTTTACAGGGTGAGGAGGACACCGTCTGTGCAAGCACACGAATAGCCAATCGATGCAAAGTCTCACAATCATTTCCAAACATAGCCCACCATTCGCCTACGAAATAGATAAATTTTGTACTAGTTTCACATTTACTACTAAAATATGGGAACTAACTTTAAGTTGTAAGAGGTAACTAATGCAACAACTCACATGCCATCATCTGGCTCCTTGCCTTCCGCGCGGCCTTGCACCCAAACATTCCAATAACACCGCGGAATTTAACAATCTATTGATGTCATTTAACATTAAGTGTGAGTATAAAGTTTTTGGTGAAGTTAGAGAAAATGTAAGCGCAAAACATATTTATCTCATTATCAATGCTACTTTTCCTCAAATAGTTGGGTAATAGCTTATAATATAACCTCATGCACAACCCTCTTTAAGGTATTGTCTTCATAAAGTCTATGGTTGTAGTGGTACTTGGGATTCAGGAAGTATATTGAAACCCAATATGGTGCAAACATTCACAAATCAACATAATAAAATAGCCGTACAATAAACTACTGTAGCATACAGACAACAAAAACTAAATCATGAAATTACTTAGTAGCCTGATGAAGTCGGTGCGAAAGGGTCATTTCCCAATAGTTATCAATTATTGCATGTACCCATTTATATGCTTTGAGGATTTTAACCTGGATGGCTTCTCTTAGTAACTGCATGGATGCATACAAGGATCCCATCGACAAATGTCTCATTATCTACTATCCTTAACACTACATATATGGGCTACATTATCTACTCTTTAAGCTACTCTTTTCTTATTTTGATTCCAATCTGTATATTCCCAGTGCTGGAAAGTTCTCGTAGCTCCTCCTACCTGTGTTTTAGGAGGTTATTTAGGGCGATGTAATTTGTGGCGAATCGCATCTGTAACGCCCCAAACTCGGGAACCGGGCTCACAAAATTTCCGATCGCCGAATCCGGCGCCAACAGCCTCCGTAGTACCCCATTCTCGGCTCCCAGTACCCATATACTGGATTTCGATCCTGGAATCATACAAGGAGGATTTTCAACGTGAATTTTTTTGTAAGAAGCATAACCATAAGCATAACCCAGACACAAACAATAACATCATCACCACATATCTACTAATAAAATCATTCGAGTACAATGCTGAAAGGGAAATACACATGAAACAAAAACTCCAAAGCTTGAGCACACGCTACTGTCTCAATGTTGCTGCGACCTAACGTCACCTGCACACAACGGTCGTGCATAAGCTTACAAGAAGCTAAGAGGGTGGTGTAAGTGTGTGCAATGCACGTACCAAGCATATAAACATCAGAGTAAGCGGAAATACTGGCAAGTCCATATAAATATCAGAGTAAATGAAATACTGGCGAGTTCATAAATACCATCAGCCTTATCCAGGCTATGCGATGCAAAGACATAATAAGCTAATGTCATATACTGAGGAAGCAATGTAGGTCGGCTATGCAATGTGGAGACCAGGGTGTCCCAAAACGGTTACGTATCGGTCGTAACGGTCGATACGTAACGGTAACGGTGGTACTCGTTACGCGATACGGGGCCGTATCGGCCGAGTCCCTTTTTTGTACACATAACGGCCGTTACGGGCGTAACGACCGTTATGACCTGTAACGGCGTTACGGGCCTTAAAAAATAGAAAAAAAATAAAAATTTACTTGCCCTTTTTTTTTTTTTTTTCTTTCTTTTCTTCTTCTTCTTCTTCTTCTTCTTCTTCTTCTTCGGGAAGCTGCGGCTTGCGGCTCTGTTGCGGCTGCTGCTGCGGTCGCGGTGGCCTGCTGCTGCTGCTTCTTCTTCTTCTTCTTCTTTCTCTTTCTCTCTCTCTCTCTCTCTCTCTCGCTCTCTCTCTCTGTTTCTTGGTTTCCCTCTCCCTCTCTCGATTTCTCTCCCTCTCTCTCTTCGGTTTCCCTCTCGGTTTCCCTCTCTCCCTCTCTCGGTTTCTCTCCTCTCGGTTTCCCTCTCTCCCTCTCTCAGTTTCCCTTTCTCCACTTTTTTTTTTTTTTTTTTTCGGAGGCGTACCGCGCACCAGCTGGAGGTACGTGTCAGCTAAGACGAGCGCTGACAGCCCTCGAGCTCCGAGTTGTACGAACGGTTCAAAGGAGATCAAAGTTACGTGGGCTCCATAGTGATGTATTTATTATATCTACACCGTTCATCTATTTTTAAATATCATTTTAGAGCATTAGCCAAAAATGAATTGTATCCAAGATCGTCTGGACCACACCAAAAATAGCAGCGAGATGATGATTTTCACCACCGTTAAAAATTCGTAGGCCCACCATAACGTTTATTTTCCATCCAATCTGTTCAAAAGGTCAAAAAGGCCTGAATGAAGAGGAAAACCAAATTTCATATTGATCCAAAAGTTCTGTGATCCCAAAAAGGTTTCAATGGTGGACGTTCAATCCCCCACCCCCACTGCTTTTTGCAGTGTGGTCCACTTGATAATTAGATCTGTATTATTTTTCGTGTCAAGCATTAAGACGAGCTCGTGAAATGAATGGGCGGTTTAGATATAACACATACCTCATGATCTGACCCATGGGACTTGCTTGCGTCAAACGAGTGGACTGGTATGCGTAACGCACGCTGAACAATTTTAATAAAATGTACGCGTGCCCCATGGGTCCCACCACGCTGTATGTATTTTATCCATGCCATCCATCCATTTTGCCACAACATTTTAGGTTATGATTCAAAAAATTAGTAAGATCCAAATCTCAGGTGGGCCACAACATAGGAAATAGTGGTTATAGAATGCTCACCATTAAAATTTTCTTAGGGTCCACTGTAATATTTATTTTCCATCTAACCTGTTAATAGGGTCACACTAACGTGGATGAAGGGAAAACACACATGTCAGCTTGATCTAAAACTTTTGTAGCCTCGATAAAGTTTTAATGATAGTCGTTTAATTATTATTGTTTCTTATGGTGCGATCCACCTGAGCTTCGGATCTGCCTCATTTTTGGGCTCATGCCCTAAAATTATTTGGCAAAATGGATGGACGGTGTGGATATAACACATTCATCACGAGTGGGGTCCAAAAAGCTTTGACACTCGTGTGCTACACTTCACAATCTCAGTCCTACATAATTCGGGCCCTTAAAAAATTGTACACGAGACATGTATTAACTTAAAATTTACCAATTAAATTATGGATTGTAATTGCTAACTCAAAATGTCAAAATCAAATTGTTTGAATAGTTTTAATTGTTAATTTGTGGACGCTTATTTTTAAAAAAGGGCCTTTTGATTTTTTTTCATGATCGCTATCCAATAAATGTCCACCAATTCACAAGTGGGATAATGCCAATAAATTGCATGAATTTGAGGCTGATTTGGGGCATGGATTGGTCCTCCAAGTCAGCCCCAAATTGGCAACGCGATCTACCTGAATTTAATTTCATTTTTAAAAAGAACTATTGGGAGAAATGATATCAAATTGTTAAGTATATAAATTGGATATTTATGAAATTAAATATATAAATTTTTTAGTCAAATTCAGGTTATCTGGTTCATAAATTCATTAGACAGTCCGATACAACTTCTCACCAAAGAGTGGACCGTTACACCACCATAAACATGTTCCAATTTATAAATGAATGCATATTTGGAATATTTAGAATATTCCGGATTTAATCCATATTTTTTCATATTTTTTTGGCAAAAAAAAAATAAAATTGCGCCGTTACGCCCCCGTATCCGTATCGGTTTCGGAGGGCACCGTTATGCCAACCGATACCGATACGGGACACCTTGGTGGAGACGTAGTAAACCAAATGTCATATACTGTGGATGCAATGCAATATGCAAATCCTGATGAGTCCATGAATATCATCAGCCGTATCTAGGGCATGCAATGTAGAAACATAGTAAACCAAATGTCTTATGCCGAGGGTGTAATGCAATATTGGTTTCCGGCCATCTACAATTCATATTTATGATCATGTGGGACCTACATCTAGTGAAAGGAAGGATTCATCTGGTAGCTCTATGTATGGGCTTTAAAAGGTATAAGGCGATCCTCATCGGTTTGGTGTATACAATTTACGGTGATGTACCAAATATGGGTACTTGGAGGAAATGTGCAGGAAACAGTGCGGAATTAGTTTTGGCCCGATCTTGAGTACGTCCCATGATCACAGGGGACCACCTTTCAGTGTCCCATCAGGTGCCCTTGGTTGTACTATATATGTACTTAAAAAACTATAAGCTGGGACCAACTGGTTGTGCACTCGTAATATTTGGTATAGGACCAAACATAAGTACTTCGATTTTCTGCACAACCATGCCTTGCCCCATTTTGGGATCCACTCCCTAATCATGTGGGGTCTGATTTAGCCCGAGTAAAATATTATTTATCTATTCATTGGTATAGGTTAAAGGTTCCAAGTGGTGGCCTACTCATATCTCCAACGTGTGGTCCACTACAGAGGCCCAAAGTTGGTACAAAACACAAATAATCAGACAATTTTCAGCAATGGGGTCTGTCACCACTTAGGGCCCAATTTCCTAACACTTAGGGATCATTCCTGACAAAAAAAGGTGGGACATCCCAGCTCACTTATATAAGGATTAAACATCCCCCAAAGTGGGACCCTTAACTACAGAGTGTGGGGCCCACTACAAGGTGTCAAAGAGGTCTGCATGCAATACAGTCAAGTACTTTGAAAATTTCAACAAACAGAAAGTGCAAAGGAAATGAAATAGATCCAATGGCAAGTGGGGCCCATATGTTAGCAAACCATATGTAAGAGACAAAAATATACATGGGTTTCCAGATTGGATGAACTAATAAAATGCATAAATCATAAGTGATCTCACACCCAAGTGGGTTAATAAGAGGATGAATGTTATGTACAACATATACACATCTAGTAGCATATGAAATATATTAATCAAATTTTTATAATCAGATTCTCTGTTGGAAAATCCGATCCAATGGATGGTTTAGCAATACATCATTTAGGCTGTATATAGATTTCCAACCATACAGAGCCTTGGATCCATCTGGACCATACAAAACAATTTAAGGTTTATCCTTACGGAAGTATCTGTCGATTCAGAACTTTCTAAATTTTATCATGAAAGAATCTGGTCATATGGACCATACATATGATTATTTACTATCTCAAGTAAGTTAAGAACAAATATCAAATGCATCTGACCGTTGGAATCACGGATATCGACCACACAAGAATGGTCATAACAAGCCCCCAAATACATCTTTCGTATAAGGCCAAGATCTCAGCCGTCCAAACTCCGATTGAGGCTTATTATATACCGTTGGAAAGCTGGTTCAATTTTCTACGAATCCAACGGAACGTATATTTTTAATACCTTCATTAAAGGAGTTAAAAATGGGTCTGTTTTAGGCAAATCGGAATCTTGCATGTGCTGCTGGACAGTAGCCAAGTAAACTTGATGTTATGGATGATTGGACCGTTGGATGGCTACGAAATTTGGTCCAGAGTTAGTTCATATTGTGGTTCATATTATTCCTAAGTTTCAACTCTGATCTTAGCATGGTCGATTTTATATGATTTTTTATAACTTGCTATTCAGATACAAAAACAGGATTACATGTGAAGGGTGTGGATATGATGTTCATCATGGTGGACCATACATTAGGAAATCAGGTGGGAAATCCTATTCCCACCCCAAAACCAGGGCCTAGATGGCCTTAAACAAACAACACATCAGTAAACATCATGATGGGGTTCATGGAGGATGGCCCCATCATGGATACATGCATGCAAGTCATGGTGGGCCATTGGCCACACCTAGGGTCAAGATGGGATCCCTACAATTAATTGGTAGGTCCCACTTGTCCCATGCATGGAAATGAAGAAATCTACCCTAAAGAGCACCCACCTCTCTTCTTGCTCCCTAGTATTCCAAAGCTCCTAAGGTGTTTTAATGGTGGAGATGGTGCTTCAATGGTTGGATTGGTTGGGATTTGCTAAGAAGAGGGCTGGCGTGATGGGTTCTTTCTCTCCTTGCGTGGACGTCCAAGGTCTCCTTGTGTTGCAAATGACGAAGATGGGAGAGAATGAGAGGGAGTGAGAGAGGTATAGGGAAGTCATCGTGGCGTGTAAGAGGTAATCATGGCATTGTAAGAAGGCATGGGCAAACTAGTCATAATTGCTTGTAAGACATGGGGGCTAGGGTGATGTCATCCTAGGCTAGGTAGGCTAGGATGATGTCATAGTCATGATGCTAGTAGAGATTCTTCTCTACCTGGAATCTATGGTCCCGCAACACGCAGTCTATGGTCGAGATTATGTGCGGGTCATAACTCCTAGTTTAGGTATCGTATTGGCACACGAGACGCGGCTTTGGAACTGCGGTGACGACGCAGTCGTAATGGTACAGGTTACGGGTCGAGTCGACTCAAGTCCACAGGATGCGTCTTAAGGTCGCTCGCAAACGTTGTCTACAGGTCGCGAGTCGCCGGTATTCGACAGGGATGATCGCGGGAGTCTAAGGAACAATATGATACTAGGGTACGGGCCTTACAGCTCTCCCCTCATAAAACTTTTGTCCTCGAAATTTGCACTATCACGTGACTCGACCTAAAACCTGTACAATTGTAAGCGCGCCATCGCCGCGGTTCCAACGCCGCGTCTCGCGCGCCAATACGATACCTAGACTAGGAGTTACGACCCGCGCATTATCTCGGCCATAGACTGCGTGTTGCGGGACCATAGATTCCAGGTAGAGAAGAATCTCTACTAGCCATCATGACTATGACATCATCCTAGCCTACCTAGTGTAGGATGACATCACCCTAGCCCCCATGCCTTACAAGCAATGATGACTAGCTTGCCCATGCCTTCTTACAATGCCATGATTACCTCTTACACCCCATGATGACTTCCCTATACCTCTCTCTCCCCCTCCCATTCTCTTCCATCTTCCTCATTTGCAACCCAAGGAGACCTTGGACGTCCAAGCAAGGAGAGAAAGAACCCATCATGCCAGCCCTCTTCTTAGCAAATCCCACCCAATCCAACCATTGAAGCACCATCTCCACCATTAAAGAAGCACCTTAGAAGCTTTGGAATACTAGGGAGCAAGAAGAGGAGAGGTGGGTGCTCTTTAGGGTAGATTTCTTCATTTTCATGCATGGGACAAGTGGGACCTACCAATTAATGGTAGGGATCCCATCTTGGACCCTAGGTGTGGCCAATGGCCCACCATGACTTGCACGCATGTATCCATAATGGGGCCATCCTCCATGGACCCCATCATGATGTTTACTGATGTGCTGTTTGTTTAAGGCCATCTAGGCCCTGGTTTTGTTGTGGGAATAGGATTTCCCACCTGATTTCCTAATGTATGGTCCACCATGATGAACATCATATCCACACCCTTCACATGTAATCCTGTTTTTTGTATCTGGACATCAAGTTATAAAAATCATATAAAATCGACCATGCTAAGATCAGAGTTGAAACTTGGGAATAATATGAACCACAATATGAACGAACTCTAGACCAAATTTCGTAGCCATCCAATGGTCCAATCATCCGTAACATCAGGTTTACTTGGCTGTTGTCCAGCAGCACATGCAGGATTCCGATTTGCCTAAAACGGACCCATTTTTAACTCTTTTAATGAAGGTATTAAAAATATACGTTCTGTTGGATTTGTAGAAAATTGAACCAGCTTTCCAACGGTATATAATAAGCCTCAATCGGAGTTTGGACGGCTGAGATCTTGGCCTTATACGAAAGATGTATTTGGGGGCTTGTTACGACCATTCTTGTGTGGTCGATATCCGTGATTCCAACGGTTAGATGCATTTGATATTTGTTCTTAACTTACTTGAGATAGTAAATAATCATATGTATGGTCCCTATGATCAGATTCTTTCATGACAAAATTTAGAAAGTTTTGAACCGACAGATACTTCCGTAAGGATAAACGGTAAATTGTTTTGTATGGTCCAGATGGATCCAAGGCTCTGTATGGTTGGAAATCTATATACAGCCTAAATGATGTATTACTAAACCATCCATTGGATCGGATTTTCCAATAGAGAATCTGATTATAAAAATTTGATTAATATATTTCATGTGCTACTAGATTGTATATGTTGTACATAACATTCATCCTCTTATTAACCCACTTGGGCATGGGATCACTTGTAATTTATGCATTTTATTAGTTCATCCAATTTGGAAACCCATGTATATTTTTGTGTCTTTTATCTATATGGTTTGCTAGCATGTGGGCCCCATTTACCATTGGATCTATTTCATTTCCTTTGCACTTTCTGTTTGCTGAAATTTTCAAAGTACTTGACTGTATTACATGTAGGCCTCTTTGACACCTTGTAGTAAGCCCCACACTCTGTAGTTAAGGGTCCCACTTTGGGGGATGTTTAATCCTTATATAAGTGAGCTGGGATGTCCCACCTTTTTTTGTCAGGAATGATCCCTAAGTGTTTGAAAATTGGGCCCTAAGTTGTGACATACCCCATTGCTGAAAATTGTCTGATTATTTGTGTTTTGTACCAACTTTGGGCCTCTGTAGTGGACCACACGTTGCAGATATGAGTAGGCCACCACTTGGAACCTTTAACCTATACCAATAAATAGATAAATAATATTTTACTAAGGCTAAATCAGACCCCACATGATTAGGGAGTGGATCCCAAAATGGGGCAAGGCATGGTTGTGCAGAAAATCAAAGTACCTATGTTTGGCCTTATACCAAATATTACGTGTGCACAACCAGTTGGTCCCAGCTTATAGTTTTTGAAGTACATATATAGTACAACCAAGGGCACCCCTGTGATCATGGGACGTACTCAAGATCGGGCCAAAACTAATTCCGCACTGTGTTTCCTGCACATTTCCTCCAAGTACCCATATTTGGGACATCACCATAAATTGTATACACCAAACCGATGAGGATCGCCTTATACCTTTTAAAGCCCATACATAGAGTTACGAGATGGATCCTTCCTTTCACCAGATGTGGGTCCCACGTGATCATAAATATGAATTGTAGATGGCCAGAAACCAATATTGCATTGCACCCTTAGCATAAGACATTTGGTTTATTATGTTTCTGCATTGCATGCCCTAGATACGGCTGACGGTATTCATGGACTCGTCAGGATTTGCATATCGCATTGCATCCACAGTATATGACATTTGGCTTACCACGTCTCCGCATTGCATAGCCGACCTACATTGCTTCCTCGGTATATGGCATTGGCTTATTATGTCTCTGCATCGCATAGCCTGGATAAAGCTGATGGTATTTATGGACTCACCAGTATTTCCGCTTACTTTGATATTTATATGGACTTGCTAGTATTTCCGCTTACTTTGATATTTATATGCTTGGCATGTGCATTGCACACACTTACACCACCCTCTTAGCTTCTTGTAAGCTGATGCACGACCGTTGCGTGTAGGTGATGTTAGGTCACAACAACATTGAGACAGGAGCGTGTGCTAGAGCTTTGGAGTTTTTGTTTCATGTGTATTTTCTTTTCAGCATTGTACTCGAATGATTTTATTAGTGAATATGTGGTGATGATGTTATTATTTGTGTCTGGGTTATGCTTCTTACAAAAAAATTCACGTTGAAAATCCTCCTTGTAGGATCCTAGGATCGGAATCCAGTATATGGGTACTGGGAGCCGAGAATGGGGGTACTACGGAGGCTGTCGCCGCCGGATTCGGCGATTGAGAATTTTGTGAGCCCGGTTCCCGAGTTTGGGGCGCGACAACATCGCCCTAGGCCGCACCATATCCTTACCACACCTTGTGCACATCTTGGATAGTAACTAGGTATGGTTGTAGATGAAATTTGTGATCAATTGTGCATCAGTGACAACAATCTTCACTGAAGGCCTCTATCGCCTCCAACATGAGATCTATGCAACGGGTTGCATAGGGGTTCTAGTACATATGGTACTTTTTCATTATCGTCTTCCCCGCCTTAAAAATTCGCTCCCATTGTCTTAACGTATTGCACGATGTTTTTCTTGCTCACGTCCTTCATGGCATCATGCATCGGCCCATATATGTAATCTAAAAATTTGATCTTATTGCTAGCATCTATGGATTTTAAGAAAACCATTCGTCCCCTACAATGGAAAATAAAATTTATGTCCAACATCCTCGTTGGTCCGGTCCACCCGTCATACATCACAATGTAGCCGTACATCTCCCGCGACTGACGAAACCCATCCACATAACGCTGCATTTCATCATACTCTTCATCTAAATAATTGCCCATTATTTCACGTGGCGTGTATGGCACCACACCCTCACTCCTATGCTACAAGTCACTGATTATAATCTTGAAGTGTGGGCTCGCTGCTGCATTCGCAAGGATGTGATCATAAATAAAAAGCTTTGTATTGAACTTTTCCACATTCTTCCTTACATCCCCTCCACTAAACATTTCCTTCAGTTTCTTCTACGTTCCCTCAGCCTCATTGTACATCCTTAGATATGAAGTTAGATCCGATACTTGCATGCTATTGCTGTGGCCCAGACCCTATATCCATTCTCTTCTACTATCCCCTCCACCCCTCCCTCGAACTGCCCGTTGCTCCATTACCCCCTTCGCCACTACCCCTGCCCTGCTCCCCCTTGCTCCACTCCCTACACCACGCTCATGTATAGACCCCTCAAATGTGGGCCTACTCGCCTCCCACTACCTCTGTTGATCCATCTTCCAGTGATCCTGTAAAGACTCTTCAACAGCTCGTCTATAATAAGGAACGTCCTCCTCATCCAAATTCACTACATCATGTCAATGGTTTCTCTTGTTCCAGTGAAAGAAAAAAGTTCTGTGCTGCCTATAACATCGCTGGGTTTAGAAGATCCTGGCCTTCATACAAACCAGTTGGTTTCTCTTGTTCTAGTGAAAGAGAAAAGCCTTGTAATTTGGTTTCTCTTATTCATGCAAACAATTGACATGATAGATCAGCTGCGGGTGTGGAATGCCTATAACATTGCCGGGTTTAGAAGATTATAGCCTCCCAATATTATGCCACTTACATGAATTGTTGTTGTTGATATCCCTACGAAAATCCTTGTAAGCAACAGAAATGGAAAAGAAAACTCATTTTCATTGCAGTGCAACTTGTTTACCTAACAACAGAAATAACTTCTCATTTCTAGGCATTTCCTGGAAATGTCTGTTTCGTAAATTTTTGATTTCTGTATGGTCATTTTCTCGGTCCCAAACAGGCCCTTAGGCTGGAAAAATGACTTCTTCAGTCTCATGTCCTTTAGATGAAATAAATTGATTCCATATCTCAACCAATATTTGTTCTTTACATACTGCAGGTATTCGTTTTTGTAGCAGCTGAGTATGAGACCCCACAGAATTCTCTGAATCAGGTGATCTTTGATACATCCACCTTTGATCTGTTGTTATGTTTCTCTTTTAGTTTGTAAGCAAGGGACAGGAACCTGGATTATTGCTGCATAATTTGACTCCATACAACTAGGTTGCCAGATATCGATTAAAACAGTATAAAGAATGGAAGATGCAATTAAATCTGCTTCCATTTACAATGTTTGAATACTAAAGATTTTTTAAAAAATAAATCTTTTCTTCATATTTGGATCAACATGGACATTGAAAAAGCTTTTCATTCACATGTTTTCCACCACATATGGAGACCTATTCTTAATATATTTGACGTCTGTCGCCAGGCATTTGTTCTTCCAAATATTATATTCACTTTCTAAATGACCAATGAGGAAAAGGAATATTGACTTCAACTGGACAGTCATGCATTGTTCTTCTCACCCTCTTATTTATTTATTTATTTATTATTATTATTATTTTAAATCCTTTTTCTATAGATTACCTTCTCATCCTTATATGCCAATATTTTTCATTCCGAGTTCTAAATCTCTAAAGATCTTCATATTAGTAATTTCATCTGTTGGTCATGTTGGAAATATATTGTCTAGTCAACTTATTTGGCATTGGATGCTAGAGACTTTTTTTTTTTGCAAGTTTCCTTTTCGGGGTAATGCATCATCATTAAGCTAGGGCCTGTTTGGATTACCAATTATCATGATAATGTAAAGGAAAAGTGCCATCATTATGATTTTACCACTACCAAACCAAACATGAAAATCGTCAGTCAAATGCAGATGTTTTCCAGATTACGGGTAAAGGAATTTGTGATCATTGCACTTTTTCATGACATTACTGGAGAAATCTCAAATCCAAACAGTGACATTAGTGTATGGATGTGATGATTTGATATTAAAGTAATGGAATAGTGCCATCATTACGATTTTATCGCAGATAAATCAAACACGGCAATTGATGGTCAAATGCAGATGTTGTCAGTAGACAGGTAAAGCAATTTGTAATCATTGCGTTTTTCCTTTAGGTCACTGTGATAACTGCTAATCCAAACAGGCCCTAAAGTGCAATATTAGTCATTTATCGTGTTAGCATGTGAGTGGTGTTTGTTCTGCATGCATCAATGGGCTGCCTGGTATTCCCTGTAGCCAACTATTCAATGTCCTACTTTTGGTCTTATGGTGAACATTTCTGTGCTTTTGGACTTAACGGCATGTCAACTTCTCCTCTATGACCCTACCTTGCTTGTTCACCCATTGGAATGTGCGTGTAATAGTTAGTGTAGGGTTTAATTTTGGATGGGATCGTGCTGGCATGTGTGTTGTCAATGTGGGCCATTTTCATGACTTTTCCAAGAGCCTGGGTAAAAGAGGAAGGTTTATGTCTGGTGGAAAGCTGATGATAAATGTTTGCGAATCTACCATTAAAAGATGACACCTGATGATATCAAGGTTGACATATGATCATCTTAATTCGTTGCTAACTTATGATATTGTCATCAATGCAATGCATGGCTGGCTTATTGTCATCACCATCGTCGTTACAACCATTCTCCCAGCAATTTGGGATCGGCTATGCAAAATTGCAAATCATGTTTCACCAATTAATTAGAAATAGGAATTCTCATGATTGCTTGGCAAAAGTTTCATGACCTGCTCCTACCTGACATTTTCCCTCTGGTTGAATACTTCTTGGTTTCAATTCTTTTCATGGAGATGGATGTTGGTTTTTTGATGTTCTCATCGATTTATGATCCTAATCATCTGGATAATCGCAAGGAATTGTGGGAGGAACACTATGGCATTGGATCAAGATGGAATACTTTATGGTATGTGGGAAGGGATTTAACATTTATTGGTTCTTCTTCTAGGAAAGGAGGGGAAGCGGAGTTATGAGCGATATTAGGAGTTTCTCAGAATCAGCTGATAGAAAGGAGATGTGTGACCTTCCCATGAGTTTACATGGTGTAACAGGAAAACCCAACTATGTCCAAACTTGATAGATTCTTAGTTTTGATTGGCTAGGAGGTAAATTGTCCTGGGATTCTTATGTCTGGTCCTTTTGGTCTAATGTAGAACCATTTCCTTTTTTTTAGTGGTCCTAGGTCCTTGGGCCATTCCGTCTTGAATTGATGTGGTTTGAAGAGAAAGGGTTCAAAGAGAATTTAATTAAAATCCTATTTTAGCCTTTAAAAAGAAAGGGTTCAAAGTGAAGGTGAAAGGGTGGTGTTGGTTGGAGGGTGGGCTGGCTATAAATTGATGCAAAAAGTGAAGAGTTAGAAGGCTTGGTTAAAGAGTGGAAGAAGGAATTCTTTTACTCACTAGCAATGTTGTCAAATCGCATATGTGATTGCATGCGATCAGCATATGCTGTTCGCATATGCGATCGCACAATCGCATATGCCATGGCATATATTTTTTTTTTTCAAAAAAAAAAAAAAAATTTTTTTTTTTCAAAAAAAAATAATAAATCTAAATGTTGAGAAGAGGGGTCAGGTAATGGCCATGGGTTTTGGGACAGGTCAGGTGCATCATCATTAAAGTTCATGTGAGGGTTAGGGGGAGGTCCATGAAATAGTACAAGATCTTCCACATTAAATGTGGAATTGATACCCATGTTAGGTGGAAGATCCATCAAGTAAGCATTCGAACCCAATCTTTTTAAGATTTTATATTGTCCAGTGTTACGGGCTTGTAATTTTTTTATGGTTCTCTGTGGAAACCTTTTTCGATGTATTTTAATCATGACTTCATCACCCATAACAAACTCTTTAAATCTATGGTGTGAGTTAGCAATACTTTTGTATGTTTCATTACTTATATTGATTCTTTTTCTAATCTTCACATGCAAGTCATGCATATGTTATGTAGATGCATGTGCAGACTCTGAAGGCCTATGGAACAAAGACACGGGTATACAATCTATAGGGGTCCTAGGCTCATCTACTTGTCTTTCCAAATCCACTTCCTCCTCAGGACTCACTTGATCGTGATGAAGGTTTGGTAGAGTCAATGCGTGAATGTCCCACACGGGCGTAAGCTCATCCGATTTGTCCTCTGGAATAATAACATGGGACTCCTCCAATACCGGACTCACCTTAATGGTAACTCTGCACTACCCTCGGGTGTAACCTCAGGTGACATCTCCATAATAACTTTAGGTGTGACCTCACTTGCCACGTGGGCATACAACATCAAATTAATTTAAATCTCTCTTTCAGACTCTTTGGCATTAACTATAGGAAGAGACTCAAGTTGGAGTTTCGTCACTCCTTCAGGACCACGTTTCTTGACGTCCTCCTTTTCCGAGGTTCTTTTTGGTAGGAGAGGCTTTAAGACAATCCTTTTGCCTCCATATAGAAACGAACACGTATTCGAGCGATCGAACAGTGTTGCGTCCCTATCATACAACCAAGGCCTGCCCAAAATGATGTGGCCTATATCCATAGGCAAAACATCACACCACAACGTGTCCGTATAGGAACCAAATCGGATGGGAATTGGACAATGCTGAGAAACCAGAATCAAAGATGCGTCAACCCATGAGACTCGATAGGGCTAAGGGTGAGGTACGGCTAGCATACCTAAGCAGCCACGATGCTAGCAGAGACCACATTGATGCAACTGCCACTATCAATGATCGCCTTGCAATTTTTGCCACCACACTTGGCATAAGTATGGAAAATTGAATTCCTGCGCCAATCATCACTTCCTACAATCTGGCTTAAGGCGCAACTAATAATTGCAATTGACACAATCTCAATTTGATCCCGACATGTGATTGGACATCTCCCTAGTGTCGGGGTTCACCTGAAGGGAGGCTTCAAGCTGATTGACACACGCATTGATCACTGTCAATTGAGTTGCGGTGGTCCTATTGTACGCTTCAATAGCTGTCAGACGGTTGTTGATAACATTAAGGGCATCGACACTCTGCTCTAGATTCATAGTGGGATGTAGACCAAAACCATGTCTAGAACGAGTGGCCATACACAAGGTAACTTTTAGGGGAAAACCTAAATCCTAGTGTAATGTTATGACAAACACAAAATCAACCTAGAAATCAAGTTGGACACATTAGAGACACTAATCCGAAAATTCAGCAAGAGTGTAATCTGAAAATTACAAATTGAAAATTCAGTAATGTGACAACCAAGGTGTTCCGTTGCGGTATCGGTGGGCGTAACGGTGCCCACCATTACCGATAGGGGTGTACATAGAGTCGAACCGAGTCGAGCTGGCCTCAGCTCGACTCGGCTCAAACACTGGCTGACCTCAGCTCGAACTCGGCTCGGCTCGGTCCTCGAGCCTGACTGGCCAGCTCGGCTCGGTTCGGTCAGTAGCTCGGGCCGAGTTCGAGCCAAGATCGAGCCGAGTTCGCCATTGAAGCATTTCCACAAACACCTAAACTGCAACTTCAAAAACCCACTGTTTTATAAACAGAGGCAATGGTTTTACATGTGTTTTATCAAATACCTTCTAAGTAACATAAAAACCCAAAAAAAGAAGAGAGAAAAAGGTATTTGTTTAATGTACATACCTTGCTTGCCACCGGCCAAACCTTCCTTGCCACTAGCCAAACCTTCCTTGCCACCAGCCACATCTCGTTGATGTGTTGAGTCATTTTATCAAACAGTTGGTGAGCAACATCAATGGCAAAGTAACAGAGTCGCCAAACTGGTTCGATTTGAGTTCGATTCGATCCAAGTCGAGTTGAGCTGGGGCCTGCTCGAACTCATTTTCGAGCTCAAAAAATCAGCTCGACTCGGCTCGAACTCAGCTTCGAACTGAGTCGAATCGAGCTTTTTCGAGTCGAGTCGAGCGAGCTAACCGAGCTAGCTCGGTTTGTGTACACCCCTAGTTACCGATACGGATACGCCCCGTATCGGCCGATATGGGGGGGCCTGTAACGGTGCAATTTTTTTTTTTTTTTTCTTAAAAAAATTATGGAAAAATATCCATTAAATCCGGAATATTCTAAATATTCCAAATATGCATCATTTATAATTCAGAACATGTTTATGGTGGTGTAACGGTCCACTCTTTGCTGAGAAGTTGTATCAGACTATTTGATGAATTTATGAACCAGACAACCTGGATTTGATTGCAAAACTCATATATATATAATATATATATATATATATATATATATATATATATATAATATATATATTATATATATATATATATAAAAAAAAATTTTCTAACTATCTAATATCAATGATAGATATATTAGAATGAATATAATATCAAAATATCTTACATGTGTAGGTGTTTGCAATTATTTTTCATAATTTATTCTATATTGATTTATTAACATACTTGAGGAGGAGTGAGGTCTCTACTCTAGAGTTAAGACTAGAGTTCAGACTTGCATAAATTACAATGTTCATTCTATTTTAAAGTCTTCATTCTTCAACATGTCAGAGACTTCTCCTATCCTGTGGCTGTGATTCCTGTCTTGTCATCCTCAAGTCAAGAATATAAAAAATAAAAAATAGTAGTTTCTGATATACTCCCCTGCAACTTGATTAAGGATTACTTGATTGGTTGTCAGGGGAGTTATTTTAAATAGAAGTTCGGTAGTGTCAAGTGTGTGCTTGCTTGCTGAATGTGTGGGTAATAGACTAATGGGTATATAGCAATAGTACTGCTGCAATACTTACCTTAATACAAATATATACTTACAATTACCATAATAAAATTCACAAGTCACCACCAAAATGAAAATATGCTTTTTTGTGGTTGTTCAACCTCCACATTATTGTCATCGTCATCATCAGGCTGCTGGTGTCCAATAGGTGGAGGTGCTACATATCCATAATATCCAGTGCCAGAAGGAAATACTAGGTCAACGAAACCAGAGGATGAGTGATCCCGACTAGGCAACGACTCCGGCCTCGAGTAAGGATATTTACCAGTGCTCGTCGAATAGCCATACTAATGCCCGTACTCAGGCGGTTGAGAATCTTGAAATTGAGTGTCTGTGATGAGTAACTCGGATTTGGAATTGTATATCTATAATCATATGGATATGGATCGGGAGGACTTCTCCAAAATGAATGTGATGGAACAGGCTCAGTATAAGTATAACCATCATAATCCAATTGGCCATAAAAATATCCATCATAATGCCCAGGACCATGTGCCTACTGATGTTCCGGACCTCCCGGACCCGGTGCGCCACTAGACCTACCCTCTTGCTAGCTGTATCGTGACTCAGTACACTGATAAGTCCGACCTCGTGTATTAGCTTGTCGATGTTCATCGGCCTCGCAATCTGTAGACGGCTGTATGATGTGCTGAGCAACACCAGAAGTGCCAGCACAGGGGCAGGGGCGTCATCACCATCATCTGACTCGGTCGGGCTGTTTATACTACTCGTACTCTTCCGTTGATCTTGAGCCGTACTTTGCATAAAAGCTGCCCCTCTTTCTGGGTCCAACACAGCTGCACGACTCTCTTGTTGTGCTATGCGTATTAGTGGGCCATCAATTTCCAATTCTTCACTATTCTCTTCAATATGCTTTTTCCTTGTTTCCAACCAGGGTAGAAGCGAGTCCTCCTCATCATAAATATTGTCCAAGTTTATTAGACAGTAGTTTGTATCATCGGCACCTGTAATGCTCCTATGATGTCGTTGCATTCTTAGCCTCATGTTGTAGTGCATGAAGACAAGTCTATCCAACATCCTAGTCTGCAATCTATTCCTATTCTTTGAATGAATAAGTGCAAAACAACTCTAATTCCTTTCGCAGCTAAAAGAAGATGTTGTTTGGCTCAAAATTTTTGCTAAAATTTTTTAGATAGCCTTCGTACTCTCTCTGAAATTCATCCACCATTCGGCTGATTGCAACCTAGATATTGCATGTTGTGCAAGAGCATCTCTAAAGCTACCCAGGCGATTTCCAAATGCATCTAATTCATTCAACGCCTTTATTTGTATATCTAAGTCAGACTCTAATTTCTTTATCACATTCTTTAGCCCGACACAAACTTCATTATCTGCAAGAAATGATTGGGCATATTGTACCTAGGATTTAAGTAGTAACGTGCTGTATGAAGATCGTGATGGAGTTGTGTTGTTCATCTCTTGTCGATCATCTTCCAATAAGACTCCCAGTTTATACAATCACATTGAATTGCCAACTTCGCCTTATCCATGACATCGAATAGGAAGCTCATGGTAGGTGCTTCGTCGGTTTCAACAAGACGGAGTATCCTTATTATTGACTCCATCACCTTTAGGATCGACTTGACCCTCTTACAATATTTGTTGTCCCGTATGGTGTTCACAACTTCAACCAGTGTCCCTGATGTCTTCTGTCCATGTTTTGTGTTGAGCCAATCTCGGAAAGCGAACATCTCACTCAACTCTCCCCTATGCTGGTGTAAAACTCTGTGCTATAAAGTTTGTTGCCAATCTAGTCGCCGTAGGCCTCAACAACTCTCATCTCTTCGCGAACTTCCTCATTATTGCGACTATTTGATTATGGTTGTAAATAAACGTCGTCACTTCACTTCTCTTGCCCTTTGGACCATTTCCTTAACACTCTTATTCTTCTCAATATCTTCCAATATAAGATCAATACAATGGGCAACACAAGGTGACCAAAAAATATGTGGTCTCTTCTTCATCAACTTATGTCCTGCAAGCTTATATGATGCTTCATTATCTATCACATTCTGCACCACATTCTCCTCTACAATCTCATCCACAACTCTATCCATTAGTCCAAAAGTATAATCAGAATTTTTTGTAACGGCTGAGGCATCAATTAACTTTTGGTATACAGTTCCCAAGTCGCAGTACACCATGAAGTTGATCATGCTGCATCTGGTTAGGCCAGTCCAACCATCGCACATGATCATGCATCCTCTGGCCTACCATACAGGTTTAAAGGTAGCCGTGTATGCTTTCACATCCGCATACTCTGCATCTGTCCATTTCCTCCTAATCTCCCTAGCCGTGGGAGCTTTAATTCCTTCACCTGCTTCTACTGCTGCATCAATTATCACCTGCCAATATGGAGAATTGGCCGCGTTAGGAGGTATGTTAGTATGTATAAATAACTTTGCTATTTCTCTACCTAGCTTTTAAACGGAAGTTTTACTCCACGTTTGTTTTATCTTCTTTTGTTTAGTTGATTCTTTCCTAAATAGGATTGGATCAATAGAGGGTCTCTTGGGCTCATTTACTTCTTCATCCAAATGTATAGGGGCATCACGTGAAGATGACTCTCGTCGGCTCCCAAACATACATCGTAACCTACCAAACCTACCCCCACCCCCACTTGCAAAAGTAGTCACACTCCCAGTTGCACCCCGCCCCCCGGTATCACATATTAACTCACTCGCGCCAAACATGCAGTGACATTCTTCCTCTTCATGTGCAAGACGCAAGCTCTCTCTTAGCTATAGTTTTCCCAATCTGAATCTTCATCAGAATTAATAATATCTTCATTACAAACGCCCATATATTCAGGACCAAACACCTCACATTGGGCCGCATCCAAAATCTCGTCTTCTTCTGTCCAGCAACACGTTTACCCTTCGACTCATCTAAACTGGCTTGCATTAAAATCACTCTCTTTTGGTACTCTAGTACATCCCGCAACTTGACCCTTTCGATGTGTCAAATGTTGTTTGAGACGCGTAATTCCACCTGTTATTAGTCTCTCATAATAGTTGCGCTTCATTTGGTGCCTATTACCACCAACCCTCTGACAATGTTGTCATCCAATATCCTTACTTGTTGGCCAGACCCAGACATTTCCTTAGGTAGATATGACCTATGTCTATGTGAGATTGTGAGTCTACTCAATTCTCTAAATTTATATACAGTTTTTTCTTTTTATAGGAGAATGAATTTATTAATTTAAATCTCGAAACCTAATGTAAATAGATTAATAACAGAAAGTTCAAACTTTTGAATCTAATCAATAAAGATGATTTTATGTTCTAAATCCTAAGAAGCTCTAAAACCTGTCCAAAATAAGAAAATATAAACATAAAGTCACTAATTCGAAAATAGAAAAAAAATTTAAAAATATTAAAATCACCACCATAATCTATTAAATGAACATTAATATGTTCTACTATGATTAACACATAATATTCTACCATTAAAACAACAATACATTGAATAAAAAATGATTTTTAGTAATTTTTAAAAATTGGCCAAAATAGTCCGAAAATAGAAAATAATTCAAAATCACTACCATAATCTATTAAATGAACATTAGAATGTTCTACTATGATTAACATGTAATATTCTACCATTAAAACAACAATATATTGAATAAAAAATATTTTTTCGTAATTTTTAAAAAATGGCCAAAAATAGTCTGAAAATAGAAAAAAATTTAAAAAATATAAAATCACCACCATAATATGTTAAATGAACATTAATATGTTCTACTATGATTAACACATAATATTCTACCATTAAAACCACACTACATTGAATAAAAAATGATTTTTTGTAATGTTTAAAAATTGGCCGAAAATAGAAAAAAATTAAAAAAATATAAAATCACTACGACAATCTGTTAAATGAACATTAATATGTTCTACTATGATTAACACATAATATTCTACCATTAAAACAACAATACATTGAATAAAAAATGATTTTTCATATTTTTTAAAAATTGGCCCAAAATAGAAAAAAATTTTAAAAAAATATTAAATCACTGCTATAATCTGTTAAATGAAATTAATATGTTCTACTATGATTAACACATCATATTCTACCATTAAAACAACAATACATTGAATAAAAAATGATTTTTCGTAATTTTTAAAAATTGGCCGAAAATAGTCTGAAAATATAAAAAATTAAAAAAATATAAAATCACCACCTTAATCTGTTAAACGAATATTAATATGTTCTACTATGATTAACACATCATATTCTACCATTAAAACATCAATACATTGAATAAAAAATGAATTTTAGTAATTTTTAAAAATTGGCCGAAAATAGAAAAAAAATTAAAAAATTATATAAAACCACTACTATAATATGTTAAATGAACATTAAAATGTTCTACTATGAGTAACACATAATATTCTACCATTAAAACAATAATACATTGAACAAAAAATGATTTTTCATATTTTTTTAAAAATTGGCTGAAAATAGCTTGGAATCAAGAAAATCCTTAATATAACTTATTTTGATCCTTAATTTCGAGCTAAGGGTGGTCGGAATTTGCAATAGAATGGTTTAGGAAGAGAAAAATATTAACAAATGTGAAAATTGGAGCTTAAAAGAAAAAAAAAAAGAGACGTTTTCTGACCGTTATGCCCTGACCGTTACTGGGCAGCGTAATGGCCGTTACGGGGGTGTTACGACCCCGTAACGGTCACAACCGTTACTGTTACGTATCGGCCGTTACGGCTGATACGTAACCGATTCGGCACATCTTAGTGACAACGTGCGATTACTATGCTGAAATTGCAGCAATGGTATAAGTGGAAACGCTAGCTGAAAATTCAGCAATAGGATACGTCAAAAATAAAATAAAATTTTAGCAATTTGATCTTATATGCAATGCATGCTCTACTAACCTTAGATATGACTCTAACCTAGATGTAACACGAAAATCCTATGCAAAACCTGTCTCTGATACCAAATTTGATGCAGGACACATGATTTAATGCTAGCATGCAACGTGAAGATTATGAAAGAGTCCATAAAGTAATTTAATTAACAAAAGATGCTAACTCACCAAGTAATTAAGAGTAAATAATAGGAAATAAAATCTTATTTAACCTAAATCATATGCCCACATGCTAAGAAATCACATAAATCAATTAAAACTAGGCCCGATGGAAGGATAGAACTTCCAATTTAGCATAGGAACGTTCCACACTCAGGAGACATATTTTTAGGTTTCATGATTAGGGTTAGGAAGGGGAAAATATGAAATTTGGAAAATTAGAGTTCATAGGAATTGAAGATTTTGGAATTAAGGTTTTTAGGAGTTGGGAAAAATAGGAAATTGAAGATCTGGGGTTTAGAAGGTTGTAATGGAAGGGAAAAGAGGAAGACAAGAAAAGAAGAAGGATGCTTTTCAAAGAAGAGTAAGAGGAAGGATGTACCTTGGGAAATCTACTACTAAACAAGTTTCTACCACTCCACAATTTCAATTAGAAGGGAGACCCTAGAAAATAAGGAGGAAAATTCCTTCACACAAGAGCGCTCTCCTTTTTTTTTTTTCCTTCTCAAATCTCCACTAGGGTTGGAACTCTACCCCCCCGGTGCTTTTATAATTAGAAATTCAGAATTAAAAATCCAGCATAATTACAACTATGTCACTCAAGGGAAGTGGCTCGTCATGCAAAATAAGAAAACTAAAACATTTATTATCAATCTAAACCATCAAATAAATCCTTAAAAAAAAAAAAAAACATAAAGAAAGCAAAATCAGAGTCCAATGGGCTTAGATCGAAAAGATCTAGTGGCCTGATGGCCAGATCGACAAGATCCAACGGTTGGATCAACACGAAATAGAAATTTATGATTAAAATGATCTCCTAAGTAGCCCACATGCTTCATCTCAAAGTGGGGTCTTCTTGATGCATGTCCAATGCATGTGGGGTCTTCAAAATGGCTTGGCGGGCCCCTTCTGGAACTCGTCTCCCATCCACAAAGAAAGCTGCGCTGATGTGGGTGGTCATCTCCGTCTCTGGTACACCCGAGTAGGTCCTTTGATGTCCCCATCAATATGCATCACAATCCATGCTAACATTTGAAAAACAAAGTTAGTTTGGATTTTGTCACGTTTGAGTTTTGGCCCATCCCCTTATTTGTCGAGATTTTTCCCCCAAATTAAAGCATTGATTCAACAAAAACTAGGAGTGTTCGAAATCGGCAACAAAATGAAGTCCCTAAAAAAATCCCACAAAAAACGATATCTTTTTCTATTTTTGGTATTTCCCCCCAAATTTCTTGCGAATTTCCAGTGTTTTGCGGAAGTACCGGCAATATTATCGTCAGTATTGCTGCTACCAGGGAACTTTTATACTGTCCAGAGACCAAATTATTATTGGTATCACCAAAATATTGCGATGATGTAGAAATTATCAAGGATATTTTGAAAATTTTTATTATCTTGGGTTTTCAGTATTGCTTGCCCGACGATATTGTTAATATTATCGATGTTCTTGATAATATTACCGATATTTGGAACATTGCTTGCAGGCAAAAGTAAGGTGCAACTAGTGACCACCTTATAAATAGAGGTGTGCTCATCGTGAATGTTTGTCCAAGGGAAGAAACCATCGATCATTTGTGTTCATTAGTTGTTTGCAAGGGACATATGGAGTGGATTCTTTGAGTTCTAGATCATGTGGGTGTTGCTCAATTCAATACCCACGATGTCCCTAGCCTAGGATAGGAGGTGTACTTGCAAGTTCCATAAATCTGTGGGCTGTTCATCTCTACTAGCTGATTGTGGTCTATATGGGAGGAGCACAACAGAGGATTTGACATGAAATTGGGGTCCCTAATGGAGATCTTTTTGTTTGACAAAAGAGATGGTCCTTTCATGGCAAAAGGGTAGAATGTTTGGCAAAGGTGATAGAATGAAGGAACTTGTTCAGTCATGGGGTTAGCCAGTGTATTTGTGAGCTGGATGATTGCTCATCATCTGGCTTTCTCTTTTCTTCTCCTTATTATTTTTTTTACTCTCTGCTCTTATTGGGTTGTGCTTCTTTGTTTCTTCTTGATTACCTTTTTATCTTTGAGAGAGAACTGAATTTTATTAAAAACCCGCCAAAAGGTGAGAAAAGAATACAACCCAACTCCACAACTCAAAAAAAGAGTAGAGATTGACAGTATTGCCTTTGCATAAAGTTACCATTCTAAAAAAGGAAAAAGGGAAAAAATGTATTAAAAAAAGAAAAAGAAAAAAGAAAATGAAAACATCATTCTACCATTCAACAGACACATAGCTACTGTCAATAGTTGGGTTAGAAAAAAGGAAAAAAAAAGAAAGAAAGAAAAGAAAAGGAAAGAAAATGATGATTGTAGAAGCATCATTCTACCATTTAACAGTCCTTTAGCTGATACAGAGTTCCCGTCGATAGTTCTCCAGTTTTATTGGGTGCTTGGTCTCGATCCAAATCAAGAGACTTGCCCGAAAGGCAACATCAGCGGATGCTGGATTTGCTGCATGCCTCCCCTTCTGCTCATGCGATGTTGGAGTCATTGATTACTAATAACATTTCTGTTTTAAGTTTGCATACTAAGCATGTGCATCTCTGGTTTTTGCCAGTGCATTTAGATTGCATAATATTTTTATTTTTTTTATCAGTGAAGTAACAACCTCTTACATGCTTGTACTGAATGTGATTTTGATGTGTTTGAACAGGTGTCTCTTTGGGATGGTATTATACCCTCAAAAGAGCATGCAAAGTTTTGGATTTGTGGTCCTCTTACATGCTTGTACTGAATGTGATTTTGATGTGTTTGAACAGGTGTCTCTTTGGGATGGTATTATACCCTCAAAAGAGCATGCAAAGTTTTGGATTCATACCACAAACAAGTATCGTTTCATCGACCAGGTAAGTAAATTCCTCAGCATTGTTTCAGGTCAATGGTTCAATTTCATGGATATTTTCATTGATCAGTAAGCAATTTTCCTCAGGCATCGGTCGAATTTCATGGATATTTTGATAAACCATGAAAATTCACTCGTAATTCATGAGGTGGGTCTTTGAAGCTCACCTCCAGTTACAATTGGAAAATGCCACCTGGATTTTTATAAAAAGAAATGAATTCAAATGTTTAGGATTCTTGCGAGTTTTGAGAAGTGGATCCATGTCTTTTATCACCTGTGACAAACCAGACACTTTTCCAAAACCTTTTCCAACTGTCCCAGCAAGCTTGATTGGACAGTAAAGATGTTCAGTGACGCAAGTAGATTCAGTTTCAAGCCATAAACGATCAATAGAGTATCAAATTGATCTTCGAGTGGGTACAAATATGATCAGATATTCTAAATGTTTTCAGCATAAGCTTCAACACTTTCACTGGATTTACTCGTGTTCAACTTCTTTTGGGAGTTACACATCCTAGTGCCTCATGATCAAAATATAACATGAACTCCTTTATGTACTAGGTAATGCCTCCTGTGCTTCGAAGTTTGGACAACTGCATAAAATCCCACTTCATATGTTGAGTATCTTCTCTGTGCTTTATTAACTTCTTGTGAAGAAGGCGATATGATGTCCCTGGTTCGGAAGTCAGAACTGCCCCCATCCCATATCTCAAAGTCCTAGAGTTGAAGAATTGGGCCATATTCATTCTCATTTTGATTTCAAGAAGTGTCTTCTCTGCTGATTTGGTCCATATGAATGCCCGCCTTTCAAGCAATCTTCTGCTGGAGCCACGACTGCATGCCTGGTGAAGGCCCTATAGAAAGTGGCAAACGCATGACAAATGCACTTCTGCTGATGGATTTTGGCATAGTCCATTTAACCATTGTTTTAACCTTCTCAAGGTTTTGCTTCTACTCCATAGGAAGAAACAATGAAGTCAAAAAAAGGAGGAGGAGGAGGAGGTGCAGGAGAAAGAAGAAGAAGAAGAAGAAGAAGAAGAAGAAAAGAAATGATTATAAACAATTACATGATCAAAATAGGCAATTACCAACAAACCATTGAAGGGCTATGGTACCTGAGATATCATCCCCATCTTGAATGCAGTCTTTCATTCATCTCCTAGGTGAAAAGGAATTCAAGGATACATGTTACATAAATAAATCTTTGAGCAGATGGAAAGAACGAAATAAATCCTTTAGCAAGTGGATCTTCTACTTGCCTGCAAAGCTTGATATTCTCCATTTGGATTCATTCTACATGCTGCCTGATATAGGCTAGCCCACATAACCAAGTCAATGGTGTGCTGGATGTCTCACACTCAATAGAAAGCTCTTCAGGAATTAGATCACCAAAATCGGCAAAGAAACCTTTGATTCCTTCTGCTGAATCCTCCAAATCTCAAGCTGATCCTCCTTCAACTGGGATGTCCCATCACAGAATAAACGACTTCACTAGCTCCAATTTCGTCTATAGATAGCTAGGTAGCGAAGGCATTAGGAGATTTTTCTTTTTTCCTTTCCTTTTCTTTTCTTCTTTTTATTTTATTTTATTTTATTTCATGGCTTGAATCCCTGAGATGGCATGACATGAGTTTGAGACTTCCAAATCAACCAGTTCGACTGGGTGAGAAGTGCTAGTCCAGCTGTTCAGTGGTTATGGATCCCAAAAAAGCTGGACCTATCATATTCTTCTTCCCATGATCATCCTTCATGGGATTAAGAGTGATCTTTATTCTATCCCTTTTCAAGGTTTATGCATTAAGGCAAGCATCGTGCTGTATCTGTTGATCAAATAGCCACAGCTTCACAAGCAGCACAAGCAGCAAGTGATGATGTTTCATATTAATCATACCATAACAAACATCATCTGAATAACAATTCTATAAAAGAGTGACACTAAGAAACGGGCAGCAACTGGAAATTTATTCCGTCTTCAGTTCCATCTTGTCATCCACCAGTTTTGGTGCAACGTTCTTGCTGTTATACTGTCGGTGCTTGTAAAAATTTTTTCTGTGAAAATCCAAGTTCAGAGGTTCTTGATCGTTGCCATTCTTCCTCCTTATTTTATGGTGATTTCATGATGTGTTGACTGATAATCTTTCACTGCAAAGTGCATTGAATGAAACGTGTTGCACATTATTATCTGTTTCAAAATTTTAGCGAGGATGACTCATGGCAAGTGGGTGTAGGTATGTGAGTTTGAACTGCAAGTTAAATTGCGAGTGACACTGGATAGAAGCTTCTCACATCAAACTGTATGTTCACCGATGCTGGGGACCTGGTAATTCCTCTATTGAATTGCTTGTTTCCTGGTATGTATCAAGTTACTGGCTTGCTTTAGGGCCTGTTTGGTTTTCCAATTACCCACGTAATTGGCGGTAAAGAAGTCATTATTACTTTGTGCCTGTAAAGACAATGGTTGTCAGAGGAATATGACTTTCCTGCCCATTGTTTGTTTTTTACAATCTTTTCAGTAGAACATGCATCAAATCAGTGTGTGGGTGTTTGGGCACTGGGTGTAATTGTCATATCAGACTTATGGTGTCCACCACCTCCTCTATCATATGAATGCAAATCTTGTTTGGATACGACCTGCATCATACTCGGGTGTAGTTGCTGACCGTTGCATGGAATATGAGATGCAACATTGCTGCGGAGTGGTTCACCTTAGATTATGATCATAGGAATTATTTTGACCACATCATTACATGCAAGCAGGTCTCCCGTCCAATTTGTTGGACCACAAAGTTACGGTCCACCTACCGAAAGCTTTCTACCTATTAACTTCATACAAAATCCAACCCATCCAATAGCTTCGCTCCACCATGAGGGTGTCCCTGTGAAAAAATCAGCTCTACCCACTCATCATGTTGGCCACATTATAGAAAATAGTGTATACACATTGACCACACCATGAGTTTTTTAGGCTTGCCTAGTGGCAGTGGCCAATTCCGGATCCCATTTCCACATTCATGTAGGGGCTCAAAAACAAAATCATGCATATAAAACTCCAAAATAGGCCCTTAAACCAACGACAAACAGTCTCCCCCAACCATGTAGTTCACCAACCAGACCACATGTTCACTAAGATTCCGAAGATTAACTTTATAATGACCATCGCATCACCATCTCGCATTCCTTCAACACCTTCTCTGTGTGAGTCAGTGCCACTAGTGGATGGATAGCTACAGGTCAGTTTTGAGGACTGACGTAGAGGATGACCCGTGCAATTGGCACTGCAACGCTCACTATGATTCGACCTTGCACTCTCAAAGCCGTCCAGGATATCATCTCCTGGTACATTTGTATGGCCAATTTTCTCATAGAAAGTTGTCCAACCTATAGATGCCTCCGCAACCGAACTGTAACCACGGAAACGAGCTCTGGAATATCCCTCCACCTGTGCACGACACTCCTCCCAATCATAATATATCCCGGGTTGACAGCCAATGAATACGACGTATACCTTCTTACCCATTTGCACAATATGAAATAAAATGTGCAAATATCAGGACAAT
Source organism: Magnolia officinalis (assembly GCA_021015155.1). Lineage (NCBI taxonomy): Eukaryota > Viridiplantae > Streptophyta > Magnoliopsida > Magnoliales > Magnoliaceae > Magnolia > Magnolia officinalis. The sequence continues at coordinate 29,971,034 of JAJHSJ010000018.1, read as the reverse complement.
ATTATAACAACTAGATGATGTAAATAGATTTTTTGTTCCATATAATGATTGGAACAAAGTGTATCATTTTTTCTTCAAATCATCGGAGCAACCTGCTATTCTACCTGTTCAATGAACATATCTGACCCTGTCTTCAATAGTAACACCTGCAAAATTATCCATTACATTACGTAAAAATAAACAGTGAAGTGACCAACTTAACAACTTATCCACCTATAAAACATGTTCAGGAGAGGTTTGATCCTTGAAGGATCAACCATCCATACACATCATAATCCAAAATATTAACAGTCATCATCCAAAAAAAAAAAAAAGTAAAGACGTCACACATGCCCTATTTTAAAAAGGCACATCCATCCACCTAGCCAACATAGCTAGGCATAAAGAAAAAAATAATAGTCCAAAAAACTCATAGCCAAACCAGCTAATCATCTAAAATATCAAACACCATGTTCCAGAGACTGAGCTTAGTCAAACGACTGATCTGGTGAAAGCAGCATTAACACAAAGTCCAGCCTCCTATGCTCGGGGAGTGAAGGAAACGAGGTGGATTGTTGTTCGTCTTTTGAGAGAATCCTTGTTGTGTGAAGGATCTCATGTCCTGTCAGGCCTTCTATATGCTCCAAAGCTGGTACAATTGTGACATATGTACCATGTCTCTCCCTTGGTGAATGGTTATAGCTAGTGACTTTACGGCCTCCGCGATGTCGCTCATTCCTTTTCCAATGATGTTACATGGGCGGCTCATTCATGCTCTCTTTTTTTAGAATTGACCGTGCTACCTGTGTTAACCGAGTTGTTCCCATTTACATTCGGACTTCGGTATGATCTATTAGTGCCGTCACGACTTTGAAACGACCATAGGAATTCAGGTGCACTGTCCCCTACATCGTCACTGGATAACACGAGTATGTCGTCATTCAGATCAACTGACGTTTTCGGCGACAATTCGGGATCGCCGGACCTTCTCGAATGCAAACCATTGGGTATGTTGCCAGTGGAACAACGCCGTCCAGTAGCTCGGTCATTGCTGAATAGGTACGTCAAGTCATCGTACCTTCACATTGGTTTGCCCCGTACATGTTGTGCATATGGATGTGACTATTCACAAGAACGATGAAAAGATAATATAAGTAAACACAATTTTCATATTTACTATGTACCAAACAAAAAAAGAAAATGAAGTTATAGGAAAGCAAAAACAATGTCAAGCTCACCCGTATGTAGTCCTCCCAAACCTCATCTTGGGCGGTTACAATCTTCAAGTCATCATACCAGCCAAACCCACTAGCATTCAGCGTATCCCGCACCTCATAATACCTCTTCAACGTGTGTAAGCGATTCCTAACATGTTTCTCTTGAAGTGATATACCTAGGGCACTCTTCACAATATCCACAACTGTCTTATAAGTCTCTTTCTTAAACCCATTAGCACTCTTACAACCATTTGCAACAACATCCATCAGCGTATCAATGAGGCAGTCATCCATTTCATCGGTCCAATGCATCACACCATTAGATGATGCATTTTCATCATGTGATTTTATTTTATATTTCCTCGGCGTCCTTCGTGGTGTAATGTTTGGGTCCTTATCTGTTTCTTTCGTAGGTGTGGACTGATTGTTTAGCTTGTTGCGCGACATTTCCGTGTCACTAACTTTAGAAATCTACAGAGAGTAAAATGAACATCTTTAATGAGCATTGCAACCTTGCATACAAGTGATATAATGTGAGATTTTGCCAAGTTGAAAGTTACACACATTCCAAACATGATTTATATTGAAAAGCAGAATAATCATATTTTCAAATTCCAAAACATCATTCTAGATACATATGCGTGTAGGTAAGCGACTACATTCTGATCGATTTCGCTTACTACAAAATAACAAATATCCAAGTGAGGATCATAGGCTACGACTCATAGGATGAGAATCATTCCACATCCGTGAAGCAAGATTGTCTCGAAATGTCGCCCATTCGTCCTTCTCACGTTGAGTGGCGTTTATAACCATCCGTCCCTCGTCAAGACAACTAATCTCAACTAGTGAAGGATTTATGCCTTTCGTTACTTCTGTCAACGTGACCTCATCTTCGTTAATATCATCTCCCCCAAATAAACGGGTAAAGTTGTGTAACACACAACAAGCGATCACTATCTTTAGTTGAGTTAAGGTTGTAAGGTGGTGCAGACTTGAAGATTGGAAACCGAGCTTTCAGTACTCCAGAAATCCGCTCTATAACGTTTCGTAATTCAGCATGTCTGTAGTTGAATAGTTCTTTCTCGTTAGCAAGATTGCAGCCTGTGCGATATTCATTGAAGTGGTGTCGTACTCCGCGGTGTGGAGCTAGGAATCCGGGCGAATGTGCGTAACCAACATCAACTACATAGTACTTACAATTAATTACGATTAGTTATAAGTATCAATTCATGTTAATTATATTGTGAAGAAGTTCTAGCGTATAGGTAAACACGAAGTACCCTCCGGGATTGTGAAACGATCATGACAATGTGTCAATGCACTTTGTAAGACGCATGCATCAGAGGTAAATCCCTCCCATTCGGCGAGCACATAAACAAACTTCATATCAAATGTACATGTGGCTATTACGTTTTGAGAAATGTACATGCAATCATCTCCTCTTCCGTCCATCCATGTCCTTCCACGTTTGGATTTTTTCTTGTACAACACACCGAAGGAAATTGAGTCAGCATCAACTAGTCCAATATCAAGCACCAATTCCATATGACCGTTCCTATCAATATATTTGCTCTTCCAAAACCACGTTCAACAACCGAATTACTTATGCAAATTATAATTCCCAAATGTATCACTATTTTCTATAACAAACAATTGATAGTCAAACATGATGTCTGACAAGGATCGTCTCTACAAGAGTAAGACAACAGAACATGGGATCCATCTCCACAGAAGGCTCCATTTGGTATTTAATAAAGACTCAAGAGATAACAATTTACCAATGGATGATATATCAAAATAGCATTTCTAAACACATTATGTACCTGGCCTTGTCATATCATCGTTAAAGATCAGCAAAACATGGGTTCCATATGTACAGACGGGTCCATCGAATTTGAATGCCTCAAGTCCATATTGTTCCTCTTTTGTATTTTTTTTATTATTTTATTTATTTATATTAAATAGGAGTGTAAGGATTGTAGGGTCCTGTTCTTTAATGATCCACACTGGATTTGGGCAACAACGGGTGGATGGGTGATTCATGTGGCACATCATGGGCGGATGATGCCCAAAAAATTTCTTCTCCACTTTATACTATCCATCCGATAATTTGCAATTTCTTTATTCTTCATTGTATTATTGCCCTACTAACTATAAATTGGTAGACCATGATGGGGACATCACGCGCACACCTGCCCCCCCCCCCCCCCCACGCATGTACGCAAGGAGGGCCCCACCGTTGATCTGGCTTGATGACGACGTCCAGGAAGGGCCTCCTAGTTAGAAGACTGAGTTTTGGTTCGTTGGAGTGGGCCTGATAGTCAAGTAAAGCCCATCATGGGTTCTCATTATCGTGGCCCACTAGTCCAATTAATCTTATATTTTAGGTTTTGCTTATTATTGTTATTTAGAATATCATGGACAGTTTATATTATTTTAATTAGTTATTATTTTTTATTACTTCATTGCCAAGGTATAGGTTGCACACATGGTGCAAGTTTTGGCGTATAGGGTTTTCTTATAAATAGGCACCCCTTGTAGTTCTTTTTTTCATTGAAGGTTAATAAAAATTTATGCGTTTTTCTACTCTGAGTTCTTGAGTTGTGGAAATCCAATTGGGTGTGAAGCCCTCCCTTCAACGAAGGACTAACTACTGTGGTGCGAAGCCACATCTATTCCGATCCGCCCATCTCCTACCACCCATTCTTCTCACCTTCTACAACCATCCTCGCTTCGAATCCGTCAGCTTTTGCAGCAGTTCTTCTCCCTACAACCGATTTTCAGAATCTGGCCCTGCAGGATGGCTGAAACTTTGGCGGAACACCACGCACAGACCGCACATCCGATCGACATGAAACTCGGGAGTTTTGAAGCCCTCCCCTGGCCGACCAGAGCCAAGGAGGCGTTTTCCGCATTCGGGGCCCCCTCGCACGTGCGTCAAGCCTGGCCCGCTGTCAGCGCGCGTGGACTGTCGCCAAGTTCAGAATTTCCGCCTATTTTCTCTCTCATACCTATTTTCCATAACCCTAACCCTAGATTGCATTATTTTTAATTTGTTTGCCCCTTTTCTAATCCTAGGTTCTTTGAATTGAAACTGGTGAATCTCTTGGATTAAGGACTGATTACTGTGCATGTGTGGATAAGTTTTACCTCCCTTTGAGTATCATTTGGCTTATAATTTCTAGTGATCCAGCCCTAACATGTGTAGGCCTGGACCCGCACAGATTCCCCTTGCTTGAATGTTTGAACTTTTGTGTGGGATGTGAAAATTTTATGTGAATGTTTCTGAATTAGTTTGATCTAAGGCTTGAGATCTTGCATATCATAGTTAATTTTCATCTCCTGCATCAAATTTGGTATCAGAGCCTTGGGTTCTTATAGGGGAATGCATTACATGTTTAGGGTTGGTTTGTTTAAGTCCATCATGCATCTAGTTTCATCATATATAGCTGTTTAGAAGTCCGTAGTTCCTGATATTAGTTGTTGAAATTTCTGTTATCAGGAAGTTAGCAATTCACATTGCTGTAACTTTCTGTTGTCCCCTTATTTTGACAACTATATTGCTGGATTTTGGTAGCAGTGTGTAGTTTCCCTCATATAGAGTCTCATAGGATCATTTAGTCCCCATTTAGTTACATATAGTCGTAGTAGAAGGTCCTTAGGTGGAGTTAGTAGTTGTATGCCCACACGTTCGGGTTGTGGTTTGGGCTTGCACCCTACACTAAACATGGAGCAACTGTAAGAATCAGTGAACAAGTTAATCCAGCAAGTTGAGTCTTTGGGTAAGCGCTTGAAACAACGTATAGACCAATGCCTTGAGTAATTTACTGTGCGCGTTACCCAACTAGAGACTTCCCTCAGGGCAAACCCCACCATTGGGGAAGATGCCCAATCTTAGGCAGGTGGTCTGGAGATTAGACCAAGGAATGGAGGGGGCCAAGGAATTGGTCATGGGCACGCACTCGTGCCCCTACCCTGTGAGGGACATCATGATCAATATGACCCAGATGCGCAACTCCTTAAGGGAGTTAGAGTAGATGCCCCTACGTTTGATGGCTACTTGGACCCTAAAGCCTTTTTAGATTGGTTGGCGGATATGGACCACTATTTTGAGTAGTACGACATGTCGGATGCTCATCAAGTTCGATTTGCCAAGATGAAGCTTGTGGGCCAAGCAAAGAGGTTTTGGGCGACGGTAGAGCGAAAGAAAGAAAGAGCGAGGGAGCTCCCAATAGTCCATTGAGGAGAAATGAAGGAAACGCTCAAGGAGAAGTACCCCCTTTCTCTTATCGCCTACGGTTGATTGAGGAATGACAATCTCTTCGACAGGGTTCAATGAGTGTTGGTGAATATATTGAGAAGAGTACTTGACTCGTTGCGAGGTTGATGAGGACCCTGTACTCACCCTTGCTCGTTTTAAAACGGGTCTCCGTTCTGACATTAGGAGAGAATTGCTCGCCAAAGACATAGACACTATTGAACAATTGTATCAAGTAGTGTTTGACGTCGAGCAATACCTCAAGGCATCTGTGGGAAGGCGGTTTGACTTTCGCGATCCTAGTGCTAAGGCCAACCCCTCTGAGGCTAAACCTAACACTGGGTACCAAAACAAACCTTCCAACAGTTTTCAGCCTAGGCCCAAGGATGATAAGGGTAAAGAAATTGCCGAGTCTAGCTCGCGTGGAAGTAGGGCAATTAGGTGTTTTAGGTGTTAGGGGTTTGGTCACTTTGCCCACCAGTGCGGCACAAGAGAAGCCACCGAAGTATTCCTTATTGATGGGTAAGTAGAAGTAGTGCCTCCAGAGAGTGACAGTGAAGAGGAAGAATATGAGCCCGTAGAGACCCCTAGTGATGAGGAAGAGGGAGCGCAAGAGTCTGCGACACTCGCAATTGTGCGTTGCGCTTTGGCTCAAGCCAAGAACACTGATGACTGGCGTTGCAACACCTTCTATACTTATGCAAATGTGGAAAAAGAGTTGTAAGATCGTAGATAGTGGTAGTTTGCCAAAGTGCATCGACTAGCACTGTGAGCCGTTTGGCTTGAAGCTTGAAGCCCATCCTCAAGCTTTATATGTGCATGGGTTATAAAACTTCCATTCCAGTTTCACACACACGTTGTCTTGTTCATTTAGTTTAGATCTATAAGACCTCTGGTTGATGTTGTTCCATGATGTTGGCTATATCATTCTGGGTAGATCGTGGCTCTATGACAAAATGTTTATCATATTTAATAGATAATGTTAATATAATCTCACAAGTGAATGTACACTTGGTATTTCATAGTTTCATAAGTTTTCACCCATGCAAAGTGCCTATGTTGGCGTTACTGCACTGTTTGTCTTAGCCATGTTACTGATTGTGTTTGGTGCTTGAAGCTTGAAGCGTTTGGTCCATCGCTTAACAACCTTATGGGTACGGCCCTCACTGAGTCGCCTTGACCGGCGGTGTTTGGTCAATAAATTATAGCGACTTTATGAACCCATTCCGTGATATTTTTTACCCAGTGTAAATAAACATTGGTTGAAGTATCCCCCGTTGTCCTACCTGCCTTTCCATTTTCGAGTTTTCAGTGGTCTCCCATGTATGTATTCAATGTTCGTCTCTGTTGTGGTGTTTGTAGTGAATCTCCTCCCGTCTATGGAATGTGCGGTGAATTCTATATCATTTGCTGGTGTTGTTTGTAGCTTCAGTTGCCTGTTTATGTTTTTAGTCTTGCCTGCATGTTGTGGGTGTTGGTTATCATTTATTCCTTCCGTTGTTTCTGGGTCTTGACTAGATCATTGTTGATGTCTTACCTCGATTTATGTGTCACTCTTGAGTGGGAGTAAAATTGTTAGGTCAATGGGAGTCAAATGCTGAGCACTGTATCCTCGGACATCTGCTGCACCCAGCTTCGAAGATGATGTAGCTGCCTCGTCGTACTCTGCAAGGGTTGCTCCGCCTGATCCCGTGCGACAATACCAGATCGTAGGTGAGGTTCGAGTCCGGTTCAAAGATGATGCGTTGTGATCAGGATAGTGGTTTTGATTCTCATGTATGTAAATTCTGGTTCGAGGGTAAGAAGGTCAGCTACATCCACTGCCACCCAAGAACATTCTGAAAGGAGTCCACCACACGACTGGTGCGAGCGGTTCAAAAGAATCTAAGGAGTTTGAGTCGAAGTCGAGTCCAAACCCCCATATCTAAATGCCAAGGACTTGAGCGAGAAAACGGAGGCGGACTCGATGGTATTGCCCTTGTGGCTAGGGGAGGGTATAGAGGCTAGCGTAGAGTTACCCACTGAGGCCGTTCAGTGGTGCTTGAGTTTTGTGATGTCTTTCCTGATGAATGAGCTTTCCCCTTTGAGGGATATACAACATGCCATTGATTTAATTCCTGGGGCGACTCTACCAAACCTCCCGCATTACAGAATGAACCCAAAGGAGCACGCTGAGTTGAAGATGCAGATTGACGAACTCCTAGAGAAGGGTTTCTGTAACGCCCTGAAAATCGGGGGTCGAGCATAAACTCAACTCCCGAGTTCCAGAACATCACTTATGCAACAAAATGAATGATGATTGGATGTTGACTGTATTCATGCATTGAACATGAGTGAGATTAAGCCAAAACAACATATCATACTCCAGAGACAGTTAAGTTTGCAAGCGGAAGACTGTGATAGATAGATAAAATATATAACTTATGATGAGTCTCCAGAGTGTGATAACATTACCAGGTTAAATAAATACAAGTGCAGTTCTAAATTTACCAGATGTGAGGAAGTGTAATGCCTTCTATCCCAAGAACCATAACCCCGTCAATACAATACCAGGTCTTCATTGGCCTGTCAGAAAGTTACATGTAGGAGAACTCCTCCTCCACATCATAGAAGTCCGGCTCTGCTTCATAAGCATCGCCATCACCTGAAACTCAACAAATCTGGTGGGTGTTCGAAACACCGTCCCGTAACGTGGGAGTGAGTGATCAACTCAGTGGAACAGTAAAGCATAGGTTAACATGTTATCAATTCAATCAAGCAGTAATGATAAAGCAGTACAAATCAAACATTTCTAACTACTCTTGTTAAGTGCGAAAATGAAATGACATGATGCTGTATGCCCTTGCCAAAACCACCCTCAAGCGACATCATCTTACGTTCGCGAATGCTTACTCCCTCAGTGCGCCACATCTACAAAGCACATGCGGTGCGATGATGCTCATGATTACCAAGTTTTTATTAGTCCATTTCAAACAGCAGTATTGGGAAACTAAGGTACCTCCCTTGTATCATTCCCAAACATGATCCATTCTAGGGTCGTCAATCCTAGTTAATCTCATACGATATTATGGTTTGAGAAGCATAGTGAAGGCATCGCAAAGGGCTCGTCACCCGTCAGCGCGGATACAGATCTCACCGTATGCGGCTCAATTGCTGACCGTCAGCTCGAGTACAGGTCTCACACCGTACTCGGCTCAATCACTAGCCGTCAGCTCAAGTACAGGTCTCACCGTACTCGTACTCGGCTCAACTCACACTCTAGTTGCTGTGAAAGACTCGTCGCCAATCACAGACCCTTGGAGTGTACTCGATGATACCACGGAGGACTCGTCGCCCGTCAGCACGAGCACAGATCTCACCGTACTCGGCTCTCGCCGAAGTATCGACAGCTCGAATACAGTGTCCCATACCACCATATTCGGCTCACGAGTTGATTGCGCAATGGTCACTACGGGGAGGCACATGGCCCCAGCGTAGGCCGACAGCTCGACCACGGTGTCCCATACCACCATGCCCGGCTCATGCGACTTAGCGGATCTAGGTACCATGGTTAAACGGGGATCGCCACTGGTAAGTTTGGTACCCTAGGTTCAAGCAGTAGCGACCAAACAGGGTGAACATGCATAAGGCAGATTGGGTTACTTGACGAGCTCGACTAGCACGATCGCCCGTTGAGCTGCACGACATGAAGTGCATAAACAACTTCGTGTGGCCTAGCCACTGCCGACAGGCAACGCACGACTCGAGTTCGTCGAACACATCCCACGTGGCAAATGAATCTCAGCCACGAGTTCAATCTCGTTACCGATTGCCTGGACTATAATCATAGCCCCAAACACAATCAATTACAGAGATATAAAGCAGTATTGGATCAGGATTCAAATCATACAATTAGTCTGGTATTATCCGTTTAGGGCTGCCAGGGCTGTTGCACGCACTCGTTGCTCCGCTCCCCCATCACCCATGACGAATCATACAACGTAAATATAAATTTAAACATATGCATTACATAGTTAAAATCATAAAGCAGTTGAGCATGTTATGAATCACAACACAAGCATGAGTTTGTACATGTTCAATCCCTAATCACACAACTATCAAAGGAGATCATACACATAGTTAAAAGAGGTTGAGAATCATATCTCAACACCCTTATACTTTACAATTTGCTAACTACTACTCATTCAGACATTTCAAGAAACACTTAAAAAACATACATCAACATACACGACATATGTCGACCACATAGGCATCAGGCCAAATCCTTTCACTAGGGAGTTGCCCCAATCATAACACGCGTACACCCACGACGGATAGTCATGGCAAGCAGGAATCCAAGTTCCATATCCGTTCAGTCATTTCCACAAACACTTGGGCCACACATTTTAGCATATATAGTGTATAATGGCCGTGGCGTGATTTAGGGCAAATCCTTTCGTCAAAGGGGTATCGCCAATATAACAATCATGAATCCATGACAATTAGTCATGGCGAGCATGAATGAGAATTCCATACTCATTCAGCCATTTCCACAAACACTTAGAATACACTATTACAACATACATGATGTATGTTAGTAAAACATGTATTAGGGTTATCCTTTAGCCAAGCTAGTATTTTATCCATGTATAATATATTACTACAGCAAATAATCATGATACATACATCTCCAAAATTTATACGTATACAGTATTTCTAGAATACACAATTTCAACATACGTAGCATTTACAAGTGAACATGTATTACGGCGATTCCTTTCGCCAAACTAGTATTTTATCCATATATAGTATAATCATACATTAAATAAACATGTCAAACACTTCTCCAAAAAAAATACGTATACGGTATTTCTACGTATACCTAGAGTATGTGAAATTCCATATTCTACAACGTTAATCGAAACAGGAAACGGAAAGCACTTTGTACATGTGCAATTGCATGCAGATCATGAATCTATCATTATCTGACATTGAAAGCGTTGAAAACCATAACCTATACACCTAAAGTCCGCACCTTTTGTCGTAGAATCGTAACGGAGTTGATAGGTTTGCTAAGCTTCCGTATTCGGCAGTTTGGCAACCTAGAGAACGAAATAGGTTAGCTATTTCATAACCTACAACCTATACAACCCTAAAACAGATTAGGGTTAGGGTTTCTTACCTAGAAACGGGGCTGGAATCGCCGGGAAAGCGATGAGAAAGGGATGGTGCAGCCCGTGTGGTGGCAGGGAACGACGGCAGGGAGATTCTCCCACTTCTCCCTCACTTTCTCTCTCTTTTCCCTCTCTCAAATCCAAATTCGTATGGCTGCCATGAGAGAGGGTTTAAGGTCCTTATATAGTCTCAAAACTCACCGAAATAGACTCCTGTTCAAAGGTTACTGCTAATATAGGTATTTCGTCACTTTTCCAGCTCAAAAGAGAGGTTCTGGTGGCCCTCCTTGAGCCAAACGTCAGACTTAAGCTCACCACACATGGATCTATGAGGGATTACGTTTTCTACTCGATCGGATTCCCAGATCGCACGTGGCGGGCCACTTTCAGTTCAACGGTCAGTGGGCCACGATCCGAAATTCCAAGTACATGTAAATGTTCCTGAAATTTTTCCTGATCCGAGGGTGTAATTTGGTCTGATTCTGACGGTCTGGTTGCTTAATACTGATGCGCAAGCGAAAGGTGCCAGATCACTATTCCAGATATTTTAATTTCAAAGGGAATAGTGTTTTTCACACTCCCTCGCTCCGGATCGAAACGAATGGCCGTGGGACATCGGCTGGATCTGATTTTTGAGATGATTGTCAAGCCCAGTGAGGCGGTCCTAGTTCCTTAGCTTCGTGTTAATCGGACTCCCGATGTGGTCTAGACCTAATACGAAGTTTCGTTTCATTCCCGAGAGCAGACGGGAAATGAGTTTGGTTCTAAACTTTAGGGAAACCTAGAGTCACTGATTTTATAGGTTTTGGGTCTTGCAGATCGTATTTAAAGCGATCCCAACGGATTTCATGGCTAATCGAGTTTTGCACTTATTTAACTTTGTTAAATTTCTAAAGGATTTAATCCTAATTGTTTTCTGGTTGAGATGGTACTTAGGCCTTTGCAGTTTGTAGATAAAGTGATCCAAGTTTTGCTACTTAGCTAGTTTAAGATAGTGTCTAGGGCGAAAGTGCTTTGAAAATTGAAAGCACAAGGTAGAGAAGGGGGGGATTTGTGAAGGAAATGGGTTCAGAAGCGATTTTAGACTGTGGGGTTCAGTTCTGACGAAATAATAAGGTGTTAGGAGCAACCCATCGCCTAAGGACATCTAATCCCAGGTTGGCAAAAATCCGGGATGTTACAGTTTCATTCGAGAGAGCATGAGCCTGTGTGCCGTGCTCGCCCTTCTTACGCCTAAGAAGGATGGCACATGGAGGATGTGTGTTGATAGTAGGGTCATCAACAAAATCACAGTCAAGTATCGGTTTCCCATACCGCGTCTTGATGACATGTTGGATATGATGGTCAATGCTACTATCTGCTCAAAGATTGATCTCAAAAGTGGTTATCACCAAATCCGTGTACGCTCTGGTGATGAGTGGAAGACAGCCTTCAAGACGAAGGATGGACCATACGAGTGGCTAGTTATGCCTTTTGGGTTAACTAAAGCCCCAAACACCTTTATGTGTGTGATGACCCAAGTGTTGAGGCCCTTCATGGGGAAGTTCCTGGTCATATACTTCGATGATATCTTGATTTATAGCATGACCAAGGAACAACACCTCAATCATTTGAGGCAAGTTTGTGGGATCCTTAGAGCCGAGAAATTGTACGCCAACCTAAAGAAGTGTGTGTTTTTGTCTAGTAATGTTATCTTCTTAGGATTTACTGTGTCAGCTGAGAGCGTATCGGTGGATCCCGAGAAGGTCAAGGCCATATTCAATTGGCTTGAACCCCGCAATATTCATGAGGTGCGCAACTTTCACGGCTTAGCCACCTTCTATAGGCGCTTCATTCAAGGTTTCAGTTCCATTCAAGGTGTGCTAAAACGGTTACGTATCGGCCGATACGTAATGGTAACGGTTTAGGCCGATACACGTTTTGGGGTCGTATCGGCCGTTATGATTTTTTGTACCCGTATCGGGGCCGTTACGGGCGTAACGACCTGCCCGTAACAGTCGAAAAAAGGTAACATTTTTTTTTTCATTTTAAACTCGTTTTTTTTTTTTTTCAAATTTCTTGCTTCCAAACTGTTTCTCACTCCTTCTACTACTAATTTCGACCAACCTTGGCTGGGTATTTGAGATAAAAACACATTATATTACGGATTTTGTTAAATCGAAGCTCGGTGGGCCTTTTTCAAAAATTCCTAATTCGTCAAAAATAGGTATTTATTCTTTAAAAAAAAATAAATATGTTTTGCTGTTTTAATCATGCCATATGATGTGTTAATCATAGTAGAACATGTTAATGTGCATTTTTCAGATTTGGGGTGCCATTTAATATTTTTAAATATATTTTTTTTCTATTTACGCATGTATTTTGACCTTTTTTTTTAAAAAATTCGAAAAATCAATTTTTAATGGTTGTTTTGCTGTTTTAATCATGCCATATGATGTGTTAATCATAGTAGAACATATTAATGTGCATTTTACAGATTTGGGGTGCCATTTAATATTTTTTAAATATTTTTTTCTATTTATGCATGAATTTTGACCCTTTTTTTCAAAATTCAAAAAATTAATTTTTAATGGTTGTTTTGCTGTTTTAATCATGCCATATGATGTGTTAATCATAGTAGAACATATTAATGTGCATTTTACAGATTTGGGGTGCCATTTTATATTTTTTTAATATTTTTTTTCTATTTACGCATGAATTTTGACCTTTTTTTTTTTTAAATTCGAAAAATCAATTTTTAATGGTTGTTTTGTTGTTTTAATCATGCCATATGATGTGTTAATCATAGTAGAACATATTAATGTGCATTTTATAGATTTGGGATGCCATTTAATATTTTTTAAATATTTTTTTCTATTTACGCATGAATTTTGACCATTTTTTTCAAAATTCGAAAAATCAATTTTTAATGGTTGTTTTGTTGTTTTAATCATGCCATATGATGTGTTAATCATAGTAGAACATATTAATGTGCATTTTACAGATTTGGGGTGCCATTTTATATGTTCATAAATTCATCAGATAGTCCGATACAACTTCTCACCAAAGAGTGGACCGTTACACCACCATAAACATGTTCAAATTTATAAATGAATGCATATTTGGAATGCTTAGAATATTCCGGATTTAATCCATTTTTTTTCATATTTTTTTGGTAAAAAAAAATAATTTGCGCCGTTACGGGCCATTACGCCCCCGTATCGCCGTTATGCCCTCGTATCCGTATCGGTTTTGGAGGTCACCGTTGTGCCAACCGATACCGATACGGCACACCTTGGTTCCATTATGGCTCTCATCACAGATTGCATAAAAAAAGGAGAGTTTCAATAGACAAAGGCAACCTTGAAGGCCTTCAAGGAGATAAAGGTCAAGATGACCGAAGCTCCAGTCACGCGACTTCTGGATTTTTCAAAAGCTTTTGAAGTCGTATGTGACGCGTTAAGAGTCGGCATAGGAGGAGTACTTAGTCAGGAAGGGCACCCTGTCGCCTTTTTTAGTGAGAAACTGAATGAGGCGAAGCAAAAATATTACACCTATGACAAAGAGTTCTATGCGGTAGTGCAATCACTGCACCATTGGCGTCATTACCTATTGCCGCAAGAATTCGTCTTATTCTCAGATCACGAGGCCTTGAGATATTTGAACTCTCATAAGAAATTAAATCCTAGGCACGCCAAGTGGGTTCAATTCCTTTAAGAGTACACTTTTGTGCTTAAGCAAAAGGCTGGTGTAGAGAATAAGCCTGCCGACGTGTTGAGTCGTCGAGTTATGTTACTCAATTCCATGAGTGTCGAAGTCATGGGCCTCGAGCACATCAAAGAAGATTATTCTGATGTCCAGATTTTGGAGTTGTGTACGCGTTGTTGTTAGAGAGTCCATCAGGAGCTAGTAGTGAGTACTTGATTTTAGACGGGTATTTGTTTAGAAGTGACCGCTTGTGCATACCATGCACCTCCCTCTGCGATTTTCTTGTCTGGGAGTTACATTCAGGAGGGGTCGCGGGTCATTTCGATCGAGACAAGACCATTGCCCTAGTGGAGGATAGGTTTCATTGGCCAAGCTTCAAGCGAGGCGTGGCCAGAATTAGAGGGCAGTGTCGTACTTGTCAACTGGCAAAGCAAAAGAAACGAAATACAGGATAATACACACCTTTGCCAATTCTATTCATCCCTTGGCAAGACATCAGTATGGATTTCGTGCTTGGACTCCATATTTGTTGTCGTGGACCGTTTTTCTAAAATGGCCCACTTCATTCCTTGTTTTATGACCTCAGACGCATCTCATGTCGCCAAGCTGTTCTTTAGTGAGGTCATCAAACTACATGGGTTACCAAAAATCATAATGTCTGACCGTGACGTGCGTTTCATGAGTTACTTTTGGAAGACACTATGACACATGATGAATACTAGGCTTCAATTTTCATCTGCCTACCATCCTCAAACCGATGGTCAAACCGAGGTGGTCAATAGGAGCCTAGGGAGTTTGCTCAGATGTTTAGTAGGGGAGCACACCATGACATGGGACATCGTACTACCTATAACCGAGTTTGCATTCAATAGTTCTGTCAATAGGTCCACAGGTCTAAGTCCTTTTGAAGTCGTTACTGGGTATAAGCCTAGGAAGCCTATTCATCTTGTCCCTATATCACTGTCCTATAGGCCATCAGAGTCTGCAGAGTCCTTTGCGCATCACATTCATTCATTGCATCAATAAATCGGGCGAAAGATCATTACTAGTAATGAACATTACAAATTTTCTGCAGATTAGCATAAACGTTTCAAGGAATTCAATATTGAGGACTCTGTGATGGTCCGCATTAGGCCCGAGCGGTATCCTCAGGGGATTGTTCGTAAATTACACGCGCGTAGCGCTGGACCCTTCAAAATTATAAAACGAAACGGCCTCAATGCGTATGAGGTAGATTTTTCACCTTCCTTGGGAATTAGTTTCACATTCAATGTGGAGGATCTAGTGACTTTTCAGGGGACCGCTGATACTTTGTTCGGCCCTTCGGCCACCCATCCTGATTCCCCAGATTGTCCCTTGATCGATGGCCTCTTCTCGACCTTTCTTCGCAGCCTCTACCTCCCATACCTAACCTTCCCACACACAGAGAGGAAATAGAGGATATTCTGGACCATCAGATAGTATCAACGTTGGACGGTGGGTTTCAGAAGTACCTGGTTAAATGGAAGTCACGCTCAGCGTCAGACAAAATGTGGCTCACTGAGGAGGAGCTTTAGAGACTTGATCCTGACATCCTAGAGCGGTTCAGGAGTTTTGTTTCGCCAGTGGCGAAATCTTCGTGGTCGGGGAGAGTTGATGGGGACATCACGAGCACACGTGCATGCACGCCGCCCCCTACGCACGTACGCAAGGAGGAGGGCTCCAACGTCGATCTGGCTCGATGACGATGTCTAGGGAGGGCTTCCTAGTTAGAAGATTAAGTTTTGGTTCGTTAGAGTAGGCCCAATAGTCAAGTAAAGCCCATCATGGGTTCTCATGATCGTGGCCCACTAGTCCAATTAATCTCATATTTTAGGTTTTGCTTATTATTGTTATTTAGAATATCATGGATGGTTTAGATTATTTTGATTAGTTATTATTTTTTATTACTTCATTGCGAAGTTATAGGTTGCGTACATGGCATGAGTTTTGGGGTATAGGGTTTTCTTATAAATAGGCACCCCTTGTAGATCTTTTTCTCATTGAAGGTTAATAAAAATTCCTGCATTTTTCTACTCCTCTGAGTTCTTGAGTTGTGGAAATCCAATTGGGTATGAAGCCCTCCCTTCATCGAAGGGCTAACTACCATAGTGCGAAGCCTCATTTATTCCGATCCGCCCCTATCTCCTATCACCCATTCTTCTCACCTTCTACAACCATCCTTGTTTCGAATCCGTCAGCTTTTGCAGCAGTTTTTCTCCCTGTAGCCGATTTCCAGAATCTGGCCTTGTAGGAGGGCTGAAACTTCGACGGAGCATCATGCACAGACCGCGCATCCGATCGACACGAAAATCGGGGGCTTTGAAGCCCTCCCCTGGCCAACCAGAGCCAAGAAGGCGTTTTCCACATTCTCGGGGCCCCCTCGCACGTGCTGCCAGGCCTGGCTAGCTATCCGCATGCATGGACTGTTGCCAAATTCAGAATTCCCACCTATTTTATCTCTCTCACACCTATTTTTAATAACCCTAACTCTAGATTGCATTATTTTCAATTTATTTGCCCCTTTTCTAATCCTAGGATTCTCTGAATTGAAACTGGTGAATCTCTTAGATTAAGGACTGATTACTGTGCATGTGTGGATGAGTTTTACCTCCCTTTGAGTATCATTTGACTTATAATCAGTGTTCGAAATATCGGTATCGCACAATATATCGCACCCTTGGGATACAGATACGTATCGGTTATCGCACGGGATATATCGTTTGTATCGCGTAATTTATCGCACTTTTTGGGAAACATAGGGAAACATTGGGAAAATGTTTGAATTTTTCAATGAAACTTCAGGGATTATTAAAAATGACCTTAATACACACTTTTAAATCATAAAATCTCAAAAAAAAAAAAGTACACATAATAGGTTTCCTTTGTATAGGGTCCTAAGTTATGCGCTATCTGATTGAACTAAAACAACTATATTCAAATATGTTGCATGACATTTATAAATGCATCAAGACATGTATATCCACACCATCCATCTGTTTTGACACCTTAATTTACGGCACCATACCAAAAAAAAAAGCATATCCAATTATCTAGTGGACCATGCCATAGGAAACAATATTGATTGAAGGCCCTACCATTAAAACCTTCTTAGGGCCCACCTTAGTGTTTTCATAGTGTTTATTTACCATCCAATCTGTTATAAGTTCACATAATCTTGGATGAAAGGAAAAAACAAATATCAGATTGATCCAAAACTTTTGTGTCCCTTTAATAGTCAATCACAACTTTTTTCCTTTGGTATGGTCCACCTTATAATTAGATGTGCTTCGTTTTTTGGATAATACACTAAAATGATTTGGAAAAACGGATGAACGACATGGATGCATAATACATACATTAAGGTGGGCCCCGCAGCCGCACCGTCTTAGGTGAGTATTGGGTCTCACCTTATCTGCCATTCCTAACTTTGATATCTATACTTTTTCATAAGTATTGGCTCAAAAAATGAGGCAAATTGTGTGGGTCCCATGCACTGTATCCATGCCGTCCATTCATTTTTTTGGATCATTTTAAACCCTGAGAAAAAAATGAGGCAGATTTAGAGATCAAGTGGACCACATCAGAGGATGTACGTAATATGGTGGTACCCTGACTGTGGGGCCACCTCGACGTAATATGGTGTATATACACCGTCAATTCATGTTGGCATATTATTTTAGGGAATGGGCCAAAAAATGGGGCAAATACAAAAATGAGGCGGACCACACCACAAGAAAAAGTGGTCATTGAATGGCCACCGTTAAAAAAAATTTAGGGGCTACAAAAGTTTTGGATCAAGCTAATCTTTATGTTTTCCCTTCATCTAGGTCTGTTAGACCTTATGAACAGACTAGATGACAAATAAACATCACAATGGGCCCTACGAAAGCTTCAACGGTGGATATCATTGCCACCGCGACTTCTTGTCATGTGGTCCACTCGAGCCTTATATTTAACTACATTTTAGCCTTATACCCTAAAATGACCTATCAAAATGGATGGACGGTGTGGATAAAACACATACATCATGGTGGGCCGTACAGAGCCTTTGACAGGACCATCCGTTCAATCCGCGCCTGACGCAGATTTCCTGCAAAAGGCTTTCGCAGGACGTTCCTGCGCTTGGATGCTAGGTGGGGCCCACTGTGATGTTTGTGAGAAATCCACCCCGTCCATCCATTTTACGAGCTCATTTTAGGAGATGCGACAGAAAATGAGGTGGATCCAAAACTCAAGTGGGCCATACGAGAGGGAAAACTGGGGAAAGAGTTTCCTACCGTTGAAACTTTCCCGGGATCCACCTTGATGTTTATATGTCATCCAAACCGTTTATGAGGTCATTCCCATTGGGACGAAGTGAAAACATAAAAACTTATCCTGATTCTAAACTTATGTGGCCAAAAAAATGTTTCAACGATGGTCACTGAATCCCTACTATTTCCTCTCGTGCGGCCCACCTGAGTTTTGGATCCACCTCATTTTCGGTCGCATGTCCTAAAATGAGCTTGCAAAACAGATGACGTGACATATTGCTCACAAACATCACAATGGGCCCCACCTATTATCCCAGCGCATGTACTTCATGCACGAATATCTTTCGCATGAAATTGACTTTCGACCGCGCGATAAAAAAAAGGCTCGGAAGCCCTATTTCAAAGCAGAGAGGGTTTCGGCCCCTAAAACCCTAATTTCTCTCCCAAATCTCCGGATTTCTCCGGATTTTTTTCGCAATATCTTCCGAATCAATTCCCTACAAACTTCCGAAATCAATTCCCTATGAACAACGCACTTCGATTCGAATGGCCCACTAAATGCAGCTTCCGATCAGCGCAAACTCTTCTACAGGTACGAAAATCCACATGTTGAAAGTTTCCCTCTCTTATTTTATTTTATTTTATTTTTTTTCCGATTTTTTTTGGATATTTACATACAATAAAAAAAAAATTCTTGGTATCTTCCGACGGGTTTCGTATTGCCGGGTTGCGATACTGATAATATCGGCCGATAGTATCGATATTGCGAACACTGCTTATAATTTCTATTGATCCAGCCCTAACATGTTTAGGCTTGGACCCGCACAGATTCCCCTTGAATGTTTGAACTTTTGTGTGGGATGTGGAAATTTTATGTGAATGTTTCTGAATTAGTTTGATCTAAGGCCTGAGATCTTACTTCACTCATTGTGCAAGTGAATGTTTCTGAATTAGTTTGATCTAAGGCTGAGATCTTGCATATCATAGTTAATTTTCATGTTCTGCATCAGACCACTTGCACAATGAGTAGGATAGTAGTGAAGTGATTTTCAAGGCCTGAAGACGTTCTCCCACATGCAACGGACATGCACTTCACTAATTATTTGTAAGAAGCTGATATTTTTGAACCAGTTAGGTTGTCAACTCGAGCCCAACCTGAGCCAGTCAGAAAATGGAACGTGTTTTGTAACTGAGCCCAACCTATAGCCCATAAGCTTAACCAAAGCCTATCTGTTAATCATGGTTGGGTTGTTCTGCCTGCAGGTTTACCCAACCCAGTGTCAGCTCCATCAACAACACACCCAAATTCACCCTAATTCATTAACTATTGACACAATTCAAATTAAATATAAGATCCAAACATGCACATCCAGCCTCAGTCACGCCCTTATTGCATCCACTCCACATGAAGCACAGATGCTCGCTCAACAGTTATGTATCAGTCCAAAGATAATATCCTACCAGTGTTAAAAATAAAGCAAATGCTACAAAGACGACAGTATCTTCAAAGACTCCTAAAAAAGGACAGTCATATAAAAATTTTCATATCTGTAGACAATAATAATAAAAATCAGCCATTCACGGTCACAGTAGAAATGTACAGCAGTGTTAACACCAATATTGCATTATCAAATGCCCCCCAAACGCACCCACATTCCATTTTTACAATGGGGCACACTGGTTCTCTATCAGCATCATATATGTAGTTAACGTTGTTTTGAAGAAAAAAAAAAAAGACTGACCGTCTCAAATGCCTGCAAGAAACACACACTGGGGATTTTCACAGATGCAGATCTGGACATGGAACATAAGATGATACCCATGCCAGATGTTATGATACTCATATATGATACCCATGCCGGACGATATCATGATATTTATATATGACACGCATGCCAGACCCGATCGGTCTACATATACGATACCCAATTCTGCGCAATTCGGTACATCAAACCAGACGTGAATGGTGTGTCATGGCAAGAGGCTTCATCGTTCTCGAAGAACATGCATGATACCCATGCCATCAATACATGACGTTATGATCGTCGAAACCTCAAACAGTAAGGTAAACAACTCTACATTTCCTGAAGATGTATGTAAAAAGGAAGATCGGCACCTACCTGTCGAGGATAACGGGTCCCTGATGTGGGGAGTCTGCAGGGTAGTATCGATCAACCTGCTGTTGGATTAAAGAGGAAACTACATTAGAAGCCGGGCATTCAAAGTCATGTTGCAACAGATGGAATGAGACAGAAGAAGAAGGTTCCATTGAAGCATAAAAAAACCTGCCTTCCAAGAAAACTTCGTATGTCCGACCAACCAAACAGCTCCGATACCATCCCTGATGTTTGACCTTCGCCACAGAGAAGAAAGTATAAGGAATGCATTTTTCAAATCTCTACAACACACCACAGAGGATAGGAAACGATAAATCTGATGTTATATATGGAAGGAAGCATAAGAACAACACCTGAATATGGTACTTTGGTAGAGTAAAACTTGACAACTCAGTCGTAGAAGGGAGTTTCAGCAGAGGATGCAGATCTCACGCTTATGTAGCTGATATGTGAGACACCGAGTAAAATCGTGCTCTTGCGGACCACTAGTCAATAGAGATGGTCTTATTTGCAGACGCCGTCGAGATGTCTTCTCCATTCGATTACATGCAGGGAGAAAGAGATTTGCTGCCACGTTTTACTTTCATTTCCCCCCCTTTTCAACCCTCATCCAATGCTAGTATTCAATGTTGTATTCAAACGCAGGTGGTGTGTAATTATTACTCACTTCCAATTGCTAGTAACGAGGAAAACCAAACAGGGCCTTAGTTTACTTTCTTGTGCTTCATTTCATTTTGGTCCCGTATAATTAAAGCTAGTGAGGACCTGATTTAATCAGTGTCAATCACAGGTTAAATAAAACTAAATCGGGGTATATTCTGTTTAGATCCGTGGAAAAAGGAGATGAGAAAGGGTTAGTAAATCAGAGTTTAGTATGTTTTTCAAAATTAGCATTCGCGTCATGCACATTCACCTATGTTTACTTCTCAAAAAAAGAAAAAAAGAAAAGAAAGAGAAGAAGCATGTACCTATGTTTTCTTTATTTTGCACCTTTTCATTTTTTTTTTTTCTTTTATTTATTTTTCTTAAGACTTCAATGAGGTTGTTAACAACCTTATTTCCAACAATAATTTCGAAACTACCCCTATATCTTAGAAAAGAGTTTATTCATATAGAAATTTGCATCAGTATGTAAAGAAAATGGCAATGGGAAAAGCAAAAAGGTTTCTTCTATTTACAGTTTTTCTTATTTCGAGGAATGAAAAAGAAAATTATTTTGGCTTCCTGGTGTTAAGTTTCAGGAGCTTGGACTCTTAATGAGTTGAATGCTGTATATCTTTGTCCTATAATTGACAACTCTGATTTGGTTTACATCTTGGACTGGGAGTCGTCATGGATCTAGGAATTTCTCTGTTGTTTGGTTGATATATATAAAGGAAAAGTAAATGAAAATCTGAACACCAGCGCACCATCGATTTAGACACATGAACAGTGATGATTTATGCACACTGCCATGAAAAAGTTATATTGACAAGAAGATCAAAACAACCTATTATCCTACTTTTCTTTTTGCTTTTATAGTTGTTGGGATTCCAAGCCATCTATGGAATGCATACAGTCACTTGATGAAAATGGTACTGAAGGGACAGTTATTCAAAATAAATCCATATTGGGTTACCATGTGTCAAATATGTAATACATAGAAGCTACTCAAATTGTGCTGCTCCATCAGGATCAGTTGATGCCAAATGTGTGCTAGTTTTGGCTGTTGGTCATCAGTATTACCATATCCTACTGTTGACTGTCTCCTACTGCTCTATATCTGATTGTTGTTCATCCACTATTGTTAGATATGGTTTTTAAATGTTTGACCAATGATTCTTCACGATCACTAGATCTAACCGTTGATATTCTATCACCGCTATATCTAACTATGATCGTCCACCATTACGAGATTTGGCCATTGGTCATCCAATGTCGCTAACCATTTATATTCTGGTATCACAAGATGTGCCATTGATTTTCCATCGCTGCTAGTTCTGGTTGTCATTCATCCATTATCAGTAGATTTGACTGCTGAGTTTATGTTATAATGAGATCTGACCATTGGTTGTCTACTACCAATAGAGCAACCACTGATTGTTCAGTGTCATTAGATCTGACCATCAATCACCCATTATCAATAGTTCTAGCCATTGACCTTCCATCATTTCTAGTTTTGACTGTTGATCATCTGTAATCAACATATCTGATCATGGAGGTGATCTCACCGTTGATGTTTCATTATCATTAGATTTTGATCATTGTTCGTCCGATGTTGCTAGATCCGATCATTGATCTTCAATCATTACTAGATCCATACCTTGATCATATGGTGATAAATGGTCAGGCCTAGCAATGATAGATGATTAAATGTAGGATGTAGTTGAGCAACCGTTAATCATCTATTATTGCACTTGATCAACCATTAATCATCTATCATTGTTCTTCTCCTTCGCTTTCTGTATAATCCTTTTCTTAATTTGGATAATGAGGTCTGCTAGGAAGTAGAAATACAATAAAGATTACTGTCTTTCAAGAAAGGTTTAAAAATGGTGAATTGGGTATCGTACAGGATACAGCCCCATATCGTCTGTATTGGGCTGTTTCAGGCTGACACAGGCAAATACAGCCTTATTGTCGTGGACAATAACAGTTCATATCAGGTGATGTGATGTAGTGGCATTTTTTAAGGGCCAGTTTGAATTCATGGAATGGGTAGGAAAGGAAATGGTGTTGGACGGGAAACCTTATTTCCAGGAAACTATGGGAAGGTAAACATTGTTTTCCTTGTTTGTTTCTCAACAAAAAATTTCTAGAAGTTTAAGATCTATTTTCAAATTTTTTGTTTGCGAAAATAAAACTTTTTCTTGAAAAATAATAATCTAGGCAGTCATAGCATGTGTCATATTAGCACATGACACATATGTAGGATGCTTGAAGATGGATAGTGGCACATGTAGCATATGTTGGATATGTGGGTACTTGAAGCTGAATTGTGGCACACGTGGTACAAGTGAGATACTTGAAGCTGTGCCATGGAAGACACATTAACACAGTCGACATGTGGGCACCTGAAGCTAGATGGCAGCACTTGTGCACATTGGCATCACTGGCACATGTGGCATATTTAGAGCTATTGAAGATGGACCAACACATAACACATCGGCCCATGTGGAGTGTTTTGTATATGTGGGGCATGAGAGAAGATGAACGGTGGTACATGTGGCATATTAGCAAATGTGGGGCACAAGGGAAGATGAATGGTGTCACATGTGGCACATTTAGCATGTGTTGTGACATGTGAGATGCTTTCATAGATGTGGGGTGCAAGAGATGGATGGTGACACGTGGCATAGTGGTGCGTGTGGAGCATTATCGAAGATGGACAATGACTCATTTGGCACACGTGTCACATGTGAGGCGATTGAAGATGGATGGTAGCAAATTGGGCTCAACCCTTGAAAAACCCATTTTCCTTCCACCGTGGGAAAATGCCTTTCTTACGGGTGGAGGTTGGAAAATAAAATTGTTTATTTTTTAGAAAAGCGGAAAATGGTGTTTCCCACAAATTTCCACAGAGAAGCTTGCAAACAATGGAAAGTGAGTTTCATGAGAAATAATGTTTTCTTTACTTTTCTTTTCATGGGAAATATGTTGAATGTACATGGCATTCAACATATTGACAATAATGCGTTTTTGTTTTGTTTTGTTTGTTTGTTTGTTTTTAAAATTTTTTTTATTATAAAATTTTAAATTTTAATTTTAATTTTTGGTGCAGGGAAGCAATCTCAGGGGCAAAGATTTCAACTTGACACTGCACTGGCATATCATGCCCAAGACTGGCAAGATGTCTGCTGACAAAATAGTCATGGCTGGATATCGCTTGCCTGAGGAATATAGATAGCCTTTTCTATTTTCTAAATTATCTTCTCTTTCTTCTCTGAAAGATCAATGTTAAGCTTTTTTTAGCACGTCGGAAAATGAAAACTAGGAAATTTCAGGTGGTGGGGATTGAATGGAAGTGATGAGCTTTACATCAAAATCTTCTTTTGTGAGAGTCCGGGACGCCTGGTTAGACTGAAGAAATGGTATTTGTCATGCCAACGTGCTACATCTGTGCAAGATCTTGGCCATTCATCTTGTCCATGAACATGTCCTGGATCAACTGTAGCTGTGTCCCACACTTGCATGCTGATCATAGAGTTCTCCCAATCTTCTTCTAATTATCCATTTTCCACGGAGGGTTTCTACCTGCATTTATCGCCCAAATCTTGCACGACATGCCAAGGTTAGGAACGTGGCACTCAAATGGCATTTTCAGTCCTATCCTTGCGCATTGAGAGAGTGAGAATAGCATAACATCTAGCAGTGTTTTGGCAATAGGATTTTCAGACCAGAGGCATTGATGGTGGGATGTGCTAGACTAGTGGGCCTGGATCATCAAACCATGGAGCCCACTTGTCAGAATGGGAAATCGGCATAGCATAGACACTGTATCAGGTTACCTGTCCTATATTGGTCTGATTCAAAAGGCGTAGTAACGTTTGATTGACTGAAATTTTAAAAATTAAATTCAGTTATAGAAATCATAATTTAAAAACTCAGAAAACTCGACCCGATGTTAAGTCAGTTTGAGTCGACTTGATTGGACTTGACATGATATATAAAAGTTAAACTAGAAATAATGTCACTAATAAAAATACTTAGAAAATTATGGGGTAAAAAAAATCATTTAAAAATGAATAAACTTGGCATGTGGTGTCATGCCAGGTTTTGTTGAGTTGGAGGAATGTGCGAGCTGACTCAACGAGTCACGTCGAGTCTGAATTGAGTCATGCACACCATATAAACTCGGTTTGATTTCTAGTTGAGTGGAGTTGACTCTGCTGAGTTTCAAGTTGAGTCACTGAGTTTTAGAAGTAGGTGGCAAAGCACCTCACAATGCAAATTTTGATATGTTTGCTGAGTTCCTACTCCCATTCTTGGATGGTGGAAGACAGTTGCGCGACGCACGTGATTTTGTATGGGGGCTGGACTTGTAGTTGGCTGATCCAAACCAGTCTATTGGTGAAGTTCTACTTAGATGGAAAGTGCTAAAACAGTCTATTGGTGAACAACAAATAGAAGGGAGAAGAACGAACCGGGGCAATGTACGGACGTGGTTTGGCTGGTGACCCCAACACCATTCAGCTAGCTGGTGTCAAAGCTCTGTGGGCCCCACCACGATGTTTGTGTTTTATCCAAGCTGTCCATCCACTGCCAATCATTTTAGGGCATGAAATAAAAAATGAGGCAGATCCAAAGCTCAAGCAGACCACTACAGGAAATAGTGAGGATTGAATGCCTAGTGTTGGAAACTTCTTGGGGCACAAAAGTTTTGGACCTAACTGATGTTTGTGTTTTACCCTTCATCCAGCCTTATGCGGCTTTATGAACAGTTGGAGTAGCTGATGTTTGTGTTATTCCTTCATCCAGCTTTATGTGACTTTATGAATAGTTATGGTGGGTCCCTAAGAAGTTTCTTGTGGTGGTACATTTTATTGTGAAAACACCATCACATCATCAATTTAGTCAAAGGCCAAGACACAAATGAAATGGGGCAAATAAAAAAGGACAATAAAAAACAAGAGGTACATAAATTTACTTAGTTTGGCAATCATCTATTGCAACTATACGAGGAATCTCCACACTAAGGAATGCTCTAGAAAATGAATTAATGAAATTGCATACTTCTCTACCTACCTAAGGGCCTAGTTATATAGACTACACTAGAGAGAGCCAGTGGTAAAGTCTAAAGGAACTAGGCCTTCACTTGACCATACATACATACAAGACAGATAAATAGAGAGAGACACGTCTTCGCATCTTTATCGCAACAATATTCTCCTACTTAAAAACTAGTTTCTCTAATAATGCAAAAACTACTAATAAAAAATGTCATAACATCATATTCGCTAGGTAAAAATAAGCTTGAGAAAAATCATATACCAAACAAACTTATCCCTTGCATCAGATGTCTACTACGATGTCATCGGTGTGAATATTTTGTAATGAGATCTGATCATCTTCAACCAAATCATGAACAAAGTGATATCGACATCAATGTGCTTAGTTCAAGTATGAAATACCGGATTCTTTGCTAAGTATAACACACTTTGATTGGCACAGTCAATCACCACCACTTTTTACTTGAATTTCAATTCTTAACCAATGATTGTGATCTTAGTATCCAACTAACTACACTGCCAGCTAAAGAGAAAATAGAACCTATAATAGATCTTCTTTTATCATGATATCTTACATAATTTGCATGCACAAACCTAACTCACTATAAATTTTAGCAATTATAATAAATAACCACTTTAGAATTACCCACTTCACAGTAGTCTAATTATCACTACTTGAGTTCCTCATGTATTTACTGACTGCTCCAACTGCTTGCACTGTCTAGTTTAGTGCACCCCATGGCAGACATGAAGGCTTCCTATTGCTGATGAATATGGTACTTGAGACATATCTGCCATTTTTGTTTTTATGCTAGGACACTGATTTAAAGATAACTTGCAACCAACAAGGGATGGAGTACTGACTAGATTAGAATTTTGTATATTGAAACAATGCAAAATTCTTTCAACATAACCCTTCTAGGTTTTCAGACTTTCCTGTTCTTCCTATCTCTAAGGATGGTCATCCTAAGAATCTGATTAACGACACTTAAATTCTTCATATCAAATTTGATAATTGTTAAATATTGTATGATTAACCTCAATTTTGCATACTTTTTCCTTGCATATGAATGATAAACTGGCCTTATTAGATGATTTTTCAATGTGCAGAAGAATTTTGGAGGTTCAAGATAAACCAAGCTAATGATGAAGATTTAAAACCCAAAGAGCGATGAAGATAGAGTTTGAAGTTTTAAGAAGCAAAGTATTAAAGATCAAAGCAAATAAGATGCTTTCCATGAAAGATGATCGTTGAACATGCGCCTTGAAGTCGAGAGAAATAAGAGATTTTCGATCAATCGATCAGAAGTATTGATCAATTGAGAGACGTTCGATTGATGTCGATTGGAAGTTTATGGATCGGGAAAATCACGGGATTTTGAGATTAACTCGCTGGACACTTTTTGATACTTTCGATTAATCGAAGGAATGATTCGATCAATCGAGATAACTCCAAAATTTGGAGAAATCCCGCTGGATACTTTTGAATATGTTCGATTCGATTGACCAGAAGATTTCGATTAATCGACGGAACTTTAATTGCACTTGATTGATTAAAGACATCAATCGAAGATTCATGCATATTTTCGAAAGTGCGTAATTTTTAAAATCGGTGGAAGCACAAGTATTTAAGAATGGTCTCTACACACAATTAGAGCATAACCTAGTTCTTGAAAAGAGGGAGAGAAAGCGAGAGAGGAGCGTCTTTATCGACCTTTGACATTGTTCTTCTTCTCCAACTTTCGGTTTTAGTTTGTTTTCATGTTTTTCTTCTTTGAGATTAATGTTCTATTAGCTATGGTTGGCTAATCTCTAAGCTAAGGCTAATGGGTGAACCTTTTGATGAATTCTTATTGTTAATTCATTTTTAATTTAAGAATTATATTTTGATTGATGAATTATAATTGTTTTGATTGAATTTTAGTATTGGTGAATAAAATCTCTTGATCCATTGTTAACTCCGGGTACAATATATTATTGGAATTCATTGCGATCAATTACTTAGTTCTTCATGTGAAATCAATCAATCGAGATTCTACCTTTCTTGAGAATTATAGATTGGTTTAATTGTTTTATCTTATGATTGGAAGGAATCACTATTCGATTCCAATTAAGTTATTAAGTTAAATTGATGAATGAATATTGAGAATTTATTAGAAGTGGATCCTTAGCACCTTAGTTGTTGTTTATTGATTGTTTTCTAAGCAATTCTGATCCGCCTTAATAGGAAAACCTAGATTTCGATTCACTTTCTAGCAATATTTTTACATAGTCCCTATGGATTGACCTCGGTCTTACCAAGTACTTTACTACTTTGCTACCTGCACTTGGGTGTGCAATCTTGTAGCAAAATTCTCTAGCCAAAGGAGCTATTAATATTGCAATCATATCTCTATTAGTACTTGTAACCAATATGTCATTGATATACAATAACAAGATAATAAAGTCACCATTACCATAACTATGAACATTGCTATAATGGTCTTCTACACATTTTTTAAATCCCAAACTCATAATGAAGGAATCAAATCGCTTATACCAACACCTTGACGCATGCTTTAAACCATAAAACGATTTGTTCAGCTGGCAAATCAGATTTTTTTCTTTAATAAAGTCTTTGGGTTTAATCATATAGATTTCTTTATAAAATTCCTGTGCAGAAAAATAGTTTTTACATCAATTGCTCTGGCTCCAAGTGTAACGCCCTGAAAATCGGGGGTCGAGCAAAGCTCAGCTCCCGAGTTCCAACGCATCACTTATGCAACATAGATAATGATGATTATGATGAGTGCATTGAAACATGAAGGGAATTAGACCAAAACAGCATATCATACTCTAGAGACAGTTAAATTTCGCAAGTGGAAGACTGTGATAGATATATAACATATATAAACTGTTGTAAGTCTCCAGAGTGTGAACATGTTACCAGGTTAAATATATCAATGTATACTCCAAAAAAATGGACAAAATGAATATACAAGGGTGTTCCAAAAGAGTAAACTAAAATGTAATGGCATCTAATCAGCAACCCTGTAACCTCGTCGATCAGAAGATGGTCTATCTAGACCCGCCTGATAGCTGCATAAAGGAGAAACCCTCCTCATCATCATAAAAGTTCGGCTCCGCTTCGCAAGCATCGCCATCATCTGAAACTCAAACAGGGTCTGGTTGGTGTGTACAACACCGTCCCGTAACGTGCAGTGAGTGATCAACTCAGTGGAACAATAAAGCAAAGGTTAACATGGTATCAATTCAGTCAAGCAGTAATGATAAAGCAATACAACAATCAGGTCTAAGTACTCTTGTTAATGCAAGAATGACATGAATGATATGATGCATGCCCTCGCCTACGCTCCCTCAGCGACTTCATCTCACGTTCGCGCATGAACAACACTGCCTCAGTGCTTGACTTGCTACGCCTGAACGCACGCGTAATGCGGTGCATGCATATGATTACCAAGTTCTTATTAGTCCTTTTCATTCAGCAGGATTGGGAAACTAAGGTACCTCCCTTATATCAATACCCAAACAATGATCCATTCTAGGGTCGTCAGTCTTAGTAAATCTCATACGATGATGCGGTTCTAAGTCACTGCAAAGGGCTCATTGCCAAATCAGTACAGGCCTAGTTTATACTCCAGATGCTACGGAAGGGTTGTCGCCTCCACGTGAAATCAGAGTATGCTCGAGGTCACTACAAAGGGCACGTATAGGGCTACTAGGGCTGTTACACGGAATCGTTACACCACTCTCCCATCACTCATCATGGCTTAGTCATCAAAACAATGTAGGCTGACAGCTCGAATACAGTGTCCCATACCACCGTATTCGGCTCACAAGTCTGGGTTGCTCACTGGTCACTACGGGGAGACTCGTCGCCCCAGTGTAGGCTGACAGCTCGACTACGATGTCCCATACCACCATGCCCGGCTCATGAGTCTTAGCGGATCGAGGTACCAAGGTTAACGGGGTTTCCACTAGTGAGTTTGGTACCTTAGGTTCAAGCAGTAGCGTCCAAACATGGTGAACACACAATAAGCCAATCGGGTTACTTGACGAGCTCGACTAGCCCGAGCACACATCAAGTGGATGACATGAAGTGCGTAATCACTCCGTGTGGCCTAACCACTGTCGATAACCGAAGTACAGCTCGGATTCGTTGAACACATCCTGTGTGGCGAAATAACATCATTCACCAATCTAGGCTCTGTTACCGATTGCCTGGACTATACAATAGCCCCAATCACATTCAATTATAACAAAAGATCCTAGAAGATAGTTAAAGCAATAATGGATCAAGATTTCAAATCATACAATCATGTCCGCTTTAGGGCTGCCAGGGCTGTTGCACGGAATCGTTACACCACTCCCCCATCACCCATTACGGCTTTGTTTCTACATATTATGGAATACAACTTAAACATGAATTTATACATATGCATTACATAGATAAACAGACACCACAATATACGGTACATGGAGGAAATTGTAACGACTCAGAAAATTTCGTACAATGGCCCGAGTACCACCTCAGGCAGAAATTTCTTGGGATCAAATCCTTTAGAAATTAGACAAAGTTAACTAAGTGTTAAACTAGATTATATATGAAATTCGCACGAATCATTTTAAATACGATCTGTAAGACCCAGAACTCGTAGAATCGTTGACGCTACATTACCCTAAAATCTAGGATCAATCTCATTACCCGACTGCTCTCGGGAGCACATTGAAACTCCGTATCAGATCTGGACCGCACATCGAAAGTCTGAATGATACGAAGTTATAAACTTAGGACCGCCTCGCTGGGCTTGATAACCATCTCAGAAATCAAATCCAGATAATGTCCCAGCGCTATTCGCTTGAGCCCGGAGCGAAGAGTGTGAGAAATGTGAAATTAATTAAAGGTAAAATACAAATTTATGAAATCTGGCACATGTCGCTTGCGGATCAGTTACAAGGATTCCGACCGTCAGAATCAGGCCAGAATATACCCTCGGATCAGGAGAAATTTCATACACATGGCAGGGTACTTAAAATCCCCGATCTAGTTTCAGTGACCATTGAATTGAAACTGGTACGCCACGCGTGATCTAAGAATCCGACTGGAACGAAAACTTAACTCCACCTAGATCCAAAGTTGGTGAGCTTAAGTCCGACCGCACGCGGAAAAGGGACCGCCAGAAGTGCTCCGTTGAGACGGAATAAGCACAAATAATACTAAATCTGACAATTATAGAGAAATTTTTATTAAAGTCAATGCCCGATTTATGAGCATACCCTTTAACCACTAATCGGGCTTTGTATTTTTCAATATTTCTTATTAGTATAATTTTTCAGCTCATAAACCCATCTGTAAGCAATAACCTTTTGCTCCCTGGGTAATTCAACCAATTCGCAAGTCTCGTTTTTATGTAGAGCTTACATCTTCTATCCATAGACACTTTCCATTGGTTAACGTCCACATATTCACCTGCATCTTGATATGAATACTGTTTATCTTTTCTATCATGCAAGCATAAGCTGTAATATAATCCTTGAGCCAAACAAAATGTATTGTAACTTTCTTCGATCGACCTTGATCACTTTGAGTTTCAACACTTGATATCTCATTTGTATGTTCTTCATCAGTCTCATCTTTAAGAATATCATCAACTTGCTGATCATATGAACCAATGTGCTTATTTTGAACATCATTTGAAGATTTAAATTCAATTATTCTTGTGACTCTAACTTGGAAATTCTATATCTTTTATGCAATGAATCTTTATTAAGACATATATCTCGGTTAATTACTAAGTTATGGATAGTAGGGTCTCACAATCTATATTTTTTGTTCCATCTGCATGGTTAAGAAAAATATACTTTATGAACCTCACATCCAGCTTAGTCTTGTGCTATTTGGAAATTCATACATAATTATCACAATTAAGGGCGTGTTTGGGCAGTGGGATTAGAAGGGATTAGGTGGGATGGGATTCATCTGGTCCTGTGCCAATTCCACTCCATGTTTGGGAAGAATGGAAAAGCTGGTCCCGTGCCAATTTCACTCAATGTTAGCGAGTTGTGTAGGTCCCACCATGATGTGTGGGCTATATCCACAACGTCCACCCATTTTTTGAGATTATTTTAGAGCATGGGCCAAAAAATTAGGTAAATCTAAAGCTTAAGTGGACCACACCATAAAAAGCAACGGGGATTGAATACTTACCGTTGAAAACTTCTTTGGGGGCCACATAAGTTTTGGATCTAACTCATTTTTAGGCCCATGTCATAAAATGAGGTTACAAAACAAATGAACGGTTTAGATATAACACATGTGTGTTATTCTCAGTAATTTCAAATAATGGTGGGTATATCCATTCAATGTACCACCGTATTACCAACAAAGCATGGCATTAATCTTATCCCATGGCAACAAGGGACAATCCCTGCCATGGGTAATACTTATGTTTTTTGAATCCCATCCCACCTAATCCCTTCTAATCCCACCGCCCAAACACGCCCTAAAAGCACAAATGAATGAATAATTAACTAGTTTTTTGGACCATATCTTTTCTAGGATCTTACAATTTATTGCAGTCGTAGGTGAATGATTTACCAAGTGACAAGCCGTGTTAATGGATTCCACAAAAAAAATGCTGCTCGAGCCTAGCTGAACTCAGCGTCCTCCTACTACAATCTATAAATGTACAATTCATACGTTTAGTGACTCTTTTTTATTGTGGAGTACTAGGGACTGTGTAGTGCTTCTCAGTGCCATGGTCGTTAAAAAAATTCTTGAATATTTTCGAGGCCTATTCTCCTTCATTATCGGTTCTCAGACACTTAATCCTCATTCATTTCTAGTTTATAACCAATACTTTAAACTTGTTAAATAACATGTAAACCCATGCTTTATTGGAGAAATCATCAATAAAAGAAACAAAATACGTTGAACCTCCAAAGAATTCGATTGGAGCCTCCCAAGTATATGAATGGATTAGATTTAAAACATCCTTATTTTTTATTTTTTATTTTGTAGTGGAAGGGAGAAAACGAGTTCTATAGAGTTTTCTAAACCGACAATTTTTATAAAAATATAAATTAATAGAATTTGAATCAAAAAGTAAATTTTAATCAAGAAGTACCTTTAGTCCTTTCTCATATAGCCCAACTACCTGTGCTAAATTGTAGTAGGCCTATCATGAGTTTGGCAATAATAACATCGATAACTATAATATCTCTGTTCAAACAATATCAACCACCATTAACTCTCCTTTCACGACCACCATTGCCCTTTTTAAATATTCAATTCACTCTTTCAATAGAAAATTTATAGTTATCTTCATCGAACTTTTTCAATGACAGAAGGCTCTTCTACAGGTCTGGTACATGCTGCACACAAAAAACTGTATGTGCAATACTATCAAACATAGTAATTCTAACATCTTCAATTCCTGCAATTTTACACGTACTATCATCACCCATGTAAACTATGTTACCATCATATCACCGAAATATGTAAAAATAATCTCTATGTGAAGTCATATTGAACTAAATGCTCGAATCTAAGATCTATTGGTGACTCGAATTCTCTTATAGGATCACTGTCTACAACACTTTCCTGTCTTTTGATGAATTGTCTTTCTCGACTAGATTTCTTTGTGAACCCTTTGAGTCCGATGATTGATCGTGCAAATCAGGTTTGAAAATTCATGATTTGCTTTTCTAAGTGTAAAATTTTTGTGTAACTGGTCATTCTTTTCGTTATTCCAACTTCATATGTTTTGTGCCCTTTCGACTTGAATTTCATTTGATCTCTTTCATTAGTGCTTTTCTTAGTAGATCTTCCTCTAAGCATCATAGCATCACTGGTAGATTCCTTATGTGTTTTCTTTGCGAGACTCTTCGGTAAGCAACATAGAAACGACTAACTCGATACTGCGATCTGGACCGTTGTTGAGATTCATAATTAAACCATCCCATGAGTCTCGCATCGAACAGAGTAGAAGTTCAACATTTTCTTCATATTCAATCTTCACATTGATTGCCGTCAATCTGCTTATTAGGGTATTAAACCCATAAAGCATTCTTGCAAAGAGGATCCTTCATTTATCTTCAAGTTGTACAGTTTCCATAAGAGAAATATTTTATTTGACATCTATTTTCCTTTATGTTTGTTTCGCAATTTGTCCCACAAACTTTTTGTAGTAGTTTGCTTGGATACATTAAACACAAATGAATCATTTAGTGTAAGAAGAAGATCTGCCGTTACTAACTAATTTTTCTCTTCAAATACCCCGTCTTTCATCTCTACATGCTTCTTTTCTTTTCCTTGAATCGCAATCGCATATCCTTCCTTCACCAACACCTCGTTCATCTTTACATTCCACAACGCGTAATTGAATCCATTAAAATTCGACACCTCGAATTCGATAGAACTCGATCTAGCCATTTGAAACACTATTGCAACATAAACACCAAGACCAATCTTATGTTAAAAGGTTTCTCAATCTTTAGTTTTGATACTAATTATTATGGAGAAACACCGCATGTGATTAATGTAGACGAGGCCAAAACACAAAAGAAAATGGAAAAACAAACGGTCGAAAGGGTCAAACAAAAATAAGAGATAAGAGATACATGGATTTACATGGTTTGACAATATGCCTACTCCATGGGGCAACAATATAGAACTTTGTTCTTCACTAGAAATAAAATAAATAAAAAATATAAGGCTTTTATCTCTCCAACATGTATTAGGAATCTCCATACTAATGAATACCCCATAAGATGAGTTAATGAAATTGCATGTCTTTACCTATGGTCCTCCTTATATTGACCACAACAGAGAGAGACAGTGAAAAATACTAGAGGAACTAGGCCTTCACTAGACCATACGTACGTAGGTATGAGAGATAGAGAAAAGGAGACATGAAGAGAGAGACCATCTCTCAATAGGAGATGTCTTCGCGTCTTCATCACCACAACACATTTGAGCTTTAGATCTGCCTCATTTTTGGGCTCCTGTCGTAAAATGATATGGCGAAATGAATGGATGACGTAGATAAAACATAAACATCATGGTGGGGCTCATAAAGCTTTGACACTAGCTAATTAGCTTGTGTTGGGGTCACCTGCCAAACTATGTCTGTAAGGTATTGTCAGCTTTACTTTGGCTAACCGAGTTTCCTATGGGTATGAAACTAGTGTAACTTGGTTATCAAGTTAATGAGATCTTGATGCCTATATTGTAAAAAAAAAAAAGATATACTCATGAGAACAATGAAGTAGAGATGGAGAGACCTTTATTGATATCAACCCTTTTCTCTTATAAAATTTTAAAGAAAATCCACACTTGAAAAAAAAAATTGAATAATTAACTCCTACACCACCACCCCCTTTTATAGATACTAAATAAATCTTTAATTAAAATCTTACCAATTAAGAGAATTAATCACAATTTATTACAAACCAATCTAATCTTCCCTAATATGGTAAAAGCCTAATAAAAAGCAAACAAGAAAAGTAAGTATATCTCTAAAACTATTTCATATCTTCAATCATATAAAATACACTCTCATAACATTATTAAATAAGCTCCAAATATCTCTAAAAAAAGAGTAAATTATAATCCTTGATTTAGGCTCCAAAATCTGTAAATACTCAATCTAAAAATTAACACATGTTAGGCCTATGGTAGACTATGAGCATACGTCTTGTTGGGCCATACAACGAGTCTATATGGGCCCAAGTGGGTTGGGCCCTATAGTGGGCCTGAATCATTCCCCCCAGGTTGGAGGGAACTTGACTTTGACAAGTTCGATGCTTCATGCAAGTAGTAGTGGTATGGATCCTATTTTTTCAATTCGTCACCTATGATCCATATGCATTTAGAATAAGCCTTGTTATTCCATTTTACCAAATATTATCTGTATTGGCCTCGTTGAGTGCTAGTAGTCTTTATTCGTAACACTTGTTTGACTTTTTCCTTCTTTTTCATTGAGAGATATTTATCCATATCGCTGATGACTTCATCTTGTATGTTAGAGGCCTCGCTATGATACTTGAATAAATCCGTCACATTAAAAGTTGATGAGATATCTAAGTCTTCTAGCAACTCGATTTCATAGACATTGTTACCCAACTCCTCTTGACTCGGCATGGGCCAATCTTATTGGACTTGACCTTATTGTAATTTAACATCAAAAATCTTTTTTTGTGGATAGCCAAGTCACCTTCTTGATATACCTTCTTGCGTTGATGTTCGTTTGCATCTTCTTGGTACCTGGTGTTGTTGTCTTCAATCTTCTTTTTGATTTGAGTTTGCAAGTCTTAGACTTGCTTGAGGAAAGCATCAACATCTTAATAATGCCTAAATATTGTATATTTATAGTCTCAAATACATTAGCTTTCCTAGTAATTAAGTGTTAATTCGATTTAATTATATATTTTCTTCATGCAATGTAATTTTGGATCTAAAGATAAATATATGCTTACAAGAGAAGATTAAAACTCAAAAAGAGATAAAAATAAAGATGGTGAAGAATTAGAGATTTAGAAGACATTAATGAAGATTTCACATGCTAAAGATCTAAGAAATCCAAGGACAAAGGATAAAAAAAGTTTAGAAAAATCACAAAATACATTAACAGAAATAATAAACAGTTTGGTCCCACCTGAGTTTGGTTTAGTCCATCCGAATTGCACAGAATAGTCCAACAACAAACTATGATTTTCAGAGATAATTCGCCTCGACATTAGGTCTAACCGAAGACATGTTCGGTGCCACCAAAGAAGAGTTCGATGTGACCTAAGGAAGATGGAAACTTCAGATGAATATTGAATAAATTTGGATGTAACTGAGAGACTAATTCAGTGTGACCGAAGTGTATATTCGGTGCGACCGAAGCATAAAAAAGTGTATAAATTTGAAATCGATTTCAAGAGAGTGTGGATTTTTCCTATTTAAAGGAGTATTTTAGGCTTTTCTAGTTACAAATTAGGGCTTGGGAGAAAGATCTAAGGGTGATGGAGCTTCTATAGAGCCGTCCTTCTTCTTCTTCCCCTCAAATCTAATTTATCTTTCTAGTTTTTCTTTTAAAATGTTATCCATGCTAGGCTAATCTCTTAGCTAAGGCTAAGGGATGAAGCTTGTGTTCAATTACAATATTTAGTATTTGATTCAATAACAAAAGATTGAATGATGATAGTATATTGATGTGGTTTGGATTTATTTTAAAGTCTTTGAGTTGTTTATTTCTCGATTAGTTGTGCGCTACGGGTACAATGAATGCTTTGATTTAATAATTATTTATCATGAATTAGAGAAGGATTCAATCTATATAATTGATTGATCTATTGTCACCTAAGGGTACTTTAAATGTTTTTGATTTCTTGTGATTGAGATTTGAGTGCTTCATGAGAGAAATGTTCAATTAAAATCATATTCTTATTGGTGTTCATAATTGGTTTAATAAAATTATCTTTCAATTGAATATGATATGACTTCGATTCCAATTAAGTTATACATTGAATCTATAAATTGGATATTGTGAATGCTATGAGTGGATTCCTGGATCTTTAGTCTTTTATTTTTATTATTTTAAGACCATTCTTTAAATCGCTAGATTAAAAACCCAGACAACCCGTTAGATTTAAATTAGTTCTAAACCATGTTCCCATTCCTTAAGGATTCGACATCAGTCTCATCGAGTTACTACCTCGCAACCCTGCACTTGGGGTTATTAACCCTTGGGTTCGATCACATCTTCACTCAGTTGATCTTGTACTGGTAATGACACTAAGTCAAGTACCTGTTGTAAACGTTTTCCATTTATGATATCAAATGGAGATTGTTTAGTAATACGATTCACTAAGTTGTTGTAGGCAAACTCGCCTACGATACTCAAGAGATTACTGTTAAGTGTCAAATATTGCATATTTTCCCCCATTTATATCTTGGTTTTATGAACATGGTACTACTTAATGGTATACTTTATGCATGTTTGTGTTGCAAGGTGAGTTTGAGAGCTTGGATTGATAAGAATGCTAGAAGGATGGATTTAGTGATCAAGAATCACCAAGGCAAGGATTGGATCTATGGAGACCAAGATTGAATATTTCAGGACCTGAAGATCTAAGAAAACCAAGTGGAGAAGGAAGTCGAAAGAACAAAGTGCTGAAATTCACTTCACTGTCTGTGTCATCGACCACAGTTCGATGACATCGACCACAGGTTAATGACATCGAGTTTTTACATGAAAAT
Source organism: Magnolia officinalis (assembly GCA_021015155.1). Taxonomy (NCBI): domain Eukaryota; kingdom Viridiplantae; phylum Streptophyta; class Magnoliopsida; order Magnoliales; family Magnoliaceae; genus Magnolia; species Magnolia officinalis. The sequence goes on along the minus strand of JAJHSJ010000018.1, from coordinate 29,932,391 downwards.
CAAGTTGGTCACTGGACATATTGGATACAATTTCTCGATGGCTTGAAAACCTGTTCAATGACTCGAAGATCTGCTCGATGACATCGAAGACAATTCAATGTCATCGATCTTTTTATGAATTTCTGGAGCAACTCGCTGGAACTCTCTGGACACATTCTCAATGGATCGAGGACCTTTCGATGACATCGAAGCATGTTCGATGACAAGAAGAGTTACGCAGTGCGAAAGGTGAAGAGACGCGACTTCCGAATTCAAACCCCTTCGATGACATCGAAGGCTTTACGTAGAGTTACGCGAATTGCATAAATTTGATGTGGTTTTCTGATTTTACACGGACAAGGCTATAAATATGGGTTTCCTAAACACTTCTATGGATATCAGGGTTTTGAGAAGCAGAGCAAAAGGGTGGAGCCGTCTTCCAAGAGTTCTTCTTCCATTTCTTCCTAGTTTTTAATGCTTTCTTTGAGGATTTTAAATCCAATCATGTCTATGGTTAGCTAAACCTCTTAGCTAGGGCTAAGAGGTGAAGCTTGTAGCGTGTTGGGATATTTTTCTTGCTTTGATTCTTGTTCTTGTTAAACTTCTTTGATTCTAATTTGATATTTAAGGAATACTTTCAGTTTTTAATGGTTTGTTGTGACACAAATTATAATAGATCTGCAATAGCTTTGAGTATCTTCTTTTCTTATTTGAGATTATGGGATTGGTAAATCCTTTTGTTCTCCATTATCTCTTGGGCATGATAGGGTGATGGAATCCCTTCCAACCCTCATAATTTTCCTCCATTGAGAATTAGGTCAATGATAGTTCAGATTGATTTTATTGATATATCTTCCAATTGGATAGGATAGACTCTAATTCCAATTGTAATCCTTGAATCAAATAAGGAAACATCCCGATAGCTACAAGTGGATCCTTGGCACCCTAGTTCCCACCTTTAAATTCACGAGTTTCAATTTACAATATTCACAATTACTCTTTTATTCCAGATTTCTAATTTAGATCTTCTTCTAGTTCTATTTCTAAATTACCTTCAGAAATGTACAAGTTCAGTCCCTGTGGATTTGACCTCAGTCTTACCGAGATTATTACTACATTACGACCCTACACTTGGGGTTGGGAAAAAGTTTTTGGTGCCGTTGCCAGGGACTAACTGTTGCATTTTTCTGAATTTAATTAGTTTTAGAATTAGGTTAAGATTAAGGTTAACTTTCTGTTTTATTTCTAGGTTAGAAATTTCTCTGTTTTGTTTTTAGAAACTAACTTTGTTTTCTGTTTTGTAGAATCCTGACCTAGCATATCTTATCTGGTAACTTTGTTCTAACTCTCTCTTTCTTACTTCTCACTTGCTGTAGTTTTTAATTCTTAGATTTAGGTTTAAATTCTGACTTAAAGGCTGTGAGTGTTTCATGCCCAAGTGGGTTCGTGACAACACTCGACGTCTCTTAAGTGAAGGAGGATTGGTCGAAGGGTTGCCTATCCCTCGAAGGATTAGACACCACTTGAGATCCTCAGAGTCAATTGAAGTGATGGCTGCAAATCAATCGGCCAATCAACTTACAATTCAACCTCAACCTTCAGTTGAGGAAATTCAGGATGAACACCTTCCTGTATGGTTTTTTCAGAAAATATAGGAAACATGGATATCAAGCTAGGAGTGATCCAACTCCTTCCAAAGTTCCATGGACTTGAATTTGAAAGTCCATATTTACACATGAAAGAGTTTGATGAGATTATAGCCACTTTATATTTTCCTAATGTGTCTGAGGACACGGTCAGGCTGAAACTCTTTCCCTTCTCCTTAAAAGGAAAAGCTAAGACGTGGTTGTACTCACTACATCCACAATCAATTGGTAGATGGAACGACATGACAAGGGAGTTCATAAAGAAAAATTTCCCATATCATAAAACGAACAACCTTAGAAAGTCGGTCATGTACTTCGCCTAAAAAGGAAGATGAAGCATTCTTCCAATGTTGGGAGTGGTTCAAGGATCTTGTCAGGTCATGTCCACAACACGATTTTGAAACGTGGTGCATAACAAGTTTCTTCTACGACGGACTGACATCTTCCATGCGCCAAATGGTCGAGACAATGTGCAATGAAGAATTCATGAGCAAAGATGTCAATGATGTGTGTGATTATTTTGACAAGCTTGCTGAAAACACACAATCATGGGACATCTCCCCTATACCTAATACCACTTCTAAGCTTACTCAATCAAAGGAGAGGGGCAGAATGTACTTGTTGAAAGAGGAAGACGATATCAATGCTAAAGTGGCCAGTCTCACAAGGAAACTCGAGGTCATGGAACTTAACAAGGAGAAGGATAAGGAAACTGTTTGCTGTATTTGTGCTTGCAATGTTCATTCAACTGAAAATTGTCCAACAATACCTGCTTTTCAAGAAATACTGAATGAGCAATCGAATGCCATGAACAATTACCAAAGGCCTTTCAATGGACTCACTTCAAACACATACAATTCAAGTTGGAGAAATCATCCAAACTTCAGCTGGAGGAATGGACAACTGCTAATCCTCAAGGAGTCCCTAACCAATTTTTAAATAAAGGGAAACCTCAAGAGGATTTGGTTCAAAATTCCACACAAACTCAAGAGTTTATCCAGCAAAGTACTCTCCAAGCCTTATAAGAACTTACAAAGGCTATACAAAAGATAGACTCATGCGTTGCGGTTATGGAAAAAGGGATCCTTCTAGCTCAACCTATCCCTAATCCTAAACTGCAATACGGAGTTAGTGAACCAAGTTCTTCAAACCAAATGGAACAAGCCAAGTCTATCACTACTCTTAAGAGTGGGAAAACAATTGAAAAATCTATTCCGGTAAGGGCTAAAAAGTCTAAGGACCCGGAAGAAGATACAAATGAGATGGGTTGGAACCGGAACCTCGAAATAAGCCAATGGCTCCATTCCTCCAATGGTTGATTGCACCAAAACCTCTCTCTAACTTTCAGGACATTCTAGAGGTACTTAAACAAGTAAAGGTCAACATTCCTCTACTGGATGCTGTGAAACAAATTCTTTCATATGCCAAATTTCTAAAAGACCTATGAATAACCAAGAGGCGGCAAAACATTAAAAAGAAAATTTTTCTGACAGAAAAAGTGAGTGCCATCCTCAAGCAAGATGTGTCACAGAAATACAAAGACCCTGTTAGCCCAACCATCCCTTGTGTAATTGGGAACTACTGGATTGAGCACACACTTCTTGACTTGGGGACGAGTGTAAATCTGATCCCTTACTCGGTCTACGAACAATTGGGTCTAGGTGAGTTAAAACCCACGCAGATCACATGACAACTTGCCGATCGCTCAGTTCGTGTAGTAAGAGGGATAATTGAGGATGTGTTGGTCCAGGTTGACAAATTCTACTGTCCAGTAGATTTTATCATCCTAAATACTCAACCCATCGTGGATATGAACACTCAAATTCCTGTCATATTTGGGCGCCCGTTCCTTACTACATCCAATGTTATCATTAATTATAGGAATGGAGTTATAAATTTGTCTTTTGGAAATATGACATTGGAGCTCGACATCTTTTTCAATATGAGCAAACAGTCAGAGGATGATGACGATACCCATGACATTAACATGATTGATTCTTTCATGGAAGATAGAGCACTCCTGACCTTATACTCTGACACTCTAGAGACATATTTGGCCTACTCCCCTGATATAGATGATGACATGATTAGGGAGATGGATGCCTTGCTTGGTGCTACGCCGATACTTGAAGTTAACCGGTGGAGGCCACAATTTGAAAAATTGCCCCAAACTAATGTAATGCCTCTACCGTCTAGCTTTAAGGCTCTGAAGCTTGACCTAAAACCTTTGTCCTCTGATCTCAAATATGTCTATTTAGGTCAAGATGAGACATATTCGATTGTGATTTCATCCCACCTAGACGAAGAACAAGAGAGTATGCTTATCTCTACTCTCATTGAGCATAAAGGAGCTCTTAGATGGTCAGTTACGGACCTTAAGGGAATTGACCCTTTGATTTGTACTCACCGCATTCATCTTGAGGATAATGCGAAGACCTTCCGACAAACACAATATAGACTAAATCCAAATATGAAGGAAGTGGTTAAGGCCGAGGTTCTTAAACTATTAGATGTGGGTATCATATACCCTATATCGGATAGTCAATGGGTGAGTCCAACTCAGGTGGTTCGTAAGAAGTTTGGAATCACCATTGTAGCCAATGCTGACAACGAACTCAAGTCAACTAGAGTCACTACTGGTTGGAGAATGCACATTGACTACAGGAAGTTAAATACCGTCACGAGGAAGGGCCACTTTCCTTTACCCTTCATTGATCAAATCTTGGAAAGGCTAGCTGGTCACTCTTACTATTGCTTCCTTGACAGATATTCGGGCTACAACCAGATAGAGATAGCCTTGAAGATCAGAAAAAGACCACATTCACATGTCCCTTTGACACATTTGCTTACCGAAGGATGCCATTTAGACTATGTAATGCCCCCGCCACTTTTCAGCGACACACGTTGAGTATTTTTTTTTAACATGGTGGGGCAATATTTAAAGGTCTTTATGGACAACTTCTCTGTCTTTAGTCTATCCTTCAGCAAATGTTTGGATAATTTGAAAAATGTGCTAAAGAGATGTGAAGAAAAAAATTTCGTACTAAATTGGGAGAAGTGTCATTTCATGGTTCGTAAGGGAATTATTCTTGAACATATCATCTCGTCCAAGGGAATAAAGGGTAGATAAGGCAAAAATTGATCTTATCTCTAACTTACCTCCACCCAAGAGCATACGAAATGTGCAATCCCTCTTAGGACACGCTGGCTTTTATAGAAGATTCATAAAGGATTTTAGTCACCTCTCTCGTTCTTTATGCAATCTACTTCAAAAGGATGTACCATAAGAGTGGACCGAGCAATGCCAGGAAGCTTTTTCTAAGCTCGAGGGCATGTTGACCACCGCACCTATCATGCAGCCACCCGACTGGAACTTTCCTTTTAAAATTATCTGTGATGCGTTTGACTATGCTATTGGGGCAGTGTTAGGCCAGAGAAAAGACAAGAAGCCATATGTCATTATGCAAGTAGAACTCTAAATCCTGCCCAAGTGAACTACTTCACTATGGAGAAGGAACTCTTAGCCGTAGTGTTTGCCTTGGACAAATTTAGATCCTACTTGATCGGATCCAAGATCATCATTTACACCAATCACATGCGGCGCTCAAGTATTTTCATTCTAAGAATGATGCTAAGTCCCGCTTGATAAGATGGATCCTTCTACTCCTGGAATTTGATTTGGCAATAAAAGATAAAAAGAGAGTAGAGAATGTAGTGGCCGACCATCTTTCATGACTTGATCTTCCTGATTCACTTGAGATGACACCCATAAATGACATGTTCCCTGACAAACAACTGTTTAAACTCTCCCACTTACCTTTGTTTGCTGATATTGCTAATTATCTTGTTACAGGTTTCATGCCAACACATTTGACTGCGCAAGATAAAAAGAAAATTTTCGCCGAGGTACGCAAGTTTTTCTGGGATGATCCGTACTTGTTTAAGTATTGCCCAGACTAAATTTTGAGGAGATGTGTGCTAGACAATGAACACCAAAGTGTCATCTCTTTCTGTCATTCTCAGGCTTGTGGTTTTCTACCAAAAAGACCATGACCAAAATTCTATAGCGCGGCTTTTACTGGCCCACTATGTTCAAGGACACTCATGAGTTTTGCAAAGCTTGTGAGCATTATCAGAAATTGGGAGCATTGTCTCGTCGAAATATGATGCCCATGAACCCAATTCTTATTATTGAAGCATTTGATTGCTGGGGCATCGATTTCATGAGACCTCTCCCAATCTTTTGAGAATTTATATATTTTGCTAGCAGTAGACTATGTTATTAAATGGGTCGAAGTAATCCTGTGCCGGAATAATAACCATCAAACGGTCATTAAATTCTTAAAAGAGAACATCCTTTTCCAGTTCGGAACGCCTCGAGCCATCATTAGTGATGGAGGCTCACATTTCTGTAATAGGCCATTTGAGAATTTAGTGAAGAATTATGGCATCTCTCACAAGGTAAGTACTCCATACCACACACAAACAAGCGGGCAAGCTGATATTTTCAACAAGGAGATTAAACACATTCTTGAGAAAATGGTTAACCCTGATAGCAAAGATTGGTCAATTCGCTTGACCGATGCTTTATGGACTTACCGTACAACCTTTAAGACCCTCATTAGAATGTCTCCCTTTAGACTCGTCTATGGGAAAGCTTGCCGCTTGCCTATGGAATTGGAACATAGAGCCTACTGGGCTATTAAAAATCTGAACTTCGATTTGAACAATGCTAGTTCGCTGTGCAAACTTCAGTTAAATGAACTCGAGGAAATCCGGAATGAAGCATACGAGAACTCGAGAACTTACAAGGACAGGATGAAGGTGTTCCACAACAAGAACATCTTTAAAAATCATTCTTGACAGGTCAAAAATTCATTCTGTATAATTCTCCACTATATCTTTTTCTGAAAAAACTTAGATCTCGTTGGATCGGCCCTTTCACTGTTACTAATGTCTATCCTTATGGGGCTGTTGAGATTTAGAATCCAACAAATGGTAATGTTTTCAAAGTGAATGGAAATCGTTTAAAGTTGTTTGTTGATAAATTTGATTCAGAGGATATGTCCATACCTCTGATTGATCCCGTTTATCAGGATTGACCTCCTAGTCTGACGGAGGTGTAGTTAGGTTTATTACTTTCGTAGAATTTAGGATTAGGATAGTTTGCTTTCCGTTTGTTTTGTATTTTGTGCTGACCCATCTTTATGTTAAGATCCTTGGCAAAATTGGAAACTTTCTTTTTCAGGTACTATCTTTCCATTACTACTCCATTTCTTTTCGTTGCCTCATATGCATTGCATGCCTATTTCTTTTACATTGAGGACAATGTAGATTTTAGGTTGGGAGGTGTGGATTAAGTAAAGTAATCAATATTTTCTTAGCTTTGAGCAATTTTTTTTTTTTGAAATTTCTTAATGTTTCAAGTTAAAATCTGTTTGGAAAATGATAATTTTTGCTCTTAAGAATGTTTTGAGTATGATGATAAGATAAAGACTGAAGTTTGAATTGCTGGAGTTTGATCAACTAAGTAACTTGTCACTTATAGTTCTTGTGTTCAATCAATTAAGAGGAAGTTTGAATATCATGTCAATCTACACCATAAGCCACGTCAAACTGCTTTTTGTGAGTTGTGCTAGAATCTTTGATTGTTATCATGAAATCATTGATAAATGTTTGAGAATAGAGTTTGGAGAATTGTATCCACCTTAAAAGATGAAAATAACCAGTTAAAAAATAGTGAGATCGATAAAAAGGTCATGAAAATTCTAAGAAGAATGAAAAGAATGCAAAATCTGAAAAGAATGTATAAAAATGACCATTGATATAAAATAAAAAATTGGAAAAAGAAGGAGAAGGGGATAAGTTTGGAATCAGCACTTGATTGTTCAATAAATCCTGATATGGTATGCATGGCTAACATTATGAAATGATAGTACTGTTATGAGAAGTAACTTATTTTTCACTGAACATATTGAAAAACTTGATATACGAACTTATGCTCTGATGTAATTGGTAAAGAATTTATTTGATGGATCGCTTATATGATTCAGCTCTAGGTCTTTGAAAGCTCACTTTCTCATCTTAATTATACTCGGTCATACTTGATTACATAAAAGATTGATTTCTGAAAAAGGTTTGAACATTGAGAATTGAGGTTTACTTTATGCATGTTCTACTCGGGACTAGCAAAATGCTGGTTGGGGAGTGTGTTGAGTGTCAAATATTGCATATTTTTCCCCATTTATATCTTGATTTTATGAACATTGTACTGCTTAATGGTATACTTTATGCATGTTTGTGTTGCAAGGTGAGTTTGAGAGCTTGGATTGAAAAGAATGCTAAAAGGATGGATTTAGTGCTCAAGAATCACTAAGGCAAGGAATGGATCTATGGAGACCAAGATTGAAGATTTCAGGACCTCGAGATCTAAGAAAACCAAGTGGAGAAGGAAGGAAGTCAAAAGAATAAAGTGCTGAAATTCACTTCACTGTCTCTGTCATTGACCACAATTCAATGACATCGAATTTTTACATGAAAATCAAGTTGGTCGCTGGACATATTGGATGCAATTTCTCGATGGCTCCAAGACCTGTTCGATGACTCGAGGATCTTCTTGAATACATCGAAGACAATTCAATATCATCGATCTTTTTATGAATTTCTAGAGCAACTCGCTGGAACTCTCTGGACACATTTTCAATGGATATTCTCGATGGATCAAAGACCTTTCGATGACATCGAAGCACTGTTTGATGACATCGAAGGTATGTTCGATGACAAGAAGAGTTACACAGTGTGAAAGGTGAAAATGCACAACTTCCGGATTCAAACCCCTTTGATGACATCGAAGGCTGTTTGATGACATCGAAGGCGTTACGTAGAGTTACGTGGACTGCGTAAATTTGATGCGGTTTTTCGATTTTACATGGACAAGGCTACAAATATGGGTTTCCTAAACACTTCTAGGGATATCAGGGTTTTGAGAAGCAGAGCAAAAAGGTGGAGCCGTCTTCTTAGAGTTCTTCTTCCCTTTCTTCCTAGTTTTTAATGCTTTCTTTGAGGATTTTAGATCTAATCATGTCTATGGTTGGCTAAACCTCTTAGCTAGGGCTAAGAAGTGAAGCTTGTAGCGTGTTGGGATGTTTTTCTTGCTTCGATTCTTGTTCTTGTTGAACTTATTTGATTCTAATTTGATATTTAAGGAATACTTTCAGTTTTTAATGGTTTGTTGTGTCTCAAATTACAATAGATCTGCAATAGCTTTGAGTATCTTCTTTTCTTATTTGAGATTGTGGGATTGGTAAATCCTGTTGTTCTCCTTGTCTCTTGGGCATGGTAGGGTGATGGAATCCCTTCCAACCCTCACAATTCTCCTCCATTGAGAATTAGGTCAATGATAGTTTAGATTGATTTTATTGATATATCTTTCAATTGGATAGGATAGGACTCCAATTCCAATTGTATTCCTTGAATCAAATAAGAAAAAAAAATATCTTGATAGTGGTATCAAGTGGTAGACTGAGTGAAAGATACCTCGTTTCAACACTGAGGTCTTGGTACATATCAATTCCCTAGAGGGGGTGGCTAACAGTGAAATGTGAATTGACAGTGGGTGTACTAACAAGCTAACTGGAAAAAAAGAAAAAAAAAAGAAGAAAACATCCTGATAGCTACAAGTGGATCCTTGGCACCCTAGTTCCCTCCTTTAAATTCACAAGTTTCAATTTACAATATTCACAATTACTCTTTTATTCCAGATTTCTAATTTAAATCTTCTTCTAGTACTATTTCTAAATTACCTTAAAAAACGTACAAGTTCAGTCCTTGTGGATTCGACCTCGGTCTTATCGAGATTATTACTACATCGTGACCTTACACTTGAAGTTGTGAACAATTACCAAGACTCCTGTTGACTACCTCCATTTAGTCGTCTGTTTAAGGATGATATGCACTAGAGAATTGAATGTTAGTCTCAAATCACTTTCATAAAGTGCCTAGAAGTGGCCCACAAACTTTGAATCATAGTATAAAGTTATTATCTTTGGTACCCCATGAAGTTGCATAATTTCTTTGAAAAATACGTCGGCGATATGCGTAGCGTCCATTGTCCTTTTGCATGGAATGAAATAGGCCATTTTCGAAAAATTGCCAATCACAACGAAAATCAAATATGCTCTCCCTTTGAGTTTTCGGAAGACCTAGAATGAAGTACATAAAAATATCCACCCAAGGCATGACTAGAATGAGAAGTGGGGTATAAAAACAAGTATTTTGCACATGACATTTGAAAACTTGGCATCAGTGACATTGTGTTGTGAATCGTTCAACGCCATGCCGCATACAGGGCCATCAAAATTTTTTTTTTGCTCTATCATGACCAATGTTTTACCTCTTCTAAAGTGTCCACCCAATCCTCCTCTATGTAGCTTAGATAGGATGTCCTCTCGCATTGGTCATTTCTGGGAATGCATAGGCGAGAACCCTTGAATAAATATCTATAGCGTGAGATGAAATCACACTTTGGATCTCGGCCATCCACACACTTGTAGAGTGTTTTGCTAAAAATGGAATCATCATTGTAATTTTCTTTTAATGCCTCAAATTTAGTGACCTCTACGGTGAGAGTTCCTAATAGAATCACCCTCCTACACAAAGCATCCACCACTTTATTATGGCTTTCAACTTTATAATGCAAAAGGAAGGTATGTTCTCATAGGAAAGTCGTCCACTTTGCATGACGAGCACTCAACTTCTTTTGAGAGTTAAAATATCTCAGCGCCTCATGATCCAAGTATAAAATGAACTCTTGATGAATCAAATAATGTATTCAATGCTGTAGTGCCTAGATTACTGCATAGAATTTGATATCTTACGTGGAGTAGTTTTTTTGTGCATCATTAAGGTTTTCATTAAAGAAAGTGATCGACTTTCCTTCCTGACTCATTACCTCACCAATACCAATATTTGAAGCATCATTTTCCACTTCAAAGACTTTATTGAAGTCCACAAGTGCAAGAACTGGAGTTTCCGTCATCTTCTTTTTTATGACCCCGAAGTTTCAATCTGTTGCCTTAGGCAATCCAAACTTGCTTCCCCATATGCAATTGATGATATGTGTGATGATTGTGCTGAAATTTTGAATAAATCTTTGGTAACATGTTGCTAAGCTGTGGAAAGAACGAACCTTCAAAAGGGTTTGTGGGGTGGGCCACTCCACAATGGCTTTGATTTTCTCTTGATTAACCTTGATTTCTTCTGTAGACACAATATACTAAAAAAACACAACATTATCGACAAGGAACTTTTTCAAGTCGACGAATAGTGACTCCCTCCATAGTATATCAAATAATTGTTGTAAATGATCAAGATGCACAAAATCATTAAGACTAAAAATAAGAATATCATTAAAATAGATAATTAAGAACTTTCTTATAAAAGGGTGGATTACTACTATCATCAGCCTCATGAAAGTGCTTGACGCATTTGAAAGGCCGAATGTAAGCTACTCATACAACTTGTCTTGAGTCTTAAATGCGGTATTCCACTTGTCATTGGGCCGAATATGTATTTAATGATATTTGCTTCATAGGTCGATCTTTGAAAAGACCTTTGCTTCATGCAGCATGTCTACCATATCATCAAAGCATGGAATAGGAAACCAATACTTGATAATAATCTAGTTGATCGCATGACTATCCACATGCATTCTCCAAGACTCATCTTTCTTAGGGGTTAATAATGTAGGAATAACATGCGGTGACATGCTTTCTAAAATTAAACCCTTCTATAGTAACTCAGTAACTTGTCATTTGGTAGTGTGCAAGATTCAGTAGGCTTATATTTGTCATTAGATCAATGTGGTGCTGAATGTTCCTCATAAACTGAAGTTTAACTTGGAGTTCTTCAGCCATCAAGTCTTATATTCACGAATAAGCTCTTGTATAGAAGGCATAACATCTGTCTTCTTCACGTCTTCTTTAGCAATTAGGACATAAATAATGTCAATTTCCTTATTTTCGTCTTCAAATTTCTGCATACAAAGAATTTTTTTTACCTCTTCTTTATCGGATTTAGGTGTTGGAAGATTTTCATACTCTGCAATGTGATATTAACACCGTTCTTGATGAAGGAATAGGGTGTTGGACGAGTAATGTGCACCATATCTTGGTCCCACAATCATAGTCTTCCTAATAAAATGAAGCATGCATTCATGGAAACCACGTTGCATCACACATCATCCTCGTACTTAGATCTATTAGAGAAGGAAATTAACACTTGGAGTTACTAGAAACTTTTCCTCATTTATTAAAACAACAATTTAATATGGTCACAGATGCTTATGTTCTTTGAGTTTTAATCTGTTCACCATTTCTTATGAGACAATGTACAAGTGATGCAAAGATATTGTGTCATAGCCATTGCCCATCATCAACTACTCGAGGTGTTGATGGCATAGTTCGTTAGATAACCAATAACTCTCCTCTATCACCATACACATTTGTTGCATCTTCCCCAATAGGCACCTCATCTTCATATACATGGTCTTTATATTCTATGTCCACTTCAATTTTGGTTTGCATGCAGTCGGGAGCATATTCAACATATTCTCATTTTCTCATCCAAATTTACTTTAATTATGGATTGATGCCCATGACAATAAAAGGAACAATGTTCTGATTGCCCATACTCAAAGCATGTGAAAGGAATGTTGCTTTGTCCCATCCTGGGTGCATTAACCCTTCATTCATAATAACCTTTCCCAGGTTAGGGCTTGGCTTTATTATTGGACATTGACCCATTGTCCCTTGGCTTATGGGAAGCCCTTTGATTGCCTTACGTGAGAAGTTAGCATGCTACCTTGTTGTTGATGACAACCCTCGTGGAGCACCAAATCATCTCCCAAGTCCCCAATTAATTATCTCCTCGACCTTCAATTGAAGTGTCTATGCATTAGACATTTTAAAATGTCTTTAAAAGCCAATTCATTTATGATATGTAGATTAAAACCATCAAGATATCTTGAAATCTTTTGGTCTTCATATTCGCAAAATCCTGCTTAGGATGTTAAGGTATGAAACTCTTCGATGTATTCATTTATCGACTTGTTTCATTGATGTAGATTGTGACATCTTTAATAGAGGACACGTGCATAAGTCGCATATAGAAACTTCCATTTTAATTTCTTTTTCATATATTTTTTTAAGAATTTATTTTCTTCTTATTTTGACGGATTTGTTTGGCTTGGAAATTGTCCCACCATGCCAATGTATGATTGAAAAAGTTCACAGCTACTAACTTCACATTCCAATTATCTGTGACTTCCTTGTACTCGAACATATTTCCTACCTTGATTAGCTAATCAATGAAGTTGTCAATATACAATTGGCCATGAAATTTTAGAATTTCTACCTTAATTTTAGGCTCTCTATCACGTTCCAACACTCAAAGGATTTGATCGTTGGCATCTTCACAAATAGGAACTGATCGCAGTTGGTTAGGACCTTGGTAAGGACCTCCCTTTATGTGTCCACGTGCTTCAACTTCAGTCTTCAGATTCCCTCTACGTTGGAGCTCCCCTACTTGATTAGTGATGTTGTCTACCATGTGCATGAGTTAATCTATTCACTCTGTGAGTCTGTGAATTAATTGAGTTACTTGTACAAACTCTTCCCGTGTCACCTCCTTCAAAGTCATTAGAGGATGACGTTGAGTAAAAAATCTCCAAAGATGGCCCACTCTAATACCAAAATGGTATCGAGTCAATGAGATCTCAATACACAAATTGGAAAAAAATAATAATAAAAAAGTATACTTATAAGAACAATGAAGTAGAGGGAGAGAATTTTATTGATATTAACTTTCTTCTATTACAAAAAATTTAAGAAAATTCACACTATGACTAATTCTATACTACCATCCCTTTCATAAATTTCAAATGAATTTTTAATTAAAATCTCTTCAAGTAAGAGAATCAATCACAATTTATTACAAACCAATCTAATCTTTCTTAATATGATAAAGCCTAATAAAAACCTAACATGGAAAGTAATTATATTTCTAAAACAAGCTCATATCTTCAATTATATCAACTATACCTCATCACATGTTTAAATTAGTCCCTCATATCTCCAAAAAATAGTGCATTATAATATTTGATTTAAGCTCCCAAATTTATAAATAATCAGCGCATGTTGGGTCTAGAGTAAGCTATGGGCCAACATCTTTTTGAGCCATACAGTGAGCCTATATGGGCCTAAGTGGGTTGGGCCATACAGTGGGTCTTACTAGGTCGTGGGCCTTATAATATCTATGATTATTGTTATCTAATCATGAGCATTCTGATATTTTGTGCATATGCTTGGCACCCCTATTAGATCCATGTGATCACACCTCGCACATACTCACGCAACACAAATATTCGCTTGATCTAAAACTTTTGTGGTCGTTGAAAGTGGGGCCCATCACATGTTTGCAAGTTGCCCGCTAAACGATAGGTCCCACCTCGATGTGTTGTATTTCCACAATGTCCGTGGGGTTGCGGGCCGCTGTATTGCTTATTTTCCATCTAAACCATCCAAGGGGCCACCCAACTATACAACTAGCGGGCCCACCCAACTGTTTAAAATCGTGGGCCCACCTGACTATGTGGCTTGTGTGTTTTTGAGGCCTACTATCCTAGAGGATTGTGGTAGGTGTGGGGCCTCTTAACCTTTGTACTTTGTGATGTATGTTCAGTCATTCGACCATGTGATCGGGTGATGTGTGAATGGCCACTTAACTAAGTGTAATTATAATGCATGTGTGTCCCTAAATCGTGTGATCGTGTGATGTCGGGTGTGGTCACCTGTGTCCAATAGGGGTGCCAAGCATGCACACAAAATCTCGGAATGTTAGGAATTATGCAACAATAATCAGGGGATTACATGCCTACTGTTTGTACCAAAATCTAGCAGATCAAATTAATATCATGGATTGTGCCATGTGGCATGTATAGTATGTCCAACTGGAATGCCAAATATCTAAAGAGTACATAATATATTTAGATGCAACGTCAGCCAGACCATCTCTGGATAATGATGAATAGCCGTTATCGACATGTCAGTGCTGAAGCACATTTGACTGAGGCAAGCCATGATCGAGAGAATGATAACCGCTCTTTCCCATCTGGTTACATGCAATACGCCATGTGGGCCATCGGTTCTCTTCAAACTTCAGCAGGAGAGGCTATAAATAGCAGGAGAAAACACGAAATTGGGATCCAATCCTCTAATCCAAACACAAACTCTTTACCAGCGCAATGCTTATGACTATCTTTGCGAACTGGGAACAAGCGGTTACACTTTATCTACCATGATTTCGCCCATACCCATAAACATGCACCTTGAAGCTGACATGGCTGGGCTAACCACTCACCCTTATCCGATGAGGCTAAAATACAGAAAATGTCTAGGACCGAGTCGATCCTTGACCTCATACCGCCTGCTCTTTTCAAATGTCTTTGACACCACGTGGTAACATTAATATCGTTCATATGATCTGTAAGGATTTTGGTACAAACACTGCTCCGTCACATTTATGGCTATTTGACAAAGAAGAGTTGAAAATGTGGTTATGAGTTGATTTTAGTAACACATGTCAATTTTTCTACCTCTAAAATATTAGTTGGCGTCACCATTCCCTCATTCTTTGTTATCAAGCGCCATGTGTAGCGAAGATGATATATTTTTGTATCCTTGTTGGTGCTCTGTACATGTCATTTCTTTCTTTTTTTATTTTCTTTTCTAAAACACAAAATCATTTTCTTCCTCTTCTACAAGTATGGCTCCAAAGATGGTGAAGCTTTCTGATATTCCAACACCTCTGACCTCATCTTTCAATACTCTTTTGGAGCCACTCCTTCCTCTTGCTTCTACAGAAATGATCATTTCTTTTGATTTAGATTCTAATATTTATTTGGGCCCAACATTTAATCCGTCCTATTCTCTTGATCTCTCTGCCATTGCTAACTACTTTCCAACAGATAGAAGAGAAAATTTCTTGATTTCTCATGATGCCTTTGATTGGAAATATGAGGAAAGTACTCCGCAACTATGGCCCGAACACCTTGATGGATGGCCTGAATGGTATGCCCAAGTCAAGAAGTAGTTCATCGCCTAATGGATAGAAATCGGCATTATAGAATGCATTCATTTATTTGTGTGTGAAATCACTCCACATCCAGCCCTAATGCTCACAATGGCTTGCTTCTGGAGTTGCTCGCCAAATTCATTTCACTTCCAATGCGGTCTGATGAGTCCAACAGTCATGGACGTTTGTGCTCTCACCTCTCTAGTTTCATCAAGCCATCAATTCTAACCAAGATGCATGTCTAGCGAACTTATATTTAACGTTGATGATCTTTATGTGGCTTACATAACTTTTATAACACAAGAACGCAAGATCGAAGGGGAGGTTAGTCATTAAGAACACTACACTTTCTTATTGATGTGGATTTACAAATCACTCATTTGCATTAAAGCCGCCAAAATTACAAAAGAATATGTCGACCTAGTTGATATGCTAGCATCTGGGGTGCAAGTAGCACTCGCTCCATTTTTGCTCGGCCATCTTTACCAGAGTATGTATACCTTGGCTTTGACTAGTCGACAAACAATAGACGGTCCTTTCTAGCTATTGCAATTATGGCTTTGTGAATATTTTCATGAATTTAGCGACAAAATTGTAAGGTTTACTAAGAAATTGAAGTCTTATGGATATTGACGGATAAAAGCTTCTGTCAAGATTACTTCTTTTGACAACTACCTTCATTTCTTTTCCCTCTTCAATTGGACTAACCTTATTATATGTTCTGCCCCTATATGAATACGGATCTTGAACCAAATTGGTTCACAGATATGCAATTCCACACAAAGCCGATCGAAGTTAAAAATGCGATCTGGGCTAGCTATCTCTTGGCTTGAGATATCCCAATAGGTGGCTCTGACAAAAATAGAGGGAAATATCAGATGAACGTCGTTGAATTCTATTCGCTGAACCTTCTTGCTCGGCAATTTAGTTTTGGTCAAGCTATTCCATTTCCATGTTGTTCACTTTCCTTAAATCAATTAATACATACGCACCAACAAATTAACGAAATTTTGGAGATAATCATTGCTATTACTTCTTATACTAACACTTTCAATTCATATTCCTTGATATCTCTCCCTCCTTAATTTTCAGGGTGACCTCCATAGTCATCCATTACGGAGGTTGCTTGACTGGACAAACTTCTTCTTTAATTGACAATTAATGCTCAACCAACTTCTTGCTCAGACCTAACATTTCATGGTAATCCCATATAAACAATCTTTGAAATGTCGAAGAAGTTCGGCCATTGCCACATGTTCATCCAACAATAAATAACCACTAATGTACATCGGTTGATGACATTGTTTGTTCTGAAGATTAACTTAAATCAAGGGGTCTTGCACATATTCTTGCAGATCATCGAGTTTGGCAGGTGCCACCTCTAATTCCTCAAAAGTTATGCCATTTTTAGCAATCTCATCCTACTCTAACAAACATTCAACTATATTGACCATATAACAGTTACTTAACTCATCTTTTTCCTGAGCTTGCTTGATCCTAGCGAACCAGGCCGCAATCACAACCTCTTCTTGCTTTCTTGTTATGGTCGTATTCATGAAGACTCCTCAATGATGTAAGATTGCCCTGGCTGATACACTACTACTGTTCATGGAGCAGCTACCTCCCTTTTAGCATGTAGGCTTTTGTCCCTTACCTTAACAATTAGCTTCTTTAATACTGATATCCCAGTCGGATTATCGAATTGATCTCACCCGACAAAAGTTATAGGTCCAACATCCTTTTCATACAAATATGCATCTGCTACATTAAATCCAGCCTGAAAAGGCTTACTATATATTGGAACTATTTCAATTTTCCTCTTATTCCAGAAGATCATGATCTGATGCAGAGATGAAAGAATACAGAAGTTGGCATGAATCCAATCACGGCCAAGAACTGTATTGTAGTTAGAATGTGATGGTACAATAAAGAAAGTTGTCGATGCTCTCTTATTTCCAATTACCACATCAACCAACAAAATTCCTTTTGTATTCATCACTCCAGCTGTAAAGTCTGTAACAAACACTTCAGTAGGAATCAGATAGCATAAGCTTTCCCAAATTTTCTTAACATTTTGATTAGCAAAACATTCACGGCTGCCCCGTTGTCGACCCAAATATGCGGAATGGGATATCTGTTCATATGGGCTGATATAATTAACGACTTAAGACCGAAAATCACTTTCTCAGCATCTATGCCAGATTTGATACTAATGGAATATGACTCTTCATGGTGTTTTTTTATTGTTGTTAACTACTTCTTCTTTAATCAATATTGATCCAATTTCTTTAACGTCTCCTTTAATACTACTCGGCTGATCTAGTTTAGCCAAGAAATTAGGAGGAATTGTAAACATTATGTTGCAATTCATCCTTATTGGAGCTAAAGTTCTAAATATAATAATTGTTAATTCTTACAAATTATCTTTTCTTATCTCGGTCTAGAGGTATCCATACTTCATAGATTCACTTTGGCTATGTTAATCCCCAACATTGGGGGAATGGGTCAACGTCAACTGTAAGGCCTGTATCCTAGTCCGTACCATTCTGTAGACTCCCGCGATCCTTCCGGTTGAATTCCGGCAACCCACAACTTGTAATCAATGTTTGCGTGCGACCCTAAGTCGCATCTCGAATATCTGAGTCAACTCGACTCGAAACTTGTACCCTAGCGACCGTGTCGTCATCGCGGTTCAACGCCGCGTCTCGCGTGCCGATGCGATACCCAAGCCAGGAGTTATGAGCATGCGTATATTCCGAAGAAACGCCGCGCGTTGCGAATTCCGTGAGAATCTCTACAACCCATCACATCAATCAATCACCTCAAGTCAAGTACACATCCCATCACTCCCCTTACAACACTCATACCTCTCTCATTCCTAAAGTCAACTCTCTTTCTCTCCAGCCATCCCTTCCTTACACCCATCACTCCATCACCTTTTCATCCCATCACTCTCTCTCTCTCTCTCTCTCTCTCTCTCTCTCTCTCATTTCTCTCTTCACTCCAACCAAGAAACCAACGTCCAAGCCATTTCAAAGAGCTAGGTGTGGCCCACTTCTTACCCCCCCCTCCGCCACCCCCACCCCCCCTCATCTCACCCTCCAACCATCCTAACTTCATTATCCTCCATTAAAGAAGGAGCTTAGGAGATTGACATTCCAAGGAGCTAAAGAAGAAGGCCTATCGGTGGGTGATCGTAGCATAGAATCTTGATTTATTTTTTATTTAAGGCCCACTTGTGATGGGATCCATCTTGATGTTGTGTTGTGATCTAAGAGGGGCCCATAGTGGCGGGGTCCCTCCAATATGCCGATCTCTCTCTATCTCTCTTTCTCTCTCTCTTTTGTGATGGATTGTGGCCCACTTGATCTAGACCGTCCATCTGTTGGGCCCCTTCCCGCTGCCATGGATGAAGTAAAAACACAAATATCAATTTGATTCCAAACTGGGTGGTCCACGTACACATGGACCCACCCTAATGTATATGTTGAAGTCCACCCCGTCCATGCATGGGACGTGGGGCCCACTTAATGATGTGCTGCCTCCAGCACGTGGGACCCATCTGATGTGGTGTACCCACTCCGTCCAGTACATGGACGTGAGTCTCACCCGATGTATGTGTTTTATTCCATGCCATCCATCTATTTCATCCATGCCGTCCTCTTTAGGATGTGGGACCCACTCACATGTGCCACATGTGTGGGGTGGACCCACCTTGATGGATGTATTCTAAATCCAGCCGTCCGTCCAGTATCCAGGTCTAGACAGTGGACCCCTTTTTAAAAAATAATGTAATATAATAATAAAATAAAATAATAATAATATTATATTATATTATATATATCATATGTATATATGGTGGGCCCCACGTGGGACCCACCTTGCTGTATATATTCTGCACCTATGTGACATGCACCAAATGTATGGGTCTTATCCACACCGTCCAACTTTCTAGATGGGTGAGATCCACCCCATGTGTTAATCCCCACTGTCTGTCCAATACATGGACGTGGGATCCATCATAATATATGTACTTTATTCACCCGTCCATTTGCTGGTCACACCAGCAGATGTAATTGTTGTGATGACACCAGCAAGTTCTATGGGCCCCTGCACGATTTAAGTGTTGTATCCACCGTCCATTGCTTGGACGGTGGGCCACCTTGATGTATGTTTTACATCCAAACCGTCCATCCAAATGGTGAGCTCGTCTTATGGCTTAAGACTAAAAATGAGGCAGATCCGTATATCATGTGGACCACACTGCAGAAAATAGTGGAAGTTTGAACGACTACCATTGAAATTCTTTAGGGATCACAGGGGTTCTGGATCAATATGATATTTTTTTCCTCTTGATTTAGGTCTTTGTGACCATATGAACAGATTGGATGGAAAGTAAACGAGATGGTGGGCCCTTTGAAGTTTGACAGTGAAAATCATTATCACCATTGTTATTTGTGGTATGGTCCAGATGATCTTTTGATATGATTCATAGTTTTAGCTAATGCTCTAAATGATCTCTATAAATAGATGTATGGTGTAGACATAATAAAATTTAAAAAAATATAAAAAATAATATAGTGTATGGGTCCCACCTTGATGTGATGTATGTTGGGCCTGTATGAGAGGCCCATTGTGATGTGTTTGAGGCCATGGGTTATGGCCCATTATGATGTATTCGGGGCCCATATATTGTGGCCCATTTGATGTATATGAGGCCCATGTATTGCGGCCCATTTGATGTATATGAGACCTATGTATTGTGGCCCATTTGATGTATGTGAGGCCCATATGATGAGGCCCGATGTGATGAATACGAGGCCTATGATTGAGGCCTAACGTTATGCATATGTGGCCCATGAGTAAGGTCCATCATGATGTGTTAAGCCCATGAGTGAGGCCCATGGTGATGTATATTAGGCCCGTGTGTGAGGCCATAGGCCCACTATACGTTGGCTCTATATGGGCCACTCCTTGGGAGCAATGTTGGTTAAATGTCCACATTGATGGGCAATGATGGTTAAATGTCCACATTGTGACCTTCCCTTAGGCCTTGTTAGGCCCATTCTCATCATGCTCTTAGTGGGTTAACCTCAATCATTGGGCCCCATTGATGTTGCATGGTTCATCCTTGCCATAGATGGATGGCTCCGTGCTACCGGTTTTGATATATCCACGGTCGAGGTCGTTCTTTATATTATGGTTTAGATCGGCTATTCATTTATGGTCCCCGTCTTGCATAGGCCAATTATCAATGTCGATTATTGATACCGATTATGAGTATGTGACATCATAGCATCATGATACATGCCCATACGCATCATCTGCATGCTTGTGATGAGATGAGGTTGACCATTGCATATGCCTTCTGGCAAGTTATTTATGGGACTCCCTGATAGGCGGTGTTGTCCCTCATGAGCGCACGGTACGCGCAGGATTGATGTATGACTGAATTGTATGACTCATGCATCTTGCATTGTGTGGTGTGGTTACTATACGCCCTAGCGACATCAGGTCCGTGACCTCCACAGGCACATCATGGAGAGCCGGATTGGATACCAAAAATATTATTTTTTTAACACACACGCACACTCACGCCGTAGTGGGATTTCACCAACTATGGATACTCGAACCCTTAATCGGGTGTTGAAACTCCTGAGATCTTCCACTAGAGTAAGAATAAGGATCCATACTGGAAATACTGTTACTAGCATCGGGGTTCCATAGATGTCCCTGGGTGAAAATTTCTAAACCCGATGGTACTAGAGGATGACTGCAACATCGGGACCGAGTGGATACATAAGCGCACGAGGGCCATATACCAGTAAGTCGCGTCTCCCACTGTGTCATAGTCGGTTGGAAAGGGGTGTGACCTTACCCGCCTGAGTGAGGGGGTAATATCTAGGTTGAGTTTGACCAGCTTGAGGAGTGGGTCCTCTATCGACGAGCCGGGTCCGATATTGGCAGGCGGATAGTGAGGTCTCTTCCACTTACCCAGTTGTGCGCTTGAATAGGAGCGGTAAGCTGATATAGAGTGTACTAGATCTCGGTGATTATCCAGAGTGAGAACTGTACTGATATTTGATGCTTTGGTGATGAGCTGCATTGATGGTGGATTCGGATGAGGACTGGTATGCTTGAGTTGCATCTTGCATCACATGGCCTTGATATGGCCGATAGCATTCATGTCATGCATCGCATAGCCTTAGTACGACTGATAGTATTCATGGATTCGCAGTATATTCCGCATTACTCTGATATTGCATTCTGAGCACACTTATATTGTGCACACACTTTCACCACCCTTTAAGCTTTCTATAAGCTTATGCACGATTGATGCATGCAGGTGACACTAGACCATAGCTGAGCAGGAGTAGGAGTGTGTCACAGAGCTTCTGGAGCTTTTGATTATCAATATTGTATTTCCTTTATGCGTATTATACCTTAAAACTTTTTATCATAGTGGATTTTGTGATGGTGTCTTGGTTATTGTTCGTGGGTTATGCTTATGGTTATGCTTATTACGAATCAAATTCATGTTAAAAATCTGCCTTGTAGGATCCTAGGATTGGAACCTGGTATATAGGTACCGAGAGCCAAGAATGGGGTCTACAGAGGCTGTCGGCACCGGATTCGGCGATCGGGATTTTTTGTGAGCCCAGTTTTTGAGTTTGGGGCGTGACAAAAGTTGGTATCAGAGCATAACTTGGGAATAACCATAAATAACATCACATGTTTGCTATAAGCTTAGGATAATTAGGTCTCGGTGCGTAACCTTCTGATTCAGTTCCCTAACGTGCGTGCCTTCGAGAGTTCCCAAGGTTGATAGGCGCATTTGTTCTTTCATATAGGACATGCTGCCCAGGAAAGCGACCCGAGCGACTCCTGCTGCACCACCTAAGGCTCCCGCTCTACCACCTATGACTCCCACTCCACCACCAGAGATCCCTGCTCCCCAACCTGAGGATGTCGTTTCTCTCCACCTGAGACCGGTGTGGATCCGACCATACCAGTGAGTGCCTCCCAGTTATAGCAGATGTTGCAGGCTGTGATAGCCATCCTTAAGGGGCAGGGCAAGCACCCCATTATTTTGTCAGCCCAGGCAGAGCAGGAGCGCGCGAGCTCCCTTCTTCGAGAGTTTTGACAGCTCGATCCCCCGCGTTTCATGGGCGAGACAGATCCAATAGTAGCCGATAGATGGCGCTCCGAGGTGGATAAGATTTTTGACGCGATAACATGTATGACTCAGAAGTGGGTCCGGTTAGCTGTATTTCTTCTCCTAGGTGAGGTCAATCACTGGTGGACCTCCGTTACCCGTGTTGCAGGGCCTGATTTCATCTGGACATGGGAGGATTTCGTAGACTGATTCGACCAACAGTACTTCCCCGACCATATTCGTCAGCAGCGAGCGTTAGAGTTCGAGACCTTGGTGCAGGGAGACATATCTGTGGCACAGTATGCGGCTCATTTCGTGGCGCTATCAAGGTTCACGCCATATTTGGTTGATGATGAGGAGTAGAAGGTCCGCCGTTTCAAGAACGGCTTGTGTTACGGTCTTTGAGGCCGTGTTGATGGGCATGAGCTCCCGACTTTTCAGGCAGTAGTACGGAGGACCTAAATTTACGAGGCTGAGTGAGCCGGCACATAGAGCGACCTGATCAGAGGAGAGATGGGAAGAGGCAGGCCCCCTCCGATAGCTCCCAGCAGCAACAACGTCGTCAGTAGCAGAGGCGCACAGGCCACCCAGCCGCCAGAGCACCAGCGACACCCCTGACACCACCTCAGAGGCAGCTTCCCATTGCCTGTTATTGATGCGATGGGATAGGACACTGTAAGTGAGAGTGTCCCCGACCACAGCAGCAGCAGCCAAGAGCACCGCAGCAGCCTCCACAGAAGCAGCTGAGAGCACCGCAGTAGCCTTCGCAGTAGCAGCGACAGCAGCCCCCACCACCGATGCCCCCACAACAGCAAAATCAGCACCAGCCTCCGAGACCTCAACAACAGAGGTAGCAGTTTCGACCGCCTCAGTGACAGCAGCAGCACCTTCGGAGGGGACAAACACCTCCCCAACCAGCTCAGGCTAGGTTCTACGTGGCTCACCAGGACCCGCAGTCATCTGGAGGAGTCGTTGAGGGTATTTTTCTCATCTCTGCATGCATTGCACGAGTTTTGTTTGGTTCCGGTGCTTCGCATTCTTTTATGTCCGAGGGATTCTGTCGTTAGACTAGATTGCCGATAGAGTCTGCTCACGAGGGGTTGACCGTATCGACGCCCTTGGGGAAGACTACAATGTTAGGCCGCTTCTGTTTGCCTTGCCCCGTGTTGATGGGAGATATTTTCTTACCCACTGACTTGTTTGTGCTGTCGATGTCAGATTTCGACGTCATCTTGGGTATGGATTGGCTTGCCAAGTACCACGCCTGTTGGACTGTTCTGCGAGGACAGTCATATTTTGTATACTAGGCTTGCCGCAGTTCCAGTTCATTGCCGAGCCAAGAAGAGAGCCGTTGTCTTATTTGATGTCCTACGTAGTTGAGGAGCCTGTTATCTTGTGCATCGATCAGTTGCCAGTGGTCTGCGATTTTCTCGATGTGTTCCAGGAGATTCTGGGATTACCACCTCGCCGTCATATTGAGTTTCAGATTAATCTTGTGCCCGGTACCACGCCTATCTCGAAGGCCCCGTATCGTATGACACCGATGGAGTTGCGAGAGCTGCAGCGACAGTTGGACGAGTTGCGTGGGTTAGGATTCATTCATCCGAGCAGTTCGCCTTAGGGAGCACCGATATTCTTCGTCAGGAAGAAGGATGACTCGTTGAGGCTCTACGTGGATTACTGCGAGCTCAACCGAGTACGATTAAGAACAAGTATCCGCTCTCGAGGATTGATGATTTATTTGATCAGCTGCAGGGTGCACAGTTCTTTTCGAAGATTGACCTACGTTCCGGTTATCATCAGATTCGGGTCCGAGAGGAGGACATCCCGAAGACAGGTCATGTCTTTCGGACTGACCAATGCGCCCACGGTCTTTATGCAGTTGATGAACTAGGTCTTCCGTCAGTATCTTGATCAGTTTGTTGTGGTATTCATCGACGACATTCTGATATATTCGAGGACCCGTGAGGAGCATGTGCAACATTTGGAGATTGCATTGCAGGCCCTCCGTGCCCACCAGCTATATGGGAAGCTGGAGAAGTGCGAGTTTTGGCAGGAGGAGGTGAAGTTCCTCAGTCATGTGGTGACGAGGGATGGTGTCACAATGGACCCCTCGAAGGTTGAGGTAGTGCATCAGTGGGGCCAGCCAACGAACGCATCCGAGATCCGTTGTTTCCTTAGTTTGGCGGGCTACTATCGGCATTTTATTGAGGGCTTCTCCCGTATTGTAGCCCCATTGACCAGGTTGACTTGGAAGGGAGCAGAGTTTGTTTACAGCGACGCCTGTGAGCGAGCATTTATGGAGCTGAAGGACCGCCTCACGTCCGCTCCCGTCCTCACTCTTCCCTCTGGGAGTAATGGATTCGTTGTATTTACCGATGCCTTGCATATTGGTTTGGGTGCTGTCCTGTTGCAGCATGGGAGGCCAGTGGCTTATGCGTCTTGCCAGCTCAAGGTCCATGAGCTGAACTACCCCACGCATGATTTGGAGCTGGCAGTAGTCGTCTTCACACTGAAGGTGTGGAGGCACTATCTTTATGGGGTTAAGTTCGAGCTCTTCTCCGACCACAAGAGCTTGAAGTATCTATTCTCTCAGTTCGAACTGAACATGAGACAGAGACGTTGAATGGAGCTCCTGAAAGACTATGATTTTGATATCCAGTACCACCCAAGTAAGGTAAATGTGGTGGCGAATGCCCTCAGCCGTCAGTCATGAGGCCTGGTGGCACACATGATGATTCAGGAGTGGAGGATGCTTGAGGATATAGCAGATTATGACTTTGAGTTTGTTCTGCAGTCTTCTATCGTTCAGTTATCAAGCCTGTCGATTCAACCCTCTCTTGTTGCAAGGGTGATCGAGGCTCAGCAGATAGATGAGTCATTACAGGGTTATCGAGCAGAGGCAGCATCTAAGAGTCAGTCAGATTGACAGATTGGTTCTGATGGTGGACTTCGCTTTAGAGGCCGATTATGTATCCCGGATATTCTTGAGTTGCGCAGAGATCTTATGACCGAGGCACATCGATCGCGGTTTTCTATCCACCCTGGCTCGACGAAGATGTACTGTGATATAAGGCAATAATATTTTTGGGTGAGGATGAAGCGCCAAATCGCCAGTTTTGTGGCCGAGTGTAACACATGCCAGCGTGTCAAGGCTGATCATCAGAAACCCCCTGGTCCATTGCAGCCATTGAGCGTCCTAACGTGGAAGTGAAAGCACGTATCGACATATTTCATTATGGGCTTGCCGAGGACTTAGTGCGGTCATGACTCCATCTGGGTTGTCGTGGATCAGTTGACGAAGTCGGCACATTTTCTCGTGATTCGTGCGACTTGGTCTTTGGACCAGCTTATGAGGTTATTTATCGAGGAGATTGTGAGACTGCACGACATTCCAGTCTCGATCATTTTTTGACAGAGACCCAAGGTTCACGTCTCAGTTTTGGGGGAGCTTTCAGAGAGCGATGGGGGTTGTTTTGTAGCTCAGCACGGCGTACCATTCGCAAACTGATGACCAGACCGAGAGGGTCAAACAGATCCTTGAGGATATGCTTTGGGTCTGTGTGATTGACTTCGGGGGTAGCTGGGATGAGCATCTGCGATTGGCTGAGTTCGCAAACAACAACAGCTATCAGGCGACCATTGACATGACTCCTTTTGAGGCACTATATGACAGACCATGCAGATCACCGAGTTATTGGGCTGAGGTTGGAGAGCGGCGTCTCCTAGGTCCCAAGCTTGTGCAACAGACGTTAGAGGCCATTAATATCATCAGGCAGAGGATGCGCACAACTCAAAGCCAGAAGAAGAGTTTTGCTAATCGCCGGCGTCGTCCCTTAGAGTTTGCTGTTGGGGACAGAGTGTATCTCAAGGTCTCGCCCATGAAGGGTGTGGTTAGATTTAGAGCGAAGGGCAAGCTTGCGCCGAGATTCATAAGACCTTTTGAGATCACTGGGCGCGTTAGAGCCATGGCCTATCGGCTTGCCTTGCCATCTCAGTTGTCTGACGTCCACAACGTTTTTCATGTCTGTATGTTGAGGAAGTGTGGGTTAGACATCGTTCCTGTTATTGATTGGAAGCCGCTGGAGGTTCATGAGGACGCTTCTTACATTGATCAGTATTCGTATCCTTGATCGGAAGGAGCAGGTCCTCCAAACCAAGGTCATTCCCTTGGTGAAGGTGCAGTGGGGTCACCATTCTGTTGATGAGGCGTCTTGGGAGCGCGAGGCCGAGATTCGAGAACGCTATCCCCATCTCTTTGATGATTGATTATATGTTGTATCTTGTATACTGTCTTCAATTTTATATGATGACGCTATGTTTCCTCTTCCTTATGAGTTATGTCTAGTTGTGATGATTATGTAAATTTTGAGGATAAAATTTTTATTAGGAGGGGAGAGCTGTAAGATCCGTATCCTAGTCCATACTATTCCGTAGACTCCCACGATCCTTCCGGTCGAATTTTGGCAACCCGAGACCTGTAATCAGCATTTGCACGCGACCCTAAGTTGCATCTCGAAGATCTGAGTCGACTCAACTTGAAACTTATACCCTATCGACCGTGCCATCACCGCGGTTCCAACGCTACGTCTCGCGCGCCGATGCAATACCTAAGCTAGGAGTTGTGAGCCCACGTATATTCCGAAGAAACGCCACGCGTTGCGAATTCCGAGAGAATCTTTACGACCCATCAGATCAATCAGTCACCTCAACTCAAGTACACATCCCATTACTCCCCTTACAAAACCCATACCTCTCTCATTCCCAAAGTCAACTCTCTCTCTCCACCCATCCCTTCCTTACACCCATCACCCATCACTCTATCACCTTTTCATCCCATTACTTCTCTCTCTCTCTCTCTCTCTCTCTCTCTCTCTCTCTCATTTCTCTCTTCACTCCCAAGCAACCAAGAAACCAACGTCCAAGCCATTCCAAAGAGCTAGGTGTGGCCTACTTCTTAACCCCCCCCCCCTCCAACCATCCTAACTTCATCATCCTCCATTAAAGGAGCTTAGGAGATTAGCATTCCAAGGAGCTAAAGAAGAAGGCCAATTGGTGGGTGTTTGTAACATAGGATCTTGATTTTTTTTATGTAAGGCCCACTTGTGATGGGATCCATCTTGATGTTATGTTGTGATCTAAGAGGGGCCCATAGTGGTGGGGTCCCTCTAATATGCCGATCTCTCTCTATCTCTCTTTCCCACTCTCTCTTTTGTGATGGATTGTGGCCCACTTAATCTAGACCGTCCATCTGTTGGGCCCCCTCCCACTGCCATGGATGAAGTAAAAACACAAATATCAGTTTGATTCCAAACTGGGTGGTCCATGTATACGTGGACCCACCCTAATGTATATGTTGAAATCCACCCCGTCCATTCATGTGACATGGGCCCACTTGATGATGTGCTGCCTCCAGCACGTGGGACCCATCTGATGTGGTGTACCCACTCCGTCCAGCACATGGAAGTGGGTCCCACCCGGTATATGTGTTTTATTCCATGCCATCCATCTATTTCATCCACGCCGTCCTCTTTAGGACGTGAGACCCACCCACACGTGTCACATGTGTGCATGTGTGGGGTGGGCCCACCTTGATGGTTATATTCTAAATCCAACCATCCGTCCAGCGTCCAGGTCTGGATGCTGGACCCTTTTCAAAAAAAAAAATAAATAAAATAAAATAAAATAATAATAATATGATATTATATTATATAATCATATGTATATATGGTGGGCCCCACGTGGGACCCACCTTGCTGTATATATTCTGCACCGTCCATCTGGACGGTGTTGTGTGACACGCACCAGATGTATGGGTCTTATCCACACCGTCCAACTTTTTGGACGGGTGGGATCCACCCCATGTGTTAATCCTCACCGTTCGTCCAATACATGGACATGGGACCCACCATAATATATGTACTTTATTCACCCGTCCATCTGCTGGTCACACCAGCAGATGTAATTGCTGTGATGACACCAACAAGTTCTGTGGGCCCCTGCACGATTTAAGTGTTGTATCCACCATCCATTGCTTGGACGGTGGGCCACCTTGATGTATGTTTTACATCCAAACCGTCCATCCAAATAGTGATCTCGTCTTATGGCTTGAGACTAAAAATGAGGCAGATCCGTATATCCGGTGGACCACACTGCAGAAAACAGTGGAAGATTGAATGACTACCATTGAAATTCTTCAGGGATCATAGGGGTTCTGGATCAATATGATATTTTTTTCCCTCTTGATTCAGGTCTTTGTGACCATATGAACAGATTGGATGGAAAGTAAACGTGATGGTGGGCCTTGTGAAGTTTGACAGTGAAAATCATTATCACCACTGTTATTTGTGGTATGGTCCAGATGATCTTTCAATCATCATTTCTGCTGTTATTCGTGGTATGGTCCAGATGATCTTTTGATATGATTCATAGTTTTGGCTAATGCTCTAAATGATCTCTAATAATATAGTGTATGGGTCCCACCTTGATGTGATGTATGTTGGGCCCATATGAGAGGCCCATTGTGATGTGTTTGTGGCCCATGGGTTGTGGCCCATTGTGATGTATTCGGGGCTCATGTATTGGGGCTCATTTAATATATATGAGGCCCATGTATTACGGCCCATTTGATGTATATGAGACCCATGTATTGCGGCCCATTTGATGTATGTGAGGCCCGTATGATGAGGCCCGATGTGATGAATACGAGGCCTATGAGTGTGGCCTAACGTTATGCATATGTGGTCCATGAGTAAGGTCCATTGTGATGTATTAGGCCCATGAGTGAGGCCCATGGTGATGTATATTAGGCCCTTGTGTGAGGCCATGGGCCCACTATACGTTGGCTTTATGTGGGCCACTCCTTGGGAGCAATGTTGGTTAAATGTCCACATTGATGGGCAATGATGGTTAAATGTCCACATTGTGACCTTCCCTTAGGCCTTGTTAAGCCCATTCTCATCATTCTCTTAGTGGGTTAACCCAAATCATTGGGCCCCATTGATGTTGTATGGTCCATCCTCGCCATAGACGGATGGGTTCGTGCTACCGGATTTGATATATCCACAGTCGAGGGCCGATCTTTATATTATGGTTTAGATCAGCTGTTCATTTATGGACCCCGTCTTGCATAGGCCAATTATCGATACTGATTATGAGTATGTGACAGCATAGCATCATGATTCATGCCCATACACATCATCTGCATGCTTGTGATGAGATGAGGTTGACCATTGCATATGCCTTCTGACAAGTTGTTTATGGGACTCCCTGATAAGCGGTGTTGTCCCTCATGAGCGAACGGTACGCGCAGGATTGATGCATGACTGGATTATATGACTCATGCATCTTGCATTGCGTGGTGTGGTTACATACGCCCTAACGACATCAGGGTCGTGGTCTCCACAGGCACATTGTGGAGAGCTGGATCGGATAGCGGAAATACTGTTACTAGCATTGAGGCGCCATAGATGTCCCTAGGTGAAAATTCCTAAACCCGATGGTACCAGAGGATGACTCCAATGTCAGGACCGAGTGGATACATGAGCGCACTAGGGCCATATACCAGTAGGCCGCGTCTCCCACTGTGTCGTGGTCGGTTAGAAAGGGGTGTGACCTTACCCTCCTGAGCGAGGGGACAATATCTAGGTTAAGTTTGACCAGCTTGAGGAACGGGTCCGCTATCGACGAGCCAGGCCCGATATTGACATTGGATAGTGAGGTCTCTTCCACTTACCCAGTTTTGCGCTCGGATAGGGACGACAAGCTGGCGTGGAGTGTACTAGACCCCAGTGATTATGCAGAGTGAGAACTGTACTGATATTTGATACTCTGGTGATGAGTTGCATTGATGTGTGGATTCGAATGAGGACTGGTATGCTTGAGTTGCATCTCGCATCACATGGCCTTGATATGGCCGATAGCATTCATGCCTTACAACTCATTGCCTTGGTACGACTGATAGTATTCATGGATTCGACAGTATATTCCGCATTACTTTGATATTGCATTCTGAGCATGCTTATATTGTGCACACACTTTCACCACCCTTTAAGCTTTTTATAAGCTTATGCATGATTGATGCGTGTAGGTGATGCTAGACCGTAGCTGAGCAAGAGCAGGAGCGTGCCACAGAGCTTCTAGAGCTTTTGATTATTGATATTGTATTTCCCTTTATGTACATTGTACCTTAAAACTTTTAATCATAGTGGATTTTGTGACGGTGTCTTGGTTATTGTTCATAGGTTATGCTTATGATTATGCTTATTACGAATCAAATTCATGTTAAAATCCTCCTTGTAGGATCTCAGGATCGGAACCTTGTATATGGGTGTCGGGAGCCGAGAATGGGGTACTACGGAAGCTGTCAGCGCCATATTCGGTGATCGGGAATTTTGTGAGCCCGGTTTTCGAGTTTGGGGCGTGACATCAACCAACATAGCATTAGTCTCTTTGTCGAAAAATTTGAGAATTCCTGAATTTATGTTATCCTCAATCTGTTAGTGCACTAATTTTTGCACCTGGTTTGTCAATCACGTGAGTCATTGTGTCATGTAGTTGGTTGAGTCTTTGGAAAGTGAAGACCAAAGACACAAGCGAAGCTGAAGTATTAAGGAAGCAAGAACAGGTAAATGAAACTCCTTGATGACCTTAACCCTTGACCCAAAACAACCCATATATCTCTAGATGATCTTCACCTTATGGGAATACCTAATTGATCATCCCTTAGCCATAGAAAACTAAGATAAACATGATAAACAAGGCTAGAAGAGGTGCAAAGCTGTTGTGTAAAAACAACCCAAAACAACAGTTTTCGATGAGTCTTCGATGACATCGATCGAGAATCAGAACTGTCTAGCAAGATTTGGCATTTTGTTCTGATTTTCTCGATGGCATCGAGGTACCTTCGATGGCGTCGAAGTATAAGTTCGATGAAATCGAAATATCCCTCGATAACATCAATCGAGAGTCAGAACTGTCCAGTAAGATTTGACATTTTGTTCTGATTTTCTCGATGGCATTGAGGTACCTTCGATGACATCGAAGTATAAGTTCGATGACATTGATTGAGAGATAGAATAGTCCAAAAAGAAATCAGATTTATCTCTGACTTTCTCGATGGCATCGAGGACACCTTTGATGACATTGAAGGGTAAGTTCGATGACATCGAAGGACGTTCGATGACATCAGAAATGATCTAAATATGTCCAGCGACAAATCAACATAAAATGTATGGATTCATCAATGGCATCAAGGAAACCTTTGATGACATCGAATCTATCTTCGATGACATTGAAGGGCCTTTGACGACATCAAAAGAGCCGTTTTCTGCCTTTTTTTTATCGTTGGAGCTCGAGCTTTTTATAAAGGGCAATCGGTTCTTGGGCTTTTTTACGGGTTTTTGGAGCAATAGAAGGTAGGGTGATTCTATATTCATATTCCTCATCCTTAGCCTCTATTCCATGGAGTTCTAAGCACTCTTCCTTGATATTCACACTTGTATGAGTATTTTGACCTCTACATTGAAGATGTGCTTGAACCCTTCCATTCTCTAAAGATTGGACTTAAATAATCTTGACATACCATTCTCTAAATCATCTATAAGACCCATCTACTTGAATCCCTTAGGAAAAACTACTTTCCACTAGTTGTAGGAGATTCAACCAACCTCCCATCACCTTGGTCACCTTGGAGGAGGATCATATGTAAGGTGGTTGATCGTGGAGTTGAACCCTTGGCAAAGCAGCAACACCATGATGGGGGGAGCATCGGGGTGCTGAATGAAGTACGAGAGAGCGACGATCAAGAAACCGATGAAGACGCTACAAAAAGGGCTCAATTTGACAAGTTGTCAATTGTAAGAGTCCAAGTTTAGTCTCTTTCCTTGTGTAGGTTGAGGGTAAGAGTTTGCAAAACCAAACTCAATTAGGTTCTTGTGTAGGACATTGGCTCTTGTGTAGGGCCTAAATTTCAAGGTTCTTGTGTAGGGCCTAAACCTTTAGGTTCTTGTGTAGGACCTTGGCTCGGGAGTAGAGCCTAAATCTCCAGGTTCTTGTGTAGGACCTTGGCCTTTGCGTAGGGCCTAAAACCCAGGTTCTTGTGTAGGACCTTTGCTCGGGAATAAAGCCTAAATTTAGAGTCTTTGTGTAGGGCTGTAAAGGTTAGCTGTGAACCTGATTTAAAACCTCCGATAGTGAAATCTGGTACACTCATGAGTTGAGTGTTTCCGCTGAGAGTGGAGTAGGCAAGTTGCCAAACGACTATATATGATTGTATTTGTGATTTTCATTTGCACACTTATTTAATTATGCTTGTAAATTTGAATGTTTATATTATACATACATGATTAGATGAATGCTTAGTGGTTGATAGGTAGCACATCCCACACACACATCTACACTAGCTTGGTATAGATTAGTTGTTTATTTGCACATCATTTGTAGTCTATGTGATTGGACCCTCTATTGGTTTGGAAGCCTTAGAGTTGTATTGCCTAACTTAGTTTAATTGTTAATTAGTTTACGTTAGGTAATTATTGTTTTAAATAGGTATAACTTTTAAATAGGTCCTAATCACCCCTTCTAGGACATAACCTTCATTTCTTAGCTCCGCCAAGCTTCCACAAGCGTAGCCATGGTAATCCCATTACATCATGGGCACAATTTCATAATTACATTCGTGAAAGCAATATAATTCCTTGTAGAATGAGAATGTGAAACATGTCATTTACAATACTCCATCTTTTTCAATTCCTTCGGCAGATGGATTCTTTATTTCGATAAAAGTTTGATGAGTTTGGCCATCAACAAAAGATCAAATATGTCGTTGGCCTTTGTAATATCAAAGAACTATCTCTTGTTTTGTTTTGAAACTCCTTTAACTACGCTAAAACCTTGAAGAGATGATTCATCCTCGATTTTTCTTAAAGCCTTTTAAAAATTGGTTTATTAAGGTGGATTTCAACCAATACAAACTAATAATTTGAATCACGATAATAAGTACTCGAAGATGAGTTTCCCCTTTAGTTTTCCTCTTTGAGCAGCCATTCATACCCGGTTGCTTGATCTGACAAATCTACCAGGTCTTCAAAATCTATTCCTTCAAATTTCTTCCGGAACTCTATGTCTAAATCATCTACGACTAGTTTCACAAATTGAGCTTCTGGGAGAATACTTAACATCTACTCTTTTCTTTTTTAAATCGAGTGATATATTTTTCAGATGTCTCGTTAGGTAACTGTCTGAGTCGAGAAAAATCAGCTAAGGAAAACTCGGGTTCAGTTCGATAAAACTAAGCATGGAACATTTCTTCCATATCTTACTATGATTGCACTAAGTTTACATGCAAGTTAATATACGAGGTAAACACCGTGTCAGTCAGTGAATTTACAAACTATTTCAGTTTCACATATTCATTGATTGAAAACTCTCGGTATTGTATGGTGACTGTAGAGTAATTCGTAGATGTAAAAAATAACGAGAATTCGGGTATCCTCATTCCCCTTTGGACTTCTGCAAACCAATCAACCCAATCAAGATATGGTTGACGATAAACATAATGATTTATATGTCAACCATGATGTTGGTTTGTCACTTCATTTATCAAATTAATAATTTCTTCTCAGCCTATGGGTAGGAGTATGGGGTTTCCTATTGGAGGTACCTGTAAACCATGAGCAAACTACATACCAGGCACTCGACGTCCAAGAATGTCATTTTCGACACAAATGGTCCTACGGCCGTCATGCCATGATTCAAATCATTTTCAAATGGGTTGTTAAGTCGGTCATTTTGTTTGTTCCTACTAATGCCTACATGTGGTGGCAGATTTCGACCTACTACATCTGAGTTTGGCTGTACATTGCGTGGAGTTATCATTGGCATTTCAGGCATACCATTGCCGAATCTTTGAATTTCTAGATTAGTTTGACGTTAATCCGGTAACCTGTCATTAAGGAAAGTCGCAAACCTATTTATTTCTTTAGTTTGTGTCCGAAAATATTCAGCTTGTAACCTACTTTGTTCAGTTAATTCTCACGGGCTAGCATTCACACTTCCTAGGACTTCATTAGAATCCACAAAATTATTTTGTGATGTTGATCATACTTTTGGAATTGCCGGTAAGTGCTGGATTAGGGACCTCTGGTTCAGCTTGCATTGCTAATGCTTTAAGGGCTTGATTGGGGCCTTATTTTTCCATACTTCCACTTGAGTAGATCATCTACTCATGTTGTTAAAAGTTTCAATTAACAATTGTATACCTGTCCCACCAGGCGTGCCACAACAGTGTTGGTCCTTAAATTCGGTCGTGCGGAACACGTGCAAGGGTTGCGGGCATGCTAGAATCGATTGTGTCTGATTCAAACTGTGACCACTGACCCCCTGGCATTGAGATAGAGCATGGTTCAGTCATGGCATAATCGTTCATTTACTCGATCAACTTTCGTGCGCTCATTACTCTAGTGATTGGCGGAGGTTGGGGCTCTTCCTCCAAATGAGCTCTTATTTACCTTGGAAATCCAAGGACTTGCAAAGGTTGTTGTATGGTTGAAATGAGCAAAAAGAAAGAAATAGTCGAAATGAATAAGGAGATGACATGGATGTGGTTAAGGAAAAGGTGAATAAATTACTACTATGGGGAATCACTTGTCTGGATGAGAGTAGCATGGCGCTTCTAAGAGTAATGTGCTGAAGAGTGAAGTAAAGGCAATGCTAGAAATTACAACTATAGTTGGCCCAGCGTATGAGTGTAGGTGGACAAGTTTCTAAACTACAGTATTCCTTTAGATCCAGCGCATGAGCGCAAATGAAAGGGAATTATAACTATTGGATACAACCTACGTCGGTCTGGTGCGTGCATAGGGATGGACTGCTCCTAACACTATGCAAAGGGTCCGCTGCTGCTTGGCATGAAGAGACTAAACAAAGGCCCCGTTTGTTAAATCTGAAGTCTAAAGCTTGAATCTGAAGGCTAAATATGAAATCTGAAGTAAAAAAACTTGTTTGGTAATTTTGGCTGAAGTCTAAAAATTAAGTACTGAATTTGAAACAGCCTGTTTGTTAACAAACATCTGAAATGTCTGAAATATGTTAATTTGACACATTTGCCCCTATCTCCTGTTTGGAAATGTTTTACATTATAAAGAAATTATTTTTATTAAATGAAAATAAAATTATTCTATTTAATTCAAATAAACTAAAGTACTTAATAGAAAATCAAAATATCATTATTCATAAAAAAACAAATAAAAAATTACTGATTTACATATATAAGTGTGGCGGCAATTTCTTCTCGCATATTGAACATAATAGTTTGTTCAAAGTCTCCAAATACTCCTACTTCAGGCGTATCATTCTTTGATTCGATATTCATCTCCAAAAGAACATTTTCATCATTGTATTATTGGAAGAGTGGAAGAGTGGATGAGGATTTTTTGGAAAGCCTTACGCTAGAAGTTCCTATGTTGGAAACATAGGCGGAGCCCACCGTGATGTTTGTGAGAAATCAACCCCATCCATCGGTTTTGTGAGATCATTTTAGGACCTGAGACCAAAAGTGAGTAGGATCCAAGACTCAAGTGGGCCGCATGTCACGCCCCGAACTCGAAAACCAGGCTTACAAAATTCCCGATCGCCGAATCCGGCGCCGACAGCCTCCGTAGTACCCCATTCTCTCCCGTCACCCATTACCTCGGAATCCACCATACCAGGTTCCGACCTGGGATGCTCAAGGAGGATTTCAAATATGATTCGATTTGATTTGTAATGAGCATAACCACAAGCATAACCCACGAACAACAACCACAAGAACACCATCACAAAATCCACTATGATAAAAAACTTTTGAGTACAAGGCATATGAAGGGAAATACAAGATAATGATAATAGCAGAAACTCCAAAAACTCGGCTGCACGCTCCACTACGGCGAGACTACGGTGCGTCCTCGCGTCACCTGCACGCATCAATCGTGCATAAGCTTATGGAAAGCTTAGAGGGTGGTGTAAGTGTGTGCGCAATATGAGCGTGCTCAAAATGTATGGTTAGAGTAATGTGGAAACATGAATGCAGTCAGCAGTACCAAGGCTATGCAGTGCAAGATATGAATACTATCGGCCATGTCAAGGCCATGCGATGCTTAGTGCAAGTCAAGCATGTCAATCCACCTCCACATATCAATGCAGCTCCTCACTAGAGCATCAAATCAGTACGGTTCTCAGTCTGGATAATCACCGGAGTCTGGTACACTCTACGCCAGCTTGTCGTCCCTATCCGAACGCATAACTGGGAGAGCGAAAGAGACCTCACTATCCGCCTGCCAATATCGGGCCCGGCTCGTCGATAGCGGACCAATTCCTCAAGCTGGTCAAACTCAACCTAGAAATTGCCCCCTCACTTAGGCGGGTAAGGTCACACCACCCCTTTCCAACCGACCACGACATAGTGGGAGACGCGACCTACTGGTATACGGCCCTCGCGCGCTCATGTATCCACTCTTCCACTCGGTCTCGACGTTGGAGTTATCCTCTGGTACCATCGGTTTAGGGATTTTCACCCAGGGACATCTATGGTGCCCGTATGCTAGAACCAAACATTTTCGGTATCCAATCCAGCCACCCACAATGTGTCTGTGGAGGCTATGGCCCTGGTGTCGCTAGGGCATACAATAACTACAATCACACAATGCAAATGCATGAGTCACACTACCAGTCATGCAACAGTCCTGCGTAAACCATGCGCTCATGCAGGGTAACTCCGCCTATCAGGGAGCCCGTAACAGTCTGCCCGAAGCATATACTATGATCATTCACCCCTCATCTCAAGCATGCATGATGCGTATGGTCATGAATCATGGGGCAGCACTATACTTATGGTATGATAATGGGCGTTGCTCAAAGTGAAGATGGGCCTAAACAGACTGCAGAGTACAAGTATGGGCCTATCAGTGGGTCTTAGGAAGAGTGACAATGCAGACATTTAACCGTTGTCACCTACAATGTGGACGTCAAACCAACATTGTCCCCAAGGCCCGGCTCGCCTTAAATACCATTAAACAAATCATGGTGGAATCACACATTGCAATGTGCCTTAGGTACATCCCATTGGGCCTCAAATACATCAAATGGGCCGTATCTCATGGGCCTTATATTCATCAAGTGGGCCACCTCAATGAGCCTCACCAATGGGCCTTAGAATGCATTAAAATGAGCCCAAACACATAAGTTTTATGTGTACCAAATGGGCCTAATCACATAGGCCCTATACATCTCAAAGTGGGCCTCAACAATGGGTCACAAATACATCAAGATGGCCTACATACATGGGCCCATATATATAACAAAGTGGGCCTCAATAATGGGCCTAAAAATACCTCAAGATGGGCCCATATTTACCAAAGTGAGCCTCAACATTGGGCCTATATACATGCCAAGATGGGCCTAAATACATGGGCCCATATGCATCCAAGTGGGCCTCATGTGAGGCCCGCCATAATGTTTATTTTCCTATCCAATCTGTTGATAAGGTCACATGAATAGGGGGCCCACCAAAATGTCTATTTTCTAGCCAACCTATTGATATGGTCACATGGACCAAGGGGCCCATTGTAACGTTTATTTGCCACCCATCCTATTCATAAGGTCATGCAGACTAGGGAGGGAGGACCCACCGTAAGGTTTATTTGTCATTCAACCTGTTTATAAGGTCACGTGGACCAGGATAGGGCCCACCGTGATATTTATTTGCAATCCAATCCATTCATAAGGTCACGTGGGCCTTGGGCCCACTAGAATGTTTATTTGAAATCCAACCTATTCATAAGGTCGCGGGACCAGGGCCCACTGTAACGTTTATTTGTCATTCAACCGTTCATAAGGTCACACTGACTTGGGGCCCACTGGAAGGTGGCTCACAAATCCAGCCTGCACATTATGTGTGTCCCCCCAGACTGACGGTCCAGACCAAGTTTCAGCCTTATCCGAACTTCGGGTAGGCCTCACCAAGTGGTTTTATATGTTTTAGGCATGTCTTCACATGGTTTAAGATGGTATGGCCCACCTGAGATCCGTATACGGCTGATTTTTGGGATACCCCATAATTTAAAGGGGAACCAACAAATGCACAGTGCTGATGGTCGAAACGCACCATGGTGGGGCCCACAGCTGGGGCCGTGAGGCCCCAGCCGGTCCGCCAGTCAGCACCCAGCGCAGGCGCTGCCTGCGCCTTCAGCAGCAGCGTCAACCACTGCACTCTTTTTTTTTTTAGGTGGGACCCACATTAACTAGATCTGCTCCGTCCATTGTCTGAGTCTCACAAAATTAGGGGTCCAAACCAAGTTTTAGGTGGGTCCAAGCTTCTTGTGGACCCCAAAAATTATTTTCCCAAGTTTTAACGGAAAATATTAGTATTCTTAATGCCACGGTCCACCAGATGATTGGTTCGATCTCATTTTTCGGCTCAACGCCTAAAATGTTGCAAGGGTTGGGATGGACGGCTTGGATCATGCACAAACATCAAGGTGGGGCCTGTATGAGTAGCCCACTCCAAAAAGTAATTTTTTTAGTTAGCTTGCAAGTACACACCCATGCAGTACACGCACTCCGTGTTAGCCGCCTACGTCCAATGTCCAGAGACGCTGGACGGTTTGGATATACACTGCATCATGGTGGGTCCCACATGTACGTGGCCCACCACCATGTAATTATATATATATTA
This sequence comes from Magnolia officinalis, assembly GCA_021015155.1. Taxonomy (NCBI): domain Eukaryota; kingdom Viridiplantae; phylum Streptophyta; class Magnoliopsida; order Magnoliales; family Magnoliaceae; genus Magnolia; species Magnolia officinalis. The sequence goes on along the minus strand of JAJHSJ010000018.1, from coordinate 29,892,769 downwards.
TATATATATATATATATATATATATAATATATATATATAGTATTAATATATGCAAAATAAGGCTTCCCACCATCCCAAAAATGGACGATGGATATCTCCTAAAAATGTAGTGGGCCACACCAATGATGAATGGAGTGGATTTAACATGATTTGGTGGGACCCACTTCATTTTAGGGAGAGAAAAGAGAGAGAGATAGAGAGAGAGAGAGAGACGGTGATAGAGAGGAGGGACCCCGCCACTATGGGCCCTCCATTGATACAATACATAGATCAAAATGGGTCCCACCAACAAGTGGGCCCTTAAATGGAAATCAACGGTGGATCACCCACCTCTTGCACTCCTCCTTGGTCCCTTAGCCTTCTTAGATCCTTGCCTGTGAATTTGATGGAAGTAGATGGGAGTTTGATGGTGAGAATGAGAGATGAGAGGGTGGGCCACACTTGGCCTTTGAGATTTACTTGAAATGTTGGGACATATGGAGCTTGGGAGTTGCTTGGGAGAGATTTGAGAAATGAATGTGAGAGAGGGAAGTGATGGGTGAAAGGTGATGGACTAATAGCTTGTAAGAAGGGATGGGTGGAGAGAGAGGTGAAGTAATGTGAGGGTTGACTTTGGGCTTGCTTGTGTAAGAAAAAGGTAAGGTTGGGGTAGGGGTTGTTATACTTGGGTATGGAGTGACTTGACATTGATTGATTGATGAATTGATGGGACATATCGTAGAGATTCCCTTGAAGTCCGCAACGCGCAGTATTTTCTTCGAATCGAACGCAGGCCGACATCTTCTAGCCTGGGTATCGGGTCGGTGCGAGAGTCGCGGCGTTGGAACCGCGGTGACGGCGCGGTCGCTAGGATACAAGTTTCGGGTCGAGCCTACTTTAGCATGCAGGTCTCGTCTTAGGATCGTGCGCAACGTTGGCTTTAGGTCGAGGATTGCGGGAGTTGAAACCTCCATGGGTCGACATTGATGTTTAAATGCCAATCATACCGTTCATAACGTCATTCCTGTTGGGATGAACTCAAAACACAAATATTATCCTTATTTAAAACTTATATTGCCCCACGAATATTTCAAATCGGGATGTTCAATCCTCACGTTTTGGGCCTACTTATCAGTAGTTAATCCGCGTCCGATCTGGATGAGGATTGCTGGAAACGGATTGGTTACTCCCCTTGCCACCAACCCCGTGGTTGGTGATGTCACGCCCCAAACTCAAAAAACGGGCTCACGAAATTCCCGATTGCCGAATCCGGCGCCGAAAGCCTCTATAGTGCCCCATTCTCGACTCCCGGCATTCATATGCTAGATTCCGATCCTAGGATCTTACAAGGAGGATTTTCAGTATGATTTTTTTTTTGTAATAGAGCATAACTACAAGCATAACCAAGTCACAAAACAACATCACCACATATCCACTATATCAAAAACTTTAAGTACAATGCAGAAAGAGAAATACAGGGTGATCAAAAAGCTCCAAAATGATCTGATACGCGCTCCTGCCTCACCGTTGCTGCGATCCAATGATATCTGCTCGCAACGGTCTTGCATAAGCTTATAAAAGATTAGAGGGTGGTGTAAGCGTGTGCGCACGGCAAGTGTCAAGTATACAATATCAGAGTAATGCGGAAGTATGCAGGTATGTCTATGAATGTTATCAGCTGTACCAAAGCTACATGATGCAAGACATGAACGCTATCGGCCATACCAAGGCCATGCGATGCGAGGCCTATATATGTAGCCCAATGTCATATGCGAGATGCAAAGCAATCATGTCAGTCCTCATCATGTACACATATCAGTACGTTCCTCTCTGGGATATCACCGGGGTCTAATACACTTCACACTGACTGCCGCCTCCCTAGCCGCACAGCCCAGCAAGTGGAAGAGACCACACTATCCGCCTGACCAGTAGTCTACCAATACCTACCCGACTCGTTGATAGAGGACTCATTTGTGAGCTGGTCAAACTCAGCCTAGCTTACAACCCCCTCACTCGGGCGAATAAGACCACACCCCCTTCCAACCGACCACGACATAGTGGGAGACGCGACCTAATGGTATTCGGCACTCGGGCGCTCGTGTATCCACTCGGTCTAGATGTTGGAGCATCATCTCCTTTACCAAAAAGGTTCTGGGACTCTCACCTAAGGACATCCTAAGTTTCCACAGTGCTAGAATGAAGTATATTCGGTATCCGATATGGCCATCCACGATGTGCCTGTGGAGCCACGGTCCTGATATCGCTAGGGCATACAATGATCATGTCATACATATGTGAAATGCATGAGTCACACTGTCCAGTCATGCAACAATCCTGCACATACTACGCGCTCATTTGGGTAACTCCTATCAGTAAGTCCCATAAATAATCTGCCCAATGGCATATGTTATGATCAGTCACTACTCATATCAAACATACATATGATGCGTATGGTATGAGTCATGTAATTATACTAAGCATGTTATAAAGTAATGAACTATCCTTACAATGCAGGTGGGCCTAGACGGCCTACACACAACAAGTATGGGCCTATCAATGGGCCTTAAGGAGAGTTACAATGCTGACATTTAACTAACATTGTACTTACAATGTGGGCGTCAAACTATCATTGCTCCCAAGGCATAGTCCGCTATAAGGGTCAACACATAAACTATGGTGAAATCACATTACAATGGGCCTTATGTACATCCCATTGGGCCTCCATTACATTAAATGCGCCTCATAACATGGGTCTCATATATATCAAGGTGGACCTCAACGGATGGGCTATAACTGCATCAAGATGGGCCTCATATATATACCAAGTGGGCCTCAAGAACGAGCCACAAATACATCAAGATGGGCCTCAATAATGGGCCTTATAAATTCCCAAAAATGAGTCATAATGAAGGATCATTCGAACCATACCACAATAGCAGTAGAGATAATAATTTTCACTATTGAATAAATCACAGGGCTCACTATAAAGTTTATTTTCCACCCAATCCAATCATAAGGTTTTAAAGACCCGGATTAAGGGGGAAAACAATATCATAATGGTCTAAACCCTGTAGTCCAAGGGTTTTATTAATGGTGGACGCTCCGTTCCACTATTTTCTGTAATGTGGTCCACCTGATCCTAGATCTGTCTCATTTTTAGTCTCATGCCATAAAAATTATCTTTCAAAATGGTTGGACGATTTGGATGCACACAAGCGGTATCATGGTGGAGTCCATAATGGGCAAATAATGATGACACAAGGTACACAGTCCCTAGGTCGGCGAGGGTGAAACAGGTGTGGCCCACATAACTTGGTGACATCACGTACACCAGTTATATAGCTGGTGTGTGACACTCAGCATCTGCTTCATAAGATGGGTCACAGTGTGTCCCACCATAACATTTATTTGCCATCCAACGTTGATAAGGTCACACAGCACCTGAATGAAAAGGAAAAACAAATTTCACAATGATCCAAAACTTCTGTGACACAAAAAGGGTTTTAATGGCAGACGTTCAATCACACTGTTTCCTGCCGTGTGGGCCACCTGAGTCCCACATACGGCTAATTTTTGGGGTGGTCCATTGGTCAGAGGGAACCCAACAAATGCATGGTGTTGATGATCAACACTCATCATGGTGGGGCCCACGGCTGGGATCGTGGTCCCTGCTCGTCCGTCAAACACAGTAGCAGGAAGTGCTGCGCATCCTCTGGCGTCAGCGGCAGCGCCTGCTACCTGCTATATAAAATTTTTTTTTGAAAACCTATTTTCTTGAGGTTTTTCGTATGTAGGGCCCGCATCAGGTGAATCTGACCCGTCCACCGGCTCCTATGGCTCAAGACAAGCCAAACAAGCCCAATATTTGGCATGTTTCGGTGTTGAGAAAGGTCAAAGTGAATTTTAACGGTGAAAACCACTATTTCCTATGCTATGGCCCGCCTGAGAGTCGGATTAATCTCATTTTTTGGCTCAATGCCTAAATGAAATGGGGAATGGAATGGACGGCGTGGATTAGATTCATACGTCAAGGTGAGGCCTGCATGGGTGGCCTACCCAAAAAGCTTAACCAAGCTAATATTTTATTTATATACTATTTTTTTTTCTCTTACTGTGAGTACACCTCACTATCTGTTCACAATTCACGAATCACGTCCAACGTCTAGGGATGCTGGATGGTGCGAATGTCCATTTAAGTGGGTCCCACATGGACGTGGCCCACTTGATCAATTGATATTTGTGTTTTCCCATCACCATTAAGTAGGGCCACATGGCTTGGAGGGCCGTGGGGTCCATTTGATGGATGGTTTGGACACCACATACGCTCATTAGGTGGGCCACAAAATAAAGGGAGGATAGAGAGAGAGAGAGAGAGAGAGAGAGAGGAGAGAGAGAGAGAGAGAGAGAGAGAGAGAGAGAGAGAGAGAGAGAGACATGATGATGGAAGGACCCCGGCACTATGGGCCCACCGATCAAAATCAACGGTGGAGATCCTTTCTCCACCGAAATGCAAGGTCTAGATGACCGAGGAAAATAAACATCATGATGGGGTCCATGGAAAATGGCCCCATCATGGAATGATCATGAGGATCAAGGTGGGCCATCGGCCACATCTAGGGTCCAAAGTGAGATCCATACCATCAATCGGTAGGCCTCACTTGGCCCATCATCAAAACATGAAAATCTATCCTATAAAGCACCCACCGTTCGATCTTCTTGGTCCGATGGAACGCCGATTTCCTTGTGTCTCACTTTGATGGAGAGGATGAGAAATGAAGGGCTAGGATGATAGATCTTAGGGTGGAAAGTGGGCCACACAACACTCACTTTCTCTCCTTAGAAATGCACGGACGTCCATTTTTTTTTTTGCTCTTGTTACTGGAAAATGTGTTGAGAGAGAAGAGAGAGAGAGAGAGAGAGAGAGAGGTGGTGGTTGTACGGGAGAGGTGATGGATGTGAGTGGTGGATGTGAGGTGATGTTGTACTTGACATGTATGGGTGTGTAATAGAGAGAGAGGGAGAGAGTTGACTTGGTGGTTGCTTGACTTGAGGAGAAGAAAGCATTGATTGATTGGTTGATTGATTGATTGATGGGATGGGTTGTAGAGATTATTTTGGGATTGCAAACGCGCAGTATTTTCCTCGAACTGAACGCGAGCCCACATCTCCTGGCCAGGGTATTGGATCGATGCGCAAGATGTGGCGTTGGAACTGCGGCGATGGTGCGGTCGCAATAGTACAAGTCTTATATTAAGCCGACTCGAATCTATAGGATACGACTTAGGGTCGCGCGCAAACGTCGATTATCGGTCGCGGATTACCCGAAATTCGTCGGGAAAGGATCGCGGCAGTCGACGGAACAATACGGACTAGGATACGGGTCTTACAAGTGATCGGTGCTCTATGGGCCCCACCATGATGTATGTGTTTCATCTATTCTGTTCATCCATTTTTACAGACCATTTTAGGGCTTCACAACAAAAATGAGAGGGATAGAAATCTCAGGGGGACCACATCACAAGAAAAGAATAGTGATTGGATATCCACCATTAAAATCCTCCTAAGGCCCACTATACTGTTTTTAATGGTCGACGCTCATTCAACATTGTTTCCTGTAATGTGGTCCACTTGAGATTGGGATATACCTCTTTTTGGTCTAATACCATAAAATGATTTGGAAAAATAGATGGATGACATGGATGAAACACATACATCATGGTGGAGCCCATAGGCTGGTGGCAATCCATTCACACCATTGGCAAGCAGCGTGAATGTGCAATCTGCATGGGAAGTGGATTTCACAAATAAGGCTTTCGGAGGAAGTTTCTACTTGGGGAATCTAGGTGGGCCGTGTCAATGGCTCTATGGGGCCGACGATGATGTATATGATTTATCCACACCGTCTATCCACTTTTTCATATCATTTGGGGGCATAAAATGAAAAATGAGATAGATATAAGGCTCAAGTGGGCCACATTGCAGGAAATAGTGAAAATTGGGCACCTACATTGAAAATTTCTCAGGGCCATAGAAGGCCTTGATCATGCTAAAATTTGTATTTTTTTTTTTTCATCAAGGTACGTGTGACCTTATGAAGTGGTTATATGAGAAATAAACATTACATTGGATTCTTGGAAAGTTTCAATAATAGTTTTATTCAATTTCCATTGGTTTCTATGGTGTGGTCCACTTGAGTTTATATATATTACCTCATTTTGGGCTCATGCTCTAGAATGATCTGAAAAAGTTGATGGACGGTGTGGATCAAACACATAAATCATGGTGGGGCATAAAAAAGTTTCACATGTTAAAAGTTGGTTTTGTATTACACAAACAATTTAAAGAGAAAAAAATTTCGATAGTAACTTGAAAAAGGGTAATTTTGGAAGCAAATTTTTTTAAAAGAAAAATTCATGGAGCGCATTCCGCATTCACCATTAAGCCAAACTCTTCTTGCAGAAAGAATTCAATGAAAAATCAGTCAGCGCTTTCCGATTTCAGCGTTAACAAACAACTCTTGATATGGAGCATTTTCTCATTTCTGTGTTAAGTACTATTTTTCAGAGTTAACAAGAAGCCCTAAGCCTAAGTACACATAACGTTGTGCTAGTTTGATAGTGTTCTTGCTAAGGATCGAAAGATGGCTTTCTTCCGCTTTGCTCCTTGAATTTATAGGCTTCAGGAAAAAAGATAAGATAATAAGTATCCATCGACGTGTCTTCATTATGTACAAATGCTTGTAACAAGTAATTACACTTTATCTATTATGATTTTACCAGTAGACGTGCACCTTTTAGCTGACGTTGCCGAGGTAATCACTCCATTATCCGATGAGGCTACGATTTTTTTTAAAAAAAATGCCTAGGTAATCACTCCATTATCCGATGAGGCTATGATAAATAAAAAAAAATGCCCAGAATGGATCCTCGACCTCAAATATCTTTGACACCACGACCTAATACCACTTGCTCTTTTCAAATATCTTTGACACCACGTGATAACATCGATGCCGTTCATCTGATCTATGCAGAGATTTTTATACAAACAGTATAGTTGACAGATCCAAACCGTTGATGTGATCGGCCGAATGATGGATGGGCAAGTTGATACCTGGATGGAAAGCGGTTGACCAATAAATAGAAGAGAGAATTTAAAAAAAAAAAAAAACTGTGCTGGGGACACGGATTTCCTGCGAAAGCCTTCCAAGAAGTTCCTGCGCTACACCCTGATCCATAGCTTAAGTGGTAGACTGAGTGAAAGATACCTCGTTTAAACGCTGATGTCTTGGTATCGATTCCTTAGTGGGGTGGCTAACAATGAAGTCTGAACTGAAAGTGGGTGTACTAACAAGCTAACAAAAAAAAAAGAAAAAAGAAAAAGAAAAAAGGAAGTTCTAGGTGAGGCCCACCATGATGTTTGTACGAAATCCACCCCGTCTATCCATTTTGTGAGATCATTTCAAAACCACCCCATCTATCCATTTTGTGAGATCATTTCAGAACATGGGACCAAAAAGGAGCCAGATCCACTTGAGTAGTGGGCCAAAAACATAAGGATTGAACATTCACAGTTGAAATATTCGTGGGACCACAGAAGTTTTGAATCAGGATAATATTTTTATTTTCAGTTCATCTCAGTAGGACTGACGTTATGAACGGCATGGATGGCAAGTAAATGTCACTGTCAACCGTGGGAGGTTTCAATGGTAAGAATCTCTCTACCCACCTTTCCTTTAGTGCGGCCCACTTTAGTCTTGGATACTTTTCGTTTTTGGTCTAAAGTCGTAAAATGATCCAAAAAATTGGAGGTACAGTTAGATTTCGGATAAACATTACGGTGGGCCCACCTAGGTTTCAAGCGCAGGAACTTCCGGAAATCCGCGTCCGCAAGGTGGTGCTGGCTATACTTCTGCATTACCAAGTTTCCAGGACTCGGATATCCTGCGGAAGCGCCGGCTGTACTTTCGCAGACCAAGTTCATACGCAGATTTCCAGAGAAACCCTTCCGCAGGAAGTTGGTGCCCAAGGATGCAATGTATGTCAGAAATCCATTCTGTCCATTCATTGTGCAAGCTCGTTATAGTCGTTCAACCAAAACTGAGATGGATACAAAACTAAAGTGGGTCACACGAGAGGGAAAATTGGGAAAAGAAATTACTACTGTTGAAACCTTCCAGGGTTCCACCTTGATGTTTATATGCTATCCAAATCCTTTATAAGGTCACTCCCAATGGGATGAAGTGAAAACACTGAAAAGATATTTTGATACAAAACTTAAAGATATTTTGATACAAAACTTTTATGATAAGAATGCTTCAATGTTGCTCATTGAATGCCAACGGTTCCTCTCGTATGACTTAAGTGTGGATTCACTTAATTTCTTGTCATCCTAAAATGAGCTCTAAAAATAGATCGACGGAGTGGATTTCTCAAAAAACACCACGGTAGACCCTACCCAGCATCCTTGCACACGAACTTCATGCCAAAGGCTTTCGCAGGAAATCCACGTCCAAGTTCCCATGGGTGTGAAGCTTTCACGTATGCTGGCTCATTTAATCCATGCCAAAAACGTGATAATCCAAAGCTGGTATGGAACGCCCACCATTCGTTTTGTGATGACCTATATGCTATCCAATGCATTCATCTAATGTGACTCTTCTGGATGAAAGAATTCTCAATACATCACAGCATTTTAAAACTCAGGTGGGCCATACCGGCCACTCAAGTGTTCAATCGGAGAAATGGATTACGTGGGGTGCCACACACCACCGACTTCCGTGGTGTGTTGATGTACCAAGTTCCGTGAACCCATCATGATGTATGTGTTATATATGCACCATTCATCTAATTTAGGAGATCATCTTAAGCTATAGCTTAGAGGCAGATTCAAAGCTCAAGTGAAGCACAACGGAAAAAGCAGTGGAAACAATGATGACAATCATTTAAACCTTTCTAGGACCACCATTATATTTATTTTCCATCCAACCTGGTCATGAGGTCACAGAGACCTAGTAGATGAAGGGAAAATAGAAATATCAGCTTAATCCGAAAACTTCAGTACTGTGCCCGAATAAGTTTTCAATGCTAGCCGTTCAATCTCCACTCTTTCTTGTGGTTCTGGTCCATTTAAGCTTTGGACCTGCATCATCTGTGGGCTCAACCTAAAATGATCTGAAAAAATAAGGGGACGGCCTGGATAAAACATACATCATGGTGGGGCTCACTGAGCTTTGCCACGTATACACTGTTGCATTTAAAGAGTCCATTTCATGACAGTTGGGCCGTTTCCGCTAACGATGGTAACTCGCGCGGAACTCGGATGGTATACACCACTGACGTCGGTGGTGGGTTTACGTTGAAAATTGAAATGTGGCCCCAACATGATATATGTGAATTTTTTTGTGTTACAAAACCCATATGAATGGAAAATACAACTATCAACTAATCTTTCCACCATTTCCTGTGGTGTGGTCTATTTGAGCTTTGAATCTGCCTTATTTTTACACTCATGTTTAAAATGATATTTAAAAAAAATGGATAGACATATGGATATAACACATGAATGATGGACTGATGGTAGAGCTTATAGAATTTTGCTACGCCAATGTGCCAGCACTCCGATCCGACAATAAGCTGTACGGCCAGTTTAGCCACGCCGTCCATCTATTTTCTCGGATCAATTGAAGGCATAAGCTCAAAAATGTACGGATCTCACGGTCAAGTGGATCACACTATATATTACTCTGTCGTTTAACCTAATTAACTTGAATTTAATGCTTTGTATATTTAATGCAACCTAAGCTTATTATTTGGAGTGGTTCACTTGAACGTTGGATTTACTTCATTTTTGAGCTCATGTGTTAAAAATATTTGGAAAAATGGATGGTAGGCGTGAATAAACAGATACGGTGTTCCACAGGAGCACTACTCGGACAGCTTATTACTAGAGCTAGGCATCGGACCGAGTCGGACTGGATTCGGTCCAACCCGATTCGGTCTGCAATCCACGTGGCTGAATCCGAACCCGATCCGATGCACGGTTGGTCTGACCCGAACCACCGAACCGAGTCGATCCTGATCAGATTTTTTAACGGTGAAAATCATTATCCTCGTTGCTATTTTCGGTGTGGTCCATTTGAGCTTTAGATATGATTCATTTTTTTACCAAATGCTTTAAAATTATCATGAAAAATAGATAAACGGTATGAATATAATAAATGCATCATTGTGGAGCCCATCTTGAACTCATTTGAGCCGTTCGTACAACTAGGAGCACGAGGGTCGATGCTTTAAAAGTTACAGCTGTAAAACAGCTGTGAACAGGGTCAATGTGAAGTCCATCCATTTGGCAAGCATGTTTTAAGGTGGGTCTGATCATGGTGCATGTGTTATATCATGGTGCATGTGTTATATCAAAACCGTCCATCCACTTGGCAAGCATGTTTTAAGGCTTGAGACGAAAAATAAGATAGATCTAACTATTAAGTGGGCTACACTGAAAAAAGCAGTGAAGAATGAACATCTATCATTGAAATCCTTTTTAGGGTCACGGTCTGACGGAAGTTTTTTATGATTTCAAATTTGTTTTCCCTCTTAATTGAGGTCTTTGTGACCTTATGAACAAATTGGATGGAAAATAACCGTTATGGTGGGCCCTACAAATTGTTTAGAGGTGAAAATCATTCTTGGTTGCTATTTGTGGTGTGGTCCAGGTGATCTTTGGATATGATCCATTTTTTTTGGTTAATGTTGTAAATTGATCCGTAAATATGTATGAATGGTGTAGATATAATAAATACATCACTATGGGGCCATATAACTTTGATATCCTTTGAACCGTTCGTATAACTTGCAGCTCGAGGAGCATCGTCTTGGCACGACACGTACCTACGCTAGCGCGTAAGCTAGCTATACAGCTGCTATGTGTGGTACACGGCAAATCCTTTTGCTAATGTACACAGTAAACTCTGTTGGGGCCTACCTTGAATGCATGTGATTTATCCATGCCGTCCATTCGTTTTTGCAGATCATTTTAGTGGTTGAACCCAAAATTGATGTGAATGGATCAGTTTTAGGGTCGGGTTGGGTCGGATCAAGGTCAATCAGAACTCGACCCGAAAAATTTCGGATCTGGATGGGGTTACCCGATCCACACCGATCTAGACCGTCAGTTCGGTTCTGATCGAATCAGATCAGGTCTGATCGGGTCGGATCCACCGAATCGAGTCTATTTTGCTCAGTTTTACTTATTACCTTAATCAGCTTCCCTAGTGCGTGGTATGGAAACGGATTGGATACTCCCCTGCCAGCCGCCAATGACTGGTGGTCGGTGCTCTGTGGGCCCCACTATAATGTATGTGTTTCATCCATGCTGCCCATTTATTTTTCCATATCATTTTATGCTATCAGACAAAAAGTGAGGTATATCCGAATCTCAAAGGTACCACATTACTGGAAATAGTGTTGAATGAGCGTTGACCATTAAAAACCTTTTGGGGGCCATAAAAGTTTTAGATCAAGCTGATCTTTGTATTTCCCCTATGGGCCTGTATGACCTAATCAACAGATTGGATGTCAAATAAACAGTACAGTGGGCCTCAGGAGGATTTTAATGGTGGAAATTCAATCACTAATGTTTTCCTTTGGTGTGGTCCAACTGAGATTTATATCCCTCTTATTTTTGGGATCAATATCTAAAATGATCTGTAAAAATGGATGAACGGAGTGGATGAAACACATACATCATGGTGGGCCCACAGAGCACTGACCATCAGCCACCGGGCTGGTGGCAGGGGGAGTAGCCAATCCGTTTACGCGTGGTACGCTAAGCAATCGGGGTCCACTGGCGCGAACTCCGCGAGCGTTTTTAAAAGGGATTGGATAGTGTTTCCCGACCGTGGGGCCACCTTGCTATATATTTTGTAAATCTACACCGTCCATTAGTTTTTTCCAGATAATTTCATAAATATGATCCCAAATATGAAGTAGATCCAAATCTCAAGTGAACCATTCCACAGGAAACAATGGTCATTGAACAGTCACCGTTGAAAACTTCATAGAGCCCGTCCGCAAAGTTTATTTGCCATCCAATCGTTGATAGTGTTACAAAGATAAGGATGAAGGAAAACCAAAAAATATCAGCTTGATCCAAACCTTCTGTGGCTCACAAGAATTTTCAAATGGTCAATCACGACTGTTTTATGTAGAGCTAGATCTTTTTAATGTTAAAGCTCATGCCTAAAATGAGGATATACATATCATGTACGGTGATCCACTACGGTTAACACCTAATCTTATTTTTCTTTTCTTTTTAAAATTATTCAGGAAGAACAAGTCAAAACTAAGTGGAGATATTTTCGAAAGAGACGTGCTACGGATCTCACGTACGTGAGCCGCGTGGGTGGAGCTATCATGAGATCCAGGCCGTCCATCAGGTAAGCTGCCCCATGTTAAGGAAGGAACGCAAAACATCACCATCCAGAACTCAGGTGGGCCACAGCCTGGGAAAATGTTGAGATGTAATGGCCAATCTTAGCTTTGTATGGTGGCGATGGTAGTTTTTATGTTCCATCCAATCCACTTATCTGATGTGACTCATCAAGATAAAGAAGTTAGAGTATTCCAAAAATTAAGTTAGCGATATCGAGTGAATTTAGAGGTTTTTATAATTTTATGGAGTGGGCCATTTGAGTGATGACACTGATGGATGGAGTGGATTTTACGGGCGTTTCCCCAACGTTTGAGAAGTGTACCTAATCATTTTGTTATTGAAAGTGTCACATGCTAGGCAAATAGAGGTATTGCAGGAGTCTGTTATTGTCTCTCACTCTCTCTATCCATAGAGAGGGATAGATAGGAGAATGGAGAAGGAGAAGAGAATTTTTAATATTTTAGTTGCTAGTATTCTTTTCGTTTATGGAGTTGGAATTCCTTGGATTGTTAGAAGAATATTGAAGAAGAAAGCTGCTCTACAAGACCCTGATCTTCGGAGGCAGATTGTAAGGGACATTATGATTCCTCTTACTGGGACTCTGTTTGTAAGTTTTGCTTTTCTTTGGATAGGTGAGAGAATGATAAAGGATGTTTCTAAAGAGGAATCCTATCCTTGGAAGGTTATTACGGCAGTGGAAGCTTCGTTTTCTCTTGCTGTTGCTTTGATTTTGTTTTCTCTATCAATGGCAATCCTCTGTTATATATTTCATCTGGAAATTCAGGTATTTCCATCCAACGACATAGAGCAGCAGCAACAGCAACAGCAACAGCAACAGCAATGATTTGAAATCTGACTGAGATGCATTGGGTTAGTTCTACAAATCACAAATCTGGGTGGTAGCTAGCAATGAATATTATTGGATGGTTTCTTTCTTTCTGAAAGAGAGGCTGAGTAATTGTGGATAGAATTGGGAAGTTCCTTTCGGGAGTCAATGATTTTTGTATAGTTTTTTGAATGAGGGTTAGGTTGTGGCCCTGCCCTCTTAGGTGTGCAGTCTCGTTCTTATCAATATACACCTAGCTGGCTTTGATCCACCTTCTAGAAAAGAGAGGTGGAACTTTATTAATCTTTTTATGGAGAGAGAGAGAGAGAGAGAGAGAAGAGAGGAGAGAGAGGATAGAGAGAGAGAGAGAGAAGAGAGAGAGAGAGAGAGAGAGAGAGAGAGAGAGAGAGAGAGAGAGAGAGAGAGAGAGAGAGAGAGAGGAGGTTGGAAGTTATGCCCTAAATATGCAGTCTGGTAGTAAGGCTTTATGCCTATCCCCCAAGCTAGCTTTTGCTAGTCTCGGATTGCCCCTGTTGCTAAGGTATTGGGGTCGCACAGCCCATTGCTCTAAGTCTCACAACATGGTTCACACCACCTACTGAGTTAGCCAAGGCCAATCTTAGTTGTACCTCTTATGACAAGGCATGAGGGGTCGCATTCCACCTTTTCAGGTTGCTCTCCCCCTCGAAGGAGTAACAGTCCCTGCTTTATATGCAATTTCATATATTCTTTATCATTTTGGCATATAAGACTGAAATGATATTCACTTGTGTATTCCATCAGGCTATATGGCCATCTGAAGTTGATGCCTCTCAGGGTATATGGTATGCATCATTTAATTGTATCCTACTGACTATATGGATATACGTAAATTAAGACTTCATGCATAATTTGAATTAGTTATCTTGTATTATGTAATAGATTAGTTTTCCTTTGTTTTTAATTATCTTTTAATCAAGGGTGTGCTCTAGAGAATGTAAATATTCAATGACCTATGCCAGACTACAACTTAGAATGCATTTGATCTCCTATATAAATATAAGCCTCTCAACAAGGCATATTTTGGGTGCATATCTTTTACAATGGAGTTCATAATATGAAACTTTATTGCAATTTAAGCATACAACTGTAACGAACAAAAATGGCGACTCTACTAAGGAATATAGATACATTTACACTTGACCTCACTGTTTTTTATACTATAGATCCCAGTGGTAAAATTAACGACTCCACTAGAGAATTCAAGAACTGCTTTTATTTAACCATTCTAGTACCACGTAGTGTTAGAATATCTGGTTCTCTTCTTCCCTTTGCACCCATTACCCTAAATACTAATTATCAAAAGGCCTTTTCGGTACCACAAGTGGCACAAAAAATGATGACTTCTAAAGGGAACGCCATTCCTCCCATCATCTTTAAAAGTAAAAAATCAAGAAAAACGAAAGGCACTACAAGTGGCACAAAACATGATGACTTCTAGAAGGAACACCATTCCTCCCATCTTCTTTAAAGTAAAAAATCAAGAAAAACATTTTGTGTACATGTGTACATGGCCCACGGCTGTCCCTTTACCTCTTGTGGTCTCATGGGATTATTTTTGTTATGATTTGTAGGTACTCTGCAACATTTATTTCCAACATTCAATAAATTGCTGGAAGAAATGGCATGCGTTGCAACAAAGGCATTCGTTTTCTTCCTCCCTAATGGGCAATTTGTTATTTCTCTTCTAAAATGCCTGTCAACATCGTGTGCTCGTACGTGTGACTGAGGCAAGGTCACTTCTTAAGCCAAGGTACTGAACATGTTCGGGTGGTGTGTAGGTGTATGAGCCCTTAGATTTGATATATATATATATATATATATATATATATATATATATATATATATAATATA
This sequence comes from Magnolia officinalis, assembly GCA_021015155.1. Classification (NCBI taxonomy): domain Eukaryota; kingdom Viridiplantae; phylum Streptophyta; class Magnoliopsida; order Magnoliales; family Magnoliaceae; genus Magnolia; species Magnolia officinalis. Next base: position 29,877,642 of record JAJHSJ010000018.1, on the reverse strand, counting down.
TATATAAATAAAAGGTGTGTTGGTGTGTGAGCCCTTAGAAGTTTTAGGTTTATAGTTTATACATGCCTCTTGGAATATTAATATTAATGGTGGGAAATGTTTATATATGTTTAAAAAGCAAAGTGATCAGTTCATGGACAATGATACGTGTGGATTCAATGGTTCTAAAGTGAGATTGCTAAGATATGGAGTGGTCTGATGAGGAGATGAACTGTTAGATTGTTAAATCTAAGGCTAATTAGATATCTCTACGGTTGGTTTGATGATTAGATAAGTATATGGTCATAGATGGAGATTGATAAATGAATGGCTTAGAATCAATGATAAAGTTGAAGGGTTTATATACGTTGGTTAGGGATGAGAACCAATGAAGTAGTCCATTTTCTTGGTACAGAGCTTTTGGATGGTTTGGGCACGCTATGATGCGTCTCAAAGGGATTGATCTAGAATATGGGTTCAATTTTCATAATGATGCAAGCTTATTATACAAAATCAGTGGTCAAATGAAGATGGATTGATCTCAAACTTCACAGGTTCGTTGTGGGTCGGTATAGAGATTTAGCATTTTAGAATAGACTGTTTTGATTTACAAGAGAGTAATATTATTTGGGCAGATTTTTAAAGTAGATAAATCATTATAATTTGGTGGTTTTGGTACATGGGTCACATGGCATGATCAGGTTTAAGGCATTCTCAACGGTCAAAATCGAGCTAGTTTATAATTGAACGGGTGGTCTTGTGTGCGTATAAGTGAATGTGTGCATACACATACATGTTTCTATACATAAGATTATATAATTACTAATTACATAACTCAATCGTAAACATTAAGCAGATTTATCACATGTATCAACAATCACACCTTCTGCAGATTGATGGATGCATGATTAGTCATATATAAATATATGAACGTATGAATGAATTAATAAATCTATACATATGTTTAAATGAATACAAGTGTACATGTATACATATATATAAATGCACGCTAAAATTTTGGTCATTACATATAAAAATGCGACAAATAAAAGTGACCCAATAAGTAAAACCCAATGACAAGAAAGATACAATATTGTTACATCATTACGATGCATTGCCCTAAATTTCATTAATACATTCAAGGCATAAGAGAGACATCAGGAAATGGTTGACAACAATAAATTTCTGTCCGTCCAGCCCAGTAATAAAATGATGCAGTCATTAATTGATTGCCCAAGAGGTAAAGGGAAATCACCTGTGACTGAGATTTAACTATAAAATGGGTCCATTATGGTGTAACATGGCACCCATACACAACCATAACTTAGTCATGAACGAATTACCATCTATAACTTTTAGTTGGTAAAATTCACTCATCTTATTAGAGGACTGCCAAATATTTTGGCCAAATGTCATAAAAAGGAAAAAAAAAAAAAAAAACTTGCATTATTAATCGAGCATATCTTTAAAGTTTGCATTCCATAGTGATTATATATATATTATATATATATATATATATAACACACGACACGCACATCCCATGCATCCACGCACTCACACTACAAGGGTTTTCCATGAGAACAGGTATTGGAACCCATCACCTTGACTTGAAACCCTTGCGGGTCTACTACTGAGGCATGAGCAAGGACCCAAAAGCATGCTAGTATCTATGGGAAGATGAGCAATGGTATAAAAATACGAGTGGAGTATCCACTAGTGGGTGTGGCACTGGTACTATTGACCGTCCTGTGCCAGCCCACCGACGCCGGCAGCCTGGATGGACGCGGCATACACCATCACCCTTGGTGGGTTATTGACATGGCAAAGTTCTATAAGCCCCACCATGATGTATGTGTTATATCCACACGTCCATCCATATTACAAGATCATTCAGGGCATGAGCCTAAAAATAGGCTAATCCAAAGCTTAGTCAACCACACAGGACATCACACCCATTGTTGAAACTTTCCTGGGATCCACCGTGATGTTTATTTGCCGATCCAACCTGTTCATAAGGTCACACAGATCTGGATGAAAGTAAAACACAAGTATCAGCTTGATCCAAAACTTCTGTGGCCCCAGGAAGTTTTCAATGGTAAGTGTTCAGTCTTCACTGCTTTTTGTTTAGTCTACTAGAAATTTGGATGTCTCATTTTTTTTGGCTCATGCTCTAAAATGATATTGTATAATGGATGAATGGTGTGGATATAACAAATATGGAGCCTATAGAATTTGTCACATCAACACACAGAGGTCGGCCACACCACGCAATCTGCATCCCACCCGGGCTACTATGCGATTTCCGTCCCTATCCAACTATTATCACGAGCTTATTCTAATTGATTTTTCTTTGTTTTTGTTTGATATAAGTTACAAGACAACCAGATGAATAAACAAAAGAAAATGATAAATACTTGATATGCCTATCGGAATAGATGATCAAGGTGGTGTGATCAACTAAATTGGAACTTACATAATCACAGTCTATAACTTAAGGTTGAAGAAATATTATCTATACTCATAAGGTGAGAGTGCCTTGTATAGGCAAAGTTAGTATCCTTGTGTAGGTTGTGAAGGTTAATGGTTAACCTTATTTAAAACCATTGGATAGTGAAATCCAACATACTTTAGAAGAGAGTTGGTCAGCTGGGAGTGGAGTAGGCATATAGCCAAACTACTATACCTTGTTGTATTTCTTGGTGAATGCTTTGTTTCATATTTTGTGCTGATTGATTGTTCTCTATGCTTTACTCATTTCTTGCACAATACATATTTGATAAAATGCCACAATGATATATGTCACTGTTTACTTTAGTTTGTGCACTTCTTACTTAAATTAGTTTAGTTGATTGATTAGAAGCAAGTATATGCAAATAGATTAAATATATTTTGAAAAGTCCTATTCACCCCCTCTAGGACGATTAGACATATCTTCAAGCTTCGCTTGTAGCGGTTTAGCCGCAATTTCAATTGGTATCAGAGAGGATTCCTCTTAAAGGGTTTAACAACTTATAGGGAGATCCTTGCTGAAGTTGGAAATATGTCTAAAAATGATGGAACTTCGGTCTCACGACCAGCATTGTTTGATAGATTCAACTATACCTACTGGAAGGCTAGAATGCATGCGTATATTCCTGAAATCGTTGGACCATTCCATGTGGGATATAGTCGAGAATGGGTGGACAACACCCATGGAACAAATAGTGTCGGATGATGGTGTTACCACATCTAGACCAAAATAAAAAGCATTTTGGACCAAATATGAGAAACAATTAGTAATGTTACCAAAGCTATAAACGTCATTACTGTACTGTTTCACAAGAAGAATTTAAACGCATATATATGTGTGAAATATCTAAGCAGGCATGAGACTTACTGGAAACCACCCATAAAGGAACCAACACAGGAAAGCGGTCTAAGCTTCAGTTCTTAACCACTCAATTTGAGAATATCAAGATGAAGGAACATGAGACATTTATGAAGCTTTACACCAAACTTAGTGATATATGCAACTCTATGTGGGGAGTAGGAGAGAAGGTTACGGTGCCTAAAATATGTAGGAAAATCTCGAGATCTCTCCTGGAGCGTTTCTCTTTGAAAGTTACCACTATTAAGGAATGTAGAAACGTAGGCGAAATGAAAGTAAAAGAACTCATAGGTTCCTTATAGACATTTGAATTATATTTCAGAACGCTGACAAAATCCAAACACACCGTCCTCAAAACATAAAAAAACAAATGTGAATATGAAGAGGATAGTGTTGAAAATGATGATGATGAAGAAGTGGCCTTGTTGGCCAAAAGGTTCAAGAATTTCTTTAATAATAACTGAGGAAAACCATTCAACAAAAATGGGAAGTATCTTGACCAAAATTGCCATATAGACAAATCACCAAAGTGGTCAAAGGAGCCCCAATGTTACAATTGTAGGAAATATGTTAATTTATTTACTGATTGCCCCTCAAAGAACAAATCCAAAGGGAAGGCTATGACAACCACTTGGGACAACACAGAAAACTCAAATTCTGAATATGAAGAGTCTCAAAGTGATGGAGACCAAGGCTCATTGAGAATTCTCATGGCCTCCACCACTTCAATCATCCCAGAAATGGGGGACATTGAGGAGATAAAAGAATAAGAAGAAGAAAAGATCTCATCAGATGAGGAAGATGAACAAGATAACAATGCCAAGTTACAAAATGCCTATGACCAGCTTTACACCCATAGCTTGAAAATTCTTTAAAAGCTTGGTTAGGAAAATAATGAGAATAAACGGCTGTGTGAAGAACTTGAGGAAGTCAAAAATGTAAATGAACGTTTGGCCGATGAACTACAAGATTACTATGTTGATAACACCAAACTTGAACAAGAAGCTGTAGATGATGGATTTAAGTTGGAAAAATTGACCAAAAGAATTGAATATCTAGAATTAGAAATTAACAAACTGAAAACAAAAAATCAAAATCTGAAACTAAATGTAGGAAAATCCAAACATCAAGCTGAACTTAGCCATAGGTTTTCCCAAAGCGATGAAAAATTAGAAAGACTTTTGGGTTTGGGCAAAAACTATAGGGATAAGAGAGGGCTAGGATATGAGAGTAGTAAGACTAATCCCACTCTTGCACCACCCGTGGCTAAGAAACAAGTAGAGCTGGGCATTTTAGATTCGATCCAGTGGATCCGACTAGATCAGACCCGATCCGACCCCATTCGAACAGAACCGATGGTCTGGATCGGTTAGGATCGGGTAGCCCCATCCAGATCCGAAACATTTTCGGGTCAGGTACGGATAACTCCTGTTCCGAACCGACCCGATCCGTAATCCGATCCGATTAGATCCGATTCGGGCCGTATTTATTAGGTTTTATATATATATATATATATATATATATATATATATATATACACTTTTAAGTTTTACCTGACCCCTTTTTTTACCCTACCCTAACCGCACCCGAAGAACGCTCGCCGCCGCTCCGAACCCTAAATCCCCAAATCCTTCCTTCTCTACCCTACCCTACCCGCACCCGTAGATCTCAAACCCTCCTTTGCAACCTGTTTTTTACCCTACCCAGTCCCTACCCACACCTGAAGAACGCTCGCCGCGCCGGATCCGGAATCCCCAAATCGTCCCGATCCCGATCTCTACCCGGCAGGGTAAATCTCTCTCTCTCTCTCTCTCTCTATATATATATATATATATATATCTCTCTCTCTCTCTCTCTATCTCTCTCTGCAACTCTTTCTCTCTCTAATTGGGCACGGATTAGCTACTGATAGGTTGAGTAGCGAGAGTTGCTACTGAAGTGACGTCACTAAGTTTCATGGGCCCCACCATGATGTATGTTTTGCATCCATGTCGTCCATCCATTTGGAGAGATCATTTTAGGGCAAGATCCAAAGAATGAGTTAAATCCAAAACTCCAGTGGACCCTAGCAGAGAAAACAGTGGGGCAGTGACGCCCACCATTAAAAACTTCTAAAAGCCACAAGAGTTTTAGATTAACCTGATATTTGTGTTTTCCCTTCTTTCATGTCTTTTTTAAATTTTGAACAGGTTGGATTTCAAATAAATATTATGGTGGGCCTTAGGATAGTTTCAACGGTGGGAATCACTCTCCCCACTGTTTTCTGTGGTGGAGTCCACTACAGATTTTTATCTGCTTCATTCTTTGGTTCATACTCTAAAACGATATCTCGAAATGGATGAATGGTGTGGATACAACACATACATCATATGGGGCCCACAAAACTTGGTAACATCACTTCATTAGTGTAACATCCCGGATTTTTGTCAACCTGGGATTAGACGTCCTTAGGCAATGGGTCGATCCTAACACCTTATTAACTTGTCAGAACTCAATCCCAAAGTCTAAAACCGCTTTGAACCCATTTCCTTCACAAATTCCACCCTTCACCACCTTGTTCTTTCAATTTTTCTAAGTACTTTCACCCTAATACATGTTTTGCTAACATACACTATGTATGTTGAAATAGTGTACTCTAAGTGTTTGTGAAAATGCTTGTGAGAGTAAGTGCTTGGATCATAGTGCCTTAGGTAGGTGTTGAGATGGGATTCTCAACTACCTTAGAGACGTATATGATTTTCTCCATGTTGGTTGTTTACTTTAACCGCTTATTTATGAAATATATGTATTTGTATTCCTATTTATATAGTGCTTTATAACATGTTTTATAACATGCTTTATAACATGCTTTATGACATGCGTGTAACATGCTTGAATTACTTTGTTTATTATACTTTACTCCACATGCTTTAAATAAGATTGGGTTTGGGACTATGTTTATAGTCCAGACAATCGGTACCAGACTTGAGATCGTGGTTGAGATTCATTTCGCCACGTAAGATGTGTTTGACGAACCCGAGTCGTACTTCAGTTGGCGATAGTGGTTAGGCCACGCGGAGTGCTTATGCACTTCATGTCGTTCAATTAATTGTGCGCTCGAGCTAGTCAGGCTCGTCAAGTAACACGATATGTCTAATGTATGTTCACCATGTTTGGACGCTACTACTGCTTGAACCTAGGGTACCAAACTTACCAGTGAAATGTCGTTAACCATGGTACCTCGATCCGCTAAGACTCATGAGCCGGGCATGGTGGTATGGACACCGTGGTCGAGGTGTCGGCCTACGCTGGGGCCACGTGCCTCCCCGTAGTGACCAGTGAGCAACCAGACTCGTGAGCCAATTATGGTGGTATGAGACACTATATTCGTGCTGTCGGCCTACATTGATAAGGTGATGGAGGAGTGGTGCAACGATTGCGAGCAACAGCCCTAACAGCCTTTTGTAGTGACCTCGAGCATACTCTGAATTTGGGTGAGGCGACGAGTTTTGCCGCAGCGTATAGAGTATGAACTAGGCCTGTATCAACTTAGTGATGAACCGTTAAAAAGGTGATGGGGTAGTGGTGTAACGAATGCGTGTAACAACCCTTGCAGCCTTTGTAGCGACCTAGAAACACACCATCGTATGAGATTAACTAGGACTGACGACCCTAGAATGGATCATGTTTGGGAATGATACAAGGGAGGTACCTTAGTTTCCCAATACTGCTGTTTGAAATGGACTAATAACAACTCGGTAATCATGTTCATCATCGAACTGCATGTGCCTGGTAGATGTGGAGCACTGAGGGATGAACGCATGTCGCGAACGTAAGATGGTGTCACATGAGGGTGGTTTGGCAATGACATTCATCATGTCATTTCATACTTGCATTAAATAAGAGTAGTTAGGATTGTTTGATTGTCCTGCTTTATCATTACTGCTTGACCGAATTGATAACATGTTAACCTATGCTCTATTGTTCCACTGAGTTGATCACTCACTCCCACGTTACGGGATAGTGTTGTACACACCAACCAGATTTGTTGAGTTTCAAGTGATGGCAATGCTTATGGAGCAGAGCCGGACTACTATGATGTGAGGAGTTCTCCTACATGTAATTCTCTGACAGGTCTATGAAGACCTGGTATTGTATTGACGGGGCTATGGTACTTGGGATAGAAGACATTACAATTCCTCAATTGGTATAATTTAAAATTGTACTCATAATGAATTAACCTGGTAACATTATCACACTCTGGAGACTCACCACAGTTTTTATATTTTATTTATCTATCACAATCTTCCACTGCTAATTCACTTGTCTCTGGAGTATGATGGCTTAATCTCACTCATGTTCACTACACTAATACCGGGCACATTCAATCATCATTCATTTTGTTGCATAACTGATGCGTTGGAACTCGGGAGTTGAGTTTATGCTCGACCCCCGATTTTCAGGGTGTTACAATTAGCCTAATCCACATCCCATCTAATCTCCTTTGAACCGTTCGTACAACTCGGACCTCGAGGAGCGTCAGTGCTCGTCTTCACACGACACGTACCTAGAGCTGCTATATAGCCGATGTCAGCTAAGCTATAGACAGCAGTAACAGTACTTGAAGCTTCTTCAGGAAGCTATAAGCTAGTGTGAGCTTTAAAAAAGTATTGCGTTTTTCTCCTACTGAGTAAACTATGTGGGGCCGTATTGAATTTTTTGGTTTATCCACACCGTCCATCAGTTTTTCCAGATCATTTTAGGGGTTGATACTAAATTTTAAGTATATCCAATAATCAAGTAGATCGCACCATAGGAAACAATGAGAATAATGATTCCCAGACCGTTGAAAAAAATAAACGATCCGAACCTTGCCCAATCCGATCCGACTCAGGTTTCCTGACCGAGTCGGACTCGGATCGGTTCAAGCCAGCAGGGGTTCGGATCGGTTCGAATCCGATGACCCGGACTCGGTACCGGATCGGATCGAGTTCGGGTCAGGCCCTGCAAATTTCGAACCGAGTCGAGTTGGACCCAATCCGATCCGACTCGGTCCGATGCCCAGCTCTAGAAACAAGTGGCTTCAGGTAGCCAAGCAAAAACTTCTCCCATTTGCCATTCATGTGGAGATGTGGGACATTTCAAATTTGAATGTATAGCTTTTAGACACTCCTACTCCATATCTAGTGCAAACTATACAAGTAAATTCAAACCAACTAGAAGAATGTTACAAAGTGAGAAGAGTCCTAAAAAGCCTCATAAACAAATTGAAAGGAAGAAGTATCCTACTCCTCCCAAAATGACAAAAAGAATGGAGGAGCTGCTGAAACAAATCGCTCAACTGAATCAAAAAACCAAAGAAATGATGAATTAGGTAAATCTAGAGAATGATCAGTTGATCCTTAAATCCAAATCCCCTAGGAACAACCAAGCACCTAAAGGAGAATCTAAAAAGAATTCTGCATCTCCAAAGAACGTTGTGTCCAAGTGGGTTGTTAAGAACAAAGCAAACTACCTTGTAATCCATACAGCTCTTAAAGCAGGCAGTAGTGCTAAATGGTACCTAGATAGTGGATACTCAAGACACATGACAGGTGATAAGACCCACTTCTGTAGTTACACTGAATTTGATGGTGGGTCGGTCACCTTTAGGGATGGAAGCATCGCTAGAATCATTTGGCGATGGACTATTGTTGGGCCAGGCATGCCCAAGATTGAGAATGTTCTCTGTGTTGAGGGTTTGAAACATAACCTCTTGAGCATATTACAAATTTGTGATAAAGAACATTCCATCAAATTCTCCAAAGAGATGTGCAAGATCTCAGACCCTATAGAAAAATTGATTATGAGAGGTATTCGTACTAATGACAACTGCTATGTGATCGAAAGTAGTGGAGAAAATGTCTTGTCCACTAAATGCCATATGGCCAGGGACAACGAATCAGAATTATGGCAACAAAGATTTGGTCATGTGGACTATTGAAATCTGCCTCACCTCAGCTCGAAAAACCTAGTGAGAGGGCTTCCCAAGATTGGAAAAAAGATAAGGGTTGTGTGTGGCGATTGCCAAAAAGGAAAACAAATTAAAGTCGCACACAAGAAGACAACCACCCGAGCCACCTCCAAACCTCTTGAACTTTTACGTATGGACCTTGTTGGTCCCACCAGGGTTTAGAGTCAAGGTGGAAAGAGACATTTCTTGGTAGTGGTAGATGATTTCTCCATGTTCACCTGGGTTACTTTTCTGAGAGAAAAATCTAATACATTTGATGAATTTTAAAAACTTACAAAGCGACTTCAGAATGAAAAAGGATACATGATTGATCGAATCCGGAGTGATCCCAGAGGTGAGTTTGAAAACGATCGATTCCAGATATTTTGTGATGAAACTAGAATTTGACATGAATTCTTTGCACCAAAAAATCCACAACAAAATGGAGTTGTTGAACGAAAGAATCGGGTGCTACAAGAGATGGGATTAGTTCAGTCATGCTAAATAGTAAAAATATAACTAAAATATTCTAGGCAGAAGCTGTAAATACAGCCTGTTACATTATAAATCGTGTTTACCTTAGAACAGACTTGAACAAAATAGCTTATGAACCGTGGCATGGGAAGACACCAAGCATTAAGTATTTTCGAGTTTTTGATACGAAATGCTATATTCTTAGAGACTGGGAAAACTTAGGTAAGTTTGATCTGAAAAGCAACGAAGGTATTTTCTTAGCACATTCATCAAACAGTCGTGCTTACCGGGTCTATAATCTTAGAACCTTGGCTATTCAAGAATCAGTTAATGTGGTGGTTGATGACCAACCACATAACAAAGTAGGTCCTAAAATTGATGTGGATCCGTGCATATCTGTGCATAATAGGTAAATCCGATGACAAGCCCACTTCTCCACGAGAGTATCAACCATTGGGGGACATTTCGTTTTTCAAGGATTTCCCCTCAATCAAATAATCGAAGATCTGTGAGCTGGGATGAAAACCCGATGGCAACTTAAGACAATTAACAGTCATCTCTGTTTCACCTCAAAAATAGAACCGAAAAATGTTGCAGAAGCCTTGCAAGATGAATTTTGGATATCCGCGATGCATGAGCTACAACAATTCGAAAGAAATGAGGTGTGGGAACTAGTCCCGAGACCACAACACACAAATATCATTGAAACTAAATGGATACTCAAGAACAAGTCCGATGAATCTAGGAATTTTGTGAAAAACAAGGCTAGACTAGTTGCGTAGGGATACTTAAAAATGAAAGGCATCAATTTTGATGAAACATTTGCCTCGGTTGCACGACTTGAGTCTTTAAGAATACTTATGTCCATAGCATGTGCGCTAAAATTCAAGTTATTTCAAATAGATGTAAAGAGTGCTTTTCTCAATGGAATAATAGAGGAAGAAGTGTATGTTTAACAACCCAAGGGATTTGTTGTTCCCAGATATCCTCATCAAGTATTTAGATTGAGAAAAGTCCTCTACGGTCTAAAATAAGCACCCCGTGAGTGGTATGAGTGCTTTACTCAATTTTTTATTGACCACCAATTTTCTAGGAGGAGTGTTGATAAGACCCTTTTTGTGTAAAAGACTGACAAAGCCTTACTTATTTCCTAGATTTATGTGGACGACATTGTATTTGGTTCCACATGTGAAGACAATCTGAATTTGAAATGAGCATGGTAGGTGAGCTTAACTTCTTTATGGGATTACAAGTGAAACGATTGCAAAATGGGATATTCATTAGCCAGACCAAATATGAAAAAGAATTGGTAAAACGTTTTGGTCTTGAGTCTGGCCGCACACACCATACTCCCATGAGCACCACACTTGTATCGTTGCATGATAGGGAGCTTGCTATATCTCACGGCGAGTCAGTCGGACATTTCATTTAGCGTGGGAGCTTGCGCTAGATTTCAAGCTGATCCTAAAGAGTCACTCTTAATTGTTGTAAAGAAAATAATTCAATATTTGGCCGGGACCACAGATTTTGTGCCGTAGTACTCGTTTGACACTTCTACCACCAATGTCGGGCATTCAAAGGCCGATTGGGCTGAAAATATGGATGATCAAAAATCGACCAGCGTGGTTGCTTATATATCGGGAATTGCCTTGTGTCTTGGCATAACAAAAAGCAAAACTCCATATCTTTATCAACTGCCAAGGCTGAATATATAACAACCGGTAGCTGTTGTGACCAACTTCTATGGATGAAGTAAATGTTGATGGATTATGGGATTGAACAAAACAACATGACACTATTTTGTGACAATACTAGTGCCATTAATATTTCCAAAAATCTGGTTCAACATTCTAGAACCAAGCACATAGATATCCAACATCACTTTTTACTTGAACTTGTTGAAGAGAATATCATGTTGTTGGATTATGTGCCTACCGAGAAACAACTTGACAATATACTAACAAAACCCCTAGACGCTAATAGATTTGGAGATCTCCAAAACCATTGAAGTATGTGCGATCTAGGTATTTTATCGGCAAAACTGTTATAACTGTCATATATGTGGATTTTTGGCCTCATTAAACTTTTTTTGTGTGTACAAAATGTATTTCTGTATTTTTAATTTTGTTATTTTTTTTAATTATTGTGTTCCTATTTGAGTGTTCAAATTTTGCATTAAAGATAAATATTTATGTACATCTCTTAGTTTGTGTCTAAGCATGCTAAAACTGTAAACCTAGGCAATCTGGTTAGTCTTTGATGAGACCTTCGATGACGTCGAAGTGGCACTTTCGATGACATCGAAGACACTTCGATGACATCGAAGTTTGCTTTGGAAGTTCAGTCTTCGAAGATTTCGATGGCAATGAAGACACTTCGATGACATCAAAATTCAAACTTCGATGCCATCAAAGACACTTCGATGACATCGAAGTAGTCATCGAAGTATCACTAAATCTAATTTAAGCAGGGCGCAAAAAAGGGTTTTTCACTTTCGGTTCATCTTCCACTCCACTCCGCCTTGTCTTCTTGGTTCCCAAATGACTACACCAGCTCTAAATCAGTATTTCTCTAATCCAACTCCTCATATCGAAAGATTCTTCATCAAAATCGTTGGTAAGACAGTCTGTTTCTTCATCATTCCAATTTTTTTTGGGGTTCTCTGTCAAAATCTGGGATTTTTCTTATGTATTTCGTATATTCCTTTTGATTTCTGTTGGTCTCTCCCTATCCTATAATGCCTGAGGACAAAGGGAAGGCGCCAGTGGTGGGGGAGTCATCACGACCTCGTAAAATTAAAAAACTTGATCCCCATAAAGCCGATCGAGCCAAGGCTCCACTGGAACCCTCTTCGCCTGCACCTTCTATCACACGACAAGAGGTGCCACATCCCACCACTCCCCACCTTGACAACCAACTACTTAATATAAGGGCCGAAAAGTCATCTTAGAATGGCTAGTTGACATCGCCTATGTCCATCCTTATGGGATTGACACTATTTTGAAGCCGTGTTGGGGTAATGTTTTGAAATTTGGGGGAATGTCTAGAGCCGAACAAGTCTATGAATTTCTTTCTAATTTTTATTCTCCCCCAATTGAGCCTCCTTCCATTGATGCCCGCATCGGGCAGACAATCATCAATGTCACTTCAGGCACCATTGCCCACTTGCTTGGTGTTCTCTCTTTCTCTGGTTGGTTTGCCTGAACACGACATGGACTCCCCGACTGTACGCACTACCATCACCAAATTCTTATGCAATGGGGTAGATGTGTCTGGGTTGAGGGCAATGCTCTTCACTCTACTCACATGACCAAACAATATAGGATCCTCCAATTTATATTTTCCACCAATGTGTAGCCACGTGGTACCAATCGAGTAGACATCATCCCTTTAAGTTAGATGTCCTATACAGTGTCGCGACTAGTGTCCAACTATGTCTTCCGTCCATTATCCTTCATCTGATCGCTATAATTGTCCAGGTACCCGGCCGACATACATTCCTTTTAAAAATATCATTCGCGTCCTTTCATGTGAGATGTAACTGAGAATTGTATAGAAGGAATTTTTGACCGGTTATGAATGATTTTTCAAATGGAACACCTTCATCCTGTCCTTGTAAATTCTTGAGTTCTCATAAGCGTTGTTCCAAATTTTCTCAAGTTCATTTAGTTGGAGCTTGCGCAACGAGCCAACTTTGTCCAAGTTAAAGTTTAGATTTATGATAGCCTAGTAGGCTCTATGCTCTAGCTCAATAGGTAATTGGCAAGCTTTCCCATAGATGAGTCTAAAGGGAGACATTCCAATGGGGGTCTTAAAAGCTGTATAGTAAGCCCATAAGGCATCAGTCAAGTGAATTGACCAATCCTTACGGTTAGGGTTAACCATTTTTTCCAGAATTTGTTTAATTTCCCTATTGAAAATCTCAACTTGCCCACTTGTCTGCGATTGGTATGGAGTGCTCACTTTATGAGAGATGTCATATTTCTTCATTAAGTTCTCAAATGGCCTATTACAAAAGTGTGAACCTCCATCACTAATGATGGCCAGAGGCGTTTCGAACCGGAAAAAGATATTTTCTTTTAAGAATCGAATGACCGTTTTATGATCATTGTTCCAGCACAAGATCGCTTCAACCCATTTAGTGGCATAGTCTACTGCTAACAAAATGTAAATATTTCCAAAGGATTGAGGGAATGGTCTCATGAAATCGATGCCCCAGCAATCAAATGCTTCAATGATAAGAATAGGGTTCAGAGGCATTATATTTCGACGAGACAATCCTCCTAATTTCTGACAATGCTCACAAGCTTTGCAAAACTCATGAACATCTCTGAACATAGTGAGCCAGTAAAAGCAATACTGTAGAATTTTGGTCGTGGTCTTTTTAGTAGAAAAATGACCACCACAAGCCTGAGAGTGACAAAAGGAGATGACACTCTGATGTTCATTGGCTGGCACACACCTACTTAGAATTTGGTCTAGGAAATATTTAAACAGATAAGGATCATCCTAGAAAACTTACGTACCTCGGCGAAGAATTTTTTCTTATCGTAGTAGTCGAATATGTTGGCATGAAACCTATGACAAAATAATTCACAATGTCAGCAAACTAAGATAATTGGGAGAGTTTAAACAATTGTTCATTAGGGAATATATCATTTATAGGTGTTAGCTCAAGGGAATCAAAGAGATCAAACCTAAAGAGATGGTCAGCTACTACGTTCTCTACTCCTTTTTGTCTCGTATTTTTATATCAATTTTTTAAAGTAGGAGGATCCATCCTATCAAGCGAGGCTTAACACCCTTCTTAGAAAGAAGGTACTTTAGCGCCGCATGGTCTGTGTAGATAATGATTTTAAATCCAATCAAGTAAGACCTAAATTTGTCCAAAGTGAACACTACGGATAAGAGTTCATTCTCCGTAGTAGAATAATTCACTTGGGCAGAATTTAGAGATCTACTCGCATAGTGAATCACGTAGGGCTTCTTCTCTTTTCTCTGGCCTAACACCGCCCCAATAGCATAGTCAAATGCATCACGCATAATCTCAAAAGGTATGCTCCAGTCGGGTGACTGCATGATGGGTATGGTAGTCAACATGCTCTTGAGCTTAGTGAAAGCTTCATGGCATTGTTCAATCCACTCGAATGGAGTATCCTTTTGAAGTAGATTACATAAAGGACGAGAGAGATGATAAAAGTCCTTTATGAATCATCTGTAGAATCTGGTGTGTCCTAAGAAAGATCACACGTTGTGTATGCTTTTGGGAGATGGTAAGTTAGAGATAAGATCGATTTTGGCCTTGTCCACCTCAATTCCCTTGGATGAAATTATGTGTCCAAGTACAATTCCCTTGGGAACCATGAAATGACATTTCTCCCAATTCATAACCAAATTCTTTTCATTGCATCGCTTTAACACACTTTTGAGATTTTCCAGACACTCGCTGATGGGTGGACCAAAGACAGAGAAGTCGTCCATGAAGACCTCTAAATATTGCCCCACCATGTTAGAAAAAATACTCAATATGCATCGCTGAAAAGTGGCAAGGGCATTACACATACCGAATGACATCCTTCGGTAAGCAAAGGTGTCATAGGGGCATGTGAATGTTGTCTTCTCTTAATCTTTAAGGTCTATCTCTATTTGATTGTAGCCCGAATACCCGTCAAGAAAGTAGTAATAAGAATGACCATCTAGCCTTTCCAAGATTTGGTCAATGAAGGATAAAGGAAAGTGGTCCTTCATTGTGAAGATATTCAATTTTCTATAGTCAATGCACATTATCCAACTAGTAGTAACTCTGGTTAGCACGAGTTCATTGTCGGCATTGACTACGATGGTGATTCCGAACTTCTTAAGAACCACCTGAGTTGGACTCACCTATTGACTGTGGGATATAGGGTAAATTATACCCACATCCAATAACTTAAGTACCTCAGCCTTAACCACTTTTTTCATATTTGGATTAAGTCGACGTTGTGGTTGTTGGGTGGTTTTCGCATTATCCTCAAGATGAATGCGGTGAATATAAATCAAAGGGTCAATTCCCTTGAGGTCCACAATCGACCATCCAAGGGCTCCTTTATGCTCAATGAGAGTAGAAATAAGCATACTCTCTTATTCTTTTTCAAGGTGGGAAGAAATCACCACCGGGTATGTTTCATCTTGACCTAAGTAGACATATTTAAGATTAACAGGCAAAGGTTTTAAGTCAAGCTTCGGTGCTTTGAGGCACGACGGTAGAGGCACTACATCGGTTTGGGGCAATTTATCAAATTGTAGCCTTCACCGGTTAACTTCAAGTACCGGCGTAGCATCAAGCAAGGCATCCATCTCTCTAATCATGTCATCATCTAAATCAGGGGAGTGGGCCAAGCATGTCTCAGAGTATCAGAGTATAGATTCAAAAGTGCTCTATCTTCCATGAAAGAATCGATCATGTTAATGTCATGGGTATCATCATCATTCTCTAACTGTTTGTTCATATTAAAAAAGATGTTGAGCTCCAATGTCATATTTCCGAAAGATAGATTCATAATCACATTCCTACAATAATGATAGCATTTGATGTAGCAAGGAATGGGCGACCAAGAATGACGGGTATCTAAGTGCTCACATCCACGATGGGTTGAGTATCCAGAACAATAAAATCTACTGGGTAGTAGAATTTATCAACCTGGACCAACACATCCTCAATCATCCTTCTCAGTACACGAACTGATCGATCAGTAAGTTATAACGTGGTCCAGATTTTAATTCACCAAGACCCAGTTGTTCGTAGACTGAGTAAGGAATCAGATTTACATCACTCTTAAGTCAAGAAGTGCATGCTCAATCTGGTAATTTCCAATTACACAAGTGATGGTTGGGTTATCAGGATCTTTGTATTTTTGTGGCACATCTTGTTTAAGGATGACACTCACTTTTTTTGTCAAAAAGAATTTCTTTTATATGTTTTGTCATCTTTTGATAGTGCATAGATCTTTCAGAAATTTAGCATATGAAGGGATTTATTTAACGACATCTAGTAGAGGGATATTGACCTTCACTTGTTTAAGCACCTTTAGAATATCCTGAGAGTTAGAAAGAGGTTTTGGTGCAATCAATCGCTAGGGGAATAGCCCAATCGGCTTACTTTGAGGTTCTGGTTCCAACCCATGTGGGGCATTGCTAGGTCTATTATTCTCAATTTCTTCCGGTTCCTTAGGCTTTTCAGCCTTTATCGGAATAGATTTGTCAATTGTCTTTCCACTCATAAAAGTGGTGATAAACTTGGCTTGCTCCATTTGATTTGAAGAGCTTGGGTCACTAATTTCACATTGTCGTTTTAGATTGGGGAGGGGTTGGGTTGGAAGCATCCCTTTCTCCGTACTCGCTAAGTGTGACTCAATCCTTTGAATGGACAATGCAAACATTCTTATTATTATTTTGAGATCCTGTAATGCTTGCACCGTATTCTGGTTGTATAGCTCTTGATTTTACATGAATTTTTTAACTGTATCTTCTTAAGGCCTCTTTTGATTTAAGAATTGCGTAAAGGCCTCTTGAGGGTTAGTCATTTGTCCATTCCTCTAACTTAAATTTAGATGGTTCCTCCAACTGGAGTTGTATGTGTTTGAGGTGGGTCCTTTGAAAGGTCTTTGGTAGTTGTTCATGACATTTGATTAATCATTCAATATCTCTTGAAAAATAGGAATTGTTGGGCAATTTTCAGTGGTATGTATGTTGCGAACACAAATACTACAAACAACTTCCATAGCTTGTCGGATTTGATAGGTATAGCCTTCTTAAGTTCCATGGCCTCGACTTTTGTTGTGAGAATGGCCACTCTTGCGATCATATCGTCTTCCTCTTTTAAAGCATAAATTCCTCCCCTTTCCTTTGATTAAGTAGGCTTAAAAGTAGTGGGTCTTGGAGAGGTGTCCCATGATTACGCATTTTCTGCTAATTAATCTAGGTAATCCCACGCATCATCGGCCTCCTTATTCATGAATTCACTGTTACACATCATCTCTACAAAATGGCGCATTGGCGAAGTTTAGCCATTATAGAAAAAGTTTATTGTTCGCCATATCGCGTAGCCATGATGTGGATAGGAATTCATGAATTCTTAAACCTTTCTCAGCATTAGAAGAAGGTCTCTTCCTCTTTCTGGGTAAAGTTCATGATTGCCTTCCTTAAAGTGTTAGTTTTATGAAACGAGAAAAACTTTTTGAGAAATTCCCGAGTCATCTCGGCCCATGTGCCGATGGATCTTAGCTTTAAGGAGTGCATACACGTCTTAGCCTTCTCCTTCAATGAGAAGGGAAATAATTTTAGTCGCGCTGTGTCCTCAAACACTTTTGGAAAGTGTAATGTGGCGACTATCTCATCAAACTCTTTGATGTGCAAGTATGGACTTTCAAAATCTAGTCCATGAAATCTAAAAAGGAGTTGTATCACTCCAAGTTTAATATCCACGTTTCCTGCATTAAGTGGAAAGACCATGCAAGAAGGTGTCGCCGGTTGTAAATAATCTCATAAAGTACGAGGCGGGGGTGCATTATGCACCTCATTTTCATCTTGAACTTTAACTTCTTCAACTGGTGGTTGAGGTTGATTTGCAGCCATCGCTTCTATTGTCTCAGAGGGTCTCAAATGGTGTCTAATCCTATGATGGATAGACAACCCTTTGACTAATCCTCGTTCACTCAAAAGACGTATAGTGTTATCACGAACCCACTTGGGCATGAAACACTCTCAGCCCTCAAATAACTAAAAATTAAACCTAAGAAAAAGAAAACTAGAAAAATTAAAACAAATAAGAAATCTAGAAAAGTAAAGAAAGAGAGAATTAGAAAGAGGTTACTGGATTGGAGTTTCTATATTAGGATCCTACAAAACAAAAAATAATGTTAGTTTCTAAAAATAATTTCAAAGAAAAAAAATCTTAACCTAAAATCAAAGCAGAAAGTTAACCCTAATCTTAACCTAATTCTAATACCAATTAATTCCAGAAAAACGTAGCCATTGTCTTCGGCAATGGCGCTAAAAACTTGTTCACAACCCCAAGTGTAGGGTCGTCATGTAGTAATAACTTGTAACATTGAGGTCGAACCACAGGGACTAAAGTTGTACGTATTCTGAAAAAAATTAGAACTAGAACTAGAAAAAGATCTAAATTGAAATCTAAATAATCGAGAGTAATGGTGAATAATGTTGATTAAAACTTATGAATTTAAAGGTGGGAACTAGGGTGCCAAGGATCCACTTGTAGCTATCAAGATGTTACCTTGCTTGATTCAATAAACACAATTGGAATTGAAGTCCTATCCTATCCAATCGGAAAAAATAATTTAAATCAAATCTGAACTTTTCATTGACTTATTTCTAAATGGAGGAGAATTGTGAAGATTGGAAGGGATTCCATCACCCTGCCATGCCCAGGAGATGATGGTAAACAACAGGATTTACCAATCTCACTATCTCAAAACAAGAAAAGAAGATACCCAAAGCTATCATAACATCTATTGTAATTTGAGTCACAATAAATCATAAAAAACTGAAAATATTCCCTTAATATCAAATTAGAAATCAATGAAATTCAATAAGAACAAGAATCAAAGCAACATAAACATCCCAACACGCCACAAGCTTCACCTCTTAACCCTACCTAAGAGGTTTAGTGTGAGACCCGTATCCTAGCTCGTACCGTTTCGTATGCTTCCGCGGTCCTCCCGGTCGAATTTCAGTGACATGTGATCTGTTATCGGTGTTTATGCGCAATCGTGAGTTGTGTCCCGTATATTAGAGTCGGCTCGACCCAAGACTTGTACCCCTGCGACCGCGCCGTCGCTGCGGTTCCGATGACGCATCTCGCGTGCTGAGGAGATACCCGGGGCCAAGAGATGTGGACCCGCGTTCAGTTAGAGGAAAACGCCGCGCGTTGCTAATCCCAAGAGAATCCATCACATCAATCCCATTAATCATTCAATCAAGTACACATCACTCCCATCACTCACACCCATCCCTAACTACAACTATCCATCCCCAAAGTCGACTCTCTCTCTCTCCACCCATCACTCCCATCACTCACCCATCACTCTCTCTCTTACAACCTCTCTCTCTCATCTCTCTTCCTCATTCTCCAAGCAACCCACGTCCAACATTTCCATGGGAGAGAGGAGAAGCTAGTATGGCCCACCTCCCTACCACTCAATCACACCATGCAAAGACCATCTCCACCGTTGAAATGCATCCCTTGGAGCTCTAGGATGCGTTGATGGAAGAAGAAGTCCACGATCAAAGGTGGGTGATCTTAAATTTTCTACCGATGATTTTTTTTTATGATTTGAGGGCCCACATATGGTGGGACCCATCTTGATGTATGCTTTCTATCAAAGAGGGACCCATAGTGGCGGGGTCCCTTCATCACCGCTCGTCTTCTCTCTCGCTCTCTCTCTTGCTCTCTCTCTTTCTCTCTTGATGTGTGTGGCCCACCCTGATACACCCCACCGTGAGTGTGCATTACATCCATGCCATCCAAATGTTAGGCCCACCTTGCCGACTTCCAATGAACGGCCCACCCTGGCCGTCCATTTTGGACAGACACTGATGAAGGGAAATACAAATATAAGCTTGATTCATATCAAGTGGGCCACGTGTCATGCAGACCCCACCTGATGTATGCGTTTTGTCCATGTCACCCATCGTGCAGCAATGGATGGTGGAGCCCACAAATGTGAATATCCACACCATCCATCGTCTAGTCATGGACGATGGAACCAGTTGATGTAAGTCATGCATCCATGCCATCAATGTCCACTGGATGTGGACCCCACCTTGATGTATGTATCCAATCCCACCATCCATTCAATTTCCCCACTCATTTTAGGCGTTGAGCCGAAAAATGAAGCCAATTCGGATATCTGGCAAGCCGCATCATAGAAAACAGTGATATTGACTGTTAAAATATGTTAGGGCACACTTAGATGTTTCTACACACCAAAACATGCTGGATATTGGGCTCGTTTGGTCTGTCATGAACCATAGAATCCAATAGATGGAATGGATCCTCCTAATGCGGGCCCCACCTAGGAAAAATTGTAATAAAACAAAAATTTTAAAAAATAATATATATACAGCAGGCGCTGCTGCTGCTATCATCCAGAGGACGCTGCAACAACGTCCTGCTGCGCTGTGGATGAAATGGGGCAGGGACCGTGGGTCTCAGCCACAGGCCCCACCGTGATGTGTGCTGGACATCAACACCGTGCATTTGATGGGTCTCCTTTAATTAGTGGGTCACCCCAAAAAATCAGTCATACACGGAATTCAGGTGGTCCACACTACAAGAGCAGTGGGGGATTGAACGTCTCCCTTTGATATCTTTTTGGGTCCCAGAAGTTTTGGTTAAATATGAAATTTGTTTTTCCTCCTTAATCAGGTCTTTGTGACCTTATCAACAGACTGGATGGAAAATGACGTTATGGTGGAACCCACCTGTAAGAGGATTGACTGGCGTACGCATACACCATCTATATTGCTGATGTATTGCTGTCAGCTAACCATGTGGACCCCAGCATGATGTGCATTTGTACATCCACACCATCCAGCATTCTGGATAGTGGAAATCTTCCACGTATGGGGACCACCTTGATGATGTGTCTATCCTCACCATCCATCTGGATGGTGGGAACCCGCCATGTTATATGTGTTTTATCATTACCGTCCATTTGGATGTAAGACCCCTTGACGTATGTATTATCAACACTGTTTATCCATTTGCTAGTGAGGCCCACCTTATATATATCCACGCCCTCCATCTGCCTTGAACGGCCCCACTGTGATGTATGTTTTGTATTCCAGGCCATCCGTGCCTAGACGGTTCTGTGGGACCCCACCATGTTATACGCATTTCATCCACACCGTCCACATATCTGGACGGTGTTGGACAATGTTTGGATGGTGCTGATCTACATAGACAATGTTTAGATGGTGTTGATTTACATGAGAAGTGTTTAAATGGTGCTAATTTACCTGGGCAATGTTTGGATAGTGCTGATCATCATTGGTGGGCCACGTGCCCCATGGAATGATAGTGTGCAATGATACATATGTTACACTTACAACTATTGAAATGATTTTTGGTATGGTCCAAGCCCACTTGAGGCCCATTGGTGCGGCCCATCCATGAGGCCCATCATGATGTATATTTGAGGCCCATGTGCAGGACCCACTGTGATGTATACAGGCCCATGTGTAGGGCCCACCTATTGTGTATTTGAAGACCATGGGTTGTGGCACATTGTGATGTATTAGAGGCCCATGGGCAAGGCCTGATGTGATGTGTTTTTGGCCCATATGATGAGACCCATTGAGATGTATTTCCAGCCCATGTGATGCGGCCCATAGTGATGTGTATTAAGCCCATGTATTGCAGCCCATTTGATGTATACGAGGCCTGTTGGTGCGGCCCATTGTTATGGCCCACTTGATGTATATGAGGCTCGTGCAGCCCATTGATGTGGTTCATGGCGATTGTATGAGGCCCTTGTATAAGGCCATGGGCCCACGATACGTTTGACTCTATGTGGACCACCGCTTGGGAGCGATGTTAGTTAAATGTCCACATTGATGGGCAATGATGGTTAAATGTCCTCATTGTGGCATTCCCTTAGGCCTTTATTAGGCCGATTATCGAGGCTGATTCCGATTGTCGAGGCCGATTCCGATTGTCGGGGCCGATTATTGAAGCCGATTCTGATTGTCGAGGCCAATTCCAATTATCGAGGCCAATTCCGATTGTCGAGGCCGATTATCAAGGCTGATTCCGATTGCCAATTCCGATTATCGAGGCGAGGCCAATTCCGATTGTTGAGGCCGATTCTGATTCTAATTATCGAGGTCGATTCCAATTGTCGATACCGATTCTGATTGTCGAAGCCGATTCCGATTGTCGGGGCCAATTATCGAGGCCGATTCCGATTATCGAGGCTAATTCTGATTGTTGAGGCCCAATGTGATATATATGCAGCCTGTATTTAAGGCCTGTTGTGATGTGTATTCAGCCCCTGTTTAAGGCCCAATGTGATGTATATGAGGCCTATGTGATAGACCCATTGTGATGCATTTGAGGGCTAGGCGATGGAGCCCATTGTGATATATGTTAGGCCCATGTGAAAGGCCCATCGTGATATGTATTAAACTCTTGAGTGAGGACCATGGTGTTGTATATTTGGCCCTTTGTGAGGCCATGGGTCCACTATATATTAGGCTTTATGTGGACCATTTCTTAAGGGCAATGTTGGTTAAATGTCCACATTATCGAGGTCGATTGTCAATACCGGTTATTGATACCGATTATGAGTATGTGACAGCATAACATCATGATATATGTCCATACGCATCATCTGCATGTTTGTTATGAGATATGGTTGACCATTGCATGTCATTAGGCAGGTTGTTATGAGACTCCCTGATGGGTGGAGATTGTCTCACATGAGCGCACGATATGCGCAGGATTGTATGACTCATGCATCTTGCATTGTGTGTTGTGATTACTGTACGCCCTAGCGACATCAGGGTCGTAGCCTCCATAGGCATGTCGTGGATGGCTAGATGGGACACCGGAAATGTTTGGTTCGAGCATCTGGGCACTTTGAATGTCTGTAGGTGAAAGTCTCTAAACCTCCGTGGCTAGGAGACGCCCTAACTCTAGACCGAGTGGATACATGAGTGCCCGAGTGTTGAATACCAGTAGGCCGCGTCTCCCACTGTGTCATGGTCAGTTGGGAGGGGGTGTGGCCTTATCTGCTCGAGTGAGGGGGCTATAAACTAGGCTGAGTTTAACCAGCTCCCAAATGGGTTTGCTATCGATGAGTCGGGTAGGCATTGGTATACTACTGGCAGGTGGGTAGTGAGGTCTTTTCCACTCACTAGGCTGCACGGCCAGCCGGGGCGGTAGCCAGCTTGGACTGTACTTGACCCCGATGATGATCCCAGAGATATACAGTACTGATACGTGGACTTATTAAGCAGGAGTTGCATACTCATTAATTCATTCATTCACTATCCACTTGGGCTAGTGGTGCACAACTAATTATTATGCACCTTTGTAATGACAAGGATTTTGGTTGGGGCACATGACCAACCTGAGGTCAGGGGTTTACCTCATTGAGTCTGGCTATCCAAATTTAGGTATGGGACTAGTTTAGATAGAAGTCCCTTGTGATGGACCCCATAGTCTGCGATACTACGTACTATCATCCCGACTTCACTCCAGTTTAGTCATTTCATTCGCACCGCATATTACATTGCATTAGCAACATTTAATATTTTGGAATACTATGTTTCTGATTTATATGGCTTAGATGAGGTTGAGGGTATTCGTGGCTCGTCAAGATTTACATATTGTATTACATACTTGGCATCTGATATTTGGCTCATTTTAATCTGCATTCTGTACTCTGATATTGTATGACTCATGGACTTACTAGTATGTTTCCGTTTACTCTGATATCGTATGATTCATGATCTTGTCAGTATTTCTGACATTGTATGATTATGGCGTTGTATTTGTGTGCTTGGCACTTATTTTGAGCACACTTTCACCACCTTCTAAGTTTTTTATAAGCTTATGCACAATAGATGCGTACAGGTGGCGTTAGGTCACAGCAGCGTTGAGCTTGGAGCGTGCATGCAGCCATCTTCTGGAGCTATGATTTCGATATATTTATTTTCCTTTCAGCATTGTATTTAAATGTTTATATTAGTGGATATGTGATGATGATGTTGCCTTTGTGATTTAGGTAAACTTGTGGTTATGCTCATTACGAGTTAAATTTACATTGGAAAATCCTCCTTGTAGGATCCCAAGATTGGAATCTGGCGTATACGCGCTAAGAGCCGAGAATGGAGTACTACGGAGACTGTCGACACTGGATTCGGCGATCGAAATTTTTGTGAGCCCAGTTTTCGAGTTTGGGGCATGACATTTAGCCAACCATAGATATGATTGAAACAAAATCTATTAAATAAAGCATGAAAAATAAATTAGGGAAGACGAAAAACTCTTTCATAGCTGTTCCACCCTTGTGTTATGCTCCTTGAGACCTTTCCTATTTATAGTTGTGGAATTCCAACTTCGCACTGAGTGGAAAAAATCTAGAAACCACCTCAAATTTACGCACTCTACGTAGTTTCCCAATATAGGCTCAGAGTTTAAACCACCTCAAATTTACGCACTCTGCGCAGTTTCTCAAAATAGATTCGGAGTTTCAGAATATGCTTTTTCAGGACAATTTCAGGAATATATTTGTTTTCAAAACAATTTCAGGATTCCTTTTCTTCACTTCAAATCTTTGATTCTCTTCATTCCTCACTTGGTTTTCTTGGATCTTTAACATGTGAATTCTTCATTAATGACTTCCAAATCTCAAAATCTTCATTTAATAATCTTTTGAGTATAAATCTTCCTTTTGGCATCAATTTCACTCTAAGCTCTCGAAATCACCTCGCACTTGAAAACATGAATAATTAAATCAATTAAGCATTATCATGTTTAAAAAATCAAGGTATAAATAGGGAGAAATATGCAATATTTCACACTCAACAGTGGCCCACCCAAAGTATGGATATGTCTTAATATTGGACCCTAGGCCTAAAATGATATGAAAAGATATATGGACAGTGTGGATCAAACAAATACATCAGGGTGGGTGCCACGAGTGGGAACCCACTTCCCACATCATTGCATGTATGCAAATGAGCACAGGTGGTTTCCAGCCACACGATCTTTGTGGTGTGGTCCACCTAAGATTTGGATTAGCTTGATATTTGGAATCAATGCCTAAAATGAGAAGGTAAATTGGATATATGGCATGGATGAAACATATACATCATGGTGGGTCCCACAAGTGGACCACCTCCCAACGCCCGCCAAGGGCTACATCAACAGGGACATTGGACAGTAACATCCAGCGGATGTGCTCCAACATATGGTCCCCTTCTCTCATTTTTTTCTCTTTTATTTGCAAGGTGATGGGATCCACCTAAACAAATCCACTCCGTCCATTAGATTGGTCAGGTCATTGTGGGCCAATTAACTTTAAATTAAATCAATTTTGTCGTATTTCGACCATTCAAATGTACTTACATAAATCAATAGGTTTAAATGGCAAATAAGCATCACGTGGGCCACACAAGGTGGTCCACACTATGATAACGTGCAGGACATGCTTCGCAATAGTGTGGCCCACTTGTGAGCGCCACAACACCATCAAGGTAAGAAAAAAAGAAAGGGAAAGAAATGGGAAGAAGAAGCAAAGGAAGGAGATTCGGCCATCGAGGTGGACCCTTGCCATTATGGGGTCTACCATACATTCTATACATGATCAAGGTGGCTCCCACCCTTGTGGGCCCACCAAAAATAAAATAACATAAAGAAATAGAGGGTTTTGACCCTCCCATTCACCCACAATAACGGATGATCGGTTGGATCGTCTCAGATCGACGATCGAACGGCTCAAATAGTGAAGCTCCTCTCCTAAACTTCTCTAACCTTCCCTCAAGCTCTAATCTCTCTTAATCCCTCTCTTAAAAGGACTTCTTTTTCTCAAGCACTCTCTCTTCTCTCTCTAATCTCTCTCTAATTTTTTGTAATCTTTTCTCTCTCTTTCTAATTTGTTCTTTCTCTATCTCTAATCTCTTCTCTCTTTTCTTCTCATTCTCATTTTCTAAGAAATTTTAGAGAAATGAGAGGGTTTGGGAGCTTTAGTGGTAGAACTTTTAGGATAGGGAGGGAATAATAAGAAGATGGATGGGTAAAATAGGGAGAAAAAGAAGGAAATAATGATGATTAGGCATGGGTAAGGGTATGGGTTGCATAAGAAAGGCATGAGCTTGTTTGACTAATGGGGAGACAGAGTGACATGAGTGATGGATGGCTTGATTGATGGATTGATGGATTATTAATTGATTTGACAACATTGGGATTTCTGCAATAGGGCCTACGTGCATTATGCAACCCACCTTGAATTGTGATAAAATTACAACTTTTAATCTAGGGGTCATAATGGGGCATGCCGTGCGGTGTTAAAATTGTAACGCCCACACGGTTGCTAGGGTACAAGTCTCAGGGTATTGCGTATTAAAATAGGGTCACAAACAAAACTCATTGATATGGTCCACTGGAAACATGCCATTGTTGAAGTAGAAACGTACAGAAGGTCTCGCAAGGTTACTTTCACTTTTCTGAATAGTCATCCAAAAAGTATAAACTATTTCTTTCATGGATGTGGTTCCATTCTCAGCTACTATTTCCATCATAGGAGGGATCCATTGTGTCACAATGGCTTGCCACACGCTTTCATCAATAAATTTGAGGGAAATCCTCATCCTGGCTTTCCAATATGAATAATATGAGCCATCAAAGGGAGGTAGCCTAAAACTGGATAAACTCTCAAAATTTGACATCTTATAGCTCTGGATCTAGCTTTAGGAGGTAAATCCCAAAAAAGAGCAACCTCGTTTTGTTACCACTTGAAAGATGAGCTATCGATGTCCTAAGAAGGGTGAATAGGACAATACCAAATTCTTCGAGATAATATGGAATAAATAAATAAATAATCTCAATCGCCCGAAGTATTGAAACCTTCATTCTAAATAATTCATAAGACAACCTTTACCTAAAATTTTTGGTAAGACAACCTTATTTCATGATGTCTTTGAAATCAAACTTTCAAAATAACAAGAAACAATGAAATATAACATTCACCACAAAGAATGAAATAAATATAGCATTCAATACAAATAATGAAATAAACAATCACCACATAGGCACAAGGGATTATAATGGTTCGGTGCTTAAACCCACACCTACTTCACTCTCAAAATTACTACCCTTATAATTTTTACTTTCACTATACCAAGATTTTCACAGGTTCACCTTAACAACCTCTTGCAGTTCTTATAATTTTCACGGGTTATCACAAATCAACCCCTTTTGTAATTTTCATGGACTATCACAAATCAACCCAAATGAGATTTCCAGGTTATCTCAGGAAAAACCCAAATAAAGAATATAATTAACAATTGTACTTCTCTTCAAATGACAATTTGAAGATGTGGTCGAAGCTTAAAGCATCGATCTTCTTTCTTCAGTATAAAGGAGGCAGTATGTGTTCAACCAGAAAGCATATAAGGATATAATGTATTTCAATGAATGTAAACCCTAATGTTGCATATTCAATTCTCTGTTTCTCAAGTGGAGTATGGATTACTATTTAAAATGTATTTGAGATCACCTTGAGAAAGGGAATTGAATAAGCCAAATAAAAATTATAAATACCACATAAATAGCTTGATGAGGACCTGAGCTTCTCTCTTATTTGCAGAAGGTTTTTGAGTGAATTTTTTTATGGAATAGAATGAGAGAAGGTCCCCATTTATAGCCAATGGATTTGGACATTCGATCAACCTAACATTAAGTTCAGTTGGTCGGATTCCAACAAATCTATTTTATGGCGATTAGATTGTGCGGGATAAGATTTATCCAAAATTTGGCTACGCCAAGCAAAAATTCAGCTAGCCGAATTCCCTCAAAAATTCGAGAATCCTTTGCTGGAAAATGTCCCGAACTTTCCTCAGGCTTGCCGAACTTCAAGTTAGGCTGGTCGAATTTGCAACAAAAATTTCAAAATTTCAAATCTGAAAAATTGCCCGAACCTGAAGTTACGTTAGCCGAAGTAAGTTGGGTTGGCCGAACCCAAAGTTAGGTTGGCTGAACTTCAGTGAACTTATACAGAAGTTAACCCATTTTAATAATTTTTTAAAAGCACCTAACCTAGGGTCTTTCTAGCTAGGGTCATTTTACCTAGTGGTTGGCCTATACAGAGATCTTCTAATCTTGATAAACTTGAAACCAAGCGACGTCGTTTAAGTCTTGAGATGTTGAGCCGATCTTCATGAGCTACCATAGACTATTGTAGTGTACTTACAATCTGATCTGTATCTTTGTTTACGAAATTTGATAACTTAATGTGTGCTATAAATATAAGCACTTACACTTCGGATTCTGAATTTGAGTCTTTTGTATCGTCCTATGTGGCAGCCATTGCCTTTCCTTTTAATTTTCTTTTTAAGGGACATTCAGTAGAAAGATGTCCATACCATCTACAATTGTAGCATTGGGGATCTTTAGACCTTTTTGGTGAGTTACCTATATGGTGTTTCTGGTTAAAGTATTTTCCCTTCTTATAAAAGGTTTTCCCTTAGTTCTTATCGAAAAACTTTTTGAACCTTTTGGCTAATAAGGCCATCTCCTCATCATCTTCATTTTAATCACTATGCTCCTCAGATTCATGCTTTTTCTGTGAGGTTTTGAGGACAATGTGTTTGGATTAGGAGTTTTGAAATGTAGTTCGAATGTTTGTAGGGAACCTAATAGTTCTTCTAATTTCATATCATCCATATTTCTACATTCCTTAATGGTAGTGACTTTTACAGAGAAACGTTCCAATAGGGATCTTTGTATTTTCATACAAATGTGTGGGACCAGAACTCTTTCCCTCAACCCCCTCATGGAGTTGCAAATGTCACTAAGCTTTGTGTAGAATTATATAAATGTTTCATGCTCCTCCATTTTGATATTCTCAAATTGCATGGTTAGGAGCTGAAGCTTAGACTGTTTCACTGTGCTAGTTCCTTCATGAGTAGTTTCCAATAGATCTCATACTTGTTTAGATGCTTCACATGTACACATTCTTTTGAATTCTTCTTGTGAAACTGTATAGTAAATAGCAATGAAGGCCTTTGCATCAGAAGTGGATTATGATTTTTCAAAGTCGGTCCAAAAGGCTTTTGTTTTGGTCTAGATGTGGTAACACCATCATCTAACACAATTTATTCCATGGGTGTCACCCATCCATTCTCAACTATGTCCAAACCGTATGATCCAAAGATTTAAGAAATATGCGCATTCTTGCCTTCCAATAGGCATAATTGGATCCATCAAAAAGTCGTAATCATGAGACAATGTTCCCTCATTCTTAGACATATTTTCAACTTCAGTAAGGATCTCCCTCTAGGTTGTTAAGCCATTCAAGAAGAACCCGCTTTAATACCAATTGAAATTTCAGCTTTACCGCTATAAGTGAAGCTTGAAAGTATTTCTAATGTCCTGGATGAGGGTAAATAAGACTTTTCAAAATTATTTAAACTAATAACATGCACTTACTCGTAAATACACAAATAAATAGTTTTAAATGATAATAAGTGCATAATCATAGTCTAATCAGTGAAATACATCATCCATTCATTTTGACAAATATGTTTGCTGCGGAAATTAAACATAGTATAATGTTCAGCCAAACATCATAAATAAGGAATTAAAACATTCACCATAATACACACGATGTATAGTGGTTCGGCTACGTGCCTACTCTACTCCTGACTGACCCACTCTCTCCTAGAGTGTGGCGAATTTCACTATTTAGATTGTTTTAAATGAGGTTCACCATAAACCTTCACAACCTACACAAGATTACTATTTTTCATCCGTTGATGGCCTACACAAGGTCTTATCAAGTCCTACATAAGAACTTAAGACGTCCTACACAAGGACAACAAAACGTACTCTCTCGTCAGAGGCTTATAAAAGAACTTGTTGAGTTTGGGTATTCAAATTTTGAAACCCAATCCTACACAAGAAATATTTTTCAGACACAAATGGACTCTTAGTACTTACCTAGAAGTGAGTGGGCCCCCTTAAGTATGTTGATGAAAATCTTTTTGGATGATGAAGGATCTTCAACTCCCTTGAACCGCAACCATATGAAGATGCTTTGATATAGATTCCGAGGTTGATGGGTTAAGGGTTTGGTGAATCCTAACTAGATATTAATGGGTCTTTAAGAACTAGTAAGGATTCCCATGGTTAAGCATTCAATGCTTGCTGGCATATAGATTTACCAATAAAAGTAATTGCTAGAGCATTAGTGAATGATGGAATTCATTGTTCAATCCAAGCTTTGAATATTCCAATGATTGCCTTTAAGACAATGATTAAATGATGAACTCCATGACAAAAAAGGGCTTGAGAAGATAGGTATTAACTCTCTCAAAGCTCTCTCAATAACTCACCGAATTGCCAAGAAGCAACTCACATCAATATATAGGGAAGATTTCCATTGGTAAAAAAATGGGTAGAAAACTGTCAGGTTCGATGTCATCAAAGGGTCTTCGATGCCATCGAAGGAACATTCGATGTCATCGAATCATCTTCGATCCCATCACTAGTATCAACATGATTTTCAAATAGTTACTGGATAGTTTCTGTCGATGCCATCAAGAGTCCTTCAATGTCATCGAAGATTTTCAAATAGTTACTAGATAGTTTCTGTCGATGCCATCAAGAGTCCTTTAATGTCATCAAAGGGATTCTTCGATACCATCGATAAAATTTGAATTTATGACCTGAAGTCACTGGACAATTTGGGTCCAATTTTAATGCTATCAAACTAACCTTCGATTTCACCGTATGATGGCTCGATGCCATCACAAAAATCCATAATTTATGTGATTTCTTACTAAACAGTTTGAGCATTTCTTCAATGTCATCGAAGTTTAAGTTTCGATGTCATCGAATAGGCTTTGATGCCATCGAAAAAAATTTAAATTTTCCCTGTTTACTTGTTGTCGAAGTTATATTTGATGTCATCGAAGAGGTCTTCAATGTTATTGAATATGCTTCGATGTCATCGGTAAAATCCAGAAAAAACTTGATTTCTTGATCGACAATTGGACCTCCTGGCTCGATCCCATTGAGCTACCTTCAATGCCATCGAAGGCAGTTCGATGGCACTTCAATGCCATCAAACATGTCTGTTTTCAGAGTTTAACTTTTAACTCAAACATCAAATCACATAACATTTTAGCATACTTAAAGATAGTTTTTTCTAAATGTTTTTGATTAAGTATAGGCTATGTTTGAGGGGTTTTGGTATAGGGTTTGGCAAGGTCTTGAGGTTTTCTTACCTTTTCTTGAATCAGAAGAATTCAATCTTTTAAATCTTCAGTCTTTGTTCTTCTTGGGGCTAACTTGAGTCTAAGACTCTTAATTCACACTAATTAACAAACTAAGGCACTTTCACCAAATACACACAGTCCTGAGTAGTCTATATGCTGACCACTTCACAATTCCTCTGGAATCTTATATTCAATGGTCTTAGAAGGAGACCAATTCACCAAGTAAGAAACCATGTTAATAGCCTCGGTCCACCGACCCTTACCCAACTCAACATTACTGATCATGCATCGGGCCCTCTCTAAAAGAGTCTGATACATCTGCTCAGCCACACCGTTCTACTCAGGTGTGTGGTGCATTGTATTGTGCCTCACAATTCCTTCATCTTAGCAGTATTGATTGAATTCCCCTCTATTATCTGTCCTTAGTACCTTCACTTTTGGTCCTGTATATTTTTCCATTGTCGCCTTCCACTGCTTAAAGTTGATGAAAACATTGGATTTATTTTTCATAAAATAAACTCATACCTTCCTAGGATAGTCATCAATGAACATGACAAACTATGTTGACCCTCAACCAGAAACCATGGGTGACAGCCGCCATACATCAGAATGCATATAATCAAGAACACCCTTATATACATGTTTTCTAAATTTAAAAGATAACCTTGAATGTTTACTATATATACAATGCTCGCATATACTTAAGTCAAAACTTTTTAAAGTTGGAATTAAACAACGGTCAAAAGGTACCTACATACCTCGCTCGCTCATGTGGCCTAAGCATGCATGCCACATACATACAGACGTGGACTTCGCTATAGGCGTTGCAGCTCCACCCGTGTTCACACCCCAAGTATAGGGTTGTGATGTAGTAATAATCTCGGTAAGACCGAGGTCGAATCCACAAGGATTGAACCTTGTATGTAATCTGAAAGTAACTTGAACTAGAACTAGGCGAAGATGTAATCCAAACCAGGGAAAATTAAGGAAATAATTGTGAATTTAATTAACTAAAAGTTATGAAATTCAAAGGTGGGAAACTAGGGTGCCAAGGATCCACTTGTAGACATCAGGGAGATTTATGCTTGATATAACCTTAAAAATCAAATTTGAACTTCCTTTGATGTAGTCATCAATGGATAAGAGGTATGAGAATTAGACTTGATTCCATCACAAGGCCGTGCCCATGAGACAAAGCAAACAACAAAATCTAACCATTCCACATCTATTTGAGAGGGTTATAAACATTAGAAAGGGTTCCATCATCCAACCATGCCTAGGAGACGATGGTGAACAACATGGCCTCCTAATTTCATAATCATAATAATGAAAAGGACATGCTCAAAGCTATCGTAGATATATTGTAATTTAAGTCACAATAAACCATTAAAAACTAAAGGCAATTCTTAAAATCAAACTAGAATCAAAATTAGTTCAGGAATCAAAAGGCATAAACAAAAAGTCTCTCATCACGCTACAAGCTTCACCACTTAGCCCTAACTAAGAGGCTTAGCCTATCATAGACATGATGAGGCTAAAAATCTTAAAAAGCATAAGGAAAAACCAAAGAAGGAGGAACACTCCACAGATAGTTGGCCCCGTCTTTCTCTTTCTTCCTTACTCCACGTCCAAGATGAACTTTCCCTCTTTCTTTCTCCTCCTTTTATAGAGCAAGGAGTCGGTCAATGGAGAGCGTCGGTGTGAAGAAATCACGCAACAACGTGCATGCATAAGTTGGCCAAAAAAAACTTGCTACGTATCCTCTTTACGCAGCCACGAAAACACATGAAAAACTTCCTCTTTCCTAGTTCATTTTCCAAAGAAACACCGTCCCTTGGGACGTTTTTGGATAGTCTACACGATGGACGGTTCAGATCTTGCGTCTGATCAAAGATAGTGGGCTACAACTGCCCAGAAATCCCAGATTTTCTCGGATGCACAATCTTGGGTTCAACTTACGCTGACATGTTCGGTGGGCCCCATATTGATGTTTTCGGAGAAATCCACTCTGTTCATTGGATTCCTGATGAAAAACCAGACAAGAAGGAGTGGTTTTTATCAGGTTTTGGTGCGTTCTACTGTATTAAACTAACTCACCGTTAATCTTGCGTTTTCTGGCGATTCACGTGTGTACATTTGCATGGGGCCAAAAGCTTACCTTGGCGAGGTCACACCCCCCCTCTGGTCACAATGGATGGTCTGGATCATCTGAATGGATGAGGGGTTGGGTCCACTAGCCAAAAATGGACGCCATGCGTCCGTCTGCTAGTGGGAAATCTGATTTTTAAAGAAATAACGGGTCAAAGACCCTTTGACCAAGAACAACGATCCAGTGCGCGTCCATTGCACATCCACTCCATGTACACGCAATGTATGTATGGGGTTCAGCGTGGTGTTCGTGAAAAATTCGCTCCGTTCATTCGTTTTGGTGCCTGATTTAAGGGTTAAGACCGAATTTGAAGCATATACAGATATCAGGTGCGCCCTAAATCAGGATTTTAGTGGTTGATCTGTCCATTGGGCTACTTCCACAAGGATTCAATGGCTGCAATTTAATGTGTATGGTTAATTTATGGTCCTCAGGCCATATATAAGTTTCAAGCCGAATGGATGGTGGGAACCTTGTGATCTTGAATTCTGGATGATTTTCGAGCCCGTTTAACGTAAGTGGCATGATTTTCTCAGATCTCTGGTGTGTAAATTCTTCGATCTCAGTCCTCTGGGGTCTGTCCCTTGCCTTGGTCACTTCAGAGCATTAAATCCATGCTTTTAGTACTCTTTTCCAGTCAAGACTCCTAAATTCACCTTGCATCATAAACACGATTAAAATAGGATGTTAAACTGTATCATGTTCATAAAATCAGGTAATAACTAGGGTCTAATATGTAATATTTGACCCTCAACAACCTGATAAAGTGCTCCCGATCAACCTATAAAGGTTCACGCTCCTTTATGCCTTCATGACAACGAGTATCCCTTTAAAACTTTAAGAACACGCTCAAAGCTAATGAGTTTGCACCCAAGCACCTCGAGTGCTCCAAGAGATATTAAGCTCTTCCTCATATCATGAGCGTATCTTGTTCACTTGTACCCCCAAGTGCAAGGTTGTGAAGTAGTAATAATCTCGGTGAGACCGAGGTCAAAACCACAGGGACTGAATGTGTTATGATTTTCTGGATTATTTAAGAATTAGAACTAGAGACTAATATAAATCTGAGATTTATAAAGAATGTTGTAATAAACTAAACTATCAAAGTAATGGACAAAACTAAAGCGTTAAGGTCCACTTGTAGTTATCTTAATACCATCTCACTTGATTTAATCAATACTTCAACTGGAATCGAAGTCCTAATCTATCCAGTCAGATGATAGAGTGGTTAAAACATCATATATAAATAATTAAAAACGGATTCTGAACATTTATAGCAATAGTTCCACATATAGTCGTCTTATTGAATTGATTGTATAGAGTTCAAAGCATTTACCATGCCCTTAGTCAATGATAGATCACAGAATTCTATAGATCAAATAATTACAAAACAGAACAGAAAGCATTCATGAAGTTCCTAAGCATCCACCATGCCTGAAGTCAACGATAGATCAAAGGAAATTAAAAAAATACTCCTTTATTCAAACCATAAACTATGAAATATCCATCATTGAGATCATAAACTTAAATCAAAGTAAGAAAAATATTAAAAGAAACTACAAGCTTCACCTCTTAGTTCTAGCTAAGAGATTAGTTAACCATAAACATGATTAAACTAGAACTCTTAAAGAAAAACATGAAAAACTAACTAACAAAGAAAGATTGGAGAAGAATAAGAACTCCTTGAAGCAGCATCACTCCTTACTCTACTCTTCCTACCCTAATTCGTTCTTAGAAGAGCTCAGAAGATCACTTTATATAAGCTTTGCTCAAACCAACTTTGAAACCGCCTCAAATTTACGTAGTTTACACAACTTCGATGGGAGCTTCGATGGGACTTCCAAGGCATCGAAGTTCCACCGTCGAG
Source organism: Magnolia officinalis (assembly GCA_021015155.1). Lineage (NCBI taxonomy): Eukaryota > Viridiplantae > Streptophyta > Magnoliopsida > Magnoliales > Magnoliaceae > Magnolia > Magnolia officinalis. The sequence continues at coordinate 29,841,827 of JAJHSJ010000018.1, read as the reverse complement.
TTCGATTCGATTTGGAAACTATCAACAACTATCTGCGTAAGTCCTTCAATGAGATTGTCCGACCTTCGATGGCATCGAACTGGTTTCGATGTTATCAACATGTCTTCGATCAGATCGAAAAACGTCCAAAACTGTCCAGCAGTTCATCCCAAAATTCATGATATTTCCGATGTCATCAAATTGACTTTAATGGCATCGAACCAGTCTTCGATGGGATCGAAGGGGTCCTCGATGGCATCGAGAATTGCACCCATATGTCCAGCGACCAAACTTGTTTTTTTTTTTTAATTTTTTCGATGGGATCGAGCCTCCTTCACTGGCATCGAACACTTATTTCGATGACATTGAAGTTATTTTAGATGGAATCGAACTGTCAAGTTCAGTTGCTCTAGGTTTCTGTACTTTGCAATCTCGAATTTCTTCCTTCTTAACTTGATTTTCTTGGATCTTGGACACTTGAATTCTTCAATCTTAACCTCCAAAAGCCATTCCATGCTTTGGTAATTCTTAAGCCTCAAATCCATGCTTTTAATATATTTTTCACCTTAAGCTCTCAAAATCACCTTGCACGCCAAAACATGTATAAATAGATCGTTTAAGCATTATTATGTTCATAAAATCAAGTATAACTACAGGGAAATATGCAATATTTTACACTCAACATATCTAACCTCGGTTAAGGTACGCTCCAAACCATCAAACATCTTGATGTGCACTGATCCAACACCCACCACATTACATGCATTATCATTACCCATAAATACCTGGCTACCATCGCACTCTCTATAACTGGTAAACTAACTCTAATGAGGAGTCATGTGATATGATGTCTCAGTATCCAAAATCCACTCATCCTTACATTCATTGTATAAGTGTCTAACCATGGACACTGACAACACATCATAAGCAGTCATACATACATCAGACTCTACAGTGTTGGCCTCCCTTGAAGAAACCTCCAAGTTCTCTTTCTTAACCTTTGGATTTGTGCAATCCTTCTTCATGTGTTCAGACATCCCATAATTCCAGCACTTTAACTTCCCTTTGCCATTGCCCTTGGATTTAGATATTGATCGAGAAGACCCATTGTCCCACTTAGAATTTTGTCCCTCGTAACAATGCATCAATAGAGATGCTTATGTCACCGCTTTTCTTTCTCATTGCCTTTCCTCAAAGGGCTAAGATAACGGTATCGACGCTAATGGTCGACTACTAATACAAAACGAGTCCTTGAATGACCCATACAAAGTAGGGAGAGAATTTAACAGGATGCATGCTTGATCCTCATCTTTCATCATTTCTTCCACATCCAACAATTTACAAATTACCTTGTTAAAGTTAATAATGTGGGCCTCAACATTAGCCCCCTTTTGTCGTCTTCAGATTAAACAACTGAAGCTTCAAGTATAAGCGACTCTCAAGAGATTTCTTCGCGTAGATGTCCTCTAATCTCGCACATGTACTTACTGCAGTTTTCTCTTTCATATATAACATTGTAGAAGACCTCATCTGTTAAGCAAAATTGGATACAGGTTTTCACTTTCTTATCCATCTTGTCTCATTCATCATCTGTCATAGATTCCGCTCTCTTCTTAAGGAGTGCATCACCTAATCCCATAATCAAAATTATTTTTCTCAGAATATTTCTCAACATCGAACTTAGGATTAGAAGCCATTGATATTATGCTTTCAGTTTCAAAGTGTGCCCTAACATTAATCTCTGATACCACTTGTTGGGTGACCACAGAAGCACACAGAGATGAATCAAGCAAAGTATTTCAATCACACAATCAAATCCAATCTCAAACACTCCGAATTTAACATGGAAAAACTCTTTCGAGAAAAAACCATGGCACAAAGCGACAGTAATGCGCTATAAAAGCAGAAAATTACAAGAGAGAGAGAGAGAGAGAGAGAGAGAGAGAGAGAGATTACCCGATTCGAACAACCCTCGAATCTCCCTTACAAAATCTTGAAACCCTTTGGAATGAATTAGAAAGCCCTTAGATACACCATATTTCCAATTACACCGATATATATAACATCTATGAGAATCACAATCAAAATGGGAAACAAATCCCGCACTAATGCAATTCTGCGTAATTTTGTGCGCACGTTCGATGGCACTCGATGGCATTGAAGGCATTCGATGGCATCGAGTATAACACCATTCGATGCCATCGAGTATAACACCAAACTGTTCCAACAAGTAAATATAAATTTTCTGAATTTTTCTGATGACATCAAGTTGTCATCCTGCTAAATTTTAAATTTTAAGACATCAACAAAACTTACAAGCAGCACAAGAGAATGAAATGGATTATAGACTCACACGTGTTGAGCGGGAGTTCAAAGTTGACGGTTGGGTGTATTTACCGCTCCAATCATAATGTCAAACATCTATAGTATTCAAAAGATCCCTAAAGCTATCTTCTCATCATTTTGGACCATTCAGGATTCTGCAATGTAGTGAACAGATTGCCTACAAATTGGAACTACTAATGGAATCCAAAGTTCACCCTGTCTTCCATGTCTCATACTTGAAAAAAAAAAAAAAAAAAGTACTTGAGAACTCATGAACATGTGCACGACTCCCTTCATCCACTAACACGAAGATAAGTTATTTAGCCAAGGTCACATACCATTGTCAGCCATAGGATGGTGAAGCTAGGCAACCACGCCATTACAAAAGTACTCATTCAATAAGAGGGCACACAACGGAGAACCACCACGTAAGAGAGATATTATACACTCTTGGAGTGATTTCCTGATGTAAACCACTCTACGCCGGTAGGACTCATACGTGCCTACATGGATCATTGGGCCTTCATACGTGGATAACGGGTCCTTTTCATGATTTTACAATTATTTCCTCTTTAAGTTTCGCATCTAAGAAGTATTAACGTAGGTATGAGACATTTGTCATGGAAAGAATCATCCATATCTAGGTAATTTTGTAGATATGGAACCTATTCATAGCTTTTCGAGAGGATTCCAATTCACAAAATTTTGTTGCATTCTAATGCACACTAATTTGAATTATTACCATTTACAAGCAACCAAACAAGCCATTTTTTTTTTTTCCATTTACAATTTTTACCACCAATTACAACCAAATGCAAGCATCCAGACAACACCTAACGTGGCTCACTCAATACGTCGATCGGCCTTATTTTCATACAAGATAATAATCGTGATGTGGTCCATCATTTGAATTTGAATGTATCAGGTATTCTAAACATGTGACACATGAACAGGAAAGGAAAAGGCTGTCTAGGATTGTCTTCTCATTTTTGGAGCCATATTCTCCAAACCATCATGATAAATACACCAATAAAAAAGATTTTTTTTATTTTTTTATTTTTTAAAACCTACTTACATGTCAATTGTTTTTCATTTTTTCAAAAAAAAAAAAAAACAACTTATATTTTTTTCCACTCCCTCATCTTTTGTCTCCCTCACATGATTTCTTTTCCTATTTTTCTCCATCCTCGATCTTTCCCACACACCCATCCATAAAATAACTATCTTCTTACTTTGCACAAAACTATACATTAACCAACCACATCATCAAAGTTAATCCTTAATAACCAACCACATCATCAAAGTTAAATCCTTAACTCCTTTTAGTTAAACTCTCTCATACTCGAACACCTAGCTTATGGCATATCAAACCCTGTTTCTCCCCTCTTTTAATCTTTGTACATTTGTTTTAATTGACCGGAGGTAACACAGATTTATACATGGGCTCACCATGGTGTCATAGTTTCCATCAAAAACCCATTCATCATGTACACCTCACTAAGATGAAGGCCCCGTCTATTTCTTTTCACTTTTATTTTCTATAGTATTGTATGGTGTCACCATGATTCTATCTTTTATGTAACCCCATTCCTCACGTGCGCCTCACTAGGGGAGTGGATTAGGTGTTACCTAGATAAGCCCTTGGTGGGTGTTATCGTTACTGTTACCATGCACATCCATTATTTCAGCTTATTCTAAGACGTTACCCCAAAACTTAAAGCAGATTTAAATCTTTGGTAGACCACACCATTAGAAAAAGTGGTGAATGACCATTAAAAACTTTTTATAGGTGACAAAAGTTTTGAATCAAGTTGATCTTTGTATTTTTCCTTCATGTAGGTCTAGTTGACCTTATCAAATGGTTGTATGGCAAATAAACATTACAGATCTGCTTGCTTACAGTGGGTCCTGGCAAGTTTTTTTTTATAATGGCGAGCATTCAATCACCACCGTTTCTTGTGGTGTGGTCCACCTAAGATTTGGATCTGCTTAATCTTTGGAACCATGTCCTAAAATGGCTGGAAAAATAGATAGACGGCATGGATATTTGGGAAATCATCAAGGTAGGCCTTACGGGAAGTGTAACACCCACTAAGGTGTTACCATGTAACACCTACTCCGCTCCCCTCGCTAGGATGAAAGGACACTAAAACGAAGCAGACCAAAAAAAAAAAAAACATGTAAGCCATTGTTATTTCTGAACGATCTTAAAATAGACAATCAGAGAATGACACATGTCATTACATGGGGAAGAAATAGCTTGCAAAAGATCCGTAGAAATATTTGGAGCACTTTTTTATGAAAGTACAGCTAGTGTTGAGCTAAATGATACACTTCATCTGATGATGACGTGTGACCAAGAAGACTAAGAGACGGAAAGTGGTCAAGCAGAGAAGAACAATTAAAGGGACACGTGTTGAGAAGAGATGAAGAGGACATGGGAGACCAAACTAGCAACGAGTCAATTGTAGTGACTGTTGGAATAAATAAAGGAGTATCTAGAGGGCATAAAAAAAATATATAAATAGCAAAAAATTCAGCAAAGCAAATCGTCTCATACCAATCCAATAAACTAATCAAATTATCTTTATATTTCTTCATCATATCTTGTCTCTATCCTAGGAGTAACGGTAATCTTTAGTTGTTATTCAAGTCTATGCTTTTGCACTAAATTATGTCTATTCTCAATAAAAGTTTATCTTTCAAAAAGGCTTCTTCGAAGACAAAACTATGCATGTGTCTGTGCACCCCTGTTTCGGTAATAGTTTTACAGAATGCTAAATGATGACAATGAACACCTTCACCTAATGTAGGAATCACCCGATCTGTGCTCATCAGCAGGCCCACACATCGTGGAAAGCAATGGACAGCCGATGGTAGGAAGCGGATTGCTTTGAGTAACTCAGTACGCTTAGCGTATTGAGTAAAATCTGTGGGGCCCACCATGATTTATGTATTTTATCCACTCCGTCCATCCATTTTACCAGATAGTTTTAGGGTTTGAATTTAAAAATGAAGCATATACAAAGCTCAAGTGGACCACACCACAGGAAAGAGTATGCATTGAATGTCTACCATTGAAAAATTCTTAGGGGCCACAGGAGTTTTGTATCAAGCTGATATTTGTGTTTTCCCTTCATCCATATACATGTGATCTTATGAACAGGTTTGATAATAAATAAACATCATTGTGGGTCATAGGAAGGTTTCAACGGTGAAAATCATTATTCTCACTGTTTCCTGTGGTGTGGTCCACTTGAGCTTTGGATATTCTTCGATTTTGGGCTTAACCCCTAAAATGAGTTGGAAAAATGGGTGGAAGGTGTGGATATGACACATATATTCACAGTGGGCCTAACACGGTTTACTTAGTACCTTAAAAGCCTGTTGAGTTACTCAGTATGCAATTCGATTCCTGATGCTACCGCTCAAAGCATAGAAATGGCCCACGCTAAAGTGGATCTGTCTGGTTATCTTTATCACAGTGCCCACCTTTTGTAAGGACAAGATCTTCTACACATAGGACACATTCGCAAAAAAGAAAAAGGGTGTATATGAAAGTATAGATGCAGGTTATGTATTAGGGCTGAAAGTGGGGCAGGTTGGTGCTCAACTGTAACGCCCTGACTTTTCAGGACCCGAGTACATGACCTGTTTCCCAAAAACCCGAGTGTTAACTTATAGAGGACCAAATTCCATACCTTTTTTTCATCAGAGTTAATGGATGAGCGTAGAATGGACAAGTAAGCATAAAGGAAAAATTGCAATTTCATTTAGAATATACAAGAGGTTGCCCATAATGACTTATACAAACCAATGTCTATGAATTAACAAATACATGGATTTCACAGTTTATACAAGAGAGATAACAAAATGCATATAAAAAATGAGTCGCAAGATCACGCAGCGCCTCGTGGCAATACAATCATACACCCCTGTCACTTGTACTCGGCTCCTCACCAGCCTGAAACTGAATGTCACCTGGGCCACCTGTTCTACCTATACGATTATATATTTGATGGATGAGTGGCTAACTCAGTATGAATTTTCTTCAAGATTACACACCGTCGCATTAGGTAAGCATAGTTATAAAACAAAGCATACAAAATAATACATGATGCAGGTTTTATTAGGTGCATGGATGCATGGATGCGTGAATGCGGTCACGCTCCGAGGATGCTCATCCGTACGGAATTTGGGCTCGTCACCCATGCAAATACACAATCAACACCCCGAGGTCAACCATGCGGAATGCAATCATCGACCTGGGAAAAATATCCAGTCGGACAGAGGCTAGTCGTCAGTGAAAGCATACTAAGTGCGGCGTAACTATTGCCCATCGTACGAGGCTGGTAGTCAGCGAAAGTATACTAAGTACAGTGTAACGTCGTACGAGGCTAGTCGTCAGCGAAAGCATACTAAGCGTAGCGTAACGACAGCCAGCGATAGACGCTGGTCTGTGCCATGTATGCATGATTAGCCAAACCATTATTAGTCCGGTTACAATCAGCTAGTTTTAAATAAGCTCAAGGTCACTACGGGGGCTCGTCACCAGCATAGGCCGACAGCTCAGGCATAGGTCCCATACCACCATCCCCGGCTCATGAGGCTACCATCTAAGGATGTTTAATGGAACCCGTCAACTAGTGGTCAATCATATTACAGTATATGGGGCTTACCATTGCAGGGTTGCACGATAAAAACATCGAACCCATATAGGGAAAATACTAGAACAAAGCCTCATAAAGCGATACTAAAACAAGCCACGTAAGGCAATTATCAAAATAGGCCACGTAGGACGAGTATCAAAACCATGAGATAAAAGACCATCCTTGAAAACCACTTAGATACAACAACCCTGGATGGTAGGCCCACATCAATGATCCATCTAGACCACCACTCAATAACCACTAGATCGAAGGTCCATTTCAGTCACAACCAATTAGGTTACATCCCAAGTATGGGTATACATTTATAAGTAGGGGTTTCCCACTGATGTACCAGTTTAAGTTTCATAAGCAATCCACAGATAATCCGCAAGCATGAATAAATATACAAGATAAACATTAAGCATGTAATGTAGCAATTCAATTCCAACAATTAACACATGTGACTATGAAATGGAGATATCAATTATAAATTAAAATAAAAACTATAACTTAAGCTAATGGAAAAATGGAAAGCTCAAGGGGAAGAATCATCACCTTATGGATCGCCACTAATGTTGCTAGGAAGCACATGTGCCCTTAGAATCAATCCTACCATGAATTGTAAAATTATATGGTCAGATACAAGTTTTATACGTTTCCTATGGTTAGGATCATAACCTAGGGTTCGGATATCCTAGGTTTAGGGTTTCGCTCTAAGGTTTAGTTATAGGGTTAGATTCTAAGTTTCGATTATGGAATTGAACTCCATTTTGTGTGGCTGTTAATGATATTAATAAATGAATAAAATTAATCATATAAATTGGTTATTAATTTTAGGAATATTAACAATGGCTACTGTTACATTAAATTATCTAATAACAACTCACGATGAATAATAATACTAATAATTCCAAAACAACTCTTAATATTAACAATATACCTAATATTAGCTAACGTGACATTAATAGTTATTTTGATGAAAGTAGATAGTATGCTCTAACGTTAATAATAATATTTTAAGAACAACAAAATGAAATTCTAATATTTTAATAATGATAACTTTTATGTTTATTAGGTAATATCGGTATGGATAATTTACTAATAACTATTCATATCTGAATTTAATAATCCTAAGAATGATAATAATAGTAATAGTGACAATTGAAACAATATCAATTTAGGAAGAAAATGTGGACTCACCTTGTCAACACGTCTCGACTCGACGCAACTTAATGTGTCTTGGAGACGGTCCCCACCTCTTGAATAATTATCCTCTTCCTTCTTTCTGCCAAAGGCATCCTACAAATGTGGACCCAACTAGATTAATTCTACCTAAGCTCCTCATGCATTACTGAGTTAACAGCTTATAATCTACTTGCTAGAACAATGAGTTATGTGAGGAGGTTTACCTGAAGATTTGACTTAGTTAGGGAGCTGATACCTCGATTTCGTTCCTAAAGAAGTCACTAGACCCAAGTTGGACCGGGTTGGTGCTAGTTGGGCGGCGGCCAAGTCAATCTGACCGAGTCAACTCAGCTGGACCGCTTGGATCAAACCATGTCCCTCCTTCATTGTCCTTTCTCCTCTTTTCCCTGTTCTCTTTCCTTCCTCTTGAGTTTTTTTCTTTCCTTTTTTTTTTCTTCCCTGGAGTGGTCTGGATTGAACCAGGCCTACCCTGAACTTGAATCGAGTCAGCGACTCGTCCCGAGTTCGCGAGCTGACTCGGTAGCGGGTCGAGCTCCCGAGCTCACCCCAACCACCCTCTGCCCTCTCTTCTCTTTCTTCTCCCTTGTTCTTCTACCTGCTTCTCTTCACTCTCTCTACCTTCTCCTACTTGTTAAATAGGTTCAACAACACCTGTTTCAGGCAGAGATTGGCCCAGAATGTTGGGCAGTGACTCGACCCGAACTCACTTACTGAGTCGGCCCAGCAAAATGTAGCTCCCTGCCTCTCTCTTTCTCTCTGGACAGATGGAGGACTTGCACAACGTGGCTTGACTTAGGCTGCAGCGGCGAGTGCAACGGCAGGCCATCGCAACAGATGGCAGGGAGGGTCGCACTCTCTCTCTCTCTCTTTCTCTCTGTTTCTTCCCTCCCTCCTCCTCATTTTCTTTCTTCCTTCCTTCTTCTTCTTTCTCTTCTTTTCTGCTGTTTTAGAGGCCTGACAGAGCCCACAGCTCGACCTAATTTTGCCCCGAGTTGAGACGACTCGGCGCAGCTCCAATAAGGAAGATAAGCTGCTACTCATGGTGGATTTCCATCGGGCGGGTTTTTCTCCATTTGGACATTGCTAGTGGTGTGGAGGGGCCCAATGGAGCTTGCTAAGGCAAGCTTTTGAAGCTTGACCACCGATTTCCTGATGGGTTCGAGCTTGGAGCTCTCGGTCGTTTTTACAAAATGGCTGTGAATTTGCTTTTGCTAATGTGGAACCAGGTTTGGACAGCTGAGTTGCCATCAAATGGACGCTCCATATTGTGCCAAACGCCCCTCATGTGAATCGCCCAGCTGTTGCACGGAACAAAGTTTCTGTTTTTGGAAACGTGTGTTAGTGAGGTCTGTTTGCGACGACGATTGTGTGCAATCACATGTGACATCACGTGCGGGGCCTACGTGGTTTTGGATGGGACAGTCCACCCAACACGATGGACGGTTTAGATCATCAAGGTGGTGCCTGATGGTGGGCCACAGCACGTCCCAAATGGACATTGTCCATCGGCTGGTAAAAACAGAGGGAGAGAGAGAAAGACTGTTTTTTTGGCTAGGCACGGGTCAGCTCGTGCTGACCGGGCAGGGGCGTCTGGTGCACAGCGGATGTGCACCAGCAGTGTACATGTGGCCCATCAAGTGGGGTCCACCATGATGTTTGTGATAAATCCACACCGTCCATTTTGTTTGGTGGGTCCTGCCATAGCCCTTTACTAAGGGTGCACGGGGCAGATCTAAGGTCCGGTGGGCCATACAGGTCGATTCCTAGCTCCAACGGTGGTTTACCATTGATCTGAGGATCAGATCACCCCAAGATTGAGCGTCAACGGTTAGAAAATCCTAATGGGCTATTTGTGAGGCTTCCACCATATATTACTGGCCAATTAATATAAAATTTATTACTATTATACATTACTTATAATTACAATAATTAAAACAATTTACAATTATATAAATATAATTTTAATATTAACATGCTACTATGTACATACTATTGACCACCCATTTACTAGTGTATAATTCGTAATATACAATATCATATTATGCATATATATGAATTGGAAATTGTACAACACCATATTTAAATTTGCATTGTTAAATAATTTACAACTTTATTAAAATATTTAATAATCTTTTGTATACATATTTATACAAGATGTTTACTACTACATTAATATTTATTGTTCAATTATACATTGTAAAATTTTCACTCTTTATGTTTATTTAATATAATATTATTTTTTGTAATATTTCATATACATCAAGTATGCATATATCACCCTATGTCAATACATTTTTATACATTTCTATATGATAAATAAATCATCAATTACACCTAAAAATTTTGATCTATTAAAGCAATTGAGATCTTAAAATCAACGTTTTAGAAGCTATAATGGACTAATTTGGAATCAATCGGGTGGACAGATTGTCGTACAAATGAATGTTGTTCTAGACGGTTGAGATGGATGATTTGAGGATCACCAGGTGTCAATGTGTAAGGAAAGCTACGTGTGTTTATCAAATGCATGTAAACTGATTCAGATTCTTATAGTAACACCCGAGTACTGGAAAGTACGGGGTGTTACATCAACCCTAACCCAACCCAAGGATCCTATATCTCAACCCTAACCCAACCCAACCCAATCTTGGGTTAGAAATTCTCAACCAAAGCCTAACTCAAGCAGGCTCGGTTGGGTTAGTTGGATGGATAATGTCACGCACCAAACTCGGAGATCGGACTCACAGGAATCCCGATCACTGAATCCGCTACCGACCGACAGCCTCCGTAATACCCCTTTCTCAGCTCCCAGAGCCCATATGCCAGATTCCGATCCTGGGATCCTACAAGGAGGATTTTTCAACGTACATTTATCTCGTAAGAAGCATAACCACAAGTTTACCCAAATCACAAAGGCAACATCATCATCACATATCTACTAATATAATCATTTGAATACAATGCTGAAAGGGAAATACATGCATATATCAAAAATCAAAGCTCCAGAGGTCCGTTGCATGCTCCAAGCTCAACGTTGCTACAACCTAACGTCATCTGCACACATCTATTGTGCATAAGCTTATAGAAGGCTTAGTGGGTGATGAAAGTGTGTGCACAAGGTAAGTGCCAAGTAAACAATATCAGAGTAATCAGAGTAAGCGAAAATACTAACAAGCCCATAAATTATATAATATCAAAATAATGCGAAAACATGCTGATAGGCCCATAAATACCACCAGTCTTATCTAGGCTATGCGATGCAAAAATATAATAAACCAATATCATATATTAAGGAAGAAATATAAATCAGTTATGCAATGCGGAGACAGTAAGCCAAATATTATGTGCTGAGGATGCAATGCAATATGTTATGCGAATGAAATGACCAAGCTGGAGCGTGAAGTCGGGATGATAGTACGTAGTATCGTAAGCTACGGGGTCCACCACAAGGGACTTCTATCCAAACCAGTCTCATACCTAAATTTGGATAGTCAGACTCAGTGTGGTAGACTCCTGATCTCAGGTTAGTCGCGCGCCCCAACCGAAATCCTGGCCATTACGAAGGTACACGTAACAAATAGTTGCGCACCACCAGCCCGAGTGGAAAGTGAATAAACGAATGAATGAGTATGCAACTCCTCCTGCTTAATAGCCCACATATCAGTATGGTTCCTCTCTGAAAAATCACCAGGGTCTATTACACTCCAAACCCATCGCGCGCAACAAGGTGAGTGAAAAAGACCTCACTATCTGCCTGCTAATATTAGGCCCCGGCTCGTCGATAGTGGACCCATTCCTCGAGCTGGTCAAACTCAGCCTAGCATTACCCCCTCCTCTTGGGCAGGTAAGGTCGTACCCCATTCCAATCGACCACGACACAATGGGAGACGCGGCCTAATGGTATACGGCCCTCATGCGCTCATGCATCCACTCGGTCTAGACGTTGGAGCAACCTCTGGAACCAAGAGGGTTCTAGGACTTTCACTTAGGGATATCTATAGCACCCCATGTAGAACAGATTTTCGGTGTCCCATCTGGCCATCCACGATATGCCTGTGGAGGCTACGACCCTGATTTCGCTAGGGCGTACAGTAATCACAGCACACAATGCAAGATGCATGAGTCATACAATCCAGTTATGTATCAATCCTGCGCATACTGTGCGCTCATGTGAGACAATCTCCGCCTATCAGGGAGTCTCATAACAACCGACAATATGACATATGCAATGGTCAATCATATCTCATAACAAACATGCAGATGATGCATATGGGCATGTATCATGATGCTATCCTGTCACATACTCACAATCGGAATCGGAATCAGAATCAGCCTCAACAATCGGAATCGGCCTCAACAATCGGAATCGATGAGAATGGGCCTAACAAGGCCTAAGGGAAGGTCACAATGTGGACATCCAACCATCATTGCCCATCAATGTGGACATTCAACCAACATCGATCCCAAGCAATGGCCCACATAAATCTAAACATAAAGTGGGCTCATGGCCTCACACAAAGGCCTAATATACATCACAATGGACCTCATATGAGGGCTACAATTACATCACAATGGGCCCTATACACGGGTCGTAAATACATCACAATAGGCCACACCTATGGGTCACAAATACATTACAATGGGCCGCATCACAAGAGCTTCATATACATCACATTGGGCCTCGCTCACGGACATCAAATACATCACAATGGGCCTCGAATACATCACAATGGGCCACAATCCATGGGCCTCAAATACACAATAGGTGGGCCTACACATGGACCTAATATACATAACAGGTGGGCCCTGCACATGGGCCTCATTTCATCACATCAGGCCTTGCCAAATGGGTCTTAAATACATAACAGGTGGGGTCCACGTCCAGTTGGACTGGACGACATAGATGAAATACAGCATGATGGTGCCCACGTTGGCAAAATAGGTGGACGACTTGGATCTAACATATCAAAGGAGGGTCCAAAATGGACGGACGGTTTGGATGGAACCCATATGCAAATAAGGTGGGCCCCACCCCCTCACACGTGCAGCCCGTGTGGGGTGGGCCCACAGCTGCCCAAACAGATGGCCAGCGCAGATAGAATACATAAATCATGGTGGGTCCATGCAGCACTTACTGACGTCCAGCAAATTGCTGGTGTGAGACGCACCAGCTAATCCACTTCATCAGGTGGGTCCCACATGGGGCCCACCTATACGAATATTATAATATATATATATATATATATATATATATATATATATTATATATATTATATATATATATAATTATATATAACCAAACCAGCGTGTTCCAGCGTCCATCGATGCTAGACATTTGATGGACGGTTTGGATAAAACGCTGATGGATGGCGTGGAAATAGAATACATACATATAGATGGGCCCCCCCACCCTCACATGAGCCACACGTGTGAGGTGGCCCCACATCCCAAGGAAATGGATGGAAGGTGGGGATATATGCATACATCATGGTGGAGATCCACCATCCTAACCAGGGATTGTGTGGATCAAACCATACATCACGGTGATCCCTTAGCACCGTCCAGATTTCTCTAGACGGTGGGGCTCTTAGTACATGGCACGTAGATCAAGGTGGGTCCCACCCACACGTGTGGGGTGGGCCACGCTGGAAGACAGAGTGGATACACCACATGCATCAATGATGGACTCCCACAGAGCTTAGTGATGTTGCACAGCAGCAACGTCCGCTGGCCATCCCACTAATGGACGGTCCAAATCTGCTGCATGCATAAGGTGGGTCCACACGCGTGGGACCCACCAGCATCTTGGGATAACACTAATATTTATGGTTTCCCTTTCATCAGGCGGTCAGCAGCACAGGCGGCCCTGTTGTTGCTTTGGTGCAGCCCACCAGAGCTCTGGATCTGCACGTTACACATGGACGGAGTGGGTATAATACACCCATCAAGGTGGGCCCCACAGATGGCTATGGATGCACACATTAGGTGGGCCACATCATCACTACAAAAGAAGAGAGAGAAAAAGAAAGAGAGAGAGAGACGGATGGAGGAGGGGCCCCGCCACTATGGGCCCTTCCTATACAATGCATACATCATGATGGGTCCCACAACAAGTGGTCCCTAAAAAAATGAAATCCAACGGTCGATCACCCACCTATTGGTCTCCTTCTTGGTCCAATGAAACGCCGAACTCCTTGGCTTAAATCTTGATGGAAGATGATGAGAAATGGAGGGTTGAGATGGGAGATGAGAGAGTAGGAAGTGGGCCACACTAAAGCTCCTCTCATGGAACTCTCTTGCTTGGACGTGGGTTGCTTGGGGTTTTCTTGAAAATGGAGAAAATGAGAGAGGATGGGATGTAAGAGAGAGAGAGAGAGAGAGAGAGAGAAGGATGAGTGAGTGAGTAATGGGTGATGTGTACTTTTACATGTAAGGGATGGGTTGCTTTGACTTTGGGGTTGCTTGGGGATGGGGTGTTGTACTTGACATGATGTGATATGGTACTTGATTGATTTGACATGTTGTAGAGATTCTCTTGAGATTTCACAAATGCTCGGCGTTTTCTCGAACTGAATGCCGGCCCACATCTCCTGGCCTAGGTATCGCCTCGGCGTGCGAGACGCGGCATTAGAACCACGGCGACGGTGCAGTCGCTAAGGTATAAGTCTCAGGTCGAGCTGACTCTGGAATACAGGAAGCGACTCAAGGTTGCGCGCAATTGCCGATAACAGATCGCGGGTCACCGGAATTCGACCAGGAGGACCGCGGAGGCCTACGGAACAGTACGGGCTAGGATATGAGTCTTACAGATAATGCTAATATTTTTATTATTACATTATTTTATTATATTTCAATACACGTCTTATTTTTTATTTATAATTTTATTAATTATATACATAGTTATTTATTGTAAAGAACTTTATTTTTTTCTAAACTAAAAAATAAGCTAAAATACAGGACAACGAGAAAAATCAAGCATATCTTGTTAGCTTGAGTAATTGAAAATGGTGAGGATCAATGACCCAACTGCATTAAAATTTACATGGCTTCAACAAACGATTTGCACTCAGTTTTAATTTATAAGTAACTTATATATCGGTTGGGTTTAAGTTAGGTTGGGTTGGGTTGGGTTGCGTTAGGCAACTCAAGACCTTAACTCGGGCCCAACACAAGTTTTATAGGGTTGGTGTTTGTATAACCCAAGCTTGAGACCAAACCAGATACATCTTACCACACCGCGTAACCCAATGTCGTCACATGTCGATCGGGTTGAACCCGCCCGACTTTCAGCTATATTGGGTATGTGATGACTTTTCTCTTGAAAACGGTCGTGACTCATCAGGAAGTGGATTGGCTGGTGTATACATGTCGTGCAAAGATTAGCGATTACAATCCTTCAAACTCCAATTTGTACAAATGGTTCAAAGGAGATCAAAGTTACATGGGACTCACAATGATGTATTTATCACATCTACACCGTTCATCCACTTGGCAAGATCATTTTAGATTTTGATCCAAAATGAGTAATTTCCAAGGCTTAAGTGGACTACGCTACAAAAAAGCAGTGGTGAAAATGATTCTCATCGTTAGAACATTTGTAGGGACCACTGTAACTTTTACTTTCCATCCAATCTGCTCATAAGGTCCACGCAAACCTAGATGAAGAGATAAAAAAAAAACAAATATCATATTGATCCAAAGTTTCTGTGACCCCAAAAGGGTTTCAAGCAGGCGTTCAATCCTCCACCGCTTTTTATAGTGTGGTCCGCTTGATTTTTGGATTTGTCCTATTTTTCGGCTCAAGCCTTACGGTAGCTCACCGATTGGACGGACGGTTTGGATATAAATCATACCTCATGATGGGACCCACAGAACTTGGTGATGTCAACACATCAGCTAGATTGGTGCTCTGTCATACACTAGCCAATCCCCTTTCGACTCATCCACCGAGAGGCGGATTTCCTGCGAAAGCCTTTCGCAGGAAGTTCCTGCATAAGGATACTGGATGGGACCCACCGATATGTTTGTAAGAAATCCACTCCGTCCATCCGTTTTGTAAGATCATTTCATGACATCCGACCAAAAATCACAGGATTCAAAACTCAAGTGGGTCGCACGAGAGGAAACAGTCGGTTTTCAGCGAGCACCATTGAAACATTCTACTGGCCATAAAAGTATTGTATCAACTTAAATTTGTTGTGTTTTTACTTCAACCAAATGAGAATAACCTTATAAGAGGTTTAGATGACATATAAACATCAAGGTGGAGCCCAGAAAATTTGTTGTGTTTTACGCATGCTAGTTATGCATAAATGGAGACCGTCTGAGCTGCTGACCATCTGATTTATTTTTATTTTTATTTTATTTAAACC
Organism: Magnolia officinalis; assembly: GCA_021015155.1. NCBI lineage: Eukaryota > Viridiplantae > Streptophyta > Magnoliopsida > Magnoliales > Magnoliaceae > Magnolia > Magnolia officinalis. The sequence goes on along the minus strand of JAJHSJ010000018.1, from coordinate 29,825,296 downwards.
ACCCACCCCTTTATTACTCATCATCCATATGTAGACCACTTTTTCCAACCTACAATTTCAAAATCAGATTGGTTTAACCATCTTAACCTCTGATTCATGGACGCTTGTTTGTTTAAACATGGTCATTGGATTTCTCATTTTTTACCATCTAGTGAAGGTCCACCAATCTAACAATCAAATAATCAAAGAAGCTTAACTTGTGGTTCATGATACATCTATGTTGGGTGATGGGTTTTTCCTCCTAGAAAAAGGAGAGATGCACTCACTCGATCGGTCGAATGGTGCTCGACTCAAAGTCCAGCGAGCAAATTGGTTTGGGACTCCGTGGTACTCGACTAGTCGAGGAGGTGCTTGACTAGTCGAGGTTACGCAAATTCATGTCCAGATTTTGTGTGGACTGCGTAAATTTGAGGCAGTTTTCAAAGAGGTGCAGAAGCAAGTTACCTAAACTATACTTAGGGTTGTTCTAGGTATTGCAAGAGAGTTTCCTAAAGCTTTACAAGAGTTTGTTAAAGGGTTTAGGGCTATCAAAGGGGTGTGTGTGTGTGTGTGTGTGTGTGTGTGTGTGTGTGTGAGAGAGAGAGAGAGAGAGAGAGAGAGAGAGAGAAGAGAAAGAGGAAGCTTGTGGAATGGAGGTTCTGCTTGTAGTGGGACCTACTGTGCACTTGCATCTCAGTACTTCTACGTCCTCGTAATCGGTGAGATCTCTCTATTTTTTATTTATTCTCTTTTTGTTTATTCACTCCTGCGTGAGTGAAGAAGGTTTAATCCAAGCAGTGCATGCTTGTGATCGGTTGTAACATTCTACTTCATAGTGGATTGTTGATCTGGACGAGGTCATGTGGTTTTTACCTCTTTGAGGATTTCCACGTAAAAATTTCTTGTGTCGTGTGGTTTATGCTATGATTTATTTCATTACTTTATTATCCCATAATTTTGGTATTTTTGGGAGGCTAGATCCTAAGGTTTTGTGCAAGCCCCGACATCGGGTACCATAATTTAAACGGTTTGATTCGGCTCTTTCTACGTCACGTGTGCAATTTCTAAGTGCTTGTGTATCATCCATGATACTCTGCCAGAGTATCAAATATTTTCTCTAAAGTGCTAAAATGCAAAGGAAAATGTCCATTTTACCACTGCTATTCCCTATAAAATTGAAGTAGCTGTCTTCCCGAAACCTCTCGTCTCCTTTTACTGAGAGAGAGAGAGAGAGAGAGAGAGAGAGAGTCACAGAGATGTTGGGGGTTTTCAGCAGCGCGATCGTAACGCCGCCGGAGGAGCTGGTGGCAGCCGGCAGCCGTACGCCGTCTCCGAAGATGACGGCAACGGCATTAGTCGACCGTTTCCTGGAGAACAGCCCCTCCGCCGTGTCCGTACGGATGGGTGATCATGGCCATCTGGCCTATACCCACCATCACGAGTCCCCCTTCCAACCCAGGTATAGATTCCAGTGCATGGTGGATCGTACGCGTGCAATTAATCTTCCGTATATAGACGCTTCTGCACTTCGATCCACACCGTTCAAATCATTGTGTCCGTTGTTGATTGCGCCTGGCCCATGGTCACACTGATAAGTAGATTTCAACTGTCCAATTCGGGCTCTTGAATTCAGACAGTGGACCAATTTCGTATGACCATCCTTTTGATATCCGCCATACATACCATTCAGAGGAAAAAAAAAAAAAATTTAAAAAAAAAAAAAAAAAAAAAAAAAAAAAACCATCTGTAACATACGCGCGTACGATCCATCTTAATCTGCCGGAATATAGTATAATATTCTGGCAGGTTAGAGTGTGACGTAGCACGCATCTTCTTTCGACGTGGAAAAATTTGGACCGTCCACGTAATGATTTCCGAGCAGTAACCATCGAATTCGTTACGTGAAATGGACGGTTGAATAAAATAATAAGCTTCTCATGTTCCGAAATCCCAGAAATCCTGGTGGGCCGATCATGGTGATTTCTTGCCCATGCAACATCTATGATGGATCTGATATTTTGTACGGTTCGGATTGATGTAAGAGCTACGTCTATCTAGCTTAGTTGCGCGAACGTGTACGGCGTAACTTACTCTGCCAGACAGCAGTCCACGCCATGTTATTACTTAGCCGCCCGAGGATGGCTGGCGGGCACTCATTTGTCCAAGTAACAAACCAGATAAGAGCTGTCCTTTATTTTGTGGGAGAAAACTAGGATGCAGATTGCCTGCGACAGAAAGCTAAGTGGGGCCCACCGTGATGTTTGTTCCACGCCGTCCATCTAGTTTGCGAGATCATGTTAAGGATACGAGCTTGAAGCAGATCCAAAACTCAAGTGGGCGCACGACATGAAACAGTAAGGATTGAACATCCACCGTTGAAATATTAGTGGGCCACATAAGTTTTGAATCAGTCTAAAATTGTTTGGTTTTCATCTCATCCCAGTAGGAATGACCTTACAAAGGATATGGATGGCATATAAACATCACAGTGTACCCCAGGCAGGTTTCAACGGTTGTATTTCCGTACCCACTTTCCCCTGTTGTTCGGCCCACTTGAGTTTTTGGTCTGCCTCGATTTTGGGCCCACTCCATAACATGATCTGACAAAACGGATGGACGGATGGATTTCAGACAAAGCATCACGGTGGGTCGCAGGCAATCAGCGTCCAGAAAAATACTGGAAGTACTTTTTTTTTTTTTTTTTTGGAGATTATATTAGCATCTAATACATAAGGGGTATTTTGGGTAAATTGGGATGGTGGACGGTGCAGATTATTTGCGGTGAAGGACGAGATATTCTGCGTGTTTGAAGGGATGCTGGAGAACCTAGGGAGCCTGAGGCAGCAGTATGGACTGTCAAAGAGCGTGAATGAGGTGGTGTTGGTGATAGAGGCGTACAAAGCACTTCGTGATAGGGCACCCTACCCTCCAAACCACGTAGTGGGCCATCTCGTCGGGAATTTCGCCTTTGTCGTTTTCGATAACTCCACTTCTACTGTCTTCGTGGCTACTGTACGTCTTCCTTTCCTTCTCTCTCATACCTTTCCATCGCTCGTGTGCACTTGGACCGTGCGACACGTGTATGAGATCTGCATCCGCTCATCATTTTAGAGACCTGTGGGGTTGGGAATGTCTGATGAAAGGGTGAGATGTCCCGCATGTGCGCCTTGTCGACACTCGTGAGACGAGTATACTCGATGGTGCGGATCTTTTGAAACTGATTTTTTTGTCTTCTTTCCCCACATCGTGGCGAACGCACCTTGAAAGTCACGGCCACTTGAAGGACGCTGCCACGTGGAACGGTGCGTTTAATTAGCCGGCGGAATTAGCTACTGACAGGTTGAGTAGCGAGACTCGCAACTGAAGTGACGTCACCAAGTTCTGTGGGCCCCACTATGATGTATGTTTTGTATCCACACCGTCCATCCATTTGGAGAGATCATTTAAGGACATGAGCTAAAGAACGAGTCGGATACAAAGCTCTACTGGACCCCACCACAGAAAACAGTGGGGAGAGTGATGCCCACCATTAAAAACTTCTAAGGGCCACGAATGTTTTCGATCAAGTTGATATTTGTGTTTTCCATTATTACATCTCTTTCATGTCTGCGTCAACTTATTAACAGGTAGGATCTGAAATAAACATCATGGTGGACGTTAGGAAGGCTCCAAGGGTGGGCGTTACTCTCCCACTGTTTTCTGTGGTGGGGTCCACTCTAGATTTTGATCTGTCTCCTCATTCCCTAAAATAATCTCTCCAAATGTATGGACGGTGTGGATGGCGGGCCCACAGAACTTGGTGACGTCACTTCAGTAGAGTCTCGCTGCTCAACCGGTCAGTAGCTAATCCGCGTCCGATGCTATGACTTTTAAAATGGAATGCTGACGATTTGGCCGTGAATTCCGGAATCGGATTGACTACTCCCCCTGCCACAAGCCATTGGCTGGTGATCAGTGCTATGTGGGCCCCACCATGATGTATGTGTTTCATCCATGCCGTCCATCTATTTATCTATATCATTTTATGGTATGAAACAAAAAATGAGGTATATCCCAATCTCAAGTGAACCACATTACAGGAAACAGTGTTGAATGAACATGGACCATTAAAAACTTTTTGGGGCCATAAAAGTTTTGGATCAAGCTGATCTTTGTTTTTTCCCTTCATCTGGGTCCGTATGACCTAATCAACAGATTCGATGTCAATGAAACAGTACAGTGGGCCTTAGGAGGAATTTAATGGTGGATATCCAATCACTATTGTTTTTCTGTGGTGTGGTCCACCTGAGATTTATATCCCGCTAATTTTTGGGATCAAGCCCTAAAATAATATGTAAAAATGAATGAACGGAATGGATGAAACACATACATCATGGTGGGGCTCACAGAGCACCGAACACCAGCCACCGGGCTGGTGGCAGGGGGAGTGGCCAATCCGTTTCCGTGAATTCCGGGAAAGTAGATCGGATACGACCCAGCCTTAGGCTGGCTGTGAACGGCCCACCGTGAAAGGATTATCCGCACCGTCCTGTTGGTCGCTTGGTTTGTTTTGTATTGCGCACGCGTGCTAGAATTAATTCCGTGGCTCGATCCAAACCGATCAACTTTAACCCCAAGTGTCAAAATAAGCAGATGCGTTTGTTCAATATAAACATAAACGTGTATGATCAAATTCTGAGAAGATCGGTCGCTTACTCAGCCACTTGCAGAAGTTCATAACGATGATCTAGTGATAATCGGAAGGTGGGGTTCTTCATCCGAATATGGGTTATTTTTTGCCTTTCACAAGAAAGGATTTTCAGAGTAACGATACAAATCAAACAAAAGGAAAATCCCACACTACGTTGCTAGGAGCAATGGCAAGAATGTGTCTCTTGAAAGAACTGCTTGATATTGGATAGAGAACAAATCTAGCATATGAGCGTATACTTGGATTACAACTAAAGATTATAGCTAAGAATTACCACTACTCTTAGGATAAGCTGAGATAAAAGATAAATTGATAGATTTGAGTGATCGTTGTTGGTTGTTTTTGAGATATTTGAGATTGGTTCTATTGATTTCCTCTTTTATTTATAGAGTTTTGTTGCAGCTTATTATTGCATATCCTTTTGCCATTACCACAACGGTTATGATAGTTGAAAAGTCGTTCTAGATCATTTTCTTATCTAGATCATTCTTTTAAGCTCTGCTTGGTCGTTAATCATTCATCGGCCACACATTGGCCGCATTGCTTTCGAGTTGAACCATTGCCATTTAGTCTTCCAAATCCTTCTGTCTTTCTTGATACGTTTCCCTCTATCCGTTCTATTTCTAAACACCTCTCGGCTGCTCGTTTCACTTTTGTTGGTCAAAGCTTTATTGTCCTTGGTCACCTTTTATATCTTAAATAGCTTGATTACGTTTTTTGTATATCGACCACAACACTCCATCAACCATTCACTGACATGTAGAACTAGATTTACGCTAGTTGTAATCCCATAAGAAGCACTCTAAATCTTTGAGGCCATGTTTGGCCGGACGGATCCCATGGGATTAGGAGGGATGGGATGGTAAAATCCCGGGATATGCCAAACGAGCCAAACAAACCTGATGAACTTGTCCCGGGATATAGTAAACCCATGGATCTTAAACCAATCCACTGACATCACCATCATTACCTTAAAATTGATCCCATCCCTCCTAATCCTATTCAATCGTGTCTGGGCGTGTTTGGTTGGACAGATTGGAAGGTAAAAATCCCGGAATATGCTGGGCGTGCCAAACAGACTCGGTGAACTTGTCCCAGGATATAGCAATCCCATGGATCTTAAACCAATTCACCGACACCACCATCATTACCTTAAGATCCATCTCATCCCTCCTAATGTCATGGGATCCGTCCGGCCAAACAGGCCCTGAAGATCTTTTTATCTACTTCTTATTCCTCATGCAATGCCACATGTCACCCTCCTATTGGCTTTCTCATAATAACCAGAAATAGGTACAACACAACACATCCATCCATTTTTTCCTTATTATTTCATGGCATGAGCGCAAAAATGAGTCAAATCCAAGGCTTAAGTGGACCACATCAAAGGAAGCAGCATGCCTACCATTGACACCTTTATAGGGATCAATCCGCATTAGGCAGATACAGATGGAACCTAACCAGAGGAAACAGTGGGATAAAGACGTCCACCAGTGATTTTTTTTCTGGAGCCCATCTTGATGTTTATATGCCATCCAACTCGTTCATAAGCTAACTCCGACCTAGATAAAAGGTAAATAAAAATAACAAATTGATCTAAAGCTTCTGTGGCACTTGGGAAGTCTTGAATGGTGAGCATTCAATCCCCATTGTTTCGTGTTGTGTTGTCTACTTAAGCTTTGGATCTACCTCGTGTTTGGGACTCATGTCTCAAAATTAACTGGTGAAATGGATGGATGGAGAGGACATAACACATACATCATGGTGGGCCCACAAAGCTTAGGGCTGGTGGCAATCCCCCTCAAGCCATTCAGAGATGGAACCCCTACCATGTTGCAAATTCCACGCGGATTGCTTCTGACCCCGTCCATCTTTAGCCACGAACAGGCACATCTATGTGGGGGCCATTGTGATGTATCTATTTATCCACGTCGTCCATCCCTTTTCTCTAATCATTTTAAGGCGGGCCTCCAAAAATGAGGCAGATCCAATGATCAAATGGACCACACCATAGATGACTCTTGCATTTTTGCAACTTTCATTTAATACTTTGTGCATTTAATGCAGCCCAAGCTTATTATTTGGTGTGGTCCACTTGATCGTTGGATTTGCCTCATTTTTGGGACCCACTTTAACCTGATCTGAGAAAAGGACGGGCAACGTGGATAAATAGATACATCATAGTGGGCCCGACATAGATGTGCCCATTCGTGGCTAGAGATAGGCGGGGGTAGGATGCAATTCGCGTCCATTCCTAACGTGTGTAGATCCATGCACATCCATACGTGGGCACGCATGCAAATATGGAGCTCATGCACGGCATCTAAGCTTTCCATTAGGTTGGAAATGATTCTTAGATCCCTTGCCAAAACATCAGATACTTCACCCAGTTGTCCCTTTTTTTCAGTTTCAATTTTGGTCACTTGATTTGTGCGGGTGTGCCAAAATTGACTGTACAACTCAATTCAAGTCGAACAGCTATGACCCCAAGTGCCAAGATAGGCAGATACGTCGGAAATTGACTGTATATGACCAAGATTGAATAAGTTCGGTCGCCTATTTAGCCACTTGCATGGTGTTGCTTAAGATGATCAAGCGATTATCAAAGGGTGGGGTTTGTCCTCTGACAATGGGTTACACCTCTACCTTTCGTACAAAAGGACTTTTCCAATACAAATAAAACCAAAAAGGAAATTCTTACAGTCAGCTACAGAGAACAACTGCAGAGTACATTTATGAACAGAAAACTTTGCTTGACACTCGAACTGAATCCAGTGTGTGTGAGCATAGACTCGAATTATAGGTAAAGTTAACAGCTACTTGGTTACTGCCATGGATTACACTAAGGAATGTAAATGACTGATAATGTTAAGGAGCATAAGATAATTGAAAGATAAATTTGATTTGGTTTGGTTGGTATGAGACGTATTCTTCTGTTGAATTCCTTTATTATTTATAGCCATAAACTAACCATCTGGATGCTTCCCACATTCTGACGGTTGCTATAACCATTTCAGCATTACTGATCTTCTGGAGCCCTCTTAAGCCTGCCATTTGTCTTGTAACTACTCCGAGCTTCCTTATCGACTCAACCACATTCCGCTCGGTCACCCTTACTTTATGGATGACGTGACATCGCTCGGCCACCCTTACTTTGTAGTCTCACTAGTTTCTAGGGAGGGATACCGTGGTGTAGGCCGTTAAGACATGTAAGTGACTAAGGTTTTCAACACTGGAGGAGTCTTCTGAAGCATATTCGAACTCCTTTGTATCATCACATGTTGCCGCCGTAGCCTTGCCTTTAGATCTTACTTTGTTAGAGCAATCGGGGGAAGATGCTCATAACCCTCACAATTGTAACATTGGACTAGCTTAGGTGGTTTAACAAATTTTCCTTTACACTTATCAACCATCTTATCCCTCTTGTCACAACTCTTCCCTTGACTCAATTCGAAGAATTTCTTGAATTTTCTTTCAAAATTCTCATCATCATCCTCATTATCACTATCACTATCAAATTTGACTGTCTTAAGCCTATGTGAGTGCCTATGGGATGTTTTGAGGATGGCATGTTTCTTGGCTCTAGAGGGGGTCTTAAAGTGTAGTTTATATGTTTGTAAGGAACCTAAGAGTTCCTCTATTGTCATCTCATTTATGTTCCTATACTCTTCTATCGAGGTTATCTTGAGAGTAAACCTATCCGGTAGGGATCTAAGTATTTTTCTACATATACGCCCTTCCGAAACCCCCTCTCCCAAACCCCACATGGAATTGCAAATATCATTCAGTTTATAGTAGAATTACATGAAAGTTTCAAACTATTTTATTTTAATATTTTCAAAATGGCTCATTAAGATCTGAAGCTTCAATCTCTTTACTATACTAGTTCCCTCATGGGAGGCTTCCAATATGTCACTTGCTTCCTTTCCCGTTTCACATGTACATAAATGTTTAAATTTATTAGGGGAAACCTCATAATAATAGCATTGAGAGCTTTAGCATCATAGGTATACTGCGCTCTCTCATCGGCACTCCATTTGGATTTATCTTTGGGGTTGCTAATGGTTTTACCATCAACCATGACTTGTTCCATGAGCATCGTCTATTCTTGTTTGTCAATTGCCCGAACCATAGGGTCAATGGATTTTAGAAAGACCCTCATCCTATCCTTCCAATAAGCGTAGTTAGACCCGTCAAAATAAGCATAGTTAAGCCCTTCAAAAGTTGTCTGCTCTAATATCAATTGAAATTGCACGTGGTGGGCCCATGGGCTATGCACAGAAGCTTGGCAAAGCTTAGGAATGATGGTTATGTCCTAAGGGGGGGGGGGGGGGGGGGGGGGGGGGGGGGGGGGGCTGATGATTAGGACCAATAAAAATTTTAGCCAATTAAAAACAATTACTTAACTTAAACTAATGTGCAACTTAAACTAAGTAAAACAATTTAACACCAAGGCTTCCAAGCCATTAGTGGGTCAATCACATATTCTACAAAGGATGTTGTAATAAGCAACCAGTATATAAATGATAGTGTACATGTGTGTGTGGGATGTGCTACCTACCAACTCTTAACATTCATCTAATCATGCATATATATAATTAAACATTCATCACATAAGCATAATAAAACAAGTACTCAAAGACAATCCCAAACACATGCATGTATAGTGGTTTGATTTTCTTACTCCACTCTCGGTGAACGTAATCAACCAGTGAGTATACCGGATTTCACTATTGGAGGTTTTAAATTAGGTTCTCCTCTAACCTTTACAATCCTACACAAGAACTAGCCCCCTCAAGAGACTCTACGTGGTTTTCTATAGGGTTGCCACGAACGTCGGTCTTACACAAGAACTCACTAACGTACACTCCCACCGGAGGCTCCCACAAGAGACTTGAGTTGGTTTTCTATCGGCTAACCAACAACCTCTGTCCTAGTCCAAGGACCTACGTTTAATCCCGCCAAAGGCTCTCACAGAGACTAACATGTACACACCTATGCCCGGTGAATTCAACCCTACACAAGATCCTAGGTCCTACACAAGAACCTATTGAGTTTGGGTCAAAAATCTTACCCTTAATCCTACACAAGAAAAGAGAGTATACGGACTCTTAAAAGTGACAACTTGTTAAGTTGAGCCCCTTTTGTAGCGTCGTCTTGGGTTGCTTGATCGATGCTCTCCTGTGCTTCAATCAGCTCCACTTTGCTCCCCCGATCATGATGACGATGTTTTGCCAAGGCTTCAGCTCCAAAATAAAACACCTTGCATGTAGTGCTCCTTTGAGGTGACAAGGTGATGGGAGGTTTGGTATAATCTCTTACAACTAATGAGAAGTTGTAATGCCTAGGGGATTCACCTAGATGAGTGTTCTAGAGAGTTTAGACAAGGATTTAACTATTATTTCAAGTATAATTTTTAGAACAAGGTGGAAATAAGTTCATCTTCATCATTGAGGATGGAATTCTCTTTTAAGTGATAAATCACAAGGAAGATAACTTAGATCTAATCGATGTAGACGCTTGGGATGAGTGATATGATCATGGAATCACCTAAGCTTTTATCGCACCGAAAATCCATCAAAATGCCCAAGAACTGAATGCCCTATATAAGGAGTTCGAGCTCCAACGATAAAAAAGAAAGGCATATAACGACTCTATCGATGGCATCGAGCATGCTTTCAATGGTATCGAGAAAATAGAATTTACAACTAAAATGTTGCTGGACAGTTTATGCATTACTACCCGATGCCATCAAGTGGTCTTCGATGGCATCGAGGGGACCCTTCGATGGGTCCTTGATTCCATCGAGTAGCTTAGATAAATGATCAGTCTGCTGGATAGATTTGAGTTACCTACTCGATACCATCGAGGGGCTCTTCAATGCCATCGAAGACCCCTCGAGATTTTCTTGATGAGATCGAGCACCACTTGTAAGTCTGTTGTTTTGAGCAAACGATTTCACAACAGCTTAGTACTTCTTATAACCTTATCATATTCCAATTAAGCTTTTAAGGCTAAGGGATTATCAACAAGGTTTACCTATAAGGCTAAGGATCATCTAGAGGTTGAAGGGGTTATTTTAGGTTAAGGGTTAGGGTCACCAAGGCATCACATTTACCTGTTCTTTGCTCTTTAATATTCATGTCCTTTTGTGTCTTTAGTATTCAGCTTCCAAGGGCTCAACCAACTACATGACACATGGACTTATCGTGATTGACAAACAAGATGCACAAATCAATGCACTAACACTCTCGGACGAACATAATGAGTTGAAGAAATCTGATGCCAAGTTAGAGGATATGAGCATGCAGATTTTCACTCTAGAAGCACAACTAGAGGTGCTGAAGAGGTGTTTGAAAGAGAACAAAGCAGAGCGTGATCAAAGGAAGAGGGTGATTAGGGACCTGGCCGAATTTGCCAAAGCACAAACAAAAGCGATCGGCAGGTTATATGGATGGTTTTGAGGCATCAAGTTGTATTAGCCAGGAAGAAAAATAGACAGGAGAAAGTGAAGGATGCGATTACTAGATTTTCTTGTTTTAAATTCTAACTTTCCTCCTATACATTCAACAATTAATGAAATTGGTCTCCAAGCCACCTTTGTTTTGTTTCCCCAGCCGTCGTTTACTTAGTATTCTCTTTTACTTTTACCATCCATAACTGACTTGATGATGTGGCATGCGAAAAACGAGGAGTCGTGCGTTGCTTTAGCCGAAGTAACTTCCACGATGGCTACACATTTTGACTTCCCAGGAATACGAGGCGTCATTGCATGCCATAACTGCCTACATTGCATTGAACGTAGGGGAGGGCATAATCGCCTATATAAACAGCACTCGACCCCATATTGCAACTCACTGAACACCCACATACTTCCCAAGAGCATCTTATCTTTGATTTGCGAATATAGCTTCCAACTAACCCTCTTCTTCTTTCCTTAGTCAAGCTAAGGCCTACCTTAAAGAGATTCTTGATCTTGGCCTTGTTGATTATGGCCAGTGTTCCATTTTGTTTAACACTGCTCTCTTCATCAGTGATGCCTCTAATGCTTACGATACTGACGCGCCTCTTGGAGAAATTCTGAAGGTACTGAGGAAACTCTACTACCTTGTAGATAGATACTTCCAACTCGAATTCGAGTTGCGGAGGTTTATTGAATATCTGAGACAACAAGCCTCTGCATAGGAAGAGTCTAACCTCATGGGTGATGCTTATAGGAGAGCGTGGAACGACCTTCTCCGCTGGAACAAGGTCCACCAATTCAACAGGACCCTGTTGTGAGTCCTTCAAGCTCAACACACTGAGCTTATGGATGACATCAAGCAGAAGGATCGCGCTTATGCCGCAAAGGATCCTGCCATCCCAGATGATCTTCTTTCCTTCTTGGACTCGCAGATTGCTGACTACCGGGCTCAGTCACGCGTGAGCCTTGCTGGCAAGAGAGAGGCGGAAGGTAGAGTTTCCTCAATCGACAGTCGTGTCGATCAACACTTGCACTTCCTAAACATCTTCATGGATGAGGAGTCTCAGTGAGAGGGGCAAAAGGATACTCTGGAGGCTGATAAACTGTGCATTGTTCAAGAGTTTGAGGAAATAAAGGCACCATATGCCTAATCAGCTCTTCTCGGCCGGTGGCCGTTCCTCTCTTCTTTTTTTCTTTTTCTTTTTTTTTTTTTGGTGTAACTCAGCTTGTGGCCCTTCTTTCTGTCAAAAAAATTGCTTTTTGTCATTCTGCGCATCACACATGTATTACTACTTATTTGGTCGTATCGTTCCCACATAGAAGAATATTGTTACTGTTGTGATGTCAACTTTTGCCATTTTAGAACAGATACCAAATAATGGTATTGTCGTTATGATCACCCACATTTAATCTAGGATACTTAGCCGATGAGAATCTTTTAACTATATGCACCATCAAATAAATGTGAAAAAAAAAGAGACCAAAATCACTGCGTTTATCGAAATTTACCTTATCGGTCGGTTCCATGCAGAGGAATGTTATCGTTGATTGGTCTATTGACGATTCTAGACTTAATAAAATCGACCGATGTAGTACCACATTCTGAACTCGGCCACCATCAACACTTAGTAGTTTATTCTTTCTTTTGTCATAACTACCTGGCTGATGGGGCACATGAAAATGGGGAGACGTGCGCGCCATTTTTCCAAGGAGTTGACATTTATTATGGGCGGTTGTGCCTTCTAACTTATTCAATAACTTCCTATGAATACGATTCAGTGTTGCAAACCTTAATTCGATTGTTCCAACCGCCACACTTATCAAATGTGGTCATTTAATGGCTCCAATGATGCTTATAAAAGCATCATTCTTTCTTGTTCTGCATCCTACACCTCCCTACTTGTTCCTTTACCTCCAAACTCTCTACAGACTCAACCCCATGTCTTCCTCCATCTTCTACGCTCAATCTCTAATCTTTTTGAAGGAGATTCTCGTTGCAGGGATTGAGTATTTTTCTCAATCTGCTCTCCTCCATAATGTTTATCCTTTTGTCAGAGATGCTACAGAGGCTTCTAACACTGACCCACCTTTGAAGGAACTTTTAGAGGTTCTGACCAAGTTCAACGTCTTAGGGACATTTACTTCAAGGCAAGCTTGGAGGTCCAAAAGTACACTGACCTGATGAGTGAGCATGTTGCTGTTCATGCAGAGTCCAAAACCCTTTTCACCCAGCTATGACACGGCATAGAACCATCGCCTACACTGGAACTGTCAACATAAGTTCAACAAGGCAGTGCTATGAGCGTTCCAAGTCCAACTCCAAGAACTAGCTGATGATCTTAATGAGACTAAATGTCTTTATTTTGGGAGGGATCACCCTAACTCTCGAGAGCTCATGGCCTTTGTAGAATCTCATATCGACCTTTACCATGCTCGATCACAAGAGAGCGTTGCCCAGAAGAAGGAAGATGAAAGCGAGGTCACTACAATCAATCACAGCATCAATGAAGTCCTCGCTTTCTTCGACTGCATTGCAGTTGGGCAGCAATTTTGGAGGAGTCAGAAGAAGCAAAGCCGATGAGGCTAGAACATCCGCGCTCAAGGAGTTCGAAGAGATCAAAATAGCCTATACCTGAGCTGCTTGAAGCCCTTATCTTTTCTTATCATATTTTGTTTTTTCTTTTCTTTTTTTGTACGGCTACTGGCCTAAATTCCTTCCTGCATTAATAAAGTCGTTTTTCTTTCCATGATTAGCGGTAGGACATTTCTTGGTTACCCCTTTTTGTTACTCGATCCGACCCTGCACTACCTCCCATAAAGAAGACTAGTAAGTTTTCAAAAATCGGTCGTTAAATGCAGTTCTTGCAACTTTTCCATCCTTGTCGCGCAAGACATAGGCTCCGCCCTAAAGAACTTGGGTGACAATGTAGGGCCCATCCCAAGTAGGCGATCATTTCTTGCCGAAGGACTTCCCTTTCACTCTTTTTTTATATGCCCGAGCGACTTTGTCCATGTTGGCGACGATAGAGTCTAAGGCTCTCATGCAAGTCTCGTCTAACCTTTCGAACTCAACCATTATGGCCTCCGTGAACTCAGGAGGGGTCAACATAGCTTGGTGTGCGACCCTTAACGATGGTACAATGACTTCCACGAGTACCACTGCATTATGTCCATAAGTTAACACAAATGGACTCATTCCAGTATTGGTGCAGGGTGAATTCTTGTATGCCCAAAACGCCTCAGACAATTTTGTATGCCATTCGTGGGAATTCCTTTTGATCATATTCCTCAATATATTCTTTATCACTTTGTTACTAGCCTTGACCTGACCATTTGCTTGTGCATAATATGGCGTTGAGTGTAGGAGTTTGATTTTGTATCTGTCAGCTATTGCCTTGACTTCTTTTTGTGGAAAATGCCTCTCCTTGATCCATAGTGATTGATTTGGGAATTCCAAACCTATAGATGATATGAGTTTCGATGAAATCGATAATCTCCTTGTGGCTGACTCCTTTCATGGGCCTCGCTTCCACCCATTTAGTGAAATAATCAGTAGCCACAATGATGAAAGAATCCATGTATGATGAGGGTGGATGAATTTGTCGTATCAAATCTATCGCCCATCCTCAAAAAGGCCACGGCTTGATAATTGGATGAATCTTGGCCATGGGCACGCGCTGTATCGGTCCATTTTTTTGGCATGCCTTGCACCCTTTTTTGGCATATTGAATACAATCGGCCATCATTGTTGGCTAGAATTATCCGTAACACCTGAGCATAACCCTCATTTTCTTCCTGACCTGATGAGCTCCACACAACCCTTCATGGACCTCACCCATAACCATCGTGGCTTCTTTTTTATCTAAGCACCTTAATAGGATGCCATCGACCCCTTTTCGGTACAATTCATTGTCAATCATGACATAATTGACGACCAATCTTCTTATATCTCTATCAGCCTTAATCTGCAAGCTTTAAAGATAACCCATAAGGGAAGCTCTCCAGTCATCCTATTCTATCTCGACCTAGCATAGTTCCATAATTATTTCCCTCTCAAAGACTAAGGGTAAGGATCTCCATTGCACCGTGACCGTCCTTTCAGCCGATCCTTTCAAGATGTCCAGTCCTGTGGCCATCTGCGCCATTTCATTGGCATCCATGTTGTAATCTCGAGTTATGTGCATTAATTCTACCTCATTAAAATTGTCCATCATTTGGGATGCCAAGGCGTAGAATGGTAACAGTGTCGGGTTGGTGACTTGAGTAGTCCCGCCATCTGATTTATCGTCAATTGCGAATCTCCCACTACTGTCACGTTTCGCATGCCTAGTTCCATCAGTAATTCTAGACCAATTATAATAGCCTCGTACTCAGCCTGATTGTTGGTGCATTCGAATTCTAACTGGAATGTGAATTCTTGCTTGTTTCCATTTGGTACGATTGGGATAATCCAAGCTCATGAGGCTTTATAGGTCTTCGAGCCATCAAAAATCAGCTTCCAAGCTTTATGGGTCTTTTAGAACTATGCATGACTCACGTCTAAACTCTCCTTAATCTAGACGGCTCATGAAATGAAAGCCAAAATTAATGAATGGTCCAGAGAGACATTTTGACCATCGTGGCATCTAAAAACACCTATGCACATTGTCTTCCCATGTGATCAAAAACTACCAAAGTGAGCATCCGCTCTCCACCTTTTCCTGTGGTGTAGCCCACCAAAGTTGTGGAACGAGCTGATTTTTTTGGCGTATGGGGTGCATGGTGGAAGGGGGAGGAAGAGATCACCTCTTGTTCCTCTAATCCTTGAATCCACAAAGTTTTTTTTAAAAATAAAAAATAAAAAATCTCTAGCCGAGAATATTATTGAGAATAATGAATAAAGTCTCTTTACAAAGTAATTGATATAGCTTATATAAGGCCTTAAGCCCTAAATTCATCACTTTTCAAAATAGTAAACTTTCTCAAAATAGTATACTTAAAATAGTAAAGGTGTTAATCCTGTCCAAACTCTCGGCTTAAAACAAAGACTTTTAAGTGATCCCAACAATGTTACCTAGACATGAGGCATGGGTGCCAAGTGCCAACTTGTCGTAAGTGTCCGGCACGACCAACTTTAAGAATCTAAGCACGGGGACTTTTCCGTACACAAATAAATAATGATTTAAGTAAATAAATAAAATTAAATAAACAATGAAAACATTAAAGATGAGTGAAATTGGAAAAATATTAATAATAACATAGTTTCAATAGAAAAAATTGCTTGTAGTTCAAATTAACAAATAACTAGTCAACAAAACATCATAAATCATGGATAATCCTCTTAGGATACAATAGTTCTTATGAACATTACTTGTTTTGTTAAAATATTAGAACTGAAACAAAAGAGCAAATGAACAAAATGGACAGCAAGGGATGCATTTTTTTATTGCTTGTGGATCCTATAATGGAAAAGGAACTGGAATCTAGAGAGAGAGAGAGAGAGAGAGTGTGTGTGTGTGTGTGTGTCCTTCCAAGTAATCTTCAAGGACAAGAGAATGGAGGAAGATCAAGGGCTAAGAGTGAGAGATCTTTGGCTTGACAAAAAAATCGAGGAAGGTGAAACGAAATCTTTGTACAGAAAAATGTTTGGACACCTCACTTAAAGTGTCCAACACTCCGCACTTCTCAACAACATCTCTAGGATACTTTGACCGTGCAAATTATGAAGTGTTGTGTCATGTCCAGGGTGTCCAAGTGAGCCAATTGTCGGCACGGCCAAAATCCT
This sequence comes from Magnolia officinalis, assembly GCA_021015155.1. Classification (NCBI taxonomy): domain Eukaryota; kingdom Viridiplantae; phylum Streptophyta; class Magnoliopsida; order Magnoliales; family Magnoliaceae; genus Magnolia; species Magnolia officinalis. The sequence continues at coordinate 29,808,400 of JAJHSJ010000018.1, read as the reverse complement.
AGAACAACTAAATCCCTAAAACAAATTGGATTCAGGATTCACCAAATCCCTAAAACAACTAAAAATAGCAAAAACCGTAACTTACTAAAAATAGTAAGTTTTGACTTTAAAACTCATATTTGACTACTAAAATGATTGAACTTTTCAAAACATTTGGGGGCAAGCCTTTGGCATTGGTCATGATATAGAGTTCGCCGCTGATAGCTTTCGAACTACATATCATATGCATGAAATGAATAACCAGTCGCAAAAGTATAGCCGTTGGAAGCTATAGTGCACGCCAGACCCTAGATCGAACTTTTTGTCCCAATTTCTCTCAATCCTGGCCAGGCATGAGATTGTCCTTGACAAATTTTAGGGTGCAGTTGATGGACAGCATGGATTTCCATGTTACATCAGGGTTTGGGGCTCACTGAGGTTGACACTATCCCTAATCGACATCATTAGATCAAAACCCTTTTCTTTTTCCGAATCTTTTATAAATTATCCATCTTTTTGAGGGGTATTGATTGATACACTTATCCCTCAATTTTTTTACACAACCTCCCTTTTTTTGGTGTTAAATTAGTACCCTCTACTACTGATTTAAATTAATGTTCCTCAGGTTGTGGTATCGAACTGGATTAGGTACTACAAAGTGCGAGTCAACTCAGACAAGTTGTATCAGACTCCTCGGAGTCTTAAACCATGAATCTAGGCCTAAAAAACCCCAGGTCAGGCTCGTTGATGTCCCTAGGTGAAAGAAACTAAAAGCATTTGTTGATTGGTCCACCAAAGGTCATCCAGGTATCTTGGTGAATGCTGAATGCACCCTTACTTGTGGTTAGCATTCATCAAAGGGAGGGAGTTACATGGAAATGCAGAAAAGTATAAGAGGCTATATATCAAAAAAAAAAAAACTTTCATTTTTTTTTTGTTTTTTCCTTTTAAGGGAACAAGAAATATTTGTTGTGTTACAGGATCAGCATGGAAAGGTACCTCTTTTCTGGGGGATCACTGCAGATGGATTGGTCGCATTTGCAGATGACGCAGAATTACTTAAAGGAGCATGTGGCAAATCACTTGCCCCTTTTCCTCAAGGTAACCATCATCCTCATTGTCATGTCATCTTTATCATGGTAATTTATTTATCATAAGTTCAGTGATCACCACCTATAATTTTATTAAGTGAATCAAAAGGAATACAACTGGAGGGGACTAGACCAGAACCCTCAACATCATCAAACCAGAACATGAGGATATATAATCTATCAGGAAAAAAAAAAAAAGAAGCTAAACACGTCTCCCACTTGTTAGATGAGCTGGTAGAGACAGTGTAGTGTGTGTGAGTGATCCAGGTTTCAATCTCTGATAGTGTTATCTTTCAAAAAAGAGAAAAAATAAAAAATAAAAGCAGCCAAACATGAATCACGAGGAAGATTCCGGACATAAGAAAAGCTACAACTCGTGGAAGAAGAAAATGCGTGAATCACCAAACAGTCCACCACCGAATTTCCTTGTTGAAATCAATCATAGCAGTCCATCACCAAAGAGTCCTTTTGATTTCATCACCACCAAAATCAATCATAGGAAAATCCCTTAATGATTTGCTTACACTCATTTCCTATTTTGGGAATTGAAACAGTACATCGCTGTCAACATCATCATTATCTTAACCTTATCTGAGCTATTTGGAGTCAGCTGTACTAATCCTATTTTTCCAATCATTCTCAAGTAAACAAGCCTTCATTCTTTGCAAAATTACCAACCAATCGTGGTAATTGAACCACATTTCTAAAAACTTATTTCCCTGATATATGAGCTTACAATAGGTGAATCAGAAAGTTTTGGTACAACTACTCATGTCGTTGGGCACCGAAACCGCAATGTATCAGGCGACATGTACCAGGCAATACGTATTGGTTTTGGATGATACTCCGAACGATGATCATGTTTGCATGTCCTACATGTGTAACCCAAATCAGGCATGTTCACTCACTAGGTGTGTCACAATCTATGAAACAAATGAACAGCTGAGCTAAAACTTGGCTGATTATTTATAAGCAGTCAGCCTAGTTCTAAAATTGTTGACCACAGGACCGATTCCGAAATTTTTTCAGTAAGCACATCTGAAGGGTCCAAGGTACATGATTAATGGATTGGATCTCTCACCCATGTGCCATGCTGGCATGTAAATGGGCTGCCTTACTGACACAGGGAGGGACGTAATGAGGTCGATCACCATCTTCCTCAGGGAATAACTACTCCAAATCCACAGAGCTCTTTGGACACCTCACTGAGCTTCCTCAAATCCACAAGGGATAAAAATATAAATAATTTCTAATAAATTTGAAATAAATTGATCGATGATAAAAAATGAAATTACAATCCTTTAAATAATGCGCTCAAACCTAGGATGGAGTTTTGGACTCAAACTCCCTACAAACGTGACTTACTATAAATAGTAAACTCATTATTTATAGACAGTCACCATTCCTACTAGACTTCATGGTTTTCAGCCAAAAATAGTAAGTGTCCGATTTACCCTAACCACATTGTTCTCCTAACTTTTCTAACCTTTTTCATGTTGGTCATGACTCCTACAACTCAAAGGATCAAAAGTTATACGCGAACTAAAACTTACTATTTATAGTAAAAAACGAAAATAAAAGGGACTTTTGACTGTTGATCTGATGGAATTTCGCAAATCCAGCATGGGCAACCCAGCATATCAGGGTTGGTTGGCTAAAGTAGCTTCTCCTACCCCCAAAATAATATATGATATGTCCAAAAACTCATCCTGGTTTGCGAGATACGACTGTTTTAAGGTTCTGACGGTCTGGATCATTTCCGCCTCCAATCGGACCTTCTCTGGTCCATCTTTGCCATGAAAGTTTCTGCAACCCACTCTACATCACTTACACATGATTTATCACCTTCTTACTCCACACATGCTACTATGGATGGTTGCCAGTGGAACAACATGATCATGATCACAACAATGCCCATAGTCCAAAACTTATTATCTTGGAAACTATCATGGACCACTCAGTTTCCTTTTGATGTTGTAATTGCAGGATGCTTCTTCCTGTCAGCCCTTGGAGAACTGAAATGCTATGAGAATCCGAAGAACAAGGTCACCGCCATTCCTGCAGATGATGAAGAGATATGTGGTGCAACTTTCAAGGTAATGACTCCGAAGAATGCACATTAATGGCTGATTAAGAATTATATTAACCTTACATATCCAACTAATCCAAGAGTAATGGCTTTGAGATTTTTGGTGATTTCAAAGGTGGAAGCGGATCCGGTTTTTGCAGCTATGCAGTAGGAGTGTACTTCTCAGTAGTCGTCATGCATGTAGCATGAGCTTGTGTTGTTAGGTAAGTCTATTACCCCAATGTACATATGAGTTGTAGCCCTAATAAGCTGGTAATGTGCTTGAAATATGTAAACATGACTTTGTTTCCTTTTACTCAAAGATAATCCACATTTTCCTTTTTAAAAAATTGTCAATGGACGCAATATGATGGCTAATATGGAACGACATTGTATATGACCGAATGCTGACCATGTGATTGTAACCATAAGAGAAACTTCAATGCTCTGCAGAGTTTGATGGATGATATGCATGCACTTAGAAATTACTTAGATATTGAATTTATGGCACTCAAGCAATTTAAATTAAACTGTCCAAATATGATTCCCATTTTAGATGTGCCATGGACCAAAAATTACACTTATTTGATTATCTTGCTATCAGGTTGGTGGACATTTATTGGACAGTTAAAAACGAAGTTAAAAGTATCATCTGAAACCAGTTCTTGAATTACCCAGGAATGATACAGCTGTATCGGCCCGTAACAGCCTGAAACAGCCCAATATAAGGGCGATACAGGGTTGTATTGCGGTCAACAATACCATACCCAATACACCCATTTAAAACCTTGGTTAAAAATGTAATATATCTGATGGTGTTGTTTCAACAAACATGTGTCCCTGAATTAGAGGTTAGAATTGTTCAACCAAACTGATCCTCAGACAGTAAGTTTATGAAAGTAGGTTCCACAATTTAGTCAGTTTATTTTGAGTTAATGTATACCACTCTAAATTTTGTAAGAGCCTGCATATCAGGCATCATACACTGCCATAGTATCAAATTACTCCTGGACAAAAATGTGTTACGGCATGAGAATTGATAAGGCGACCAGAGTGACAACTCGAGGGCCCCAGTTTCCTCGTGAAGGCCAATCGTCAATACCTAGGCTATTTTGGGATTTAGAACTCTTTAATATGACCATTAACAACTGTCCACATGCGACTAACAAAAGGTGGTTAAAACAAAGATTAAAATTTGGGTATTGAACCGCTCTTCTCTAAGGATTTATGACGTGGTGTATCATCTGTTACAAATCACATGTGAATGCTCTAAGCTGCTACCCTAGACATAGGATTACAACATCAGCAACAGTTGCTTCAATGATGGAATGCTGGTCAAACAGTTGGATAGATGTGACTTGGGTGGCACCCATATTGCAAACCCTAACATTTAGCTTTCTCTTTCAACCATTATCTACTCATTTATTAGCAAAATTAAGAAATATTGTTAATAAACCTTTTTTTTTCTTTTTTTCTTTTTACACTGCTTCTTCCCTAGAAATGAAGAGCAATGCAAAAGCATGCCACCAGATGAAAGAACACTCGAACCATTTATAAGCTGCTAAGGAAATTGATGGCCACACTAGAAAAAAATATATATATTAAAGGGATCCAATCTTCAGGCAGGCAGATCCAACAATCTATCTGATCCAATCATCAGGTGGGCAGTACCACTAAGAACAACAATCAATGACATGAATGCTCGAATGCTCCTAAAACAGTGTGTAAGTCTACTGTAACATGTGTATGACCTGTGTCCCACAAGAAAAAATCGTCATCATCATCATCTAAGCCTTATCCCAACTAATTGGGGTCAGCTGCATGAATCAGTTTCCATCATTCAACTCTATCAAGGGCCATATTAGACCATAGGTCATGAAGTCTTTTCTTACTACATCCACCAACGTCCTTTTGAGCCTTCCCATTGCCCTTTTAAAGCCTTCAACTTGTACTAACTCACTCGTAACTGCAGTTCTTAGTCTCACCAAACCATCCCACCAGGTCAATCCAATATAATGATTGCACTATATCCCATGTTTCCAATGAAACTACTTGCATTGAAAACCTGTCATGTTGTATTAGATTCGTTCTCCTTCTCCATTTATCAAATTCCAACTTCTTTTCCAATTGTAATTGCTTATTCATCATGTGCTTCAAATTTCTCTAACCATGACAAATTCCTCCCCTAGCATTTAGATATGCATTATCAAATTTCTTCCCCTCACATTTAGACAGAAAATTCCATTCCAAAACTAAGCATGCCTTGTACCCTGTATAAATATCAGAGGTCTTCGTAAAGCAGAAGTTTTTTGGGGGGGAAAAAAATCATAAAATGCTCATCCCTTCAATGTTTGCTGAATATTGTTCAAGTTTGGGTCCACACAGGTCCCTCCAACACTTGGTCAGCAGACCGATTAGTGCGACGGTGGGCCCCATAGAGAGATTGCGGGTTGGGAGCTTGCTCCGAGAAGAATTAATTGTGCCCCACTTGAGGAACTGGTGAAACACACCCTCTAGTAAGAGGTGGTTGGATGACACATCCAACTATTGTCGATGTCATACCATGGCGTTACCCTTAACATCCTCCCTGACTCCGAAAGGGACCTTCACATGCACCCTTCGCTGATCACTTACTACTTCAGTTCTTGTAGTAGTTGTTTGCTACATTGTTAGAGAAAAAGAAAATGCATACATTGTAAAATATGGAGGTTAGTGAAGAATAATTCTCATTAACAAGTCCTGTTTTAGCAAGGTGAGCTTCTGTTTGCAGTTCGCTCAATCAGCAACCATTGCTAATGGATACGCAGAAGGTGGGGGTGATCGATCCAAATCATACATCTAGTGGGACAAATTCAAGTATAGTTTTGCCTTCAAATGGACAGGAGAATGAAAAGAGCTAGTTGTCTAATTCAAGATGAAAATAGAAGGCTAGGTTTTCATACGGTATCTTTCCAACCATGGCACATCTATGGGTAGTACCTACTAGATGGACAATCTGGATCCATTGTCCTGCCTGTGATGTGCCATGAATGTTCCTAGCTGATCCAATGCATAGCCTTTCTTAAGAAACCAACAAACAATTGAAGAGTTGGATGGTCAGCACTCAGGATCCACCATGTGTACCTGCAATTAGGGGTGGCAAAACTCGACCAGACCTACCAACCCAACCTAGAAAGTCACGATTTGGATCAACCCATTTCCCACTTGGGTTTGGGATGTGTTTTGTCAACCCAAATTAATAATAATAATAATAATAATAATAATAATAATAAATAAATAAATAAATAAATAAAGAAATAAAGAAAAGAAGAAGAAGAAGCAAAAGAAGAAGAAGAAGGTGGTTGGTCATGATATTGTCTGAGTGTTACACCATGTTACTTTTATATGGTGCATGTGATGGCTGACTGTGAACTAGTAATTTAAGTTATATTAATAGTTTTGAACTTGGTTATGGAAGATATAGTTTTTATTATATTAGGGGTTGAATTTTGTATTAATTAAAGGTTCTAAATATGTGGTTGATATTTTTCTTTTTCTTTTTTTTACAAAATTATGAAAATTTTCGTTTTTAATTTATTTATTTTTATATTTTTAATTAAGTAGGTTAGGTTGGTTGGGTGTGGGTTAGCCCTTTTTAGACTGTTTGGGTTGAGGTTGAGATTTTCAACCCATTTAATAAATTAGTTAAGTTAGGAATTGGAGTGTTGGACCCATTCAAGAGCAATGCCTTTGCCAATGATGGTCTCTTGCACTCACCTATCTATTGTTGTATTTACAATGCTCTCTTTGAAGATGCATTTGTTAATTAACGGCATGAGGGAGAGAACCTGAGACAGGTTCGTGGGGTTCGAACATGTAGTATGGCCCAGTTGCGCCGCCCGTGGTCCCCACAGCAAAGCTGGTCACACACATTGGAAGTATGTTGCCTTGTAGGTGCAGTTGAAAGTTGGCATTTGGTGCCATCATCCCTTACATTTCTTCTTTTTTAAGGAAATGGGCAATTCATGTATTTGTGATCCTTGATCTAAGGTTGCAGTTTTTCTTCTCTCTCCAAATGCATGAGTTGAATAAGAGAATTTTGAGCTTGCTTAGCTTGGATTAGCGAGTGTTTTGAGAAACCTATGGTTGCTTAGGTGAGTTATACAAGTATTAGAGAAGGTGATTAAGAGTGATAAAGATTAGAGAGGGAAATTAAGATTAAATTGTACTGATCAGTTAAACTTAACCATTTGATTTCAGTCATTGGAATGAATTTGGAATGTGATCAGTTCTCATTAACCAATGATTTGACGGGCCACCAGTTGGATGGTTACCATCGCCTGATCAGAGTGATATTTGGTCTTTGCTGCATCCACGATGGGGCCCAAGATTTGGATTGTTTGGATGGTTTTATGACCTTCACCATAGCAAAAAGCAATGCGATCTAGGTTGACATTCACGTGCCATGTCCACAAATGCACCACAACTTAAAAAGGAAGGGTGAGCTATAGGTAGGGGTGCACACGGAACTGGTTCTACCAGTAAACCAGAGCGGAACCGACCAGACCACATGGTTTGGTCTGGTTCTAAAGTGCACTGGTTCTGGTTCTGAAAATCAAAGAACCAGTTGGTTTGGTTCGGTTCTTGATTTGGGGTTCCGTAGAAATGAACCGGACCGTAGAACCAAACCCTGGAAGCAGGCCCCTTGGTTAATAAATATTTAAAATTTATTTTTTAAAACATAAAAATTTAGACCATTCATCAAATGGATCACAACACGATTAGACATTGGCAGCAAAATCATTTTGGGAACACGAAAGGGTCATAAAAACAAACCATGACAAGATCACTCTCTGTGAAAATTTTCAGTAGAGGTGCTTGGGCTGGATTATAAAAACTATGCAATTGGACTGGATTATAAAAAGCCCAGAATCGTAGAACTGAACCGGAACCGAACCAGTTTTTTACGGTCTGGTTCCAATTCGGTTCTAGGGTGCAAACGGTCCGGTTCCGGTTCTAGTTTTCCTAGAACCGTTGGGAACGGTTCGGTTCCAGTTTCACCCAAAACCGAACCGAACAGAACCATGTGCACCCCTAACTATAGGGGTGGGCATGGGCTGGGTTTGAGCCAGGCCTGACTTCACACTCAAGATCTAAAGCCAGAGCCCAGCCCAACAGGTACACGCCAGAGCCCAACCCAACAGGCGCACGCCCTAGCTCAAAAATGGGTTGGCCCTAGGCCCACCCGAACTGACCTGGCCGGATCTGAAAATACGTAAAATCATTCTTTCCCACATAAATGTTTCTAACTATCTATTAATCAACTGGGCCATACATGCACAAAGAAATAAACATTTTAAAGGAATGAAACCAATGGCCTGCATTAAAGATGGATTGATTGCCAAACTGAGGATTGGAATAGTATGTTTGTGGGACAAAACACGTACTTACGAAGTCAGGTTGGACCAGGTTGGAGTGGGTTAAGATGGGCTAAAATGATATAAGCCCAAGCCCAACCCAAAATTGATAGGACCATGCATGTTAAGCCCGTACAAGCCCGACCAAAGCTGGGTGGGGCTGGTCAGGTCGAGAAGACCTGCATATCCCTTCTTTGGATTTTATTTTATTTTTTTTCATTCCAGGAGGGTGTTGAAAGCTTGAGGTCGGCTAATTCTTTCAAGAGTATAGTTTGGCTCATGTGATGGAAAGGAAATCAAGGCATAAAAATTGCTGAAGACCTTTGGCCTCTCCACCATTCTCAACAGCATTTGAGGTTTCCATCCATTGCATGCATAATGAGAATTTTGGAGAAAAAGTGACCATTCAACATATATACAGACTGTTAATCAAGACCGTTCATCTTTAATACCAATCATCCTTAAATGTTGTCATGTGTGTTGTTAAATCATATGGCTCCAGGTATGCCTAAATCTATAATATTGTGATTTCTATTTGATAAACTTGTGTACATACACTGCGATGCACTATCATAGATCTGGAACCTTAACTACTGATTGAGCTCCCATTATGATTTACATCATATATTTTTGTTGATGCAGTTTTCCTATAGACCCTCCTTGATTAACTCTCTGGGACCTGTACAGGAGAAAGTAAGAGACAAAGAAGACCCTGGCTTGTACAAGGGACCCTCCGATATCTAAATCAGGACCTTGGGTCTTTTGTAGGGTAGGAGTCTTATGGGAAAAAAAAAAAATCTTCAGTCGAGTGTTAGGGTTTATATGCATACCTTTCATAGGCTAGAAGCACCTCTATTTATATAAGAGACAAAGATCACCTCTATTTATATAAGAGACAAAGAAGACCTTGGCTTGTACAGGGGACCCTCCTATGACTAAATCAGGACCTTGGGTCTTTTGTAGGGTAGATGTCTTAAGGAAAAAAATCTTCAGTCGAGTATTAGGGTTTATATGCATACCTTTCATTTGCTAGAAGCACCTCTATTTATATGAGAGAGAAGATCACACCGTAAGGAGTCTTCCTCATTTAGAATTCCTGACATGTCGAAGATCTTTCCGAGATTATGGTTGTTCGAGATTCCTAGGATCCGATTTTATCTCCCGAAGATCTTGGGAGAGATCTTCGGACCATTGGAGGGATTCCCGAATTGTTAGTTCGGGAGAAGGTCGAGCAGTAGAGGCGCCAGATACAGTAGACGTAAATAACACTGAGCCTTCTGTCAGGTTAGTATCTATCTTGTTCAGCGATTATGCCGACCTATGGCTGACTTATGGCTAACCTATGGCTGACCTATGGCCGACCTATAGTCGACCTATGGTCGGGTTGACCTGTAGCCAACATATGGTAAAGCTATATCCGACCTATGGTTTAGGTCGACGTATATCCGACCTATAGTTTAGGTTGGCAACTGGCCATTTGAGTGGACTTACAATTGCATTCTATTTGAGTGGCCTTACAGTTGCATCGACTTACTTGAAGGTCGATCTTTCCTTGCCAGTAAATGTCTCTTAAGGCACAAGCCCTATTGGGTCCGTGCTGATTTGTAGAATTGGTCCATTCCATAAGTCGTTTTATTTTTTCCCCAACGGTAAGCCCCTCTTACTTTCAAACCGATCTTTGCAGGCTCGAAAAGTAAGTCATATGTAGCTTAGGTTGGGTTATGTTGTCATAAACGCCAAATATGGCGGCCAACATGGTAGTCGAGGCGTGTCAATAATTAAGTACGACATAGTCGAGGTAGCGTTTCGTGGCTCGAGGTCACGTGATCTGTCAGGCCACCGTTTCGGTGTCAGACTAATAAGATCGTGACGCATGGCCAATTCTCGATATTATGGTTGAGTGACGCATAGGGTCACGCCACGTGTCGAGAAGGAGTAGTCGAGGGGACGTCATACGGAATCCGCATTAATGGGTGTACTCAAGAGCTGCCACGTGGTTCTCCTATATAAGGAAAGCCCTAATGTAGTTCAGGAGCCCCTTTATGTTTTCTTCCTTTCCCAATTGTCTTCCTTAGCTTGGAGAAGTGATTTTCGACGACTTACTTTACCAGCGACCCGGCATCCTTTTCTTCTTCGGTGAGCTCCATTCTTCACTCACCCCCTCCTTTCTTTTTCCCTTTAAAGCGACTCTCAACATCTATAAAAGCCACCATGTCCGACTCTTTAAGTTCATGGGAGGGGGACTTCCGGCGCCGACAATGAGGTGAGTAGCCTCCGGACGATGTTGAACCCACCGTCGTCGTTGGTAATAATGGTCGATGCCGAGTTTTAGGCATCACAAGCGATGGAGAAGTCGGTTAGGGTGGACCATGGACTGTCTGGCGAAGGGGATCCGGAGGAGTCTTCTGACGAGGAGGGTCCGAGAGGCCCTGTGCCCTCGACTCTTACTGAGGCGAAATTAGCTCGGATTAGACTGGGATATCACATCCCCAAGTTCATAATCCTCCGAGTTCCCTTGCCAGACAAGCTTCCTGATCATCCTCCACAGGGAGCAGTTGTCATTTTTTAGGTCGCCCTTCAATGCAGCCTTAGGCTCCCTCTGTAAGGTCTGGTAAGGCGGGTACTTGCTCCCCTGAACTTGGCTCTGGGGCAAATAATCCCCAATGGATGGAGGGCTTTAATCGGCTACGCGGTCTTATGGTCTGAGCTATAACAACACGAGCTTTTCGTCGAGGTGTTCTTCATCTATACCAGTTGAAGATGAATAAACTTAACCCCGGCTGGTATTATCTCTCTGCTTGGTGGGGGACTGGAGGGAGCCTAATTACCGACCCTCCATCGTTTAATAAGAATTGGAGGGACAAGTAGTTTCGAGCCTCTGGATGTTGGGAAGTGGCCAACCTACCCTTGGATCAGCACATGGTCCCCACCGCATTTACTGACCCAGGTCAGTATTCTTCGGACTTAGTTAACCTTCAGCTCTTCCTTGGTTGGTCAATTTTCGAGTTTTCTTGACTTATTTGCACACGTCTTCTGTCGCAATTATTCCTAAGTACCCTTCCCTGCTAGACAGTAGATCTCTCGCTCAAATCAGAGGGGCGAAAGCACTAGGGGAGGAGGAAAGATCTTAGAGAGTACTTCTCCAGCCTAAACTACTTCTTAAGTCGGGCTTAGACCTCACTCTCACCGGTAAGAACTTCGGTAAGAACCATGACCGAGCTTTAGGACTTAGAAATATTTCATGGACTTCCATAATTGAATTTCTTCGTGTCATGATGCAGAAATGCCTGAAGTTTTTCTTTTGTTAAGGCCTGCATCTAAGCTCCAGGTGCCTTCCCTAGAAGAAATAGCGGTGCCGAAAAGGAAGAGGCAAAAGACCTCCTCCAAAAGTAAGGGGAAGGTTGGCCCTTCTTTCCCGTCATGATGGAGGTCGAAGAAGAGGAATCGGGTGTGGAGCCTGTCCTTGATGCTGCTACAACGGTCGAGACGGCCGTTCGGGAAGAGGCTTCTCTTGCCGAGGCACAGGGAGTTGTCAAGCCTTCTGTGGAGGCTTGTTCTGAAGAGATTAGCCACCCTTTAGCTGATTCTTCAGGAGTTTAGGAGGAGGAAGGACAGGGCCTCTGCCGAGCTATTGAGGAGATCCTTCCTTAGGCGGATCACACATGTCCAAGGCAGAATTCCTTAGCTTGTTAGGCTCACCCGCGAACTCGGTCTTCACGTTTGCGGCGACGATCCTTCTTAGGGTAAGCACGTTTCTGTAAGTAGTTCATCTTTATTTCTGATGTTCAACTTCGCTCATTTTTTCTTTTCCTTAGCAGCTCGAACCTTGCATGCTGTAACATCCCGAAAAATCGAGGGTCGAGTAGTAACTCAACTCTCGAGTTTCCAGAACATCACTAATGCAACATAGAAAATGATGATTAAATGTTGTCTGCATTAATGTAGTGAACATGAGTGAGATTAAGCCAAAACAGCATATCGATATCATACTCCAGAGACAATGAATTAGCATGCGGAAGACTGTGATAGATATATAAAATATATAAAAACTATGGTGAGTCTCCAGAGTGTGATAACATTACCAGGTTAATCAATTTCAAGTACATTTCTAAAATATACCAAATGTGTAAGTGTAATGTCTTCTATTCCAAGTACCATAGCCCCGTCAATACAATACCAGATCTTCATAGACCTGTCAGAGAGTTACATGTAGGAGAGCTCTTCCTCAACATCATAGTAGTCCGGCTCTGCTTCATAAGCATCGCCATCACCTGAAACTCAACAAATCTGGTTGGTGTGTACAACACCGTCCCGTAACGTGGGAGTGAGTAGCTAACTCAGTGGAACAATAAAGCATAGGTTAACATGTTATCGACTTAGTCAAGCAGTAATGATAAAGCAGTACAATCAAACACTCCTAACTACTCTTATTAATGCAAGTATGGATGCAGTCATGATGTATGCCCTCACCGACATACTCCCTCATGCGACACCCTCTTCGTTCACGGCATGCTTTCATCCCTCAGTGTTCCACATCTTTCAGGCACATGCAATGCATGATGAGCATGATTACTGAGTTTTTATTAGTCCATTTCAAACAGCAGGATTGGGAAACTAAGGTACCTCCCTTGTATCATTCCCAAACATGATCCATTCTAGGGTCATCAGTCCTAGACAATCTCATACGATGGTGTGTTTCTAGGTCGCTGCAAGGGCTGTCAGGGCTGTTACACTGAATCGTTGCACCACTCCCCCATCACCTTATCAATACAGGCCTAGTTTATACTCTGTTACTACGGGAAGGCTCATCGCCTCACCGCAGATTCAGAGTATGCTCGAGGTCACTACAAAGGGCTGCCAGGGCTGTTAGACGGAATCGTTGCACCACTCCCCCATCACCTTATCAATGTAGGCCGACAGCACGAATATAGTGTCCCATACCACCATAATCGGCTCACGAGTCTGGTTGCTCACTGATCACTACGGGGAGGCACGTGGCCCCAGCGTAGGCCGACAGCTCGACCACGGTATCCCATTGTAACGCCCTGAAAATCGGGGGTCGAGCATAAACTCAACTCCCGAGTTCCAGAACATCACTTATGCAACAAAATGAATGATGATTGAATGTTGACTGTATTCGTGCATTGAACATGAGTGAGATTAAGCCAAAACAGCATATCATACTCCAGAGACAGTTAAGTTTGCAAGCGGAAGACTGTGATAGATAGATAAATTATATAACTTATGATGAGTCTCCAGAGTGTGATAACATTATCAGGTTAAATAAATATAAGTGCAGTTCTAAAATTTACCAAATGTGAGAAAGTGTAATGCCTTCTATCCCAAGAACCATAACCCCATCAATACAATACCAGGTCTTCATTGGCCTGTCAGAAAGTTACATGTAGGAGAACTCCTCCTCCACATCATAGAAGTCCGGCTCTGCTTCATAAACATCGCCATCACCTGAAACTCAACAAATCTGGTGGGTGTTCGGAACACCGTCCCGTAACGTGGGAGTGAGTGATCAACTCAGTGGAACAGTAAAGCATAGGTTAACATGTTATCAATTCAATCAAGCAGTAATGATAAAGCAGTACAAATCAAACAATTCTAACTACTCTTATTAAATGCAAGAATGAAATGACATGATGCTGTATGCCCTTGCCAAACCACCCTCAAGCGACATCATCTTACGTTCGCGAATGCTTACTCCCTCAGTGCGCCACATCTACAAAGCACATGCGGTGCGATGATGCTCATGATTACCAAGTTTTTATTAGTCCATTTCAAACAGCCGTATTAGGAAACTAAGGTACCTCCCTTGTATCATTCCCAAACATGATCCATTCTAGGGTCGTCAATCCTAGTTATTCTCATACGATGTTATGGTTTGAGAAACGTAGTGAAGGCATCGCAAAGGGCTCATCACCCGTCAGCGCGGATACAGATCTCACCGTATGCGGCTCAATTGCTGGCCGTCAGCTCGAGTACAGGTCTCACCGTACTCGGCTCAATCACTAGCCGTCAGCTCAAGTACAGGTCTCACCGTACTCGGCTCAACTCACACTCTAGTTGCTGTGAAAGACTCGTGGCCAATCACAGACCCTTGGAGTGTACTCGATGATACCACGGAGGACTCGTCGCCCGTCAGCACGAGCACAGATCTCACCGTACTCGGCTCTCGCCGAGTATCGACAGCTCGAATACAGTGTCCCATACCACCATATTCGGCTCACGAGTTGATTGCGCAATGGTCACTACGGGGAGGCACATGGCCCCAGCGTAGGCCGACAGCTCGACCACGGTGTCCCATACCACCATGCCCGGCTCATGTGACTTAGCGGATCTAGGTACCATGGTTAAACGGGGATCGCCACTGGTAAGTTTGGTACCCTAGGTTCAAGCAGTAGCGACCAAACAGGGTGAACATGCATAAGGCAGATCGGGTTACTTGATGAGCTCGACTAGCACGATCGCCCGTTGAGCTGCACGACATGAAGTGCATAAACAACTTCGTGTGGCCTAGCCACTGCCGACAGGCAACGCACGACTCGAGTTCGTCGAACACATCCCACGTGGCAAATGAATCTCAGCCACGAGTTCAATCCCGTTACCGATTGCCTGGACTATAATCATAGCCTCAAACACAATCAATTACAGAGATATAAAGCAATAATAGATCAAGATTCAAATCATACAATCAGTCTGGTATTATCCGTTTAGGGCTGCCAGGGCTGTTGCACGCACTCGTTGCTCCGCTCCCCCATCACCCATGACGGATCATACAACGTAGATATAAATTTAAGCATATACATTACATAGTTAAAATCATAAAGCAGTTGAGCATGTTATGAATCACAACACAAGCATGAGTTTGTACATGTTCAATTCCTAATCACACAACTATCAAAGGAGATCATACACATAGTTAAAAGAGGTTGAGAATCATATCTCAAACCCTTATACTTTACAATTTGCTAACTACTACTCATTCAGACATTTCAAGAAACACTTAAACAAACATACATCAACATACACGACATATGTCGATCACATAGGCATTAGGCCAAATCCTTTCACTAGGGAGTTGCCCCAATCATAACACGCGTACACCCAGGACGGATAGTCATGGCAAGCAGGAATCCGAGTTCCATATTCATTCAGTCATTTCCACAAACACTTGGGCCACACATTTTAGCATATATAGTGTATTTTGGCCGTGGCGTGACTTAGGGCAAATCCTTTCGTCAAAGGGGGGTATCGCCAATACATCAATCATGAATCCATGACAATTAGTCATGGCGAGCACGAATGAGAATTCTATACTCATTCAGCCATTTCCACAAACACTTAGAATACACTATTACAACATACATGGTGTATATTAGTAAACATGTATTAGGGTTATCCTTTAGCCAAGCTAGTATTTTATCCATGTATAATATATACTACAGCAAATAATCATGATACATACATCTCCAAAATTTATACGTATACAGTATTTCTAGAATACACAATTTCAACATACGTAGCATTTACAAGTGAACATGTATTACGGCGATTCCTTTCGCCAAACTAGTATTTTATCCATATATAGTATAATCATACATTAAATAAACATGTCAAACACTTCTCCAAAAAAAATACGTATACGGTATTTCTACGTATATCTAGAGTATGTGAAATTCCATATTCTACAATGTTAATCGAAACAGGAAACGGAAAGCACTTTGTACATGTGCAATTGCATGCAGATCATGAATCTATCATTATCTGACATTGAAAATGTTGAAAAACGTAACCTATACACCTAAAGTCCGCACCTTTTGTCGTAGAATCGTAATGGAGTTGATAGGTTTGCTAAGCTTCCGTATACGGCAACTAGGCGACCTATAGAACGAAATAGGTTAGCTACTTCACAACCTACAACAGTCTAAACCCCAAAACAGATTAGGGTTAGGGTTTCTTACCTAGAAACGACGCCGGAAACGCCGGAAAAGCGTCAAGAAGGATGCGGTGGAGCATGGATAGCAGCAGGGAAGGACGGCAGGGAGATTCTCCCACATCTCCCACACTTTCTCTCTTTTCCCTCTCTCAAATCCAAATTCGTATGGCTGCCATGAGAGAGGGTTTAAGGTCCTTATATAGTCTCAAAACTCACCGAAATAGACTCCTGTTCAAAGGTTACTGCTAATATAGGTATTTCGTCACTTTTCCAGCTCAAAAGAGAGGTTCTGGTGGCCCTCCTTGAGCCAAACGTCAGACTTAAGCTCACCACACATGGATCTATGAGGGATTACGTTTTTGACTCGATCGGATTCCCAGATCGCACGTGGCGGGCCACTTTCAGTTCAACGGTCAGTGGGCCACGATCCGAAATTCCAAGTACATGTAAATGTTCCTAAAATTTTTCTTAATCCGAGGGTGTAATTTGGTCTGATTCTGACGGTCAGGTTGCTTAATACTGATGCGCAAGCGAATGGTGCCAGATCACTATTCCTGATATTTTTATTAGGATGGAAATAGTGTTTTTCACACTCCCTCGCTCCGGATCGAAATAAATGACCGTGGGACATCGGTCGGAGCTGATTTTTGAGATGATTGTCAAGCCCAGTGGGGCGGTCCTGGTTCCTTAGCTTCGTGTTAATCGGACTCCCGATGTGCGATCTAGACCTCATACGAAGTTTCGTTTCAGTCCCGAGAGCAGACGGGTAATGAGTTCGGTTCTAAACTTTAGGATAACCTAGAGTCACATGTTTTACAAGTTTTGGGTCTTGCAGATCGTATTTAAAGCGATCCCAACGGATTTCATGGCTAGTCGAGTTTGCACTTAGTTAACTTTGTTAAATTTCTAAAGGATTTAATCCTAATTGTTTTCTGGTTGAGATGGTACTTAGGCCTTTGTAGTTTGTATATAAAGTGATCCAAGTTTTACTACTTAGCTAGTTTAAGTTAGTGTCTAGGGCGAAAGTGCTTTGAAAAATTGAAAGCACAAGGTAGTAAAGGGGTGGGATTTGTGAAGGAAATGGGTTCAGGAGCGATTTTAGACTGTGGGATTTAGTTTTGACAAGTTGATAAGGTCTTAGGATCGACCCATTGCCCTAGAACGTCTAATCCCAGGTTGGCAAAAATCCGGGATGTTACAATCTACCCCCCTTAAAACAAAATTTCGTCCCCGAAATTGGCTAAGGGTAATAAGGGAAAATTTCTATTATTTCATTTGCCTAATGACTTATTGATTTCAAGTTTCTACGCGTGGTAGGGTATATACCAGCTGGTTCATTTTAGTCTACCCCCCTTAAAACTTAGTTGTTTATCCATTGCTCATACCCTAATGGTTTGCTACAATTTATTTCTTTACCTATTTGGAGTCTCGACGACAATTCCCAACAATTTAGAGTAAGATAACTGTTTTCATTGTTTGACCAACACGGAGAGACGGTAATAGTGGGCTCGATCCCGATACATCGATCATCTACCGGGCCAGGGTAGGAAGCTCATCGTATCCCTTCCGAATCCTGGTGGATCCTGGTCGTCCGCTCGTCAGCAGAGAGTCCATCGGTAGTCGCCCAGGATTGAGAATTGGGTCAAGCCGCGAATGTTTCGCAGTTGTATATTTCAGTAACTCCGTAGTCCGATCAATCTCTAAGAGTAGGGAATGCCCATCATTGAAAGGCTCAAATTGTTTATTCTAAGGTTGCCCTTTAGGTCTTAGTCTAAGAGAGTCCTCATTATTATCTATGTCCAAGGAAATGGTGAATCAAATCGTACTAGATCATCCTAAAACGGTTCCTTATAGTAGAACTTGCTAGGGCTTCTATAATGCTCGTACTCAACGAGCACCGTTTCGATCCTGGGCCAGTGGGGTAGGGTCCACCGCGTTTCCGCTGCGCCACCCAGATCAAAGAGGCATATCAGGTGACCTAACTAGATTGGGCTCATAATGTTCTACCCCCCTTAAAAATTTATTTTCACCCTCGAGGCTCAAGAGCTATGCCCTGATCCGTATGTCGGAACAAGGTGTAATTTATAACCTATCCTTGACATGAAATGGGAAATACATTAGTCTGCCTTTCATCGACGATGTGTACGATGGCATTGATACCTATGGGTATCGAGAGGATTCAACAAAGGAACGGGGTCTCGTTCCAACCTATTCAAGCCAACTAACTACGTCCATCACTCAATTATCTTAGTATTGTTAGTCGTTTATATTTCTTAGTCTAATCAGCAGCCTAGGCTCAACGTATGCGTAGCGGTAATCCACTAGTTGTGATTTAAAGTCTATGCCTCTATGCTAGATGATTTCACTTCATTCCTAATACAAGGAAGGGTTTTATTACTTAGGGTTAAAGTTGTCTAATTGGAATTGAGCTGCCTGTAGTTGAATTTAACTACGCCCGAGCATTTCACATATGCTCAAACCAACTGAGGGGGTTCTGGTTGGATTGCCTATATCGTCAGGTCTGTCAAAGCACTGCTCTAGGTCCAAACTCTATGGGCCATATTTGTCAAACAACCATTTACTCTAAAAGCTTAAGCTATCAGAGTGTGGTGGGTTAATGTATATCAAGGGACTTTATCACTTCAACACTATTAGGCCAGTGGTCTTAAGTTGTATTGAATGGGACCGCATTACTAGTTCTACCTCGGGATTGGGAGTGACATGGTTGGTAGGTGGGTGGGTGGGATAAAAATTAATTTTATAGGCTTTGGAAAATGAGCCATGTGTTGGAAAGTGTGAGATGGGATTTCCAATCCCAGGAATCGGAACTCCTAAGTGTAAGAGGAACAACCTAGGGTATACTCTTTATTGCATACATTCCAAACATGGTATTAGAAAACATGGGATACAACCAACCTAGGGCCATACCTTACACATACATTTATTGTTACCTTCTATCCACCCTAAACTCTCCTAATGCAATTGGCCGGACGGGCCCTAAACGTCCTCAAATATCTAAAATATTCTACCAACAACTACAATCATCAACATGAAATCATAAACACCCTAAGACAGTAGCCCATGCGAACTACGAGGCAGCAGTATGGATGATTAGACATCCAAGAGAATGGCCGTACATGTTCGGGTAGAGCCATGGAAAAGCGAATGAAAAGTGATGGAGAGAGAGAGATAGGGCTGGAGGTTTGGTTTTCCACAGATGTGAGCCTCAACAGATGATTGTAAAGGCCCCAACGGACAGGGATTGAAGGAGGAATATGAGTAGATGAGATGAGTTGAGAGCTTGCACGATTTTAGAGCTTCAAATGAGGTATGTAAGCGCTCAAATGAGAGAGAATGGAGAGGGTAGGGGGTAAGTTATGTTGTAAACATTGTGGAAGGATGGGTGGTGGTCGAAAAAAAAATGGAATGTAGGATTGAGAGGGAGATTGGGGAGAGAAACAACTAGTTGGGGGCTTGGAAGGGTGATGTGAGAGAGAGGGGAGCTCCAGCCCCCAAAATGCTAAACCCCAGCACAAACTGCACCCACCACGAGCTAGGGGAGGTCAGGCCGACCAACCCCAGCCCCGGCCCCACCTGAGAAAACCCACCGGACCGCGGTCCGCCGCCCGAGGCGCGGCGCCGCCGCGGCCGGACTTGGCCGGAACTGCGCCGCCGCGGTGGGGGCCTGTTCTTTGTGGTCCCAAGGTGCTAAGTGCACCCTGGTTCGACCCTGGGTCCCATCGGTTTTAAGTGGGGAGGCCCCCGACTCCGATTCGCTCCATTACGGGTAGTTTCGGGATATTCGGACGTAACTTGCAATCCGGAATGAGTTATCTGACGTAAAATATATGAATTTGGGGTAGAACGAGCTAATGAAGCCAACCAACCCTGCTATACCGGGTTGCGCAGCCCGGAATTGCGAGAAAACCCTCCGATTGACGGTTATTTCCCCGCTTCAATTTCGTTTTGCTAAAAATGGTAGTTTTAGTTTAATTACTCTTCATCTGTTGGGCTTTAGGAGTTGTGCGCATCGTGTAAAGAGCTTAGAATAATTAGGAGAACGGTTTAGTGAAATCAAATAGGACACTTACTATTTTTGGCTGAAAGCCTTGCGCACTTAGTAGACATCACGACCCTATAGTAAATCGCGAATTTTAGGAGTTTTAGTTGTAATTTGTTCCTGATTTCTTTCCCATTACCTGGTATACTTATTTAAAGGGTTGTGAACTCATTTTTAAGCATTCATTAATCAATTTCGAATTTATTAGAATGTAGTTCTGCTTTCTCCTCTTGTAGATTCGAGAAGTCCAGAGAAGCTCCAAGGATTCGGAGTAGTTATCCTCATCACGTTTATCGCACATTTTCCTGATTCTCCATGATTGGGATGAGGTGGATTGTGATCTAGACCCTTCACTAGACAACCTAGAAACGTTTTAAGGTCGACCCGTGCGACAGACTCGATTTCGGCGTTCGTTTTCAGTGAATTAGCCGTTGGACTGAACAGGGATGCCTAAGACTGTTTCTACATTCCGTCGCTCCCTCCTAAGTCAGAGTGCGTCAGAGTGCGTAGTGTGACCATAACCCAGGTCCGGTTTAATCAAAATCATGCTCTGATACCATCTTGTAACGCCCTGAAAATCGGGGGTCGAGCATAAACTCAACTCCCGAGTTCCAGAACATCACTTATGCAACAAAATGAATGATGATTGAATGTTGACTGTATTCGTGCATTGAACATGAGTGAGATTAAGCCAAAACAGCATATCATACTCCAGAGACAGTTAAGTTTGCAAGCGGAAGACTGTGATAGATAGATAAATTATATAACTTATGATGAGTCTCCAGAGTGTGATAACATTACCAGGTTAAATAAATATAAGTGCAGTTCTAAAATTTACCAAATGTGAGGAAGTGTAATGCCTTCTATCCCAAGAACCATAACCCCGTCAATACAATACCAGGTCTTCATTGGCCTGTCAGAAAGTTACATGTAGGAGAACTCCTCCTCCACATCATAGAAGTCCGGCTCTGCTTCATAAAAATCGCCATCACCTGAAACTCAACAAATCTGGTGGGTGTTCGGAACACCGTCCCGTAACGTGGGAGTGAGTGATCAACTCAGTGGAACAGTAAAGCATAGGTTAACATGTTATCAATTCAATCAAGCAGTAATGATAAAGCAGTACAAATCAAACAATTCTAACTACTCTTATTAAATGCAAGAATGAAATGACATGATGCTGTATGCCCTTGCCAAACCACCCTCAAGCGACATCATCTTACGTTCGCGAATGCTTACTCCCTCAGTGCGCCACATCTACAAAGCACATGCGGTGCGATGATGCTCATGATTACCAAGTTTTTATTAGTCCATTTCAAACAGCCGTATTGGGAAACTAAGGTACCTCCCTTGTATCATTCCCAAACATGATCCATTCTAGGGTCGTCAATCCTAGTTATTCTCATACGATGTTATGGTTTGAGAAACGTAGTGAAGGCATCGCAAAGGGCTCATCACCCGTCAGCGCGGATACAGATCTCACCGTATGCGGCTCAATTGCTGGCCGTCAGCTCGAGTACAGGTCTCACCGTACTCGGCTCAATCACTAGCCGTCAGCTCAAGTACAGGTCTCACCGTACTCGGCTCAACTCACACTCTAGTTGCTGTGAAAGACTCGTGGCCAATCACAGACCCTTGGAGTGTACTCGATGATACCACGGAGGACTCGTCGCCCGTCAGCACGAACACAGATCTCACCGTACTCGGCTCTCGCCGAGGTATCGACAGCTCGAATACAGTGTCCATACCACCATATTCGGCTCACGAGTTGATTGCGCAATGGTCACTACGAGGAGGCACATGGCCCCAGCGTAAGCCGACAGCTCGACCACGGTGTCCCATACCCCATGCCCGGCTCATGCGACTTAGCGGATCTAGGTACCATGGTTAAACGGGGATCGCCACTGGTAAGTTTGGTACCCTAGGTTCAAGCAGTAGCGACCAAACAGGGTGAACATGCATAAGGCAGATCGGGTTACTTGATGAGCTCGACTAGCACGGTCGCCCGTTGAGCTGCACGACATGAAGTGCATAAACAACTTCGTGTGGCCTAGCCACTGCCGACAGGCAACGCACGACTCGAGTTCGTCGAACACATCCCACGTGGCAAATGAATCTCAGCCACGAGTTCAATCCCGTTACCGATTGCCTGGACTATAATCATAGCCCCAAACACAATCAATTACAGAGATATAAAGCAGTAATAGATCAGGATTCAAATCATACAATCAGTCTGGTATTATCCGTTTAGGGCTGTCAGGGCTGTTGCACGCACTCGTTGCTCCGCTCCCCCATCACCCATGACGGATCATACAACGTAGATATAAATTTAAGCATATACATTACATAGTTAAAATCATAAAGCAGTTGAGCATGTTGTGAATCACAACACAAGCATGAGTTTGTACATGTTCAATTCCTAATCACACAACTATCAAAGGAGATCATACACATAGTTAAAAGAGGTTGAGAATCATATCTCAACACCCTTATACTTTACAATTTGCTAACTACTACTCATTCAGACATTTCAAGAAACACTTAAACAAACATACATCAACATACACGACATATGTCGATCACATAGGCATTAGGCCAAATCCTTTCACTAGGGAGTTGCCCCAATCATAACACGCGTACACCCAGGACGGATAGTCATGGCAAGCAGGAATCCGAGTTCCATATTCATTCAGTCATTTCCACAAACACTTGGGCCACACATTTTAGCATATATAGTGTATTTTGGCCGTGGCGTGACTTGGGGCAAATCCTTTCGTCAAAGGGGGGTATCGCCAATACATCAATCATGAATCCATGACAATTAGTCATGGCGAGCACGAATGAGAATTCTATACTCATTCAGCCATTTCCACAAACACTTAGAATACACTATTACAACATACATGGTGTATGTTAGTAAAACATGTATTAGGGTTATCCTTTAGCCAAGCTAGTATTTTATCCATGTATAATATATTACTACAGAAAATAATCATGATACATACATCTCCAAAATTTATACGTATACAGTATTTCTAGAATACACAATTTCAACATACGTAGCATTTACAAGTGAACATGTATTACGGCGATTCCTTTCGCCAAACTAGTATTTTATCCATATATAGTATAATCATACATTAAATAAACATGTCAAACACTTCTCCAAAAAAATACGTATACGGTATTTCTACGTATATCTAGAGTATGTGAAATTCCATATTCTACAATGTTAATCGAAACAGGAAACGGAAAGCACTTTGTACATGTGCAATTACATGCAGATCATGAATCTATCATTATCTGACATTGAAAGCGTTGAAAAACGTAACCTATACACCTAAAGTCCGCACCTTTTGTCGTAGAATCGTAATGGAGTTGATAGGTTTGCTAAGCTTCCGTATACGGCAACTAGGCGACCTATAGAACGAAATAGGTTAGCTACTTCACAACCTACAACAGTCTAAACCCCAAAACAGATTAGGGTTAGGTTTCTTACCTAGAAACGACGCCGGAGGAAACGCCGGAAAAGCGTCAAGAAGGATGCGGTGGTGGAGCATGGATAGCAGCAGGGAAGGACGGCAGGGAGATTCCCACATCTCCCACACTTTCTCTCTCTTTTCCCTCTCTCAAATCCAAATTCGTATGGCTGCCATGAGAGAGGTTTAAGGTCCTTATATAGTCTCAAAACTCACCGAAATAGACTCCTGTTCAAAGGTTACTGCTAATATAGGTATTTCGTCACTTTTCCAGCTCAAAAGAGAGGTTCTGGTGGCCCTCCTTGAGCCAAACGTCAGACTTAAGCTCACCACACATGGATCTATGAGGGATTACGTTTTTGACTCGATCGGATTCCCAGATCGCACGTGGCGGGCCACTTTCAGTTCAACGGTCAGTGGGCCACGATCCGAAATTCCAAGTACATGTAAATGTTCCTGAAATTTTTCTTAATCCGAGGGTGTAATTTGGTCTGATTCTGACGGTCAGGTTGCTTAATACTGATGCGCAAGCGAATGGTGCCAGATCACTATTCCTGATATTTTTATTAGGATGGAAATAGTGTTTTTCACTCTCCCTCGCTCCGGATCGAAATAAATGACCGTGGGACATCGGTCGGAGCTGATTTTTGAGATGATTGTCAAGCCCAGTGGGGCGGTCCTGGTTCCTTAGCTTCGTGTTAATCGGACTCCCGATGTGCGATCTAGACCTCATACGAAGTTTCGTTTCAGTCCCGAGAGCAGACGGGTAATGAGTTCGGTTCTAAACTTTAGGGTAACCTAGAGTCACATGTTTTACAAGTTTTGGGTCTTGCAGATCGTATTTAAAGCGATCCCAACGGATTTCATGGCTAGTCGAGTTTGCACTTAGTTAACTTTGTTAAATTTCTAAAGAATTTAATCCTAATTGTTTTCTGGTTGAGATGGTACTTAGGCCTTTGTAGTTTGTATATAAAGTGATCCAAGTTTTACTACTTAGCTAGTTTAAGTTAGTGTCTAGGGCGAAAGTGCTTTGAAAAATTGAAAGCACAAGGTAGTAAAGGGGTGGGATTTGTGAAGGAAATGGGTTCAGGAGCGATTTTAGACTGTGGGATTTAGTTTTGACAAGTTGATAAGGTCTTAGGATCGACCCATTGCCCTAGAACGTCTAATCCCAGGTTGGCAAAAATCCGGGATGTTACACCCATACCACCATGCCCGGCTCATGAGTCTTAGCAGATCGAGGTACCATGGTTAAAAGGGATTTCACTAGTAAGTTTAGTACCCTAGGTTCAAGCAGTAGCGTCCAAACATAGTGAACATACATTAGACAGATCGGGTTACTTGACGAGCTCGGCTAGCTCGAGCGCACAACAAGTTGAACGACATGAAGTGCATAAGCACTTCGCGTGGCCAACCACTATCGCCAACCGAAGTACGACTCGGGTTCGTCGAACACATCTCACGTGGTAAATGAATCAGCCATGCATTCATTTTCATTACCGATTGTCTGGACTATAAACATAGCCCCAAACACAATCAATTGCAAATAGATAAAACAGTAATGGATCAAGATTCAGATCATACAATCAAGTCTGGTATTATTCGTTTAGGGCGGCTGTCAGGGCTGTTGCACGGAATCGTTGCTCCACTCCCCCATCACCCATTGCGGATCATACAATATAAATATGAATTTAAACATATGCATTACATAGATAAAATCATAAAAGCAGTTGAGCATGTTATGAAACACAACACAAGCATGAGTTAGTACATATTCAATTCCTAATCACACAACTATCCACGGAAATCATATACATAGTTAAAAGAGTTGAGAATCATATCTCAACACCCTTATACCTTACAATCTACTAACTACTATTCATTCAGACATTTCAACAAACACTTTAAAATACATACATCAACATACGCGACATATGTTGAACACATAGGCATTAGGCCAAATCCTTTCACTAGGGAGTTGCCCCAATCATAACACACGAACACCCACGACGGATAGTCATGGCAAGCAGGAATCCAAGTTCCATTCATTCAGTCATTTCCACAAACACTTGGGCCACACATTTTAGCATATATAGTGTATATTGGCCGTGGCGTGATTTAGGGCAAATCCCTTCGTCAAAGGGGTATCGCCAATACAACAATCATGAATCCATGACAATTAGTCATGGCGAGCACGAATGAGAATTCTATACTCATTCGGTTATTTTCACAAACACTTAGAATACACTATTTTAACATACATGATGTATGTTAGTAAAACATGCATTAGGGTTATCCTTTCGCCAAGCGAGTATTTTATCCATGTATATCATATTCATACAGCAAATAATCATGACAAATACATCTCCAAAATTTATACGTATACGGTATTTTCTAGAATACACAATTTCAATATACATAGTGTATATAAGCAAAACATGTATAGGGCGAGTCCTTTCGCCAAACAAGTAATTTATCCACATATAATATATTCATACAACAATTAATCATGTCAAACACATTTCCAAAATTTATACATATACCGTACTTTCTACAAATACCTAGAGTATGTAGAATTCCATATTTTTCATCTTTAATCGAAACGGAAAACAGACAGCACTTTGTACATGTACAATTGCATGCAGATCATGAATCTATCATTATCTGACATTGAAAGCGTTGAAAACCATAACCTATACACTTAAAGTCCGCACCTTTTGTCGTAGAATCGTAACGGAGTCGATAGGTTTACTAAGCTTCCGTATTCGACAGTTTGGCAACCTATAGAACGAAATAGGTTAGCTATTTCATAACCTACAACCACCCAAGCTCCAAATCAGATTAGGGTTAGGGTTTCTTACCTAAAAACGGGGCTGAAATCGTCGGAAAAGCGATGAGAACGGAGCAGTGGAGCTCGTGGAGCGGCAGGGAAGAGTGGCAGGAAGGATCTCTCACAACTCCCACACTTTCTCTCTCTTTTCTCTCTTCTCTCTCTAGGGTTTCTCTCAAATTCGTATGGCTATAATGAGAAAGGGTTTAAGGTCCTTATATAGTATAAAAACTCACCGAAATAGACTCCAGGTCAAAGTATACTTAGGTTATAACCAAAACGGGTCAGTTTCAGCTCAACGGAGGACTTCTGGTGGGCCTCCTTGAGCCAAAGGTCGGACTTAAGCTCACTAACGCTGGATCTACGTTCTATTAAGTTTTTGTTTTGGTCAGGATTCCAGATCACGCGAGGCGGACCAGTTTCAGTTCAACGGTCAGCGGATCTCGATCGAAGATTCCGAGTACATGTAAATGTGTATGAAATTTCTCCTGATCCGAGGGTGTAATTTTGTCTGATTCTGACGGTCTGGTTGCTTAAAACTGATCCGCAAGCGAGAGGTGCCAGATTACTATTCAAGATATTTTATTTTGAAATAATTTCACATTTCTCACACTCTTCACTCCGAGCTCAAGCGAAAAGCGTTGGGACACTATCTGGATTTGATTTCCGAGATGGTTGTCAAGCCCAACAAGGCGGTCCTAATTCCTTAACTTCGTGTTCATCGGACTTCCGATGTGAGGTTCAGATCTGATACGGAGTTTCGAGATGCTCCCGAGAGCAGCCGGGTAATGAGATTGATCCTAGATTTTAGGGTAACCTACCGTCAATGATTCTACAAGTTTTGGGTCTTGCAGATCGTATTTAAAGTGATTGGTGCTAATTTCACAGGCACTCTAGTTTAACACTAGCTAAATCTCGCCTAATTTCTAAAGGATTTAGTCCTGTAAGATTTCTGTCTGAGGTGGTACTTAGTCCTTTGTAGTTTGTATATAAAGTGATCCAAGTTATACTACTTAGCTAGTTTAAGATAGTGTCTAGGGTGAAAGTACTTTGAAAAATTGAAAGATCAAGGTGGTGAAGGGTGGAATTTGTGAAGAAAATGGTTTGAAAAGGGATTTGAGGCTTTAATTGAGTGTTTGAGAAGTTAAACCTGTGTTAGGATTGACCCATCGCCTAAGGACGTCTAATTCCAGGTTGGAAAAAATCCGGGCTGTTACACATGCTGAAGGTGCATCGTGAGATTACCCAGCTGCAGGGGCAAATAAGTGAGATCGGTCAGAAGCTCACGCAAAAGGAGATTGAGGTCGCTCAATCCCAAGCTCGTGCTTCTTCTGTAGATGCTGAGCTGAAGGCAATAAAGAAACTTCTTACAGAGGCTTCTGAAAAGTCGGCTTGGCGGGAGGTTGAGCTAAAGGCGAAGCTCGAGGAAGCCGGGGCGAAGCTCAGGGAAGATGGGGCGAAGCTCTGGGAGACCGAGGTGAAGCTCGAGAAACTTAAGGCAGGAGCTCAAGCAACTATTGCCCAAGCTCGAGAGGATGCCGTCAAAGAATATAAGTCTTCCCGGGTGTACATGGATGACAGAAATTCCTTGTACTAGATAGGCTACTCGAAGTGCGTCAAGACAATGAAGGAAGTCTTTCTGGAGTTAGACCTTTCTAGCGTTGACTCTTCTGAGTCAGGTTCTAATGCATCCGGCGATGAGGCAACTCCCGAGCAACCCTCCGAACAGCTCTTTGAGTAGCCCCCCAAGGCTTAAAGATTGACCTCTCTTTGCAATACCTTTTCCTTTTTTGTATGTAGATCGATGTAAACATGCATTTCAGGGCTTTATCAATGGTATTTGCCCCTTTTTGAGACAACGTGTTCATTTATAGATTTTTCTAAGTTAAGTAGATCGCACTCAATAGGCGAGTCGGATCTAGCAACGTGTTCATTTATAGATTTTTCTAAGTTAAATAGATCGCACTCAATAGGCGAGTCGGATCTAGCAGATGGAAGGGATTCGGTTTGGATTCAATCAGGTAGGTCGAATTCTGTAGATAGGTCGGACGTAGGTCAGACAACATAGATAGGTCGGATAAGAATCAGGCTACAACAAATCTTTATTAGTTTTATCTTGAGGTTGATCAACATATAGTAAACTTCGAATTGATCTGCAAAGGACAATAGATCTTAAGATGTTCAACATTCCAGGGATGGGGTAGGAGTTGACCATCCAAATCTTCTAGTCGATATGAGCCAGGTCGGCTTGTACTCATTACTATATAGGGGCCTTCCCAGTTCGGGCCTAAAGTTCCTGATCCTGGTTCCTTGGTATTTTGGAAGGTTTTTCAAAGGACTAAGTCGTCAGTTCGGAACCTCCTAATTTTCACCCTAAAATTGTAGAAACTTGTCACTTGTTGCTAGCGTATGGCGGTTCGGATTCGAGCTTGTTCTCTCCTTTCCTCGAGAAGGTCGAGATTTAGCGACATTAGCTCGAAATTCATTTGTTCGTCGAACGTCTCTGTCCGAGTTGTTGGAAGCCGATTTCTACTAGAGTGACCGCCTCTACTCCATATGATAAAGAAAAGGGAGTTTCCCCCATAGCCGTTCGAGCAATAGTTCGGTATGCCCAAAGGACTTTAGGGAGTTCATCAGCTCATGATCCATTGGCTTTCTCGAGCTTGGTTCGGAGGTGATGCTTAATGATCTTGTTGACTTCCTCGACCTATTCATTTTCCTACGGGTGTCGCGGTGAAGAGTAGACATTATGAATTCCGAGGTTCTCGTATATTCCCCGAATTGCTTGTTATTAAACTTATTTCCATTGTCGGAGACGATCGTTCGAGGAATCCTGAATCTTCATATGATGTTCTTCCAGACAATGTCTGTGATCTTTTACTTGGTTATAGTTGCCAGAGGCTCGGCTTCGGCCCACTTCGTGAAGTAGTCGACCGCTACAATGGCAAACTTGGTCTAACCTTTACTGGTGGAGAGAGGACCGATGATGTCGATTCCTCACTGAGTAAATGATCATGGCCTAGCCATAGGAGTGAGATCTTCAGAAGGCTACCGGGGTATACTTGCGTAGCACTGGCATTTGTTATACTTTTGAGTGAATTTTCGAGCATCAGTTTGGATGGTCGCCCAATAATAACCCTGTCGAATAACTTTATGGGCTAAAGCTTGGCCTCCAAAGTGGTTTCCACAGATCCCCTCATGGGTTTTCCTTAAGACGTATTCTGCTTCCTCTAGTCAGAGACATCTGAGATAGGGGAGTGTAACACCCCGTACCTTCAGTACACGGGTGTTGCCTTTTAAACCCACACAAAATTAAAACTTATTTGGATTAACCAAAAACTTGAACTCAACATACACAGGATCGGGATTCCAATCGACGTTAAAGCCATCCAACAGGGTCTTCAAGGGTCAGATCACGCACCATGACAATCAGGAAGGTGAGACTACTCGGACACTCTAAATTAAAGTCATTACAATAGTTAATACTGTTGCAATACACTTGTCACTAACAACATGAGAACTAGTTAGTAACAAACCATGCTTTCATCGTAACTAGTACTTGGCAATAACCGTTGAAGACAAATATCGGGTCCAACCGGCCAATAGATCATGCCAGATAGGCCAAAAATAGCTCAAAAAGGGTACGTAACGGGCCACCTAGGACTCTCCATCGACCCAAAATGGACCAGAATCCCTGAGTACGGTCCCAATGTAAATGGATGGAGTGGATTGTGGTAGTAACCTTTCAGTAGGCCTCTACACAATGCTTATGCACAAAAAATACCTGTGCATGAGGTGCACCAAAACCATTGGCTCGGTCAAACATGCCTTGACCGACCATTTTGCAAAAATACAAATCTCTCCCGCCAACGGATATTTTAAACCGACTTACTTCAAATCTTAGGTGAGCCACCACGGCCACTTTCTAAACATTCTAAACCGTTCGGACCATTCATGGGACCCGCACGATCAGAACGGCATAGCCGTTTGGTCATTCGTTTACAGACGAAGCAGATCAACTGCCACCGTCCATTTTATGCCAAAGATAGCCCGACCAAGGGGCACGTGGAGAGGTGAGAGAGGGAAACCGACTTCCCATTTGGGAAGGGCCAAGCTCGGCCGTCCACGTTATGGGCAATCACAGCCGTCCATCTCTCTCTCGCCAACTATAAAGAAGGCACTGTAGCCCTAGGGAATTCATACCAAGTAAGGAAGGGAGAGAGTTTAAGTGAGAGCGAGAAACAGGGAGTCGTCTCTCTTATTGTAGTTCGAGTGCAGGGCCGGTATCCACCCTCCGCAGGTGACCACTCCTTCTATTTCCTTCCTTTCATTTAAGATAGAATGAAGCCATGAAACTGACCTGCAATTAGGCTGTATGATGGCCCTGTTGGGGCCGAAATATGGGTTTTACTTCTTTCTGTTCAACATGCTGTTTTGTACTGAAACCGACCGAACAATGGTCTGGCCTCAGGCAGACATCAGACCACGTTACCAGTCCCATTTGATGTTATTTTGAGCCTTTGTTGTACTTCAAAATAGCTCTGATAACCAGTCAATCAATGGCTGCGTGTGTCGAACTGAGAAAGCCGTAGTTGGGTCTCTGTTTACAACCAAAACTGAGCCGATCCAAGACTCTGTTCCAGGCTGAGAACAACCCATTTGCAATAGCTGTTTCGGACTGAGACTCGGCCAAACAATGGCCGTGCGTTAGGCCATGGACAGGTGGGACCGAAGCTCTGTTTGAGCTCTTTATGAAGCCGAAACCATCCGTATAAGTGGCTGTGGTTTGGTCTGAGAAACGATCTCTTGTTAAGCTCTGTTTAGAGCTAAAATGAGGAAGAAGATATGTTAGGTGGCAGGCTCTTGAACGAGCACCATGAAAGGCAGAGAGAAACAGGCCATGAATGACTCCGTTCAAACTCTCCATCAGGCCCCTATTTTCAGTTGAAGCAGAGCCAAACCATTGCTCTGTTTGAGCTGAACTCAGGCCTCATGTTGGACGGAAAATATGAAGAGAAACAACACCTCTTGCTGGGCCAGGTCTGGCGTTGAAGGGTGGCCCGAAAACGGCTTCTACTGCAGCACGCAGCATGGGTGCTGTTTTCACGAAATACAGGTGGGCTGCTCTTGGGCCCTGCATAAAACGCAGGTGGGCCTCACCAACGTCTATGGGCCGACCCTGAATGTGGGCCCTGCATCGACCGTGGGCCCCACCAACTGTTGTGGGTGGCTTTAGTGTCAGGCCACCATAGGCCCTTTAAATTTGGACCGTCCATCAAGGACGTTACGTCCAGAAAAAGGCCTGGGCCGGAGGTCCAGATCTGGACATGTTCCTTTCATTACTTTTATAATTTTATGTATATATACATACGTATATGATCGTGTATCTAATAGTATGCGTAAGTGGTGGGCCCCACCTGGGACCCACCTGTGTAATGCATAAAAGGTGCATGCACGCTGATGGCGTGAAACTGAGGTTACTGTATATGTACAGTTAACGTTACTCTGCCATTAAGTCCATGCCAAAAAAAAATGGAGATCTTATCATAGCTGATGAGTCTGGAAAATCCGAATGGTTCGCATGAAGCAGAACCCCATAAAACCCCTTAGTGTCAAATCTTACCTTAAACAGAAACTTCGGTGGGCCATGAGAAATGCAAACAGCTTCTTCCTTTGATTTGAAATTCTCTTTACTATGGCCCACCGGAATCTTAGATCAAGGTGAAAATTCACCCCATAAGGGTTCTTGGGATTCCATAGCTTATGGACCGTTCGGATTCAATACCCATGCTCATGTGGGACCTACCTGTGAAAAGAAATAAATATTGCATGCATGCATGAAAGTGTCCAGCAACGTCACCTGCCAATCAGTCCACGTGAAATTGAAAAATGTTGAGATCTCTGAGATTGGAAGATCTGGGCGGTCCACTTGAAGCAGGACCTCATAAAAACCCCTGGTCCCAATTTTTACGTCGAACCAAAACTTCGGTGGGCCATGGGAAATGCAAACAGTTTCTCCCTTTGAGTTGAAATTATCTTTGTTATGGCCCACCGGAATCTCAGACCAGGGTAAAAATTTACGCCCTAAGGTTTCTTGTGATTCCATATATTTTGGACCATTCAGATTCGACACCCACCACGCATGTGTAAAGGTGCACACGTGCATAGGCGCATGGGTGGCCTTGCCTAAATATAATCCTACATGGTGAGTTGCATGCGGAAGACCCACCTCTTACATGTGTTTAACGTGTGGGCCGTCCAAGGTCTGGACGTAATCCACCTTGTGCATATCCAAACCGTCCATCCATTTGGTTGGTGGACCACACGTGCGGGCCCCACATTGATATACATATCATATATGTAAGGGTCCATGTGGAATCCACGCATGTGTGAAACCATATTGTTATACGTGCATTAAAAATGCACCGTTTGCTACAGTTACAACATACCATATAATGCCATACCATATATACCATATAATATACACCACGTATACATGGATATACCAGGCGACGTATATATCATATATATGGTGTGCAAGCTCCTCTATCAGGTGGTGGTCACATATGGGGGCCCCACCACGAGGTAGATATTTATTTGCACGGTCTGTACAATGAATCCCACCAACTGGATAAACTATATATTGAGCCTACCTATTGGGACAAGTATTGTCGGGCATGTACTCCTCTCAAACAAGCGTCAGACCATCATGATTAGAGTCATTCGACTAACCATGACATCCCAGAATTTTAGAGCTTATCAACTAATGCAAGGGAAGTCTCCAGGAATCTGTTCAAGTGACGTAGAGACTCTAGCTTCTCAAGAAGGCTCACACCAAAGGACAACCTACAACGTATCTGGTGATGATTTCTTCCCCTTAAGCTTTCCACCCTTAACTAGACCAGAAATGGTAGTTTTATTAATGTAAATAGCTAGACTAATGATAAACTGTGTGTAGAAATGAACTGTATTCTCTTGATTTATCTGCTAAAATATGATAATTCTCATGCTTACTATTGTTTAGATTCTTGAACTGTCTAGGTGAATAATCTAGTCATTTATGTCATGTATATTCAGTTGTTGTATAGTGATGGGAATACATGTGTCGTTCCTTATTCTCCTTTCATATTGTAATATATGCTGCTATGCCACACATACTGCTAAAATCTCTCCACGGGAAGTCCTAGCAAAGGAGAGTCCGTGCTTGGGGTGTAACTAGATTGATTATAATATAAGTAGGCTCCTGACATGAAGGTTTTGGTTGTGGTACTTGACCATGGGGTTTACCATCTATGTGTGGTTTCACCTAACTGACTAGGGGTGAATCTCATAACCCTTCCAAATACCGTCGTTTACCCATTTTTAAATCATTCATGCCGACATGTTTAAATCGCCACTTTTGGTAGTTTCAATATTTCACCCCTAATCGGCATTGGTGGTAGCCTCTTTATGTTAAATTGATTGATCACATGTTAGTGGGTGCTACACACACCTTAAGACGGTAGTCTCATGGGCCGGGGATGGTGGTAATGGGACACTATGCCCGAGCCGTCGGCCTACGCTGGGCCATGTGCTCCCCGTAGTGACCGTGAGCTTACTTAAATTGGCTGATTGCAAATGAACTAATAATGGGCTGACAAGTCATGCATACATATCATATTTCGATGACTTGGATCACTCTGCCCTGCGATTACGCTTAATGTTGCACTTGTGACCAGTCATTCGACTGTGATATTGACTTGGATCACTCTGCCCTGCGATTATGCTGAATGTTGCGCTGATGACCAGTCATATCCCTGGGTGACGACTCCCATGTCCGTCTGGATGTTTTCCCGGGACATAGGCCGTCTGGACGTTTTACCCGGGCCGATAATTACATTCATACATCCATGCATTTAAAAAGACTGCATCTACTGTGTTTTGGATTATCTGTATGCTTTTATGTTATTCCTTGTTTAGGGCGGTGGTGTGTAATCTTAGCGGGAGATCACACTGAGTTGGCCACTCATTCATCAATATTCAACCGTACAGAGGACACAGGGACAGAGGGAGTTGCGGAGGGGCCGGAGATGATAGAGGTCGAGGAGGAGGCTTACAATGAGGAGCAGTACCAGGAGGCGGCTGCTTATTTTGGATTGAATCAGTAGTCTATTTAACTTATTAATGTTTTATTTCATGTTGAGAACTAAAGTTTGTTTATGGGCCCCAGCTGGGTGGCCCAGCATATTATTACTGCTTGGGTTTATCTATACTACGCTTGATTCCGTTAATCGCACTTTGATTAGGGTTTGATTATCTTTTTGTTTATCAGTTAACACCTGGGTTTTCGAGAAGCGAGTGCTATACTCGGGTCACGAAAATCGGGGCGTTACAGGGAGGTAAACCCTTTTTTTGTAGAGGATACTATTAAGTATGGTATAGTGAGCTACCTCAGTTCGCAATCTGCATGCTTTCATTCGATCTTTAAGTAGTTTGTCCTTTTCGAGGCAATCGACGATTGGATCCATCCAGAGCTTACCGGAAGAACTGTCACGAGGTTGGCCTCGTCGATGCCTGGTTTAGTAAGGAACTCAATTGGGACCGATCTTGGAACATCGTCTTCATATGTCGTGGCTAGCTTTGCCAGCATGTTAACTTTAGAATTTTCCACCTGAGGAATCAAAGCGACGTTGCATTTTTTAGAATTTTCCGATCAATTCTTTAGCTTTCCATAAATAAGCTTTTATGCATTCCTCCTTGGCTTGGTATGCTTCAGCTATTTGATTGACAACCAACTGGGAATCGCTGAAGACTTTGAGGTGCTGAGCTCCCATATCAGCTCTCAGTTTAAGTCCGACAATTAAAGCTTCATATTTTGCTGTATTGTTGGATGCTTGAAATTCGAATCTTAATGCATATTGCATACGTACATGGTCTAAGGTCTCTACGACTATCCCGGCCCCACTCACCTTAGAGTTGGATGAGCCATCAACACAGAACATCCACTTAGGTGGGTCAAGGGTAGCTGATAATGCTTGGTCGGGTAGAACATCTGGGATGAGCTCCAACCTAGGTAGATCGTTATCTTGCCCAAATGTATGAGTTAGTTCGTTAATGAAGTCAGCCACTGCCTGACCTTTAATAATCGTTTAAGGATGGTACTAGATATCAAACTCACTTAACTCGATCGCACGCTTGGTCAGTCTTCCCGAGTCTTCGGGCTTTTGGAGCACTTGACGGAGTGGTTGATCGGTCAAGATGACTATGGCGTGAGCTTGAAAATACGGTCGCAATCGTCAGGAAGATATGATCAAGGTTAATGCCAGTTTTTCCAGGCTTAGGTATCTGGTTTCGGCTGCCACTAGGGTTTTGCTGACATAGTATACTGGGAACTGCTTCCCTTCGTGTTCCCTAACTAAGGCCGAGCTAATTGCGACCTTAGAAACATCTAAATACAATAGTAGAGGTTCACCTTGCTCGGGTTTTGAGAGTAACGGAGGTGACCCAAGATATTGTTGAGTTTTTGAAAGGCTATCTCATATTCTTCTGTTCAGTTTACTACCCATTTTCCTTTCAGCTGTTTGAAGAAGGGGAGACATTTATTTGTAGCTTGGGATACGAAGTGATTGAGTGCAGCAATCCTTCCTGTAAGCTGTTGAACATCTTGATCGTTCTTGGTGAACTCATGTCGAGCAAAGCTTTGATCTTCTCGAGGTTCACTTTGATTCCTAGTTGGCTGACTAAGAAACCGAAGAACTTTCCCGAGCTAACCCCGAAGGCACACTTGTTCGGATTCAACGTCATTCAATATTTACGAAGTACGAGGAACATTTCCTCGAGATCAATAGCATGATCTACAGCTTCGATGCTCTTAACGAGCATATCATCGACGTAGACTTCCATTGTTCACCTTATTTGGTGGGCGAACATTTTGTTGACCAACCACTGATAAGTGGCTCCGGCGCTTTTTAAACCAAATGGCATGACTTGGTAACAATAAAGACATTTGCCAGTGACAAAGGTTATTTTAGTCTTATCATTGTGGGTGCATTACAATGTAATTATAACCAGAATAAGCATCCACAAATCTAAGTAGCTCGTGCCCAGTGGTGTTGTCGACAAGTTGATCGATCCGGGGAAGAGAAAAGTTGTCTTTGGGATAAGCCTTGTTCAGGTTTGTGTAGTCAACACAGACCCGCCATTTCCCATTAGCCTTTTTGACTAACACAATGTTGGCTATCCAGTCCAGATAATAAACTTCCTCGATGAATCCAGCCTTGAGGAGTTTGCTAACTTCTTCCCCGATCACTGCATATCTCTTAGGGCTGAGCGGGCGACGCTTCTGCCAGATTGGTTGGTGAGCTGGGTCGACATTCAGGCGGTGCACAATGATTTTAGAGTTGATGTCGGGCATGTCTTCATGAGACCACACAAAGACGTCCACATAACGTCGAAGGAGAGTTATCATCTTGTCTCGTAGTGGTGTTGTCAAGGACGACCCAATTTGGACAGTCCTAGACGGGTCAGATTTGTCGAGCGGGACGAGAACAAGGTCTTCTATGGGACGACCTCTTTCTTCGAAATCCTCACGAGGATCCAGAGAAGCGACGTTCATCGCTTGGTGTGAAGCTCTCAGTGCCATCGCGTAGCACTGTCAAGCTTCATGTTGATCGCCCTTCACTGTTCTAACGCCTTGCTCGGTCAGGAACTTCATGGCTAAGTGGTAGGTCGAGACCACAGCTTGCAGGGCATTTAGAGATGGTCGGCCAAGGATCGCATTGTATACAGACGGACAGTCCACTGCCAAGAAGTCGACCATTGTAGTGACCTGGTTTTGTCTATCTCCGGCCGTGAGTGAGAGTTGTATTGCTCCCTCAGGTATGACTTGTCCGCCTGAGAAACCGAGCAATGGAGTTTTAATAGGTCGAAGTCAAAATCGACCAACTCCCATTTTGTCGAAAGCCTGAGCGAAGAGGACATCAGCAAATGATCCAGTGTCCACAAGAATTCGAAATACTTTACAATTGGCTATGGTCAGGGTGACCACAAGCGCGTCGTCATGCGGATGGTGGATTCCTCGGGCATCTTTTTTGTGATGGTCAGGCTATGAGTCTCTACCTTTTGCTCTTTCAGAGGTCTTCCGATGAGTAGAACTTTGTCTTCGGGGCGACCAATGTTCCTCGTATGTACCTTCCGAGCATTATTTGAGTCTCCTCTGCATCTGTGGCCCCAGAAGATCATGTGGATCTCCCCAATCGGTTCGTTGTTGACTAGTTGTTCATCTTTCGCCACAACCCGATCTCCTTTATGATTGACGTACTCCCCAAGATGGCCGCTACGAATGAGTGCCTCGATCTCTTGTTTGAGGTTAAAACAATCACTTGTGTTATGTCCGTGATCCCGATGAAAGATGCAATATTTGTTTTTGCTTCTATTTTTGGGATCGGACTTTAACTTATTCAGCCAGTGGAGGAGACACTTATCTTGGATCTCCATCAAAACTTTCTCTAGTGTTTTGCTGAGAGGAGTGTAAGTTTTAAACTTACTGTCGGGCCGCTTGTTCAGGCTATGACTGTCCCGAGATTGATCCTCCTTCCTTTTTCTGCCTGTAGCTGTCGAGCTCGGCTCTATCCTCATTTGTTGTTCTTTCTTGGAGGGGTTTTTGCTCTGGACAGCATTCTGGAGGACGCGTTCTTCTTTAGCATTGGCATATTTTTGCGACCTGTTCAATAGGTTGGCCATTGTTGTCAACGAACTTTTGTCTAGCGAGAAGAGAAATTGATGATCTCTCAACCCTCCCATGATCGCGGCTAGGCTGAGTTCTTCAGAGTCATTTCGAACCTGTAATGCTTCCAAATTGAAGTGCTTGATGTAGTCTTTCAGTAGCTCGTCGTCCCTCTAGACGACATGACAGAGATGAGAGTATGGTTTGCGCTTTTTCTTCCCCCCGATGAAGTTTGTGACGAAGATCTAGCTGAGCTTAGAGAATGAGCTAATGGAGCTTGGCTTCAACTACTTGAACCATAGTCGGGCGGCTCCAGTTAAGGTTAAAGAGAAAGTTTGGCACATGTCCGTGTCAAATGCGTCGTGGAGCTCCATGTAGACTCTAAAAGACTCTATGTGTTTCGAAGGGTCAGTATTCCCCAAGAACGGAGTGATTTGAGGTAGACGGAATCTGCTCGGTTGTCACACCTTCATAATATTGACAATGAATGGAGGATCGGCTTCCTCCATTATAGCCTCCATTGGAGTCAGCGCGGTAGTTTGGTAAGCCTGTCATATGTCTTTAATCTGATCTCGCAGATCTTTGAGCTCGACCTCCCAGGGTTCGCCGCTTTCAGCATTAGTCTCGACCAGGGCCTTGTCGTGTTTCTTCCGGTCTGGCTCATGACGTAGATCAGAAGCGGGCAAGGCCGCGGTTTCCGAAATGTGAGACGAGGCTGGTTTGGCCAAGCTACGTTGTTAGCTCCTCTAGGAGAGCGGTTGGCTCCTCTGAGAGGCAGCGCATGTACAGGAAGGGTTGTCATCTGTTTGTTCGTCCTCCTTGTTGGTCTAATGTATATCCTTAGGCTGCAGTTGTTCCAACATTTGCTTTACAGCCCATGTTCTCTCTCAGCATTCCGACCTGCTGTTTGAGGGAGTTCAACTGTCCTTCTTTGGCGCGAGACCGTTGACCCTACCTCCCTGAGCCGGAGTCAGCCTGATGTTGGGGCACAGAATCCTGATGACCATCAGACTGTTCCGGGGGCAGGGTGTGGTCAGGCACAACTGGGATTGCAACCGGGGAGGTTCAAGTTTTCTTCTTCCCTCTAGCTATTGTAGTTTCTAATGGTAGAGCATGAAACAACTATGATCTTGGTTCCCACAGACGGCGCCAAACTGTTGATGTAGTTTTCCAGTAGACCCTCATTGATTAACCCTCTGGGACCCGCATAGGAGAAGTGAGAAACAAAGGAGACTCTGGCTTGTACAGTGGACCCTTCGATGCCTAAGTCAGGACATTGGGTCTTTTGTAGGGTAGGATCTTAAGGAAAAAAGTCTCCAGTTGAGTATTTGGGTTTATATGCGTACTTTCATTAGATAAAAGCACCTCTATTTATATGAGAGGAAGATCACACCGTAAGGAGTATTGCTCATTTAGAATTCTTGATATGTCGTAGATCTTCCCGAGATTATGCATATTCGAGGTTCCCGGGATCCAATTTTATCTCCCGAAGATCTTGGGAGAGATCTTCGGACCGTTGGAGTGATTCCTGGACTGTTAGTTCGGGAGAAGGTCGAACGGTAGATGCGTCAGATATAGTAGATGTAAATAACATTGATCCTTCTGTCAGGTCAGTATCTATCTTGTTCAGCGGTTATGCCGACGTATGGCCAACCTATAGTTGACCTATAGTCGGGTTGACCTGTAGCCGAAATATGGCCGAGCTATATCCGACCTATGGTTTAGATCGACCTATAGCCAACCTATGGTTTAGGTTGGCAACCGACCATTTGAGTGGACTTACAGTTGCATTCCATTTGAGTGGCCTAACAGTTGCGTCGACTTATTTGAAGGTCGATCTTTCCTTGCCGGTAGATGCCTCTTAAGGCACAAGCCCTATTGGGTCCGTACTGGTTTGTAGAGTTGGTCCATTCCATAAGTTGTTTTATTTTCCCCCAACATATTTAATATATATATTAATTAAAATTAACTAGGCATGAATCCATTGTAGGATATCGCACCCGGAATTCGACGAACGGGCTCTCTAACTTTTTGAACTTCAAATCCGGTGTCGACAGTGAATTTTTATTTTACTTTCTAATGGCATATAAGCACAATAGAGCACAATCTGAATATGGAATATTTGTAAATATCTGATTTTCCATATTCATAAATATCTGATTTTGATTTTATGTGAATAGGCTCTTGTAATTGAATTCTAAATCCATGGGATCCTAGCACACGGGTATAGACCAAACCCACAAAGGTTACTTTTCTCGCAGGTAACATACACACATGAGTTTCATATTTTTAGCACCATAGCATGCTAATGGTGC
Source organism: Magnolia officinalis (assembly GCA_021015155.1). Taxonomy (NCBI): domain Eukaryota; kingdom Viridiplantae; phylum Streptophyta; class Magnoliopsida; order Magnoliales; family Magnoliaceae; genus Magnolia; species Magnolia officinalis. The sequence continues at coordinate 29,767,530 of JAJHSJ010000018.1, read as the reverse complement.
GTACAAGTGCTAATGATGGACCTAACAAAAAAAAAACTTTTAACTGGGTCTAAACCTAAGTTATTTATAAATGCATTAAAAAATAGACATAAACCCATCAAAGTTGGATCCATGGTGCACACACTTTCTAATACTCATTTACAGCTCCAATTCATTCCTATAAGATCCAAGATGCTTATGTACACAAACACAAAAAATAAAAAACAACCTGAACCCAGGCATCAAAAGTTGGCACCATGATCCAAGCCATGTATCTAAACGAGTCGCTGATTCAAGCTCTACGCTATAGTGACCCACAGGCAAAAATTAACGGTTTAGATTGGCAGGGGCCGCGCGAACGCGTACCCCCTCTACCACAAATTATGACGTGCACTCTCCTACTTGAGGAGATGCTAAACCAACGCCCCTCCTAAGTGCAATGGAGACCGTTGATCTAGGCCATGGGCCTTCCTGTTCACCCAAAGACCCCGTCCAGGTAAGTATGTTTGAGCGTTGACCCTCACCATTATTTTATAATCTACTTCTCCATTCAGCTACTTCGCTCTTTTCCGATGTGGGAATAAAATTACACATCCCTGCTAAACTCCTCCGTATTTCCTTGAGACACATACCAACCTATGATTCAACAAAAACTGTCCATTTTGGGGTCCCCTACTTTAAAATATTTTAATGCCACCCACATATGCAATTTTTATGTAGTTCAGTGCTAGAGTTTCTCTTTTCTAAAAAGAAATTTAAAAAGAGGAATTACACGATAATCTGAAAAATTGAGCCTATGGTTCATTGATCAAGACCATTGGTCTATTTGGCCCCAATACCGTCCTATCCATTGCATAATTGATAATAATTATTACCTTTTCATCTCGAAAATCAATACAAAAGTGTTAACTTAAATATGTGGACCCCACCGCAATGTATATGATATATCCGCACCGTCCATCTATTTTATTAGAACATTTTGAGGCCTGAACCAAAAAAGAGGCAGATCCAACATTCAAATGGCCCACACGAAAGGAAATTGTGGCCTTAATTCGTCTACCGTTGAAAGTTATTTCCTTCACTGAACCCACATTGAGGTTTTTTCATCATCTAACCCGTTCATAGGGTCACACAGACATGGATAAGGGGAAACCACAAATATCAGCTTGATCTAAAACTTTTAAGGGCCCCAATAAGTTTTTAATGGTAGGCGTTTGATTCCCTTTTTTTCCTGTGGTGTGGTCCACTTGAGATTTGGATCTGCCTCAGCTTTTTGCTCATGACCTAAATTCAACTAGCATAATAAATGAGCGGTGTGGATAAGTCACATACATCACAGTAGGCCACACATTGATTTTGTAAGTTTCTCTATTTAAGTGTTAAAAAATTATGTTGTCACATTTGGGAAAGATGTGGTAATTACCTAGGTAAATAATTATTATTCATTTACACAGCAATTACAATTGAGCCGGAAAATCAAACAGGCCTTAAAGAAGAGAAATATGGCAAATCGCCCTGAAAATGTCTCAAGATAAATGGATAAGATGTCCTAATTTGGAGAATATTTTGGGCATTGTCCATCCATGCCGGGCCGAGTAGCATAGGTCCAAAACCTGAATAGACTCGATTTTTAATAATTCGGTCTACAAGTGTTTAAGGTAATAAGAGAGATTTGAAACTAATATAAGGTTAAAACATGGCCAATCTATTCAGAAACACAACACGCATTTACACCTGTACTTGAGGTCATGCAACTCTGGATACAGCATAACCCAAATTATCTCCTAGAGGGGAAGCTCCTAGCCATCCAATCTTTGGGCCTTTTCAATTGAATGTCGACTCCAACATTTCTTAATTCTCTTAGCATGCCACAGATCCATCCTAATGGGAAGATTTTTGGACATTGTCCACCCACAATGGGTATCATCCCACAGGGAAGATTTCCAGGCATTGTCTACACACAATGGGCACGCAGATCCGTGGTCTCAATCCAATGTATTTCAGCGGCAATGGCAGCCATAATGGCCACCGCCATTACTGTTGCGATACATGCTGCAATGGCCATTATGGCCTTTTTTTTCTTTATATTAAAATATATATATATATTTAAAAAAAAAAAAAAAAAAAAAAAGTTTCAACCTTGTTACAGCCCATTTTTGCTGTAACAGCCGTTATGGCCATTTCCAACTCATAATGTGTAACAGTAAACACTGTTGCCATTACGTTAGCCATTATGTAACCATTTTGGCATACCATGATCCAATCGCCAACCATACACGCCACACATACAGATGTATAAGTTGGACTCACCACTACCCAAAAATCTCCCTCAGGGGGACAATCCCAGCCTTGGATCATTGACCTGCAAATAGATGTTGTTTTCAAGGTTTGCTAAGGCCACAGGCATGCAGAGCCCCCCATCTACATGCAAGCACACGTGCCAATATAGCATACATGTGCAAGGTCCAAGCTCTCTGTCAGATGGGCCAAGCTAAATCTCCCAGCCGGGTAGCCATCTGTTTGTTTTGTTCACTGGCCCACCTTAGGAGTGAAAGTGACTGACATTCAGGCGTGTAGATCTAAACAGGCTGGCCCACGTGATAAAAAGCTCAGATTGCACGTGCTATATTGGAACATGTCTTGTGTGTAAACAGGCTTAGCTTTACAGGCATGTGGAACAGAAAATTTCCTCATCATCTGACGCAAGGATGGACGTGATGAGGTCGATCACCGTCTTTCTCAGGGAGATAACTACTACGAATCCATGGAGCTTCTCCGGACTCCTCACAGAGATACCTCGGATTCACAAGGGAAAATAAGAAAATAGAAATAAATTCTAAAAAATTCAAAATTTGACTGATAATTGTCTAATCTCTGTGTCCCTGTTACACCATTAATATAGAAAAAAAAAAAAAAAAAAAACTAAAATTCGTAATTACCAAAAATAGCAAAATCCTAGCTCTAATAAAAATTATAATTCTAATAAAACTCTTCTAAAGCATAATTTCTAAAAATAAAAATTGCAAATAAACTTTTACTAGAAAAGTCCTAACATGATTATAAGTTATTTCTAAAAAGGAAGAAAATCTAAAACTCTAAAAATTCGGAATTACTAAAAATAGTAATTTTTCCTAAAAATTCGTTTTTGAGCTACAGATGTGACCTACTTTGTCGGTTGGTTCATCTCAGATGGCCCATTTCAATAAAGATTGAGAGGTTGTGCGCCTCGTAATGATGGATCAAAAGTTACAGTCAATTTACGGTCCACCTTTTGGCCCAACCATGCTAGGAATGTATCTGTGACACGTTCTACATCATCATCTATTGGTGAACCACCATTACTAGAAAGGAGAAAACACCTCTATTTCTATATAGAACATGTATTCAATCAGACCCATCAATGTCCTCACCAAAGAGATCCAAATACAGAAGTTGTGGTGTTTGGTCATGTATTCCTTCCGCGGGACTACCAGTTGCACCAGAAGTACGCAAGCCCAAGCACTGCATGTAGACTTCATCATAAGCTTCAATGTTTAAACCTGAAGCAAGGAATAGTTCCATCTCATTTACAAAGCGATCCGTTTTTCCTAATACAAAACGTCCAGCAGCATCAGAAACCAAAGCCCTGAACTCTTCTCTTTTTTGTTCAGGCGAACACTTGAAACGCTCTCTTTCATTTCTGCAATAATCATAAGAACACCCGACATGGGTAATATCAATGATAAGCTTATGAACTATAAAAAATAAAAATAAAAGAGGCTGGGGTTTTGTGGCAAGGGTATCCTCAGTAGAAAGGGAGAAAGAACAAAGGACAAAGGACAAAGGAGAAAGAAGAAAGAAGAGAAAGGAGAAGTGAAAGGGAGAGAAGAAAGAGAGAGAATGAAGGAGAGACTTTAGGGGAAAAAGACTATTGTGTTAGTCCCAAATGAACACTAGTATTATTATATTATGAGGAACAAAAACATATGATCATCAACCAGAACCACTCAAATCTCATTCCAAATTGAAGAAATTCCAAAACTCTTACTTCTAATTCATCTTAATGCTTCCCATATCTAGCATACCATTATAAAGGCTTAAAACAAAAGGAACCCTAAAAATTTGAAAATGACCAAAATTCCATTGGATCTTGTCACCATCATATGGGCTTTATGTAAATTGGTCATAACTCGCTCAAATGACATCATAATTGCATGATCTTGAGCACATTCAAAAGCACAACAATAGCCTAACAAATGAGACCAATTTCATGTCATTCCGACTCTGTTTGTTGCCCCCAAAATAACCCACCAAAGGTGACAACGATGTAAAAAAGACACTTAATAAATACTCAATCTATCTGTAAAACCTAATTATAAATCAAATAAATCTTAGAAATATAATAACCATTTAATTGATCCCATAGGCCCCACGGTGCAATTTGATTGCTGGTCTCATTAAATTTATTATCAGACCACTGATCTAGGCCAAATCATCAATTACGACAATCTAAACAATTGGATTAGTCAGACCTTGATCAACCAACTTGTGTGGCTATTTGGTTGCATCATTCCAGCTGGCTTTTTAAAAAAAAAAAAAAAAAAAAAAAAAAACCTTGTCCTTGAGTTAAAATCAACGACATCAATCTCCTGCCACATTCCCCATTTGTGGCACACTTTCTTCAGTTTTGATGGCAGCTGATGGTGAAGGCCTACACGTCTGACTGGCAGCTTGTGAGTGATAGTGTTGAAATACATGCCACCTTCTTTCGCTTCCTAGTTATCCTCCAAGTTCTATGCATTGATTTCCACTTCTACAAAAGTGGATTCAGTTGCCTTGGATGTTGGATTGTAGATCTTGGCATCATACCTTCTATCTGATTGGCATCTGGTCATCAAGAAGTCATCCTTGTCATTGCATGTCATCTATCTCTTTCACCAGGTCATTCACCAGCTGATCTTCTAATTTGATTGGAACTCCCTTTGATCTAACCACTAATCCATTTGTAGATCTTTTGAGCAATCCACAGGGGATTCTTCTTGGATCGCCACATTGTCTACAACCACATCTTTCTTGGGATCTCCAAATATATTAGATTTAAATCCATAGAGCTTTTCCCATTCAATCAAGGACTTAAAGCAAGCTTTCATTGTCATCGTAATTTCGTTGACCTCTTCTGCAATCTCTTCCTTGATTCCTCTCACAGCTTTTAATCTTAGCTTTCATTAACATTACCATGCGATAGAGTGTTTTCAGGAAGCCAACATATCAATGCTCTGGTTCCTAATATCGGGAGAGGTATTGGTAGGGATTGTCACAAGATACATAGGAAGATGGGTAAGAATTTGAGTGATACGAATAATAGTCATGAAGTCGAAATTACTTGGATAAAGCATAGGGCGATGAATACGGATGCTCTTGGGAGTCTAGGTAGGGATGACCATACGAGGTGTATAAACAACTTCTCATCCATCATATCTCTAAGAAAGAACATGGGCTTGACTTTAGGCTTAGGTTCTAAAACTAAGGGTTTTTGGGTTTAAGATGGGTTTTGAAAAAGGAAAGGGGAGTAGGGGATTTGATGGGTTAGAATGGGATAAGGTTTTTTGGTAGGGTTGCAAATAGGCACAGTTAGGGTTTGATGGGCTCTGGGTAGGGTTTAAGGAAAATGGATTTAATGGATAGACCCCATCCTTAGCTCCTTGCTATCCTCCTTGGCTTGGACCATGTTCAAATTCTTGTGTTGTGGACACTCCCTACCCGATTATCTCCATCACAGATGAAGCACCCTAAGTTTTTCAAGGGGGTTTTGGCCTTTCCCCTGCCCGCGACTTCTTGAAGTCATTCTTCCCATCATTAGACTTCTTGTCTCCCACACGTTTTCCCTTGTTGGAATTGTTAGCTCCATCGCCCTTGTTATTCTACTCTACGAGCTGCTCGACTGACGCCATGGCAGACGCAACATCTTACACTCCACATCGTTGCAACTCTTGCTCTACGCAGGGTTGTAGACCATCCATGAAGAAGAAGAGTAATGCGGGGGCATTTTCAAACTGGGCTCGAGTGGGGTGGCCTGTGGGATGCGGGGGCACACTCAGGGTAGGCGGCCCACGGAACCCATGTACTTTGGGGCCCACGAGGGAGCGGAACCCATGGATGTAGGCCCACGAGGAGGGTTCGGCTGAGCACCTAACCCATGGATGTGGGACCTGGGCTATGAGATAAAGGAATTAATTGCCATGCTCTATCAGTTCGAGCTTTTAGAGCAAGTGGTCAATTGTCCAGCATCAAAGAGCCTGTCTTTATCCATCATGTTCATGATGTCTAGCAACAATGCCATGAACTACTTCACAATCTCGAATTGACCCAGTGTGTCGGAGTCTCCAAAGGCCCTTCCTTGCCAAGTACTCCATAGTCTTAGAAAGGAATTGCAGCTTCAACTCCTTGAGATCCTCCCAAGTAGTGATGGTAGAAAAGCCCCTTTCAATGTCACCATGCCTTCTACACCATCACAGCATCACGTTGTCAATTAGTTACATGATCATCATGTGTACATCAACTTCCTCATCCACTAACTCGAAAGCTCTAAAGTACTGCTCCATCTGCCACAAGTTCTCCAACTCCTTGGCGTCCCTAGTCCCATTCTAGCACTTAGGGTCAGGGATCCTATTCCGACCCACCTCCCTTGGATTAGGCCCACTGTTGGCCACGGCCTTCTCCAAAATGCCAACCTTGAGTACCTCCATCAAACTCACCATGTCGTCATCAAATTGCTTGAATGCCTTGGAGTGCTCTTGTTTGGTCACCTCCAACTTTCCCAACTACTCCTCTCCTTCAACTCTACATGCTCCAACTTGCCAACACGATCTTCCAATGCGCCCATGTCCATGCTCGCCCTTGAATCAGTGGACAAGTCCCTCTTATTGTGCTTGGACTAATTGTGCCTCTTCTCAACATGCTCAATCACAATTTGATGATGCCATGACACCAATAGAATTGCCTATGCTCCGATACCATATTTCATGGACTCGCCAACTCCTTAGTTTCAACACCAGTGTGGCACTCACATAGTGCTCCAATGCTACTCGAGTCAGCCCTCCTACCACTTGCACCACCAAGTAATTGATGAGAATGAAAGAGATTGCTAAGGGAACACAAGAGAGAGGGAAGAGGAACTTGTAATGCATTTGAGAGAACAAAGCTTACAATGCTTGAGTGATTTGCAAATGAGGGGGCCTCCTAATGCAAGGGCATTTTTACAACGGGCTCAAGTGGGGTAGCCTGTGGGATGCGAGACACACTCGGGGTGGGCGGCCCGTGTGAGGCGGGTAGCTTGTGTGAGGTGGCACCCATGTGATTTGGGGCCCACGAGGGGGGTTCGGCCGAGGTCCTAACCCATGTGATGTGGGACCTGGGCTATGAGATAAATGGATTGATTCGCCATTCTCTAACAGTTCGAGCTTTTAGAGCAAGTGGTTAATTGTCATGCATCAAATTAGTATCAGAGAGGGAGGTCTCGTGTTCAAGACTCCTCACCGGGGGTGATTAATGCAAGAGCATTTTCACACCGGGCTCGAGCAAGGTAGCCTGTGGGATGCGGGGACACACTCGGGGCGGGTGACTCATATGAGGCGGTACCCATGTGATTTGGGGCCCACGAGGGGGGTTCAGCCGAGGTCCTAACCCATGCGATGTGAGGCCTAGGCTATGAGATAAATGGATTGATTCACCATGCTCTAACAGTTCGAGCTTTTAGAGCAAGTAGTTAATTGTCCTGCATCACCTCCCCTTCCTTATAACCCAAGGGGAATTCAGAAGCTCTAATCTGTGGCGAAGATTAGGCCAAGTGGCAGTCATCCAACAGTCAGGAAGACTCTAGAAAGGTTCTAGAGAATTCCAAATAAATCTCTCCCAAGACACTCCAAGGGATTTCAACCTTCTAGGAATTTCTACACAACTCTACCACCCTCTAGAATACTCTACATTCTATGTACAAGTGTCATAGTGTACAAAGAATGCCAAAAATTGGCCAAGTCATGGCAAAACTTCTAAGTCTATGATAGCCTTTGTACATAGCAGAAAAGAAGCATGCCATCAATGAACTGAAGATGAGACATTTGAACTGTAGTAAATAAGATCTTTCGAACATCCACTTGACTGTCTCCTGGTAGTGATAAATTAATATGGATTCCAGCTGCTAATAAAATTTTGTAGTGAGAAGTGCTCAGAATGCTGGATATGCTCAGCAAGCTTCAAGTTGATTAGGAACCCATCCATTCCTCTAAAAATTTCTATATTTTCTTGGAAGTTTTTGTTGGGGGTATTCCAGTGATGTGAAGGTTGATAGAAAGGGGTTTGTTTGGCTTCAAAATGTGTGTCGAATCAATCCTGCTGTAGAACATATAGACAATCATTTTTAGTAGTCAATTGGCTACTCTCAAGTGGAATTTCTTTGGAAAAATTTTCAACGTCCAAAATTTCAGACATCATTCTATTAATCAAAGGTTGAATCTTTGGTGTTTAAGAGCATCAGCCTCCAATCAGATGCAGTTCATAACTGGTATGGCTCCTTTCACAATTTGGAAATTTGGAAAGCTCAAAACTTTCATAGGTTCGAACGATTAGGATGAAAGTTTGAAGGATTAGGATGATAAGAAGACCATAAGGAAGGTGGTTTCATGGTTAAACACTGCTTATGAAGGAAAATATTAAGTAGTGCTTCTTGTAAAAGCTTTCTTTGGATTTTTCGAATTTGGGTTCAGAGGATTAAATGTGATTGCATTTTTCCTATGATTTGGTCTAAGCTGCTTGGTGGAGTTTTCAAACTTAATGTAGATGGTTCCTCCCAGGTGTTGCTAGGGGGTTGTTATGGTCTGAGATTAGAAAGAGAACTTCTAGTGCTTTCCCTCTCTCATTTCTATGATTACTAAATTCCAAGCCTTGGTAGATGGATCTTTAATATTTTCCACATAGTTGTGGAGGGTGATTCTTAAGTGATTTTTGGACAAATTAATCTATATTTTCTGAAGATGTGGGCCGTTTAGCATTGGTGGACTGACTTTAAGAAGAGTTATCAAGACATGGTTCTCTTTTGTTGATGTTTTTCACAGAGGATAAGGTTGATGCTCTTGCAAATTGGGGAGGTGGTTCAATGTCTAACTCTTTATTTTCATCGAGCTACTGATTTTCCTGCTTCATCTCATTCCAAGTTATTCATGGATTCCGCTGGGTTGTTTGATATTCAGGCTTATTGGTCTATTCTTTTGGTTGGTTTTTTTCCCCCGCTTGGGGGAGGTCTATTGTTGTGTAATAGAGGTCCCACGCACTCGCGCGAGCGCGCACACACACACACACATCCTCTTTGGCTGTAATTTTTTCCATTTAATAAATTCCTAACAGTATCGTTCAAATAAGGGCGAGTTTTGATAGAGTTTAGCAACTAAGATTCAAGTTCGGGTTAGGTTTTTCTTTAATGTATGTCAGAGGAAGAGAGAATTTGAGAGGAAAAAATCTCATAGGGCTAGGATTTGCAGCCCTACCATATTTATGACAATAGGAGAATGGTACAATTACATATGCCCTTATTAGGAGGAAAAAACTGAAGAAAGGCAAGGGACAAATAAGGAAAGCAAAAAAATAAAGATAAAAAAGGAAAAACGCTAAAACTAAGACACATAACACACAAAGCCTAGGTGCAGTGTTTTCAGTATCGACGATATCGGCCGATATATCTCGTATCCCACTTATGCGATACGAAACACACTACTGCAATATATCCCACATGTTCGATCCGGTGAGCATTTTTTATTTTTAATCCTTTTTTTCTATAAATCATGTTAAATCAATGTCAAATTGTTACAAATCCATGATTTTTCATATTTTTCATGAAAAATAATGGATTGGAAGATTCGATTTCGAGATTTGAAGGAGATGGACCCAGTTGCGAAAAATTGAAAAAAGTCAAAATTTTCTAATTTCTCACAAATCGGTTGCAATTTTTGTGTCCAAACATAAAATCGAACATGTATATAACCTGATCTAGTGATTCTTCTTTTGCTTTTGAATGTATTGCTTGTATTTCCACACATCTTCTTACATTTATAAATTATATGAATAGACTTTGAATATACTTGCAGCAATTTAGTTAGACAGCACATATTAGGATCCCGTACAAAGAAAACCTATTATATGCACTTGTTTTTTGTAATGTTTTGATTTTTAAGTGTGTATTGATGTATTTTTTAACAATCACTGAAGTTTCATTGAAAAATTCGACCAATTTCTCAATGTTTCACCATGTTTCCAACAAAAGCAATACATTATGTGATACAACAAATATATCCCATGCGAAAGCCAATAGATATTCATATCCCAAAGGTGCAATACATAATGCGATACCGATATTTCAAACATTGCCCAAGTGTATGTACTTGTGGACCCAGTCATAAGCCCGCACGTACATACACCTACACTCCCTCTCGAGCTAAGGCTTGGATATCAATCATTCTCAACTTGCCAAGAACATGTCGTCTAGCTTCCACTGTAAGAGCATTTATAAAGATATTCGCCAACTACTCGAAACACGGAACAAATGGAGTGGAAACAACACCTGCGGCAACCTTCTCATGAATACAGTGACAATCATCTTCAATATGTTTTGTGTGATCATGAAAAACAGGATTAAAGGCAATGTGAATAGTAGCTTGATTGTTACACATCGGCACAGGAGTCTTCACACAAAATCCCAACTCAGAATCAAAGCTTTTCAACCATATAAGTTCACATATCGTATTAACCATAGCACAATACTCTACCTCAACACTGGATCGTGCTAAAACTGTTTACTTCTTAGTCTTCTAGGTAACTAAATTGCCATAAAAAAATGCATAGTAGCCTGACGTAGAGCGATGATCATCCGAAAAACCTACCCAATCAACATCAAAATACCCCTCAATATCAAGATTATAATAACGACCAAAGAGGATACCACGTCCCAATGACGATTTGATATAACGCACAATGAGACAAACAACTTCAAGATGACTAGAACGGGAAGCATGCATGAACGGACTAACCAAACTCACTACATGAACAAAATCTTGTCGAGTAATCATCAATATATCAATCTTCCAACCAATCGCTGATACAAACAAGGATCATCAAGAAGTTCTCCATCATCTGCCCTGAGCTGTTTTATTAACTTTTAATGAAGAATCAATAGGTTTAACACCAAGATTCCTAGATGAAGTCAATAAATCAAGAGCATATTTCTGTTGATACAGAATTATGCCCTTCTTAGACCGAGAGACTTCAATTCCAAGAAAGTATTTCAACAGTTCTATATCTTTAATATCAAATACCTTGCTCAAATATAATTTTAACTCTGATATGCCATTAACATCATCACATGTAACAAGAATGTCATCCACGTATACGCTCACAATAATAGTCCTCTTCGCATGTCATTTGACAAACACAAAAATGATCAGAATGGATGAGAGAAACCAATACAAATCAAGACCCCATTAAAGTTTCCAAACCAAGCACAAGGAGCCTACTTTAACCCATATATCACCTTCTTCAGATGATATACCTTGCTCTCCTCCCCCTTTCGAACAAACCCAAGAGGAAGAAGCATATAGATCTCCTCAATCAGATCGCCATTCAAAAAGGCATTTTTAACATTCAACTGATGCATTGACCAATTTAAATTCGCAACAAGAGAAATAATCACCCATACAAAGTTCATCTTAACAACAAGAGCAAAGGTTTCAAAATAATCCTCACCAAAGGTTTGTGTAAAACCTTTAACTACAAGGCAGGATTTATGGCGAAGTAGACTTCCATTGGGATTGTACCTAAGAATATACACCAAACAACAATCTACAGGATTCTTCCCAACTGGTAACACAATATCTTCACCTATGACGGGGCTCACAGGTACAAGCACCTTTTTTTATGCACACACCCACACACACCACAATGGGTACTTGAACTCGTGACCTTAGTGTTGAAACTCTTGTGAATCTACCGGTAAGCCATGAGCAAGGACCTACAGGTACATGCACATGTGCCTTGTGTGTTATGAGCTTTAGTCTTAGTCTCTTTTTTTTTTCCTTTTTTATCTATATTTTTATGCTTATTTGTCCATTGTCTTTCTTTAGTTTTTTTCTCCTAATAAAGGCATATATGTAATTGTACCCTTCTCCTATTATTATAAATAAGGTGGAACTGGACACCCAACCTGATGAGCTTTTCTCTCTCAAATTCTCTCCTCTAACCTAGTATCACAGACTAAGTGCTCCTAGGATTCTTTATTCCTCTTTCCTTCCTTCCATTCCTAATCTGATGGGGACATCACGCACACTCATGTCGCCCCCCCTACGCATGTACGCCAGGAGGGCCCCACCATTAATCTGGATCGATGACGACGTCCAGGGAGGGCCTCCTAGCTAGAAGACGAAGTTTTGATTCAAAAGAGTGGGCCCGTTAGTCAAGAAAAGCCAATCATGGGAACTCATGATCGTGGCCCACTAGTCAGATTGATTTCATATTTTAGGTTTTTCTTATTAATGTTATTTAGAACATCATGGACGCTTTAGATTTCTTTGATTAGTTTTTATTTTGGTTTACTTCATCGCCAAGTAATAGGTTGCGCACATGGCATGAGTTTTGGGGTATAGAGTTTTCTTATAAATAGGGACCCCTTGTAACTTTTTTCATTAATTAAAGATTAATAAAAATTCTGCGTTTTCCTACTCTCTGAGTTATGAAGCCTAATTGGGTGCGAAGCCCTCCCTTCATCGAAGGGTTAACTACCTTGGTGCGAAGCCACATCTATCCCGATTCGCCCCCATCTATCGTCATCTCTACTACCCATCTTCTATAATCCCTTCTTCTCATCTCACCACATCATCTACACTTTGAATCAATCATCTATTGCAGCAATTCTCCTCCCCACAGCAAAATTTCAGAATCTGGCCCTACAGGAGGGCTGAAACTTCGGCGAAGCACCACACACAAACCGTACATCGGATCGAGCTGAGATTTGAGGGTTTTGGAGTCCATCCCTGGCCGACCAGGGCCAAGGTGGCCTTTTTCTAAATAGTGGGCCCCACACACGTGCGGCCGAGATCACACGCATGTGCGTCTGGGCCATTGTTGTTGTCTACGCGTGCGGTACTTCTTTGGTTCGTCTCTCTCCTCTCTTTCACTCCGCTTTCACCCAAAACCCCTAAACCTAACCCTAAATTACTCAAATCTCTAATTTTATGCCCCTTTTCTTATCCTAAGGTTCCTTGATTTAAAATTGGTGAATCTCTTGGATTAGGGACTGATTACTACGCATGTGTGGATGATTATTTCTTATCTTTGAGTATCATTTGGTTCATAATTTTTATTGATCCAGCCCTATCATGTGTAGGCCTGGACCCACATAGATTCCCCTTAATTGAATGTTTGGACCTTCATGTGGGATATGGAATTTGGGTAATTGTTTCTGAACTAACGTGATCTTAAGCCTGAAATCTCGCATATCATATTTAATTTTCATGTCCTGCATCATAATCTTTGGTGGTTCCCTTCCTAATCTTCTTTTCTTTCTTCCTTTTTTCTTCATCTTCTTCTAATCTTTCTCAATAAGTGGTTCCCTTCCCTACCTTCCTCTTTTCTTCTTTTCCCTTCACCCTTCTTTCTTCTTCTTTATTCTTTTTCCTTTTCGTTGTTGACTCGTTGTGATTCATGAGAAGGGGGTGGCTTCCACTAGATTTTTTTTCCAAGGTTTTGGATCATGTGTTGCTGGATTTGAAGCCTCTTTGATATATGGTTGAAGCCCTTGCTGTTTTTTTTATTGTCCAGTTGAAGACGTTGCTCAAACTTCTTATTTTATTCCTTTTTTTAAAGAATTTTTATTTTATTTTATTTTATTTTTATTTTTTGCTGGATGGTTGGAGGTATTGCTAGGCGTTTAGGTTTGGTAGCCTTTTTATGTCATTTTTTCTCCAGATTTTTAATATCCAGTTTGTAGCCGTAAGAATTTACTAGCTATTGCCATTTAGGCTTCTTTTCTGATTTATTTGTCTAGCCATAATGCCCTTCCTCTCATCCTTGATTCTCTTAATAATTTTTAAGATTATATATGGCCTTTTCGACAACTTCTAAGCATTGTTCAAAGTATCCCCAATATTATCTTTATCTCCAACTCGGCGATACCAATAATACTGGTAGTGATACCGATAATACTGGTACTATCAGAAATTCCAAGTATCGGCAATATATCACTAAGTATAGTATCGCCAATGTTTTTTATAGTGTAAATTCCAAGTGTCGCGTGTAGTGGCAATGTATTGATATCGCTAATGTATCCCCAATATTTTCATCTATGTAAATTCCAGGCGTTGGTTGTATCATCATTGTATCAACAATATTTCGATAATATCATCAATGTATCAATATCACCAAAAATATTTCTATTAAAAGAACTAACATTTTAAAAAAAATTTATGGGCACATGGTTGTATGCAGTGTTCAATTTGTCGATGATAACATCAATAATATTGCGATATTATCGTTATCGTAAAATGGGCGATATCAGGACCACAATCTTATGTTTCCTTTCCAGTTGTCAACGATTTCTTGGCGAAATATCACATGTTGTCGATATTTTAAATTATCGATGGATGTTTGGATGGAAGGTTGGATGGATAGAAGGGAAGGATGGGATGGTCGGACTAATTTCTTATGACAACACATGCTTTTAGGCCCCCTTAAATGGAGACTTATTATGTGTGCATTCTTTTTGCAAATTTTTTATTGCTAAATATACAAATATTTTAGCATCTCCTAAAGTTTCACTAAAAAATTCCATTGTTTTCCCCATGTTTCCCCACATTTTGATTATCAACGATATTATCGGTGATATCGATATTGTTTCCGCAACCCCAGCCAACGAAACTTGTAGCAAAATCGATACTTCAAACATTGCTTCTAAGGTAGTTAATCTTGTTAACTCTACGATGGAACGATTGATTGTTCATTATGAAAATCCTAGTTTACAAATTACCTCACAAACTTAAGTCAAACAATTACTTTCAATGATTGAAAGTCGTTAAGATGTTTATCGAGGAAAACAAAAGTTGGGGCATATAGATGGAAGTATCACGGAACCTCAATTGTCTTATCCTTTATATGGAGACAGGAAATCAAATAACTTGCTTATCATGTCCTAATTTCTGAATTTGATGGAACCAATAGCTAGCGAAGGTCTTTTTCTGTTATCTACTACTCGTGAGATCTGGCTAACTGCCCATGGACTGTATGCAAATCAGAATAATATGGCTCAGATTTATAATATTTATTAGGAGATTAGAAATATAAGGGAGATTAGAAATATAAGACAAAAGTGCAATTAGTGTCTGACAATTATGTCAAGATGTGTGGTTTATGGAAGGAATTATCCTTTTTGGATGATCTTCCACTATGTGTTACACAGATGCAGAGGATAATAAAAGGAGCATTGAGAAGAAAAGAATTTTGAGTTATTGGCAAGCCTTAATACAGAGTTCAAACCAGTTCATGCCTAGATTCTTGGTTCACACTCTTTACCATCACTTAATAGCGTCTATACGCTATTGTTGTGTGATGAGAAGTGTTGCATTCATGGCGTGCCGTAAAGGCCATTACGAGGCCATAAAGGTAACAGTAGGAACTGTTACACATTACGGGATCATAATGATCGTAACAACCATTATGGAAAAAAAAAATTACTTGCAACCATTGTTAACAGCTTGTTACGCCCCCCGTAAAGGCCGTAACAACCTCGTAACGGCCTGTTACGGGGCAAATACAAGTTTTTTGGATTTTTTTTTCAACGTTACGAGGCAGATACGGCTTTTTGAGGGATTTTTACTTTCAATTAAAAAAAAATATATTTTTTTTTAAAAAAGACCATAACGGCCATTACGAGGGTCGTAACAACTATTTTAACCCGTATCATATAGGTAGCGGTGGTGGCCACAGTTACCATCATGGAATACCTTGGTCCCATTGCTATGGGATCGACTATGGTTGAAAAATCTGATCTAGTGATAGCTTTTCGAAACTTTAACAATGTTACTGCTGGTATTGGTAGAGGTTCAGGACGAGGAGGACGTGATGGCGACCGTGGTCATGGCCATAGTATCGGCCATGATTGCGGCATAGATCGATTGTGTACACATTGTAGTAGACTAGGGCATACCATGAATTATTATTGGGTCCTTCATGGTAGACCTCCAAACCAAGCTGCGAACTTTGCCACTTCAAATGGCAGAGATTCTCAGACTACTGTTGGGGACACAGTTCCTTAGCTTCACCTACAGTTTCATTGGCTGGTGATGTTGTTCATCTCTTAAAATCTAAGTATGATGCTTTTTTAAGAGATGTCACTCAAAATAAGACCTCATCCACTTCCGTAGCTCAAACAGGTAATACATCCACGACACTTCATATTACCTCTGTGTCAAGCCCTTAGGTCATTGATTTAGGGGATACCAATAATATAATAGGTGAATCTGGCTCTTTTTCATCATTTACTCTCAATTCTAGTTTAGGACATGTGAAACTAATAGATGGTGCTATAACTCCTATTGAAGGTAAGAGTATTGTCTTTGTTTCCCCATGTTTTTCCTTGTAACATGTCTTGTTGGTGCCTACCAATACATCTAATATGTTATCAATTAGTATGGTAACCAAGGACTTAGATTATAGTGTGACCTTTATTCTAATCATCATGTTCTCCAAAATCTGAAGACAAAGAAGTTGCTTAGTGGCGAACATGAGAATGATGGTTTATACCTTTTTCGTTTGAATGCTTCAAGTGAGTGTTTTAGTGTCTAGAAGGAAGAACTTTATCACTACATTGTAAGTTTGATCATCCTTCTAGTCTAGTATTGCAGTATGTATTACCAGCGTCAGTCAAGTCTAGTGATGTTAAAAATTTAAAGTGTGAAGCTTGTCTTTTAACCAAACACCATAGGTTTGTCTATCCGCTTATGAAGAAACATTCTAGTAGATTTTTATTTTTATTTTTGTTCATTCAGATATTTGGGATCCAGTTCTTGTTGTTTATAATGGATTTAAATACTTGATTTCGTTTATTAATGATGCATCTCATATGACATGGATTTATTTGATGAAATCTAGGGATGAGGTTCGCTCTATTTTCAAAGTGTTTCATAGTTGGATTGAAAATCAATTTGTGAGCATTGGCACTTTTCATATAGATAACAAAAAGAATACATTTCCCATACATATCTTAGTCTCCAGGAGCATGGTATTAACTCTCAAATCACATGTGCATATACCCCACAACAAAATGGCGTGGCTAAAAGGAAGAATAGACATCATTTAGAAGTCACCTGGGCTCTTCTTATTAGAATGTCCATTACTAAATATTTTTAGTCAAATGTTGTTTTTACAGCTTACTTTCTGGTTAATGGTCTTCCCACTGAAGTTCTTGCTGGAAAATCTCCCATTCGTTATTTTTCATACTTTTATCCAATCTCTGACAATATATACGGGTTTTCTATATTATAGATGGCTTGAACTGACCTAATAAAATATAAAGAATTTAGTGAGAGAAAAAATAATTCTTAATCAACAATCTGAAAAGAAACAATCGAAGGGCTGTAAAATTTGTAACAACAAGGCATTTATTCAAAATTCAGAAAACACTTTAAAAAATTTTGAAAAATAAAAATAAAATAAGCTCTCTCACCTTTCGTTCTTCCTTCTTTATTCTTCCATATCGTTGTTTGGTTGTGAAATATCGTAAGGGAAATGGGACAAACAAAGCCCTAAAACCTCAAGACCTTATTTTGAAGTAAAATGAGAAGTTAAAAGTTAAAAATCCTTCTCTGAAATTTTTTGTTCTATTGTTTCCTTTCTTTAATTATTGAATTACCCACAGATATTTTTGGAAAAGTTCTTTTTTCTTCTCTTTCAAATTTGGAGAACATCCAAGAATTTTCCAAAAAATTGGAGAACTTTGTTATCATTATGACAAGTACCTTTCTCATTGCTTAGAGTACTTGGAAAATTAGTCAAGTCTTGATCAACAAAAGAATGAAAGATTGAATAGGTCGACTCGTGATATGTTACCAACAAATATTTGAGCTAGAATTGTTCAGTCTCCAGCTTGTTCAATCAATTAGGTTGTGTTTTGGAAGTGCCGCTGAATCAACATTCATTTGGATAGGTCAATGGTGTCACTTTGTTTTGAGTGCAGCCCTGCATCTGAAGCAGCACCGGAAATGAAACCCAATTAAGCAGGCTTTCAGCTTCCTGCTATTTCGCCCCAAAATAACAATTCCTCTCATTTCAACTGATGTTTCAATGACCGAATATCAATTTGCAAAACTTCATTCTGCACAATATTGACTCCCGGGGTACTTCCACGCATACCCTTAAATAGTTTAATTGAACTAATTGTTCCATCAAGGCAGTTCAACTTCAAAAGAACATAACGAGCATCAAAACTATGACTAAATCACTCAAAGATGAAAATACCTTCTCAAGAAAGACTCGACGACACCAAGTATGTGATGCACAATGATGTCCACATCTTCCTCCTATGAATGAAAGAAAGCTCTAGCATAGTTAGCAATTTCTCATCAGCTTGATCTAATGACAAGTATCTACATCCTTAAAACTTGAAAACTCAAGGCAGTCACTGGCCAACAATGTTCGATATATCGAATGTATCAGCTGATATTATTGGCTAATATTTTCGGCATCGCAGGTCAGTGACACAAAACCATCTGGAATATTGTTGATACATGCCGATATTAGCCATATTTCGCCGATATAACTTCGATTTTTGGGTAATATTTGTGATATTTGCGATATTTTGACTAAAACCAAAGTAAATCATCAGCAATTAGAAAATTTTGAAAAAGGAGCATTTTTGCAGAATTTGTTTTGGGGATTCAAATCCAATTGAGTTGTTTCGCATCAAAACACAAATTTAGTGGTGAAGCGGTCAAAGAGGGCTTTCAAAGCAATTTTTTTTTGTCCAATAACACATTGTTTTGACCCTAAAAAATGGAAAACTATTATGCATTTTTTTTTATGTAATTCTTTCGAGTTTTAAGTGTGATGAGGACATCATGCGCACACGCACACCCCCTACCCTACGCATGTACTCAAGGAGGAGGAAGGCCCCAATATCGATCTGGATTGACAACGACATCTATGGAGGACCTCCTAGTTAGGGGGCTGTGCTATGGAGCATTGGAGTGGACCTGATCATCATGTGGATTCCACCATTGGATCTCATGATCATGGCCCACTACCCTAGATGATCTAGGATTTTGAGTTTTGGTTATTATCATTATTAGAAACATCATGAACGGTTTTGATTGCGTTGATTAGTTGCTATTTTTGTTACTTCGTCTCTAAGCATTAATGTGCGCACATGGCACGGTTTTTGGGGTTTAGGGATTTTTTATAAATAGGAAACCCCATGTAGGTTTTTTTTTTCATTGAAGTTTATGAATAAAATTCTGCGTTTTTTTTTTCTTCTTTAGTTCTCTAAGTTGAAGGATCTAATTGGGTGCGAAACCCTCCCTTCTTCGAAGGGCTAACTACCGTAGTGCGAAGCCACAACCATCCCAAATCGTCCTCACCTCCTACACTCCACAGCCATCCCATTTTCAAATCCACCTCTTTTTGTACCCAAGCTCGCCTCTACAGCAAATTTTCAGATTCTAGCCCTCCAGGGGGGCTAAAACTTCGACGGAGCACCACGCACAAACCGGACAGCGGATTGACGGGAGATTTGGTGTGTGAGTGGGCCACCCCTGGCCGACCACACCCT
The DNA here is from genome assembly GCA_021015155.1 of Magnolia officinalis. Lineage (NCBI taxonomy): Eukaryota > Viridiplantae > Streptophyta > Magnoliopsida > Magnoliales > Magnoliaceae > Magnolia > Magnolia officinalis. The sequence goes on along the minus strand of JAJHSJ010000018.1, from coordinate 29,747,717 downwards.
AGGTGGCCGTTTCCAGTTTCGTGGGCCCCACACACATGCGGACAGGGACCCACGCACATGCGTCTAGGCTAGACTGTTGTCCACACGTGTGGACTGTCTTAGGTTCTTCTCTCTTCTCTACTTCTCTCCTCTCTCGCCTTAAATCCCTAACCCTAACCCTAGATAATCCCTAATTCCAAGTTTTTTTCCACTTTTGCAAACCCTAGACTTTCCCCGAATTGAAACATGGTGAATCTCTTGAATTGGGGAACAATCCTTTGCAAGCGTGGATGAATCTTACACTCCTTTGGGCATTATTTGGTTTATAATTTTATTTGATCCAGCCCTAAATGCGTGTAGGCTTGGACCCCCATAGATTCCCCTTGTTGAATGTTTGATTGTATGTTGGATGTGGAATTTTGTGATTGTTTAAAATTGGTATGATCTAAAGCTTGAAATCTTGCATGTCATATTTAATTTCATGTCCTGCATCAAATTCGGTATCAGAGCTTAAGGTTTTATAGGGGAATGCTTTACATGTTTAGGGTTTAGTCTATTCACGTCTATTTTGCATCAAGTCTCATCATATAGGGCTATTTAGGACCCGTCATTCACAACATGGACTGCTGAATTTTCTGTTGTCAGAAAATCCCCAATTTTCATGGTTAAACTTTCTGTTAACAAACTATTTGGGAAGTTATGTTGCTGGAATTTTAGTAGCGTTGTGTAGTTTCTCTCGTATAGAATCTTATAGGATCATTTAGTCTCATTTAGACGCATATAGTTGTATTAGAGGATCTTTGAGTTGAGTGAGTAGTTGTACGCCCACACGTACTAGTCGTGGTTTTGGCTTGCACCCTACACTAAACATGGAGCAATTGCAAGAGTCAATAAACAATATAACCCGGCAGTTTGAGTCTTTGGGTAGGTGCTTGGAACAACGTATTGACCAACGCTTTGAACAGCTTAATGTGCGCGTTACCCAACTAGAGACCTCCGCCCGGGGCAAACCCCACCATTGGGGAAGATGCCCAATCTCAAGCAGGTGGTCAGGAGGATAGACAAAGGAATGGAGATGGCCAAGGAATTGGTCATGGGCGCGCACCCGTGCACCCACCCCGCGAGGGGCATCATGATCACTGACCCAGATACGCGACTCCTTCAGGGAGTTAGAGTAGAGGCCCTTACGTTTGATGGCCACTTGGACCCTAAAGTTTTTTTAGACTGGTTGGCGGATATGGACCACTATTTTGAGTGGTACGACATGTCGGAGATTCGTCGAGTCCGATTTGCCAAGATGAAGCTTATGGGACAAGCAAAGAGGTTTGGGCTACTGTGGAGCGAAAAAAAGAAAGGTCAAGAGAGCCCCCAATAGTCCATTGGGGAGAAATGAAAGAAACTCTTAAGGAAAAGTACCTCCATTTCTCCTATCACTTGAGGTTGGTTGAAGAATGGCAGTCTCTTCGACAAGGTTCCATGAGTGTGGCTGAATACATTGAGAAGTTCGAAGAGTACTTGACCCGGTGTGAAGTTGATGAGGATCCCGTACTCTTGCTCGATTTAAGACGGGCCTCTGTTCTGACATTAGGAGAGAATTGTTCGCCAAGGACATAGACATTCTTGAACAAATGTATCGAGTAGTGTTGGAGATCGAGCAATACCTCAAAGCATCTGTGGGAAGGCGGTTTGAGTTCCGTGATCCCGGCGCTAAGGCCAACCTTTCTGGGGCTAAGCCTAGCACTGGATATCAATAAGCCTTCCAGTAGTTCTCAGTTTAGGCCCAAGGATGATAAGGGTAAAGGAGTTGTCGGGTCTAGCTTGCACAAAAGTGAGGCGACTAGGTATTTTAGATGTCAAGGGTTTGGTCACTTTGCCTACCAGTGTGGCACGAAAGAAGGCACCAAGGTGTTCCTTATTGATGGGCAAGTAGAAGTGCCCCCAGAGAGTGACAGTGAGGAGGAAGAATATGAGCCAGCAGAAACCCCTGATGATGAGGAAGAGGAAGCGCAAGCATCTGCGACCCTCGCAGTTGTGTGTTGCGACTTTGCACAAGCCAAGAATACCGACGATTGGCGCCGCAACACGACCTTCTATACTTACACAAAATGTGATGATAAGAGCTACAAGATTATCGTGGATAGTGGTAGTTGTGCCAACGTGGCATCAACTGACACTATGAGCCGTTTGGGCTTGAAGCTTAAAGCCCATCCTCAACCCTATAGAGTGTCTTAGGTTGATGAAATTTCCATTCCAGTCTCGCACCGGTCTTGTTCCTATTCAGTTTGGATCATATAAAGACACTTTAGTGTGATGTTGTTCCCATGGATGTTGGCCATATCATTCTAGGGAGGCCCTGGCTCTATGACAGGGATGTCACCATATTTGGTCGTTCGAATGTGTGTATATTCTGGTTTGAGGGCAAGAAAGTCAAGTTAAATCCACTTCCACCCAAGAACACGACTGGAAAGGAGTCCACCACAAAGAGTAGTGTGAGCGGCTTAAAAGAACTGAAGGAGTCGAAGTCCAAGTCTAAGCCTCTCCATATTTTAAATGCCAAAGACTTTGAGTGAGAGACTGAGTCGGACTCGATAGTGTACGCCCTTGTGGCTAGGGAGAGTGCACCAGAGGCTAGTGTAGAGTTGCCCACTGAGGCCATTCCAGTAGTGGATGAGTTTCGTGACGTCTTTCCTGAGGATCTACCGGATGAGCTTCCCCCTATGAGGGATATACAGCACGCCATTGATTTAGTCCCTAGGGCGACTCTACCAAACCTCCTTCATTACCGAATGAACCCAAAGGAGCATGCAGAGTTGAAGAGACAGATTGATGAGCTCCTAGAAAAGGGTTTCATTCGAGAGAGCATGAGCCCGGGTGTCGTGCCTGCCCTTCTTACACCTAATAATGATGGCACATGGAGGATGTGTGTTTATAGTAGGGCCATCAACGAAATCACAGTCAAGTACCGGTTTCCGATACCGCGTCTTGATGACATGTTGGATATGATGGCTAACGCTACTATCTTCTCGAAAATTGACCTCAAAAGTGGTTATCAACAAATCCATGTACGCCCTGGTGATGAGTGGAAGACGGCCTTCAAGACGAAGGATGGGCTATACGAGTGGCTAGTCATGCCTTTTGGGCTGACTAATGCCCCAAGTACCTTCTAAGGGTGCACACAGTTCAGTTCGGTCCGGTTCCGGGGTGAAACCGGAACCGAACCGTTCCTTACGGTTCTAGGATTTTCGAAACCGGAATCAGACCGTTAGCACCCTAGAACCGAACCGGAACCGGACCGTGAAAACCGGTTCAGTTCCGGATCGGTTCCACGGTTCTGGGCTTTTTATAATCCAGCCCAATTGCATGTTCTATTTTATAATTTAGCACATGTCCATTCGCGTTGTGATCCATTTGATGAATGGTTTAGATATTGTATATGGTGTGAAAAAATACATTTATGAAAACAATCAAGATGTGCATTGTAAACCATAAATCATGAGTCAAATATACAACTAAAATATATTGTACACTCACGGTTCCAGATTCGGTTCCACGATTCAGTTCCAAGTTCGGTTCCACGAATCGGATCCACGGTTTGGATCCACATTTCAGATCACGGTTCAGTTCGGTTCTACATACCCCCAAACCGGAACCGAACCGAACTAAACGGTTCTTTAATTTTTGGAACTGGAACCGGAACCGATGCACTCTAGAACCGGACCAAACCGGACCAATTGGTCGGTTCCGGTCCGGTTCCACGGTTCTACCGGTTCGATGTGCACCCCTAGTACCTTCATGCGTGTGATGACCCAAGTGTTGAGGCCCTTCATGGGGAAGTTCCTGGTCGTTTACTTTGATGATATCCTGATTTATAGCATGACCAAGGAGCAAAACCTCAACCATTTGAGGCAAGTTTGTGGGATCCTTAAAGTCGAGAAATTGTACGCCAACCTAAAGAAGTGTGCATTTATGTCTAGTAGTGTTATCTTCTTAGGTTTTGTTGTGTCAGCTAAGGGTATGTCAGCAGATCCCGAGAAGGTCAAAGTCATTGTCAATTAGCCTGAACCCCGCAATATTCACGAGGTGTGCAGCTTTCACGGCTTGGCCACCTTCTATATTCAGTTCATTCAAGGCTTTAGTTCCATTATGGCTCCCATCACGGATTGCATAAAAAAAATGAGAGTTTCAATGGATGAAGGCAGCCTCGAAGGCCTTCAAGAAGATAAAGGTCAGGATGACCGAAGCTCCAGTACGCGACTTTCGGATTTTCAAAAGTTTTTAGAGTCACATGCGACGCGTCAGGAGTCGGCATAGGAGGAGTACTTAGTCAAGAACGGCACCTTCTCGCTTTTTTTAGTGATAAACTGAATGAGGTGAAACAAAAATACTCCACCTATGACAAAGAATTCTATGCGGTAGTGTAATCATTGCGTCACTGGCGTCATTATCTATTGTCACAAGAATTCATCTTGTTCTCAGATACGAGGCCTTGAGATATCTGAACTCTCAGAAGAAATTAAACCCTGGGCATGCCAAGTGGGTCCAGTTCAAGAGTACACTTTTGTGCTTAAGCACAAGGCCGGTGTAGAGAATAAACTTGCCGACGCGTTGAGTCGTCGAGTCGAGTTACTCAATTTCATGAGTATCGAAGTCACAGGCCTCGAGTGTGTCAAAGAGGATTATTCTGAGTGCCCAGATTTTGGAATTGTGTACGCAACGTTGTTAGGGAGTCCGTCAGGAGCTAGCAATGAGTAATTGATTTTGAACGGATATTTGTTTAGGGGTGACCGCTTGTGCACACCCTGCACCTCTCTCTGCGATTTTCTTGTATGGGAGTTATATTCAGGAGGGGTTGCAGGTCATTTTGGTCGAGACAAGATCATTGCCCTAGTGGAGGATAGGTTCTATTGGCCAAGCCTCAAGTGAGACATGGCCAAAATTATAGGGCAGTGTCGTACTTGTCAACTGGCAAAGCAGAAAAATCAGAATACGGGACTATACACACCTTTGCCAGTTCCATTCGCCCCTTGGCAAGACATCAGTATGGACTTCGTGCTTGGGCTCCTCAAGACTATTCGGAAACATAATTCCATATTTGCTGTCGTGGAACGTTTTTCTAAAATGGCCCACTTCATTCCTTGTTCGAAGACCTCCGACGCAACTCATGTTGCCAAGTTGTTCTTTAGTGAGGTCATCAAACTTCATGGGTTGCCCAAAACCATAGTGTCTGACCGTGACGTGCAATTCATGAGTTATTTTTGGAAGACACTACGGCATATGATAAATACTAGGCTCCAATTTTCTTTTGCCTACCACCCTCATACCAATGGTCAAACTGAGGTAGTCAATAGGAGCCTAGGAAGTTTGCTCAGGTGTTTAGTAGGGGAACACACCAGGACATGGGACACCGCACTACCTATCGCCAAGTTTGCATTTAATAGTTCTATCAATAGATCCACAAGTTTAAGTCCTTTTGAAGTCGTTACTGGTTATAAACCTAAGAAACCTATTGATCTTGTCCCTATGTCCCTGTCCCATAGGCTATCAGAGTCTACAAAGTCTTTCGCACATCACATTCATTCATTGCATCAAGAAATCAAGCGAAAGATCAATACTAGTAATGAACATTACAAAATTTCTGCAGACCAACATAAACGATTTAAGGAATTCATTGTAGGGGACTCTGTGATAGACTGCATCAGGCCAGAGCGGTACCCTCAGGGAGTCATTCGTAAATTACACGCGCATAGCGCTAGACTATTTAAATTTATAAAACGAAACGGTCTCAATGCGTACGTGGTAGATCTTCCACCTTCTATGGGAATTAGTTCCACATTCAATGTGGAGGATCTAATTGCATTTCAGGAGACCACTGATACATTGTCCAACCTTTCACCGAACCATCCTGTTTCCCCATACATTTTCCTTGATCCATAGCCTCTTCCCGACCCATCTTCCCAGCCTCTACCTCTCATACCTACCCTTCCCACACCCAGAGAAAAGATAAAGGATATTTTGGACCATCAGATAGTATCGACGTTAGACGGAGGGTTTCAAATGTTCCTGGTCAAGTGGAAGTCACGCCCAGTTTCGGACGGTACGTGGCTCACTGAGGAGGAGATTCAGAGACTTGATCTTGACATCTTGGAGTGGTTCAGGAGTTTTGTTTCACCAGTGGCGAAACCTTCGCAGCCGGGGAAAGTTGATGAGGACATCATGCGCACACGCACGCCCCCCACCCTACGCACGTACTCAAGGAGGAAGGCCCCACTATCGATTTGGATCAACGACAACATCTATAGAGGACCTCCTAGTTAAGGGGTTGTGCTATGGAGCATTGGAGTGGACCCGATCATCATGTGGATTCCACCATTAGATCTCATGATCGTGGCCCACTACCCTAGATGATCTAGGATTTTGAGTTTTGGTTATTATCGTTATTAGAAACATCATGAACGGTTTTGATTGCGTTGATTAGTTGCTATTTTTGTTACTTCGTCTCTAAATATTAGTATGCGCACATGGCGCGACTTTTGGGATTTAGGGTTTTCTTATAAATAGGCAACCCCATGTAGATTTTATTTTTTTTTCATTGAAGTTTATGAATAAAATTCTGCGTTTTTTTCTTCTTCTCTAGTTCTCTAAGTTGAAGAATCTAATTGGGTGCGAAACCCTCCTTTCTTCGAAGGGCTAACTACCGTGGTGCGAAGCCACAATCATCCGAAATCATCCCCTCATACACTCCACATCCATCATCTCCCACAGTCATCCCATCTTCAATCCACCCCTTTTTGTACCCAAGTTCACCTCTACAATAGATTTTCAGATTCTAGCCCTCCAGGGGGGCTGAAACTTCGACGGAGCACCACGCACAAACCAGACAACAGATTGACAGGAGATTTGGTGTGTGAGTGGGCCACCCCTGGCCGACCACACCCTAGGTGGCCGTTTCCAGTTTCGTGGGCCCCACACACGTGCGGACAGGGACCGATGCACGTGCGTCTAGGCTAGACTGTTGTCCACACGTGTGGACTGTCTCAAGTTCTTCTCTCTTCTCTACTTCTCTCCTCTCTCGCCTTAAATCCCTAACCCTAACCCTAGATAATCCCTAATTCCAAGTTTTTTTCCACTTCTGCAAACCCTAGACTTTCCCCGAATTAAAACATGGTAAATCTCTTGAATTAGGGAACAATCATTTGCAAGCGTGAATGAATCTTACACTCCTTTGGGCATTGTTTGGTTTATAATTTTATTTGATCCAGCCCTAAACGCGTGTAGGCTTGGACCCTCGTAGATTCCCCTTGTCGAATGTTTGATCGTATGTGGGGCGTGGAATTTTGTGATTGTTTAAAATTGGCATGATCTAAAGCTTGAAATCTTGCATGTCATATTTAATTTCATGTCCTGCATCAAAGTGTTTAATCATGAGTCATTTAAGCTCACTTGGAGTTTCCCTAAAAAATTCCACCATTTTCCTAAAGTCTCCCCAATGTTTCCCTCGGACTGCATTGCGTTACATGATACAAGCAATATTTCCCAATGTTTCCCATGATATTTTCATATCCCAAGGTGATATTTGAGATATTTGCAATATTTTGACAAAAACCAAAGTAAATCAGCAACAACTAAAATTTTATTTATTTATTTATTTTTTAAATCCCAAATTGTTTTGGCCATTCAACTCCAATTGAGTTGTTTTGCATCAAAACACAAATTTTGTGGAGAAGTGGTCGAAGAGGGTTTTCGGAGCATGGTTTTGTCCAACAGCACATTATGTCGACCCCTAAACAATGGAAAACTATTATGCCTAGTTTTTTTTTTTTTTTTTTTTTTTCCAGTAACATTTTTGAGCTCTAAGTATGCATGCATGTGTCCTTTAAGATCTCCTGAAGTTTCACTGAAAACAATCCACCATTTTCCAGATGTCTCCCCAGTGTTTCCCTCAGTCTGCTATACATTACATGATAGATGCAATATTTCCCGATGTTTTCCACAATATTTTCATGTCCCAAGCGTGACAACAATTATTGATTCTTTGAACAATGTTTGCTGCAACATACTAAATTGTGGCCACTCATCCATTTTACATGCGGCATATATGTACACCCATCCAGAATGTCAAAAAATCATGGGAAAATCATAGCCCCCCCCCCCAAAAAAAAAAAATAATAATAATAATAAATAATATAATTAAAAATTAAAATTTAAAAATTTTAAAAAAAAAAATGATAAGACAATCCTAGCCATCTTATTAATGACCAATGTACAGTTTAATTGAAAATAGTCGGTGGATCAAGCTCCATCAGTGAAATTGGATGGTTAAGATCATCAAATCATTGGGATTTTCTAGGTATGCCCCATCCATAGAAAGGCCAACAATTTTGACTTCTAGACATATAGATCAGCATGCATCTATGTCACATATGTCGAGGATGATCTGCCACTACTATGTCGCAAATGCATGATTGAGTCTATCCCAAAAGGAGTAGTTTGATCAAAGACCTGAACAAGAGCTTGAATTTCCCTTCTCAGCCAACTTTGAAGCCACCGGTTTGGCTGAAGATACTTATGGCACTTCCAATACCTTAGAACATTGAATTTGTCATCTATGACAACTGCCACAATGAAGTTTTCAAAAATAAAAGTGAACTACGGAAGCAAATATGTAAACAAACATAATAACACTATAAATTGGTAAATAGACTACAAAAATAAACAATACATCAAGAAATAAAGTAAATATCTGAATAGTACCCGGTTCACTGTAATAGCATTGTAATCTATATCTATGAGCTTCCGAAAAAGAAAAGCTGCAAAATCATTCATGAAATCAGTCGAGCAGCATATGTAAGGAAAAAGATGGATGATAAATCCTGTAATCTTGGACCCCAAAAATGACAAAAGGGAAGGAAAAATTACAGACCACATACCCCCTTTCAAGATCCTGGTTGATATAATGTTGTTGGAAAGAATCCCCATCACAACCATGTATTATTGAAAAGTTCTCTACCTGCACTTTACACAAGAGAGAATGGAATTTCCCATTCCTTAGAGATGTTTCAAGCATGTAAAATAACAATTTTTGAAAATGTAAATATATTCACGAATCACGACCATAGCACTACTCACCAACAAGATAATGTTTTTTTTTAATTTTTGAAAGATACCAACAAGATAATGTTTATAGGAAATATATTGAAATCACAATGCAGGAACAAAGTTTTAGAAGAAGATTAAGCATTTTGATGTGACTATTGAATATCATTTCAACAATAGAGAGGAAATGACCAAGGAATTACCTTCCCCATTATCCAAGTGATAAACCTTGCCCTCAGCAATGTCTTGGCACAGAATTTATCAGAAAAACTTTCAAATTTTGGGTTCTCACTTCTCGCTCAAGAAACATTCAGGAAAAATCGCGTGATTTTTTTCTTGGAAAGGTAAAAATCCCGTGAAAATAAATATATAAAAAAGTAAATAAATAGGAGAAATGCTCTAGTGCTTAGAGCACTATAAGTTATGGTGCTCCTAGTTGCATCGGTTCATTTGGATGGTCCAATGGGTCAATCTGAGCTATCCATAAAGTTTGGAACACATTTCATGGGGTACCATGCACAAATCACAATGATTGGATGATCCAGTCCATTTTTGGTTTGGCCTTATTTTCTGAAGTCATCCTTTTCCCAGGCCATGGATGAGATGGTTACAATTGCCTAACAAAGGTGGTTCTTTAGAATTGTCATAAATTATATAGAAAGGTGAAAAAAGAAGGGATGAGAGAGAAAAAGAGAAGAAAATGCTTATTATTTTCAGTGTACATGCTCTCGTATCAAAGGGGTATAAATACAAATGAGAAGACATTGTCCAAATACAATGTACAATGAATGTGGACATTGTCTAAGTACAATGTACAACGTGGACATTGTCTAAGTACAATGTACAATGAATGTGTACGTTGTCCAAATACAATGTGCAATCATTGTTCTTGGACCCTGGATGGACTATCAGTAACACTCCCCCTCGAGCTGGAGCATATATATCATGCATGCCCAGCTTGACAAACAATCGATCTAGATGCACACAACTTAGCCCTTTGTAAACCACCTTGGAACTTGACGAATGGCAAACATTTTTCCTTGTCAACGACCTTCTATCCAATGAAGTGACAGTCTACTTCAATGTGCTTGGTCCTTTCATGGTAGATTGGATTCTTTACATATGTGAGTTGCAGCTTGATTATCGCAGCACAATCTCATAGGTGAATCAACCAAGAGAGGTAGAAGAAAAATAGCATCACTCCTCTCCTTTCCTCTCACGTTGTTCTCCTTTCTTTCCGTCTACTTGCTTCTTCTTCTAATTTAAATGGTATAAGAGTATTTCGGATCTGTATCCCCTTACCTAGCTTCTCTTTTTTTCCCCCTTTTACTTTCTCTCTTTGACTGTATAGATCTTGCTGCAAACTCGATTTTAAAAGCCTACCGACAGTCTCTCAGTCATCAAATCTGTAAGTTGGTGAAAGAGAGATAGTCTTTCTCCATCACCATCCTTACAGATGCAGATCTAATGCATCACTGATTTAATTGGAAGAGGTCTCTCCACCGGTTGTTCTCTCTGGAAGAAGGAATCGTCAGGTGGAGAAGCATCCGTTGTCTGTTGTATCATAATCGAGTTCCATTTAGTTTTCTGGCATCAGATCTGCACTGGAATACCTTCATTGCAGCAGAACGACAACAAAAAGGCCCCTACCATTGTTGGTTTTACTCAGAAAACCATCAACCGTTGCCAGATTTACTCCGAATCCGACCTGCAGTGGTCGATTTTACTTGGAATCCCTCCTGCGGTGATAGATCAACTCAGAATCTCTCCTGCAGTGTCAGATCTCCTCGAAATCCCTCCCGGTCACTGGATTAAGATAAGATTGATCTTCATCTTTGCCAAAAATCTCCAAATCAACTCCAGACAACTTCCAAAGTTGCCAAATCCAAGCCTTGTAGCTCTCTCTACCACCGGAAGTGACATCTGGATTTCTTTTTATATATGGACCTCTGATTATCTCTGAATCTGCCCCTGGAGCTTTCTTCTTCTGCCGAAACTGACGTGCAAACACCAAAAGGTCATTTCAAAACATTCCTTCACTCTTTTCAATTCTGGATTTTATCTCCACAGGCCTTTTTTATTTGCTAGAATTAAAATGGGAGAGAATAATAAACCCACCCAGATGTCATCTAGACAAATAGACAGCCCTAGTCTTATGATCACTACAGTAAAAACTAGACAGCACAAATGATCTGGAATAGTCTCAAGCTACCCGGATGTATATTGGAGAATGATAAAGGCTAGGATACATTACTGGAAAGAAACAACCCAATCCTAATGATCCCACTTATGATAAATGGGAAAGTAAAATTTGGCTTGTTATGTCCTAGTTACTCAATTCCATGCAACCCAATATTAGTTGTGGTCTCTACCTTTTAAAAACTACAAAAGATTTATGAGATCAAGGAGCCAAAATTTACTCTCATCAAGAAGACATAGCCCATCTCTATCAACTTCACACAAAGATTAACAATCTTGAACAAGGTGATGCAACCGTAGAAGAGTATTTTGCTGCCTTGAACCAAAAATGTGATGAATTAGATAATTGTCAAAGGGCCATTATAGACTTGGAAGATCTGAAAAGTCAAATGAGACAACTTCAAGCCTCAACATATACAGAATCTTGGGAGAGAACTCAACGCATATAGATTCTTGGGAGAGAATCTCTTCCCTTCCCTGGAATTTGTATACACCCAGAAGTCGGACAACGAAATACTTCTCAAGCCACTCTTCCAAAATGATCGACCTTAATGACAAATTCTAAATTTGTTAAAGGACAGGGAACAAGGCGAGGAAACGTAAACAAAGGTCAGCTTCAATGTACAGATTCTAGCAAAAGATGACACCTAAAGGACGATTGTTCGATTCTTCATCCTAATCTTTGTCTAAAGGAACTTAGAACTAAGTCTTTTACCAACATGAGCACTACAAAAGAATTGTCCACTGCCAATGACCAAGACCCAAGGGACAAAACTATTAGTGAACTAAAACAAGTGACCACTCTATAAGCCTCCCTCTCCGTTACTAACCAGATAAGTCGGTAAGGTACTCCTGCATCTGCAAATCACACTTTTCGGACATCATGAATCATTGATTCAGGTGCATCTGACCACATCACGAGTACGACTAACGGATCTATTTCTTATACTCCTAGTAATATTTTATTGGTCGATGGTTCTCGTCTTTCTAAAGCTCTGGGAAAAGGGAATTTTTCGTCTTTTTAGTTCCTCGACTATTTTATCTATTGTTCATGTTCCTTCATTTCCATCTAATCTTCTCTACATGAGCTCCCTGACCAAACAATTAAATTATTGTGTTATTTTGCATCCCGGTCACAGTGTTATTCAAGATCATGCAACGAATAAGACAATTGGTGGTGGTCATGAAGGACTTTATCTTCAAAACCAAGAAAGCTCCGATTCGACTCATGTTTCCACTTCCTCCGACATAGAAAATTAAGATCAAATGACTCTTTGGCACACTCGTCTAGGTTATTTATTTTTCAAATCATTACGTCCTTTGTTTCTTGGAAAGTTTAATGATAATGATATGCTACAATGCGAAACTTGTCAGTTATCAAAGCATTGTATGACTACTTTTCCTCTAAGAGATTCGAAGACATTGCATTCATTCCAGCTTATACGTACAGGGACCAGAACCCCAAGCTCTGATTCAACTCATGTTTCCACTTCCTCCGACATAGAAAGTTACGATCAAATGACTTTTTGGCACACTTGTCTAGGTTATTTATTTTTCAAATCATTGCGTCTTTTGTTTCTTGGAAAGTTTAATGATAATAATATGTTGCAATGCAAAACTTGCCAGTTATGAAAGCATTGTAAGACTACTTTTCCACTAAGAGATTCAAAGACATTGCATTCATTCCAGCTTACAGCCCCCCCCCCCCCCCCCCCCCCCCCCTTTTGCATATTTGCTTCAAATATTTCTTATTGTTTATGATTATTCATGATATACATGGGCTTACCTTCTCAAAAGTCGTGATGAAGTTCTAGACTGTTGAATCAAAGGCATGAAGGCTATAAATAGAGTTGGAGGCCTCATTTGTGGGACATCTAGAAAAGCCATCCCAATTGACAATGCTCAAAAGCTCCCTTTGTAGCTCTCCTCACCAAAATTAAAATATTTTAGTCTGACAATGCCAGCAAATATTTACAACATGGTTTATAAATATATTTTGTAGATCATGGAATAGAGTTTTAGTCCCCATGTCCATATACACCACAACAAAATGGTGTAGTTAAGTGTAAGAACCGGTGCTTATAAGAAATTACCCGGTCTTTACTTCTAGGCATGTCAGTACCAAAAGCATATTGGGATGAAGCCATTCTTGCAACATTCATAATCAATTGAACTCCTACAGAAGTTCTCAGAATTTAATATCCATAACAAATTATGCAACCCCATACATCTCTATTCACTCTACCACCAAAAGTGTTTGAGTGCACCTGTTTTATTCACATCCTTGGACCCACTCACACCAAGCCAATGCAACAATCAATAAAATGTGTGTTCTTCGGGCACTCAAACTCATCGAATGGTTACAAATGTTAGTGCCCTATGAAGCAGAACGGATATGTTTCTAAGGATGTCATTTTTTTTAATAATGTCCCTTATTTCAATTCACAAGGTAGCATACCTTCTACGCCCCTTCCCCCGCTTGTCATAGACGAGCCCCATAATGTGGAAGTTCAAAGTCCCACTACAAGCAATAATCTCAAAATCTATTCTCAAAGGAAGAAAAATCCTACTCTTCCCGAGCACCACTGCTCTTCAACATTGGAACCAGAACAAGGGGATCTCTCAATTGCTCTTCGCAAAGCAACTCAGTCATGCACCCGTTGCCCCATTGGTGTCTATGTTTCATATAAAAATCTCTCATTTGTATCAGTCATATCTTACATATACATCCTCTATGTCTGTTCCTACCAAGATTGAAGATGCCCTGAGCCCCAGAGTGACTCCAAATTGAAAGTAGCCATGGTAGAGATGTCTGCCCTTGAAAAACAACATACTTGGGATTTGGTCACTCTTCCATCAGAAAGAATGTGGTTGGATACATAGCAAATCGAACTATTGACAGATACAAAGCATGGCTAATTGCTAAAGGCTTCTCGCAAAATTACGGAGAGGATTATGATGAAATCTTTACTCCCATAGCAAAATTAAACTTAGTTCGTATCCTCCTATCTATCGTCATAGAAAGGCCTTGGCCTGGCCTATTCAAAGCCCTATTGAAAATGAGAGGATAAACTCACAAATAGAATTATGCTATATGAACCTAATATTATATAAGCCATCAGGCACTAAGAGATGTAGGATTTGAACATCAGATACACAAATAAAAACATCATCCAATCAACTAAGCTAGTGAACAAAAAGATCTGCATCTTTTATCCTCCACAATGGAGACAGCATATTTACTAACAAAAGAATCGAATTATTACTATTTACCAACCTTGCAAAGAGGACACTGTAAAGAGGAATTGGAGTTACGGCTCTGGCTAGCAACCCATTTGGACCAATGAGCAATGCAATCATAGCAAAACTTATCTGTGAATGAAAATTACAAGGTATAAGATGGTGAACTTTGAGTATAAGATGAAACAACAAATGTCATAGACGAATTCTTGCAAATTGCAATTAATCTTCAGAAATAGCAATGCATTCTCACTGATGGTATTTACAACAATGGACACCCATACTTCACAAAATACTAAGTGTAGCCAAGAAGAAGTAGGCTGCATGGCAAGAAATCTTGGAGCTACATTTGATGTTCTTATTTCTAGGAGAGTAGCTTTTCCATTTACTATTTATAACTTCTTTCATTAAAGTACAGCCTATTATTTGTTTGTTGCTTTATTGCCTGACAATCTAACTGTACTATAGTAAGGAAGAAACTTTCCACAACATGTGCCATGTTAGGCTCAACCCCAGATTTTTTCGAAGCTTTGATAGAGCACATGACTAATGCAAGGGCATTTTCACACCGAGCTCAAGTGGGGTAGCATATGGGATGCGGGGACACACTCGAGGTGGGCGGCCCGTGTGAGATGGGTAGCTCGTGTGAGGCGGGTGGCTCATGTGAGGCGATACCCATGTGATGTGGGGCCCACGAGGGGGGTTCAACCGAGGTCCTAACCCATGCGATGTGGGGCTTGGGCTATGAGATAAAGGGATTAATTCGCAATGCTCTATCAGTTCGAGTTTTTAGAGCAAGTGGTTAATTGTCATGCATCAAATTGATATCAGAGAGGGAGGTCTCGTGTTCGAGACTCCTCACCGGAGGTGATTAATGCAGGGGCATTTTCACATTGGGCTCGAGTGGGGTAGCCTATGGGATGCAAGGACACACTCGGGGTGAGCAGCCCGTGTGAGGTGGGTGGCTCGTGTGAGGCAGTACCCATGTGATGTGGGGCCCACGAGGGGGCTCTACTTATATTGTTGTATTCTACCCACCATTAATTTCAAGACAACTTTAGGTCACTCATTTGAGAAAATAGTAGGAGAGTTGCTCTCATTGAAAGTGGGAATAAAGCAGAATTCAGGAAATGGTGCCAAAAACATGGTAGGTATATCCTTGCATGGGATTGAGATGAAAATTCAATTTCAGATACCTAGATACTAGTATACATTTTGGGTATCTATAATAGTGCCATCGGCATCATAGGTCTCAGATGATATTTTTTTCTGCTTGGTGGTTTTGGATAAAATTTATAAAACAGCTGGTTCTAGGTTTATGACCAAAGTTATCAAGCGCATCTAGAGATCAGTTCTGCCACACATTTTGGAACATTCATTTGTTCATTTCATCCAAATCTTACCCAAGCTGACAAAAGTAAAGAGTTTTTCAAATGAAAGAGGAATCAATACTATTGTGTTACAATGGAAGCAAAGTGGGTTACACGGGCACCTTTTAATATGTGGTTAAAAAGTTTAAAAAAACAACAGCAAGATTGCTGAACTCCCCACGACAAGCATGGATTATTGTCTAGTGATCCACCATTTTCCAAAGCAAACTTGACGGATTTCCTTGTAGTAAGAATAGGTAGAATTTTGATGTAGATCTCAGCGTTGCCAAGGAATGTCATACCCAGCCAAAAATAAAGATACATCACTTCATTTGAGTATAATTACTAAACAATGCTAACCCAGTTCCCAGAGCGGCAATCATAGACCCCATCAAGTTTGTGGACCAAGAAGAGTACTTCATGGCGACATGGAACACTGGGAATTGATGTTGGGTCGGTTATGTGCTAGAGAACACACATATCAACTAGCCAAGTTTCCTTTTCCCCCCGACAAAAAGTAGGATCCACCCTTCTAGTTGCTAGAATTTGCTGCAATTCAGTCTATTATTCAGAACAGGCTCTACACTTCTAGCTATGACATTTGAAATTTAAGGGAACATAATGACTTGGGTTGCTAACAAGATTATGGCGGCATGTTTGATTTTGGGAAAAGAAATGAAAACTCAAGGATTCTCCATCATTTGGACCCTTAGCGTTGTTTGGATGGCAGCAAAAATAGCCAGATTGGAAATAGCAATCACTAGCCTTTTCCATACTCAAATTCTCACGCACAAGATACGAGGTGACCATTGTGAGAGGAATATAAGATTTCCACTTGCTATCCAAACAAAACCCACAAAAATGGAATCCATGGGAATCCATCATTGGATAATCATTACACTTTTCTTTTCTTTTTTCTTTTTTGTCTACCCCACAATCCAAACAGGCACTAGATGGTTGGCTTAGGAAAATGATAATAGGGATGTATACAAAAGAGAACTCTTTCTACTTTAAGAAGTGTTGTAGAAACTATGACATTTGGTAATTTAAATCCAGAGGGTAACCACATCTAAAATGACATAATGTGGATATGGTTATGCAGCACAGTCATGTTTGATGATCAACATATGTAAAATATGAAGAATGGTATTTCAAAAGAAAAAGGAAAATATGAAGGGAAAAAAAAAAAAAAACAGCTCTACTATTAGGATTAGTTAAAATACTGAATATATAATCATGTCCTTTATTTCGAAATTTCAGAATCAAGCAGGTTTCTCCTAGACTCTATGCCCATAACCAACTTGAACATATACTGAGAAAACTAGCTCATTATCATCAAATCTCCAAATAGCAGCCACAAAAATGTAAAATTGAAGGTAACACTATCAAGCTATGTCCAAACTTACCATTCAAAATAGTGGCATTAAAGTTGATATACAATCACATATTGCTGAAATGGCAAATAAGTGTGTGAAATGTCCACCTCTCAAGTTAGGTGAGAAAGTAAAGATACAGTCAATTCAAACTCTCAATCTCAGACGACATTCAACATCCCCATCATACATCAAGTCCTTCAGGGAACTTTATAGAGTACACCTTGCTTCGTCCAAAATGTTTTGGATTTGGAGTGGAAATCTTAGGGCTTCTTTGGACCTTTTTAATGAATAGTTGTGATTTATTTAAACGAAGAAGAAGAAGAAGAAGAAGAAGAAGCAAAAGTAAGGCCACAAACTGATGAAGAGGTAATGACAGGCCAATAACAAATGCCCCTCTCATCATTCTAGCAGGAGGTTATCACATCATTATCCTTGCCACAAATATGACAAATAAAAACATCCAAAGGGGAAGCAATCTTCCAACTTTTGTTGAAGACAATGAAAAGTCTCCAAGGTTCACATGGTTTTAAATAGTAGTTTCAAAGTGTGACTCATATGCAGTGTTCGAAGTATTGGTATCGCTACAAGTTTCGCTAGCCGGGGATACAGAAACAATATTGATATCGCCGATAACCGGAAATGTGGGCAAACATTAGAGAAACATGGGGGAAATGGTGGAATTTTTCAGTGAAACTTTATGAGATGCTAAAATACATATATTTGCATATTTAGAAATCAAAAAATTTGCGAAAAGAATGCATAAATAATAAGTTTCCATTTAATGGAGGCATAAAAGCATGTGTTGTCATAGAAATCAGTCCAACCATCCCATCAATCCCATCTATCCATCCATCCAACCAACCTTACATCTAAACATCCATTTGTATTTCAAAATATCAACAACACATGATATTTTGCGGAGAATTGTTAACTATAAAGGAAACGAAAGATTGTGGTTTGATGTCGCCCATGTTGCGATAATGATAATATTGCGATATTATTGTCGACAATTTGAACACTACATACAACCATGCGCCCATTAAAAAAATTGAAATGGAAATATTTTTAATAAACAGATTTTTAGCGATATCAGTACATTGATGATATTATCGAAATATCGCTAATACATTGGCGATACAAGCAGCACCTAGAATTTACACAGCCATAAATATTGGCGATATTAATACATTGACGATACGAGCGACACATGGAATTTACACACATGAAAATATTGGCAATAAATTTGCGATATCGATACATTGGGGATACTTAGTGATACATCGCTGATACCTGGAATTTCTTATACTACTAGAGTTATCATTATCGCTACCAGTGTTATCGGTATCGCCGAGCTAGAGATACAAATAATATCAAGGATATTTTGATAATATCGGGGATACTCCGAACAATGCTCACGTGGAGACAGAAATTGGTACAACTTATTCCCACTCAGTTGGAATCATTCTAGTTTCGAAGCAAGACCCCCGTGGTGACTTATTTCATTGCCAACAAAAACTGAGTTAACTCAGTTTCAGAAAATATCTAGAAAACAAGAAGTTTCCTAGTCAACAAGGAGGTCAAATTAATGCTAGGATACTTAAATCCTTCAAAACTAAGAACATTTAATTGGATGATAAAACAATCAAATCAGGGTAAGAAAAAGGGATATGCCTTCCCTACAATTCGGACAAGATCTACTTTGGTTATGAAAGCTAATACTTATTAGTTATTTATAGTTTGTAGCAACTCCTACCAATTGGGGTATAAACTGAACTTGTGATATTATTAGGGAAATATTCAACATGATTACATTTGTGGAGGTTTGCTAAGCCCACAAGTATGCATAACGCAGCCCAACCACACATTACCAGCATGACACAAGCACATGCGATCCAAGCCGTGGAGCAGGTGGGCCCTACACATTAGATGCCATGGCCTAAAAGTCAGCAAAGTCCACTCATGAGGTGGCCAACAATTTACAAAACAAGTACACGGAAGGAAAAAAAAAAAAGAACACAAAAACAAAACTTGGCCAAGTTCTTCTTAGCCATCCATCTGTTTCCAACTCTATGGCCATTTGATGAGCTTACCAGGCTGATTCTTGGGCCAAGACATCTACACGGTGGGACCAACCTGATGAAGGTTTGGATCTCATGCCCACATGCCAGGCTGGCACTTGTGGAGGCATGTAGTTGAGCTGCTGATACATGTCTGATCTTAGCAAATCTATACATTTATGAGTTTTAATCAATCTTTCTCACACAATATCCTCGTAAATCAGCTTTCAAGGATCCATTGCCACCTTGTCGTAATCAACACTCATATTTGCAACTCTAGTGCATTGTAAAAATTGCCCTCAGCAATCAAACCCTGGAAAAAGAAGATTTGAAAACATGCAAACCCTCTCAAGCACCCAAACTTTGCTTGTTGGAATCTGTAACCCCATTTGCCTTAAAACTTTCAATTTGATTTCTCCCTTCTCACTCCTAAGCACTTCTCTGACTCCTGATAGCTGCATCCCTTCAAAGTTTAACTTCAACACCCTGGTGGATCTTTCCGACAAACTTTTACCCTCATGGCCTTTCCTCCACAATTGGTACACATTTCAAATCTGTAATAAATTTGAGACAATTCTCGTGGAACTCAACTAACACAATAGCCAAACTATTCACAAAATTGGCTGTGATATGGGAATCCATTGGCTACACTATACCGTTCATTATCCACTTTCTTTGCAAAATAGATCACTTTCCAGATAATCCTTCTACTAACATGGAAAACCTTAATCAACTAACTGCCCACCAATTCATGTATGTTCCCATGTATACCCCCATGTAATACCAAAAAAAAAAAAAAAAAAAAAAAAAGGGGGACAGAAGTGATTTCTGATCTCTCTCACCTACATGAAAGAGTGCTTTGAAATCTTGGACCATCACATATACACTTCTTCCCAGTAGAACATCAGCAAACACCTAAAAGCACTTTCGAATTCTTCACCATCCACGCCTACATCAGATGGAGTTGTTTTTTTAGTAGACTCTGGACTATAGTTGCACAAAGAATGAAGCGAAGCAGCAATAGACTCGGCTATGGGATCAGGGAAGCGTTGATTTCAATATGTGAGTGAGTATAAATAGCTAGGAAGTGCAGTGGGAGAGCATGATTCAAAGCGTGAGAAATGCCCAGATAGAAGGATCATGTAACTAAGCTTTGAACTCAATGTTGTAAGTTTCCTCGTCTCTCACAACCCAACATTTATGGATTACGCACCACCTTCACCAGTAGGAACTACCTAAATGACAAATCTTGTTCTCGGCAATACCTTGGCATAGAAATTTCCCAGGATATTTCAAATTTCTGTAGATGTCTTGATCACTTGCAATGAAGACTGGAGATGGTTGCACTAAGGAGGAGAACCTTGACTAGGGTTGAAGGGCCTGAAAAGCCAATGATTATGATTATGATTATGATTATGATCATGACAACAATGATAATGATGCTTGTAAATGTTTGAGGGTTTTCGCCGGATATATTCAGGAATATCTTGCAAAACATAGAAAAATAATAATAAATTAATGGCACAAAGAGTATAAAACCGTTGATCATCTGAGAAAAATATAGAGGGACGGCCAGGCAAAGATGAGATCTAAGAAAATCAGGAATTTTGGATGTTTAAACAAAACTAGAAAAAGGATATTATCAGGAAAGTATCAAGACATTAACATAATTATTGCTATTGAGATATTTTCCGAGCTCAAAAGAGAGAGAGAGAGAGATCGATTTTCAAAATATTGTGATTGATTGGGTAAATATCATTTTCATAAGATATCAGGAGCATATATTGATATGTTTTCTTTTTTTTAGAAGATAACAACAATCATATTACGAGAAAGAGGGGAGGAAAAATATACAAATTTCACTGCCGAAGGGCAGATCAGAGGAACAGAACCAAAGAAAGCACAATACACGATCAGGCGGGGCTGGTTTAATGAAGTATTTAAACCAGGCCCAAATGCCTGATACTATAACACAAAACTGGGCCATTCATTGCTGACATTTATCACTGACACCTCACCAAATTTTGGAGATGAAGAGGCCCACTTATTGAGCCTTTGATTTTGACTAACAGTTCCTTGACAGAAATCTGGATGTCCCTGAATATCCTACTATTCCTTTCTTTCCAGATCTCCCAGCATATGGCAAAGAGCACTAAATTCCAAAGGATGTTCTTCATTCCACTGAATGGGTTATTATGCCAGCTGATGAAGTGCTCCTCCAGCTTATACTGCTGGTATGGAAGATCATAAATTCGGCAAGAAAGAACGGGCAAAACTCAGATGCAACCAGACAGTGTAGAAGCAGATGGAAGCTGCTTTCCTCATTTGCTTTGCACATAATGCACCTGTTAAGAATAGCCATACCACAACAATGAAGCTTACCTGCTGTTAAATTTTTCTCCCCGATAGCAAGCCACATAAAAGCTGCCACCCTGGGAGGTGTTGAAGCTTTCCACAATGGCATAGCAAACAGAATTTTGGCATCACTTGGCAGAACTTTTGAAAATACATTGATATAACATCAGAGATATTTTTCATTATTCCCACCACTAAACCAGCCATTGTGTAGCTCCTACATCAGCTATAGTCCAACCAGTGTTTAAAATATCGACGATATCGGCCAATATATCCCACGATATATCTTGTATCCCACCTGTGTGATATGAAATGCATAAGTAGTGGGATATATCCCACATGTTTGATCCGGTGAGCATTTTTTATTTCCGATCATTTTTTTCTGTAAATTATGTTAAATCAGTGTCAAATTGTTACAAATCAATGATTTTTCATGTTTTGCATGAAAAATCATAGATTGGGAGCTTCAATTTCGATATTTGGAAGAGAATGACCGAGTTGTAGAAAATTGAAAAAAATAAAATTTTCCCAATTTCTTGCAAATCGGTTGCAATCTTTATGTCCAAACATAAAATCAAACATGAATGTAACCTGATCTAGTGATTCTTCTTTTTCTTTTGAATATACTGTTTGTGTTTCCACATGTTTTCTTACATTTATAAATTATATGAGTAAACTTTGAATATACTTGCATCAATTCAGTTAAACGGCGCATAGATTACAACCCCATACAAAGAAAACTTATTATGTACACTTGTTTTTTCGTGATGTTTTGATTTGTATGTATTGATGTCTTTTTTAACAATCACTAAAATTTCATTGAAAAATTCAACCAATTTCCAATGTTTCCCCATGTTTCCAACAACAATGATACATTACGCGATACAACCGATATATCCCAATGCAATAACCGATATGTATCTGTATCCCAAGGGTACGATACGTAACACAATACCGATATTTCGAACATTGAGTCCAACAAATGCCAACAGTCCCACCTGCCTTGCAACCCACTACCGTTGCATTTCCACTTCCACCACCTGGAGCAGCTGGGAGTCCATTCGCATTTTCAGTTTGTGTTGAGCATTCCAAAACATCTTCAGAATGCATATGCATATGTTTACAATGATCAAGCCCATTGATTTTGTGGTGTGGGCCCAATGTTTTAAATATCGTTATCGCGTAATGTATTGCACCCTTGGGATACAGATAAATATCGGTTATCGCATAGGATATATCGGTTGTATCGCGTAATGTATCATTGTTGTTGGGAAACATGGGAACATTGGGAAATTGGTCGAATGTTTCAATGAAACTTCAAGGATTGTTGAAAAAGACATCAATACACACTTAAAAATTTTAAATTTAAAAATAAAAATAAAAATAAAAAAAGTGCACATAATAGGGGTTTCATTGTATGGGGTCCTAATATATGTGCTTTCCAACTGAACTAATGGAAGTATATTCAAAGTCTATTCATATAATTTATAAACGTAAGAAGACATGTATGAAAACACAAGCAATACATTCAAAAGCAAAAGAAGAATCACTAGATCGGGTTACATACATGTTTAATTTTGTGTTTGGATACAAAGATTGCAATTGATTTGTAAGAAATTGAGAAATTTTGTTTTTTTCTCAATTTTCCGCAACTTGACCCATCTCCCCCAAATCTCGAAATCAAAGTTCCAAATCCATAATTTTTAATGGAAAACATGAAGAATCATAGATTTGTAACCATTTGACATTGGTTTAACGTGATTTATAACAAAAACATGGATCAAAAATTGAAAGTGCTCACTGGATTGAATAAGTAGGATATGTTGGCACTACCTGTGTGTTTTGTATTACACAAGTGGGATTCAAGATATATCATGGGATATTTCGGCTGATATCGTTGATATTTAAAACACCGTGTGGGCCATCACATGGATGGGCCACAAACCAAAAATCAAGACGATCAAACTATTATTGTCATTGAATCAGTCTTTAAAATGGTCAATGAAATATTACTAGAAGACATCACACACGCAATGCAAGTGGAGAGAAGGGAAGTGATTATAGAAAGCAAAACGCTTCAACTTGTAAACTACCTAAATGCCCTTTATCATAGTTTAAATCCCTTTTCATGTCTTTTAATAATGCATAGTTTTAGCAATTCAAAGAACTAACTGCATGCAAATCTTTTCCTATGGAAAATCTCGCTATGATACATTGTAGAAACTAGAGCAAAAACTGAGCTATGAATCACATTCAACAGGGAGAACTCATAACAGTTTGATGGTTAGGCTCACTGAATCATTCAATAGTTGGGCTATAGCCAAACCACATAATGGCTCACTAGATCAACAGGTTATAGTACATTCACATCGAAGATCATCTAGGCCAGTAGGCGTGTAGGAGTCCTAACTGAAAATAACCTAGGCAATAGAGCTAGGTGCAGCTGCCTAGGAGCATTGTCTAGAGATTAACTTACCTAAATCACCCAAGCCTTCGGCTTTTGAAATAATACAGTTGGAATACAAGATTTTTACACAAGAAGCTACTATATCCCCTCAATTTGAGTATTTAAGACAGCAACATATTAGCTTCAATAGTTATGTTGTTCTGTTCATCAACAAGGCCATCATCTCAATATAGAGATTGAATTTATATGTTTCAAGGGTGTGAAATATGGGAGGTTCCATATTAAGAAGGATGTCAAATAGGAGGGCTTCCGTCTCGAACACAAACACAAGAAAACACAATCGTGCCACTGACATAAAAGGATACACTTGATGCATAAAATAGAGAACATTCGATGTAATCAAGAAATGATGACAACTGTTTCCTAATGTTTGTAATTGATGAAGTAGCCATTAACTAGAAAGTAAGCTAATTGCAATTTGGAGCCCAAAACCACACAAACAACACTCCATCATCATCATCATCATCATCATCTAAGCGTTCTCCCAACTAATTGGGTCAGCTAATAATGCCATACTGTCAGGATTCATGATGAAAGTTACGGTGAAAGTACCTCGCCGGCTGCCAACCCAATGCAACCCTACTCCTTTATCTAAGCTTGGGACCAGCAATGAGAACACCAACACTCTCACATGCACTATGTAATGGACTATTATACTCAGGAAGGAATTTCAATTTTGGTTATTTGCACATGAGAATGACTCAGCGCTCCCAGTTACATTGGGACACATGGGCAATCCAATCAACCAATCCGGTCCATGAAACATTTCATGGGCTATGTGCAGAAACCACACCAATCATATGATCCCATACAAATGCAATTTGGTCTTCTTTATTTATAGCCATCAGTTTTCCAATCCATGTACAGGATGGTTAGGAATCGTTGATAAAAATGATTCTTGGGCTCCACAAGCAGATGGCTCAATTTTTTGTTGGGCCTACTTCATATTAATGACCTTGACCGTCTATTTTATAGCTATTGATTAGACGGTTGGCATCATTCAATCAGTGTGATAATTGCATGGTAGCCAATGAAATATGTGCTGGATCAGATGAACAGTACAGATTGACCAACCAGACTGTCCAAATTCCACGACCCAACACTCGAACACCGCTGGATCATTTCTATTTCTATTAGACTGGTAATCGCAATTCAATTCTATAATGCATCCAACCGCACCCAAATGCGATTGCCATTCACAATTCTATTCCTTAGAATAAGGAAAAAAAAAAAAACAATACACGGTATTCAACGATAAAACCGAAATCTTTTCAACCCAACACTAGTTGTCGAATTTAGATAAAACCCAATAAACGAAATTCAAAAAATAGATTACGAGAGAGAGAGAGAGAGAGAGAGAGATGTGGTCTTACGGAAACAACGGTCAAGATATGCTTCTTGGTTGATGGAGTGGAGGCAGATTGGACATGGGTTGGACGATGATGAGCTGTTGTTTTGGTTCATGGCGCCAACAGGCAACAAAGAACCAAATGCTCTCCACTGCGATTTGTGCGAATAATAATGAGAAATTTAGGACTGTGGACCCCACCTTTTATCCAGCTGTTTTTATGAAAGAAGACAAACCTTCATTTGCAACTTAGACCTGCGCGTACGGACCGCGAATTTGAGGACGAAAATACCCCTCCCTTTCGAATACGAGCGCTGACGCTCCTCCATCCAAGAGTTGTACGAACGGCTCAAAAGAGATCAAAGTAACGTTCATCCATATTTAGAGATCATTTCGGAGCATTATCCAAAAAAAAAAATCATATTCAGATCAAATGGACCACACCACAAAGAACAGTGGGAAAACTGATTTTCACCGTTAAAAATTTTGTAGGCCCACCACTTGATAGTTAGATCTGTCTTATTTTACGTCTCAAGCTTAATATGAGCTCGCCAAATCGATGGACGGTTTGGATATAACACAGACTTCATGATGTGACCCACAAAAAGCGGTGGGATTACAACAATAAAAAATAAAAATAAATAAATCTATAGCTACGGATTATAACTGTAGCCACATCCGTAGCCTAGAAAATTGCTGAGGCAAGCATGAAAATCAGCGAGGCAAATTAGAAAATCGGCGGGGGAAACTAAAAACTTGACGGGGCAAACATGAAAATCGGCAGAGGAAACTAAAAAATCGGCGGGGCAAGCATGAAAATCGGCGGGGAAAACTAGAAAATCGGTGGGAAAAACTAGAAAATCGGCGGGGCAAACTAGAAAATCGGCAGGAGAAACTAAAAACTTGGCGGGGCAAACATGAAAATCGGCAGGGGAAACTAGAAAATCGGTGGGGCAAGCATGAAAATCGGCGGAGGAAACTAGAAAATCGGCGGAGGAGGAAACTAGAAACTTGGCGGGGCAAACTAGAAAATCAACAAAGGAAGCTTTAAAATCGGTTGGGGAAACTAGAAAATCAGTGAGGGAAACTAGAAAATCAGTGGGGGAAACTAGAAAATCGGCGGGGGAAACTAGAAAATCTGTGGGGCAAGCATGAAAATTGGCGGGGCAAGCATGAAAATCGGCGGGGGAAACTAGAAAATCTGCGAGGCAAAAAAAAATTCATGTAACGTCGATATATCGACAATATGTCGATATATCGATGTCTGATATTGTCGATAGATCGACATATGGTCGATAATATCGAATTAAGTCCTCATTTTTTTAGCGACTAAACCAAAAAATTCTATGTAACGTCGATATATCGACAATATGTCGATATATCGATGCTTGATTTTGTCGATATATCGACATATGGTCGATATATCGATGCAGTCTGTGTTGTTTTTTTTTTTTTCTTTTTTTTTATATATGTTGTGTTGCTTTTGTGGGTCCCATCATGATGTCTGTGTTATGTCCAAACCGTCCATCTATTTGGCGAGCTCATATTAAGGCTTGAGACGAAAAATAAGATAGATCTAACTATCAAGTGGACCACACTGTAAAATACAATGGGGAATTGAACGTCTACCATTGAAATCCTTTTAGGGGTTACAGAAGTTTTGGATCATTATGAAATTTGTTTTTTCTTTTCATTCAGGTCTTTGTGACCCTATGAATAAACTTAGACGGGGAGGATTTCTCACAAACATCACAGTGGGCCCCTAAAAAGTTTTTAATGGTCGATGCTCATTCAACACTGTTCCTGTAATGTGGTACACTTGAGATTTGCATATACCTCATTTTTTGTCTCATACCATAAAATAATGTGAAAAAATATATGGATGGCATGGATGAAAAGTATACATCATGGTGGAGCTCACAGACAACATCCACCATTGCGTGGTTGCAGGGGAGTACCCAGTCTATTTCCACGAAAGGAGGGGTATTTTCGTTCAAAAATTCTATCTCCACACGCGTGGAGGTCTAAGTTGCAAAACAAGGTTTGTCTTCTTTCATAAAAACAGGATAAAAGTGGGGTCCACAGTCCTAAATTTCTCAATAATAATAGAGAAAATTAGTACTGTGGACCCCACCTTTTAGCCGGCTGGTTTTATGAAAGAAGACAAACCTTCTTTTGCAAGTTGGACCTCCATGTACGGGGAGCGAATTTGAGGACAAAAATACCCCTCGCTTTCGAAGACGAGCGCTGACGCTCCTCCAGCCAAGAGTTGTACGAACGGCTCAAAAGATATCAAAGTTACATGGCCCCACAACTATGTATTTATTATATCCACAACGTTCATCCATATTTAGAGATCATTTCAGAGCATTATCCCAAAAAAAAAATCATATCCAAATCAAATGGACCACACCACAAAGAGCAATGGGAAAACTGATTTTCACCGTTAAAAATTTTGTAGGGCCCACCACTTGATAGTTAAATCTGTCTTATTTTACGTCTCAAGCTTAATATGAGCTCGCCAAATCGATGGACGGTTTGGATATAACACAAACCTCATAATGGGACCCACGAAAGGCGGTGGGATTACAAAAGCAAAAATAATAATAATAATAAATAATAATAAAATCTATAGCTACGGATTATAACCGTAGCCATATCCGTAGCCTATAAAATCGGCGAGGCAAACTAGAAAACGGCGGGGCAAATTAGAAAAACAGCGGGGCAAACTAGAAAATCGGCAGGAGAAACTAAAAACTTGGCGGGGCAAACTAGAAAACGGCGGGGCAAGCATGAAAAACGGCGGGGGGGCAAACTAGAAAACGGCGGGGCAAGCATGAAAAACGGCGGGGCCAAACTAGAAAATCGGCGGGGCAAGCATGAAAAATGGCGGGGCAAGCATGAAAACGGCGGGGCAAACTAGAAAATCGGCGGGGCAGGCAAGCATGAAAAACGGCGGGGCAAACTAGAAAATCGACGGGGCAAGCATGAAAAACGGCGGGGCAAACTAGAAAATCGGCAGGGCAAGCATGAAAAACCGCGGGGCAAGCATGAAAATCGGCGGGGCAAGCATGAAAAACTGCGGGGCAAACTAGAAAACGGCGGCAAAAAAAATTCCATGTAACGTCGATATATCGACAATATGTCGATATATCGGTATATCGGCGGGGCAAGCATGAAAATAGGCGGGGCAAAAAAAATTCCATGTATCGTCGATATATCGACAATATGTCGATATATCGATATATCGGCGGGGCAAGCATGAAAACGGCGGGGCAAGCATGAAAATCGTCGGGGTAAAAAAAATTCCATGTAACGTCGATATATCGACATAATATGTCGATATATCGATATATCGGCGGGGCAAAAAAAATTTCATGTATCGTCGATATATCGACAATATGTCAATATATCGATGCTTGATTTTGTCGATATATCGACATATGGTCGATAATATCGAATTAAGTCCTCATTTGTCCAGCGACTTAACCAAAAAATTCCATGTAACGTCGATATATCGACAATATGTCGATATATCGATGCTTTATTTTGTCGATATATCTACATATTGTCGATATATCGATGCAGTCTGTGTTGTTTTTTTTTTTTTTTTTTTATATATATGTTGCGTTGCTTTTGTGGGTCCCATCATGATGTTTGTGTTATATCCAAACTGTCCATCTATTTGGCGAGCTCATATTAAGGCTTGAGGCGAAAAATAAGATAGATCTAACTATCAAGTGGACCACACTGTAAAATACAGTGGGGAATTGAATGTCTACCATTGAAACCCTTTTAGGGGTTAAAGAAGTTTTGGATCATTATGAAATTTGTTTTTCCTCTTCATCCAGGTCTTTGTGACCCTATGAATGAACTTAGACGGGGAGGATTTCTCACAAACATCACAGTGGGCCCCCAAAAAGTTTTTAATGGTTGATGCTCATTCAACATTGTTCCTGTAATGTGGTACACTTGAGATTTGCATATACCTCATTTTTTGTCTCATACCATAAAATGATGTGGAAAAAAATATGGACAGCATGGATGAAAAGCATACATCATGGTGGGGCTCATAGACCACCGAACATCCACCATTGCATGGTGGCAGAGGAGTACCCAATCCATTTACGTGAAAGGAGGGGTATTTTCGTCCAGAAATTCTGTTACCGCACGTGGAGGTCTAAGTTGCAAAAGAAGGTTTGTCTTCTTTCATAAAACCAGCTGGCTAAAAGGTGGGGTCCACAGTACTCATTTTCTCATAATGAGGGTCCTGCTCAGCAGAAAACGTGCATGTTGGGAGCACGGTTCGTTGATCCAGACCGTTGATCTTGTGGAACCCAAACTCGATGTGGAATCTGCTGAAGATTTCTCAGGGCCAGATTGTTAACTCTCTGAGGTCTGACAATTAAGTACACTACCTAAAACTCTCTGAAATCTATTGATTTAACATATTTGCTGGTCTTTCCTATTCGGAGATGTTTGTCATTTTGAAAGGTTTACGTTTTTATTAAATGAAAATTAAAGCATTAAATTAATATCCTTTTATTCAAATAAGTCGTGGGCCTAAGAACCAACCAGATCTTATTTTCATATGGGCGTTCACCAATGCCACCCTCGTGAATCTAACTATAGCCTTAGGTATGTATCTACAATACTAATTTTAGATAGGTGCACGTGGATGTAAATCATTTAAAATGTGTTACATCTATGTTGTCCATCAATTTTGCAATATCATTTTAAGACATGACCTCAAAAATGAAAAAAAATAAAAAATAAAAATCCTAATAGTATGGAACACACTGTAGAAAGGACCGCTTCTGTTGAAACCTTCTATGGACCCATCAGCATGTTTACTTGCCATCCAACCTATTCAAAAGGTCACGTAGACCTGGATGAAGGAAAACACAGACACGGACTTGATACAAAACTTTTATGGCCCCAGTAAGTTTTTAATAGCTAACATTCAATCCCCACTACTTATTTGATGTGATCCATATTCTCTTTAAATTTGCTTATTTTTTGTCTCATTTCATAAAATGATTTGGCAAGATGAATGGACGGTATAGTATGGTATGGTATGGATATAACACATACATCATGGTTGGGGCCACGAAACTATGCCACACCAACACACCACTGTCCATACTTAATTGAGAAATTTACGACTGTGGACCCCACCTTTTATCCAGTGGTTTTTACGAAGCAATACAAACTTAACATACTCGCCTGGACCTCCTTGTACGAACACCGAATTTGAGGACGAAAATACCCCTGCCTTCCTCTGGCTGGCGTGCAGAGATGAGCGCTGACGGACGCTCCGGCGTGGGAACTTAGGTGGGGCCCACTGTGATGTTTGTGAGAAATCCTCCCTATCTAAGTTCATTCATAGGGTCACAAAGACCTAGATGAAGAGGAAAAACAAATTTCATAATGACCCAAAACTTCTGTAACCCCTAAAAGGGTTTCAATGGTAGACGTTCAATTCCTCACTGCCTTTTACAGTGTGGTCCACTTGATAGCTAGATCTGTCTTACTTTACACCTCAAGCCTTAATACAAGTTCGCCAAATAGATGGACGGTTTGGATATAACACATACCTCATAATGGGACCCACAAAAATCGATGGGGATTACAAAAGGAAGAAAGAAGAAAAAAAAAAAAACGGAAGCCAACGAGATGGGGTCGATCGGGTCAGCGCTTGGCCTATCACTACGGATTATAACCGTAGCCATAACTGTAGTGCTATGCACTTTTTTCTCTTTTTTATTTTTATTTTTATTTATTTTTATTTTTTACATGGAGAACACTTTTCCCCTTACATTTTTCTATAATACATAATTATATAAATATGTATATAAAAATATTTTTCTATCTTTTAATTCATTTCTTTGTCTATTTATTTAACAAGCATATCTCCTAAACTAAAATTATTTACTTAACTTACCACATATGATTTTCAGGTAGGAGAAGCTAATTTAGCCAACCAAACTAGTTATTTTCCAAGATTCCATCGGGTCGATGGTCGAAAATCCATTTGGGAGAGAGAAATACGGCATATCTTCTTTTAAAAAAAACCAAGCTAAAATATAAGACTACTCCTTTAAAAAGTCATGTATCATAGCACGCAATCTATTTGGGAGAGAGAAATCCGGCATATCTTGTTAGCTTGAGTCCTTGGAAATGACATGGACAAATGAGACCCGACATCACTAGTGTACCTTCTACACAAACAATCCACACTCAATTATAATTTATAAGTAACTAATATATTGATCGGGTTCGGGTTGGGTCGAGCAACCTGAGACCTCATGTAATACCCCGAATTTTTCCTAACTTGGCAATGGACGTCCTTGGACATAGAACTTCCCTATGACCTTATTCTGTCGTGATTAGGGCGTAAGTTAATTAAGAATGAATAGCTTGAATCACCTCATATACAAACTACAAAGGCCCGAGTACCATCTCAGGCAGAAATCATACAGGACTAAATCCTTTAGAAATTAAGCGAGTATTAGCTAGTGTTAAACTAGTTTACTTGTGAAATTGCTTGAACTACTTTAAATACGAACTGCATGACCCAAAACTTGCAGAATCATCGACGCTACATTACCTATAATCTAGGATCAATCTCATTACCCAGTTGCTCTCGGAGCATCACGAAACTTCGTATCGGACTAGACCGCACGTCGAAAGTTTGATTTCTACGAAATTATATAATTAAGATCGCCTTGCTGGACTTGACACCACCTCGGAAATCAAGTCCAGATAGTGTCCCAAAGCTATTCGCTTGAGCCCAGAGCGAAGTGTGTGAGAAACGTGAATATATTTAGAAATGAAATCCAAATTTAAATAATCTGAGACGTGTTGCTTGCGGGCCAAATATAAGGATTCAGACCGTCAGAATCTGACTCAAATACACCCTCGGATCAGGAGAAATTTCTCATACATGGCAGTGTACTTGTGGCCCTGATCGAGTTTCGGTGACCGTTAAACAGAAACTGGTCCGCCGCGGTTGATCTGTAAATCCGATCGGATTGAAAACTTAACTCGACCTAGATCCATGGTCAAGGAGCTTAAGTCCGACCTTAGGTTCAAGGGGGCTCCGGAAATGCTCCGTTGAGCTGAAATAGATGCCCTTTGGCTATAACCTAAGTATACCTTGGCCCTGGGGCCATTTTCATTAGTTTTAGGCCTATATAAGGACCTTAAACCTCTCTCATTCACTCCATGCGAATTTGGAAAAAACACTAGGAGAGAGAAGAGAGTAAAGAGAGAGAAAGTGAGAGAGAAGTTGGAGTACTCTTGGGATTCGATCCCTGCCATCCTGCGTGCCTATCCATCACTACCAAATCGTTATTCCGGCGATTCTGACTTCGTTATTAGGTAAGAAAACCTAACCCTAATCCGTTCTAGAGTTCCAAATGGCATAAGTGATGAAATAGCTAACCTATTTCATGATTTAGGTTGCCGTTCTGCCGTAGACAACGACTCGGTATATAAACTGAGTTCGATACGGGTTTATCGGCGTAAGGTGCGGACTATAAACGTATAGGTTATGGTTTTCAAGGCTTTCAATGTCGGTTAATGATATATTACTGACGTGGACGCTATTTCACATGCATAAAGTGATGTCCGTTTCGTTTTTCGGTTATACGTTAACTAGGTTGAATATACTGTATTCCTCGTATTTGTAGAAAATACCGTATATGTATGAAATTCGGATTTGTGCTTGCCCTGATTAATTGTTGTTTATGTATGCTAGATGCATGTGTATCAACTTCTGGGTGAACGGATTAGCCTAATACATGTTATATTAACATACGTGTGTATGTTACAATGTGTAGCCTAAGCGTTTGTGCAAAAGACTAAATGGGTATAAACCTTGCGTTAGTGTACGCCGTGACTAACTATCGTGGCTATGTGATTGTTGTGTAGGCGACAATCCTTTGACGAAAGGACTTGCCCTAATACGTATGCTAACCAATACATACCATGTATGATATAATGTGTATGCTACATGTTTGTAAACATGTCGGTATGAATAAATACTTGTAAACTGTTCTTTAAATGGGTGTTGAGATAGGATTCTCAGCCACTCTAATGAGGTGTATGATTTCCTCCACATGCCTTGTTTCATATTCATTGCTTTTACCTAGAAGTACATAAGTGTGGACTCATGTTTATGTTGTACTTCATAACATGCTCAACTGATTGTATGATTTGAATCATTGCTTCATTACTGCTTGAGTATCTCATATGCTAGATCGTTGTAATTGAATGTGTTTGGGGCTATTACATAGTCCAGGCAATCGGTAATAGGCCTCGAAGTAGTGACTGACTTTGTCCCGCCACATGAGACGCGCCTGATGAATCCGAGTCATATATCGATTGGCGACAGTGGTTATGCCACACGGAGTGCTTAAGTACTTCATGCCAATCAGCTTGATGTGCGCTCGTGCTAGGCGAGCCCGTTAAATAACCCGATTGGCCCGATGTATGTTAACCATGTTTGGACATTACTGCTTGAACCTAGGGTACCAAACTCACCAGTGAAATCTATGTTAACCTTGATTCCTTGATCCGCTAAGACTCATGAGCCGGACATGGTGGTATGGGACATCGTGGTCGAGCTGTCGGCCTACGCTGGGGCGACGAGCCTCCTCGTAGTGACCAGTGAGCAACCCAGACTCGTGATCCGAATACGGTGGTATGAGACACTATATTCGAGCTGTCGGCCTACACTGATAAGGTGACGAGCCCTTTGTAGTGACCTCGAGCATACTCTGAGCCTGCGTTGAGGCGACGAGCCTTTCCGTAGCAACTAGAGTATAAACTAGGCCTAAACTGCATCGTGGTGACGAACCCTTTGCAGTGACCTAGAACCGCAACATCGTATGAGATTTACTAGGACTGACGACCCTAAAATGGATCATTGTTTGGAAAATGATATAAGGGAGGTACTTTAGTTTTCCAATCCTGCTGTATGAAAAGGACTAATAAGAACTGGGTAATCATGCTCATGCACCGCATTGCATGTGCCGTTTGGCGTTGGGCAGAGCACTGAGGAAGTGACTGACATGCGCGACCGTTAGATGAAGATCGCAGAGGGAGTGCAAGCGACGGCATGCATCATTATTTCATACCATCCTTGCATTAATCAGAGTATTTAGGGATGTTTGATTGTATTGCTTTATCATTACTGCTTGACTGAATTGATAACATGTTAACCTTTACTTTATAGCTCCATTGAGTTGATCACTCACTCCCACGTTCTGGGATGGTATTTTAAACACCAACCAGACCCTGTTGTAGTTTCAGATGATGGCGCAGCCTACGAGGCAGAGCCTAACTTTTATGATGATGAGGAGGAGTTCTTCTTCATGCAGTTATCAGGCGGGTCTTTGTAGACCTCGTGCTGATTCGACGGGATTACATGGCTATATGATTTAATTGAACACTTTATATTTTTGGTATTTGGCACAAATTAGAAACAGCACATGTATATGTTCAGCCTGGTGACATACTCATACTCTGGAAATTGTGAAATACTTATGTACTGTATATATCTATCACAGTCTTCCGTTTGCCTAATTACGTTAACTCTGGAGTATGATATGTCGTTTAGCTTAATCGCACTCATGTTTCAATGCACTCATCATAATCATCATTATCTATGTTGCATAAGTGATGCGTTAGAACTCGAGAGCTGAGCTTTGCTCGACCCCCAATTTTCAGGGCGTTACAAGATGGTATCAGAGCATGATTTAGATTAAACTGGACCTGGGTTATGGTAACACAATGCACACTGACGCACTCTGATTTAGGAAGGGGACGATGGAATCTATAAACCACATTAGTATCCCAAGTTTCGCCGACAAGCGAGATTAACTACAGTAGTATAGCCCGTACGTTGCCGAGACCATGTAAAATGATCTCACATCCCCACTTCTATTCACTCAAGCTTCCGTCTTCTTCTACATCTTGCACCCATCCATCACCATTACCCAAAAACTACTCCTTACAACTCTCACCTTCCTTATATCCCCCTCATTTAAGCACAAAAACCCACATTTTTGTGTCCCATAACCTTCACAACCTCCAAATGTTGGAACATTTAGGGCCCATTCAGCCAACTGCATTAGATGAGATTAAGGTGGATGGAATTGTAAAAGTAACAATAAATGCATGTGTAAGGTATTGTCCCTGTATTGGGTATATCCCATGTTTTCCAATACCATGTTTGGAATGTATGCAATTAAAAGTAAATCCCGGGATTTCCTTTCAAATTACACTTGGAAATTCATCATCATGGGATTTGGAAATCCCATCCCACACTTTCCAACACAAGGCTCATTTTCCAAAGCCTATAAAATTAATTTTAATCCCATCTCACCCTCCTTCCAAACATGTCATTCCCAATCCCGAGGTGGGATTAACAATGCAATCCATCTAATACAACTTAAGACCACTGGCCAAATAGGCCCTTAGAGTTTTGGACTTAGAGTGGTGATCCTAGATTTTAAATGACCTAACAGTATGGGAAATCCAATAAATTAATAACATGAACCCTAGGACCTCCTCAACTGGTATGGGCATATGTGAACTGCTCGAGCGTAGTTAAATTCAAGTTCAGGCAACTCAATTCCAATCAGACAACTTTGACCCTAAGCGATAAAACAATTTCTTGTATTAGAAATGGTATGAAATCATTTAGCGTATGAGCGTAGACTTTGGATTACAACTATTGGATTACTGCTACTCATAAATTAAGACTAGGTTACTGGTTATACCAAGGAGATGTAAACGACTGACTATGTTAAGATAATTGAAAGATAGTTGAAAGATAGACTTAGTTAGTTGGCTTAAGTAGGTTGGAGTGAGACCTCATTCCTTCGTTGGATCCCCTCGATACTTATAGGCTCCCTTAGTAACTCTTAGGAAGCTTGATTTGATTTGAAACTAGTCACACTCTGAGAACAACTCATCATATTGAACGTTAGGTCAAATCAACACACCCCCTAGAATTGCCTTCTCAAGGACTTGATACACTCGGAAACACGGAGTAGAGGAACTATATATGAGTAAAGTATTCGCGGTTTGAATCGAATTTTTAATCTTGGTAGTTGCCCATGAACTCAATGCTCTGATCAAGCAGAAAGTCGGGATCAACTAGGCTTAAAAACTGATATGACAAATTTTCTGTCCTAGCTAGCAGAAGGTCTATGTATCTGACTCAGACCCACTACATAACTTTCCTTCTGTGTTGGCCCGATCACTTGCAACTAAAAGTTTATTATTTCGTCTTTGAGAAGTATTAAGAACATATAGCCAATAGAGATTTTCTCTTAGGCCCAAGGAATTTCCCAAATGGGCAACAGACAGTTAGGAATTAGGTCCCAAATCACATGCCATGTTGGCATACATATTTTGCATATGAACTTAAAAAGATAGCCTGCCTGTTAACCTAGACATGATTAAATAAGGTAAGTCGGGACCGTGATAAAAGTCCTCCTTTTGTAGGATTAGTCGTCTTGCCACCAACTCATACCCGTCCCAGAAATCAACCTCAACACACATCATTTTAGCTCCTTTCTATAACCATAGGTACCAATGTCATAGCACACATCATCGATGAAAGGAAGACCAATGTATTGAGAGATCGTTTCCCATTTCGTGTCGAGGATAGGTCCCAAATTACACCTTGTTCCGACATACGGATCAGGACATAGATCTTGAACCTTGAAAGTAGAAACAATTTTTAAGGGGGGTAGAATATTATGAGCCTAATTTAGTTAAGTCACTTTATACATCCATTGGATCAGAGTGGCGCAGCGGAAGCGTGGTGGACCCATGCCCCACTGGCCCAGGATCGAAGGGGATTGATCCAGGATACACGTAAGGATAGGACACTAAATAGGGTCTGAATCTTCCTTAGAAAGTCAACATTGAAGTTACTGGAATAAAAGCAATTAGGGTCCAAGTGCTAAACCAATTCATACTAAAGAATAGGCCTAACAATGGGTACAAGCCGAGGTCAGTGTATCTACAATGTGCTCGTTGAATACGAACCCAATAGAAGTCTTAGCCAATTTCGGGGACGAAATTATTTTTAAGGGGGGTAGATTGTAACACCCCGGATTTTTCCTAACTTGGCAATGGACGTCATTGGACGTAGAACTGCCCTAGGACCTTATTCTGTCGTGATTAGGGCGTAAGTTAATTAAGTATGAATAGCTTGAATCACCTTCTATACAAACTACAAAGGCCCGATTACCATCTTAGGCAAAAATCATACAGGACTAAATCCTTTAGAAATTAGGCGAGTATTAGCTAGTGTTAAACTAGTTTACTTGTGAAATTTGCTTGAACCACTTTAAATACGAACTGCAAGATCCAAAACTTGCAGAATCATCGACGCTACATTACCCTAAAATCTAGGATCAATCTCATTACCCAGTTGCTCTCGGGAGCATCACGAAACTTCGTATCGGACCTAGACCGCACGTCGAAAGTCTGATTTCTACGAAATTATATAATTAAGATCGCCTTGCTGGACTTGACCACCACCTCGGAAATCAAGTCCAGATAGTGTCCCAGAGCTATTCGCTTGAGCCCGGAGCGAAGTGTGTGAGAAACGTGAATATATTTAGAAATGAAATCCAAATTTATGTAATCTGAGATGTGTCGCTTGCGGGCCAAATATAAGGATTCAGACCGTCAGAATCTGACTCAAATACACCCTCGGATCAGGAGAAATTTTTCATACATGGCAGTGTACTTGTGGCCCTGATCGAGTTTCGGTGACCGTTGAACAGAAACTGGTCCGCCGCGGTCGATTTGTAAATCCGATCGGATTGAAAACTTAACTCGACCTATATCCATGATCAGGGAGCTTAAGTCTGACCTTAGGCTCAAGGGGGGCTCCGAAAGTGCTCCGTTGAGCTGAAATAGACGCCCTTGGCCCTGGGGCCATTTCCATCAATTTTAGGCCTATATAAGGACCTTAAACCCTCTCTCATTCACTCCATACGAATTTGGGAAAAACCCTAGGAGAGAGAAGAGAGTAAAGAGATAGAAAGTGAGAGAGAAGTTGGAGTCACTCCTAGGATTCGATCCCTGCCATCCTGCGTGCCTATCCATCACTACCAAATCGCTATTCCGACGATTCTGACTTCGTTCTTAGGTAAGAAAACCTAACCTTAATCCATTCTAGAGTTCCAAATGGCGTAAGTGATAAAATATCTAACCTATTTCATGATTTAGGTTGTCATTCTGCCGTAGACAATGACTCGGTATACAAACTGAGTTCGATACGGGTTTATCGGCGTAAGGTGCGGACTATAAACGTATAGGTTTTGGTTTTCAAGGCTTTCAATGTCGGTTAATGATATATTACTGATGTGGACGCTATTTCACATGCATAAAGTGATGTCCGTTTCGTTTTTCAGTTATACGTTAACTAGGTTGAATATACTGTATTCCTCGTATTTGTAGAAAATACCGTATACGTATGAAATTCGGATTTGTGCTTGCCATGATTAATTATTGTTTATGTATGCTAGATGCATGTGTATCAACTTCTGGGGTGAACGGATTAGCCTAATACATGTTATATTAACATACGTCGTGTATGTTACAATGCGTAGCCTAAGTGTTTGTGCAAAAGACTAAATGGGTATAAACCTTGCGTTAGTGTACGCCATGACTAACTATCGTGGCTAGGCGATTGTTGTGTAGGCGGCAATCCTTTGACAAAAGGACTTGCCCTAATACGTATGCTAACCAATACATACCATGTATGATATAATGCGTATACTACGTGTTTGTAAACATGTCTGTATGAATAAATACTTGTAAACTGTTCTATAAATGGGTGTTGAGAAAGGATTCTCAGCCACTCTAATGAGGTCTACGATTTCCTCCGCATGCCTTGTTTCATATTCATTGCTTTTACCTAGAAGTGCATAAGTGTGGACTCATGTTTATGTTGTACTTCATAACATGCTCAACTGATTCTATGATTTGAATCATTACTCCATTACTGCTTGAGTATCTCATATGCTAGATCGTTGTAATTGAATGTGTTTGGGGCTATTACATAGTCTAGGCAATCGGTAATAGGCCTCGAAGTAGTGGCTGATTTTGTCCCACCACATGAGACGCGCCTGATGAATCCGAGTCATATATCGATTGGCGACAGTGGTTATTCCACACGGAGTGCTTATGCACATCATGTCGATCAGCTCGATGTGCGCTCGTACTAGTCGAGCCCGTCAAATAACCCTATTGGCCTGATGTATGTTAACCATGTTTGGACATTACTGCTTGAACTTAGGGTACCAAACTCACGAGTGAAATCCCTGTTAACCTTGGTAACTTGATCCGCTAATACTCATGAGCCGGACATGGTGTATGGGACACCGTGGTCGAGCTGTCGGCTTACGCTGAGGCGACGAGCCTCCCCGTAGTGACCAGTGAGCAACCCAGACTCGTGATCCGAATACGGTGGTATGAGACACTGTATTCGAGCTGTCGGCCTACACTGATAAGGTGACGAGCCCTTTGTAGTGACCTCGAGCATACTCTGAGCCTGCGTTGAGGCGACAAGCCTTTTCTTAGCAACTAGAGTATAAACTAGGCCTACACTGCATCGTGGTGACGAGCCCTTTGCAGTGACTTAGAACCGCAACATCGTATGAGATTTACTAGGACTGACGACCCTAGAATGGATCATTGTTTGGGAAATGATATAAGGGAGGTACCTTAGTTTCCCAATCCTGCTGTATGAAAAAGGACTAATAAGAACTGGGTATCATGCTCATGCACTGCATTGCATGTGCCGTTTGGCATTGGGCAGAGCACTGAGGAAGTGACTGACATGCGCAACCGTTAGATGAAGATCGCAGAGGGAGTGCAGGCGAGGGCATGCATCATTATTTCATACCATTCTTGCATTAATCAGAGTATTTAGGGATGTTTGATTGTATTGCTTTATCATTACTGCTTGATTGAATTGATAACATGTTAACCTTTACTTTATAGCTCCACTGAGTTGATCACTCACTCCCACGTTCTGGGACGGTGTTTTAAACACCAACCAGACCCTGTTGTAGTTTCAGATGATGGCGCAGCATACGAGGCGGAACCTGACTTTTATGATGATGAGGTGTTCTTCTTCATGTAGTTATCAGGCGGGTCTATGTAGACCTCATGCTGATTCGACGAGATTACAGGGCTATATGATTTAGTTGAACACTTTATATTTTTGGTATTTGGCACAAATTAGAAACAACACATGTATATGTTCAGCCTGGTGACATACTCATACTCTGAAAATTGTGAAATACTTATGTACTATATATATCTATCACAGTCTTCCGCTTGCCTAATTACGTTAACTCTAGAGTATGATATGTCGTTTACCTTAATCTCACTCATGTTTCAATGCACTCATCATAATCATCATTATCTATGTTGCATAAGTGATGCGTTGGAACTCGGGAGCTGAGCTTTGCTCGACCCCCGATTTTCAGGGCGTTACACCTCAACCTAAGCCCAACCTAAGTTTTATCAGGTTGGTGTTTGTATATCCCAAGCTTGAGATCGGACCCGATATATCTTGCCCGAGCCCAACCCAATGTCGGGTCGGTCAGGGGTCGGTCGGGTTGAACCTGCCCAACTTCCAGCCGTACATGAAATTGAGCGGGGGAAACTAGAAAATCAGCGAGGTAAACTAGGAAATCAGCCTGGCAAACTAGAAAATCAACGGGGCAAACTAGAAAATCAGCGGGGCAAACTAGAAAATCAGCGAGGCAAACTAGGAAATCAGCAGGGGAAACTAGAAAATCAGCGGGGCAAACATGAAATTGAGCGGGGGAAACTAGAAAATCAGCGGGGCAAACTAGAAAATCAGCGGGACAAACTAGGAAATCAGCGGGGCAAACTAGAAAATCAGCGGGGCAAACTAGCAAATCAGCGAGGCAAACTAGCAAATCGGCGGGGTATGTGTTATATCCAAACCATCCATCTATTATGAGGTATGTGTTATATCCAAACCGTCCATCTATTTGGCGAACTCGTATTAAGGCTTGAGGTGAAAAATAAGACAGATCTAGCTATCAAGTGGACCACACTGTAAAAGGCAGTGGGGAATTGAATGTCTACCATTGAAACCCTTTTAGGGGTTACAGAAGTTTTGGATCGTTATGAAATGTATTTTTCCTCTTCATGCAGGTCTTTGTGACCCTATGAATGAACTTAGACGGGGAGGATTTCTCACAAACATCACAGGGGCCCTAACTTAGACGGGGAGGATTTCTAATGGTTAACGCTCATTCAACACTATTTCCTGTAATGTGGTCTGAGAGCAACGGATCATTTGTTTTGTACTATCCAAAACCAACCTAGTTATTTTCCAAGATCCATATGTAGTTCCTCAAGCACTATTACACTACCATAAAGAGAAATATAAGTACAGAGTATACAGCTAATGCAAAGTTACCTAGAAACGCCAGCTATTGACGTGAACGATTTGTGGCATTCGAGCTGCAACGAGGGAATCCATACTAGTTTCAAGCTCTTTGAAAAATAGCGAGGCAAACAAGAAAAAGCGCAGGGCAAGCATGAAAAAGAGCGGGGCAACCATGAAAAAGAGCGGGGGAAACATGAAAAACAGCGAGGCAAACTAGAAAAACAACAGGGAAACATGAAAAACAGCGGGGCAAACTAGAAAAACAACGAGGGAAACATGAAAAACAGCAGGGAAAACATGAAAAATAGTGGGGCAAACTAGAAAAACAGCGGGGTAAATATGAAAAACAGTAGGGGAAACATGAAAAATAGTGGGGCAAACTAGAAAAACAACGGGGGAAACATGAAAAACAGTGGGGCAAACTAGAAAAATAGCAGGGGAAACATGAAAAATAGTGGGGGAATATAAAAAACAGCGGGGGAAACACACTGTAAAAGCAAGGATTGAATGCTAAAGCTTTCTAGAGTACACAGTAGTTTTGGGTCAAACTGATGTTTTTGTTTTTCGTTCATCCAGGACTGTGTGACCTTAAGAACAAGTTTAATGAAAAATAAGTATCTCAATGGCCTTTAGAAAAGTTTCAACGGTGAACATCATTATCCCCGTGTGTTTCGTATGGTCCACTTGAGCTTTGGACATGCTTCCATTTTGGGCTCATGCCCTAAACTGAGGTTTAAAAAGGGCTGACCGACATTAATAAAATACATACATCGTTGTGGGCCCCATACAGTCCAATCATCAAAGATATTGGTGGTGTTTGGCTCACCACACAAGCCCACTCGAATGGATAGGGACCCCACTACCTAAGTTGTGTTCAAAAAGCTCTATGGGCCCATCATGATAGATGTGTTTTATCCATGCTAGGTGGCTGTCCATTTTACCAGCTCATTTTATAGTATGAGCACGAAAGTGATGCAGGTCTAAACAAGTGTAGCTCAATGTTTTTCATGTTTCTCCCGCTATTTTTCCTATTTTTTATGTTTTTCTCGCTATTTTTCATATTTACCCCACTGTTTTCTAGCTTGTCCCGTTGTTTTTCATGTTTACCCCGCTGTTTTTCATGTTTCCCCAGCTGTTTTTCTAGTTTGCCCCGCTGTTTTTCATGTTTCCCCGGCTGTTTTTCTAGTTTGCCCCGCTGTTTTTCATGTTTTCCTTGCTGTTTTTCTAATTTGCCCCGTTATTTTTCATGTTTCCCTCGCTGTTTTTCTAGTTTCCCTCGCTGTTTTTCATGTTTCCCCCGCTGTTTTTCTACTTTGCATCGCTGTTTTTCATGTTTGCCCCGCTATTTTTCATGTTTCCCCCGTTGTTTTTCTAGTTTGCCCCGCTATTTTTCATGTTTCCCCGCTATTTTTCTAGTTTCCCCCACTGTTTTTCATGTTTCCCTTATGTTTTTCTACTTTGTCTCACTTTTTCATGTTTCCCCCGTTGTTTTTCTAGTTTCCCCACTGTTTTTCATGTTTCCCCAGCTATTTTTCTACTTTGCCCCACTATTTTTCATGTTTCCCCCGCTGTTTTTTATGTTTCCTCCGCTAGTTTTCTAGTTTGCCCCGCTGTTTTTCATGTTTCCTCTGCTGTTTTTCTAGTTTGCCCCGCTGTTTTTTACGTTTCCCCCACTATTTTTCTAATTCGCCCCTGTTTTTCATGTTTCCCCCGCTGTTTTTCATGTTTGCCCCACTGTTTTTCTAGTTTGCCTTGCTCATACTTCAGTTTGCCCCGCTGTTTTTCTAGTTTGCCCCACTCTTTTTCATGCTTACCCTGCTCATTTTCATGTTTGCCCCACTCAATTTCATGTACAACTGAAAGTTGGGCGGGTTCAACCCGACCGACCCGTAACCGACCCGACATTGGGTTGGGCTCGGGCAGGATATATCGGGTCCGATCTCAAGCTTGGGCTATACAAACACCAACCCAATAAAACTTAGGTTGGGCTTGGGTTGAGGTCTCAGGTTGCCCGACCCAACCCGAACCCGATCAATATATTAGTTACTTATAAATTATAATTGAGTGTGGATTGTTTGTGTAGAAGGTACACTAGTGATGTCGGGTCTCATTTGTCCACGTCATTTCCAAGGACTCACACTAACAAGATTTGCCGGATTTCTCTCTCCCAAATATATTGCATGCTGTGCTACATGACTTTTTAAAGGAGTAGTCCTATATTTTAGCTTGGTTTTTTAAAGAA
Source organism: Magnolia officinalis (assembly GCA_021015155.1). Taxonomy (NCBI): domain Eukaryota; kingdom Viridiplantae; phylum Streptophyta; class Magnoliopsida; order Magnoliales; family Magnoliaceae; genus Magnolia; species Magnolia officinalis. The sequence continues at coordinate 29,703,520 of JAJHSJ010000018.1, read as the reverse complement.
AAAAATGAAGTTCTTTATGATGAATAATCACATATATAATTAATAAAATCATAGATACAAAAAATAAGTCCTATATTGAAATATAATAAACTAATGTAATTATGAAAATATTAGCACGTATACACCCGACTAACCCAATCAACCCGTCGAGCCCTCTTGGGTTGGGCTTGGGTTGAGAATTCCCAACCCAAGATTGGGTTGGGTTGGGTCAAGGTTTAGGTATAGGAACCTTAGGTTGGGTTAGGGTTGAGCACCAACCCGAACCATCGAAGTGATTGAAATTGACCACAAACTGAATGAAATAGATTTTTGACCATCGACCCGATGGAATCTTGGAAAATAACTAGGTTGGTTGGCTAAATTAGCTTCTCCTACCCCAAAATCGTATGTGGTAAATAAGTAAATCATTCTAGTTTAGGAGATATGCTTGTTAAATAAATAGACAAAGAAATGAATTAAAAGATAGAAAAATATTTTTATATACTTATATATACATATTTACATAATTATGTATTATAGAAAAATGTAAGGGGAAAAATGTTCTCCATGTAAAAAATAAAAATAAAAAAAATAAAAATAAAAAATAAAAATAAAAAAAGAGAAAAAAGTGCATAGCACTACAGTTATGGCTACGGTTATAATCCGTAGCGATAGGCCAAGCTTTGACCCCGCAACTCGCTGGCTACATTTTTTTTCTCTGACTCGGTCGACCCCAACTCGCTGGCTTAGTTTTTTTTTTTTTTTTCTTATTGTAATCCCCATTGATTTTTGTGGGTCCCATTATGAGGTATGTGTTATATCCAAACTGTCCATCTATTTGGCGAACTCATATTAAGGCTTGAGGTGAAAAATAAGACAGATTTAGCTATCAAGTGGACCACACTGTAAAAGGCAGTGGGGAATTGAATGTCTACCATTGAAACCCTTTTAGGGGTTACAAAAGTTTTGGATCATTATGAAATTTGTTTTTCCTCTTCATCCAGGTCTTTGTGACCCTATGAATGAACTTATACGGGGAGGATTTCTCACGAACATCACAGTGGGCCCCAACTTAGACGGGGAGGATTTCTAATGGTTAACGCTCATTCAACATTATTTCCTGTAATGTGGTACACTTAAGATTTGGATATACCTCATTTTTTGTCTCATACCATAATATGATCTGGAAAAATATATGGACGGTATGGATAAAAAGCATACATCATGGTGGGGCCCACAGACCACCAACGATCTGCCATTGGTGGGTGACAGGCGGAGTACCCAGTCCGTTTTTGTGAAAAGGAGGGGTATTTTCGTCCTGGAATTTATTGTCCGTACGAGGAGGTCTAAGTGGGTATGTTAAGTTTGTATTGCGTCAAGAATATCCAATGGATAAAAGGTAGGGTCCACAGTCGTAAATTTCTCATACTTAATTCCGGAGCACTATGTAAGGAGTTGTGCGTGTGAACTAGCTGGAGAGATGTCCATCCATTTTAAAAGCGCAAGCTAAAAGAGAAGAGACGGATCAAAGGCTCAAGTGGGCCCCACCGTTGAAACCTTCTTATGGCCCATCATGATGTTTATTTGCCATTTGAACCGTTAAGTAACATGGACCTGGATGAAAGGAAAACATAATATCATTTGCATCCAAAACTTTTGTGGATCCAATTGTTTCCCTGTGGTGTGGTCCAGATGAGCATTCAATCTACCTCTTATTTAGGCTTACATCCTAAAATGATCTTTCAAAATGGATGAAAGGCTAGGATAAAACACATATATATTATGGTGGCCCCAAAGAGGTCCTTGGCAGGATCGTCCGTCTCTAGCTATGTCGTGGTGGGGTAGCACCCAACCTCCACCAGATTTAACAGCCCACATAATTTGACAATTTCTCTCTCACAAATAATCTGCATGCTGCACAACACAACTTTTAATGTGGGTAACTTCTGTAGGTCCTATTATGATGTATGCATATGATCTACACTGTCCATTCATTTTTCCATACCATTTTAGTGTAAGAGACCAAAAACGAGGTAGATCTAAAGTTTAAGTTTGCCACACTATAGGAAGCTGTGGGAATTGGGCTCTTATTGTTGAAAATTTCTTGGGACCATGAAGGCTCCGACTAAGTTGATATTGTGTTTTACCTTCATCCAGGTCTGTGTGACCTAATCAATAGGTTGGATGCTAAGGAGGCGTTTGGCGCATGGTATTAGATGGGATTAGGTGGGATAGAATTGTATTTGGTGTCTTGCAAATTCCATCCAACATTTGGTGGGGATGGAAAAGGTTGGGATTAAGTGGGACGGAATTGCATTTGATCCTATTCTGGATTTATGTGGATTTTAAAATCCACTACATATGTGGGCACCACATTGATGCATTCCTTATCCATGTCATCCATACATATATACCCTTGACATGTGACATTCTGGTTACATATGTGTAAAAGCGAACAACATCTGTTATGAATTTGATTAGTTGATTACAATTTCATGGTCCACCAAATAGGATTTTGATTAATCTAGTGTTTTTCCCTTAGTAAGAATTTTATCCCAAACATGGAATTGGATGGCTAAAATACTATGGTATTTTCAGAAACACAATTATTATGCAATAATGGTGTTATACCCATCTAATACACGTCAATACCATTTAATTCCACTGACCAAACACGCCCTAAATAAACACAAGGGTGGGCCCTATGAAGTTTTTAATAGTGGGTGTTCAATTACCATTGTTTTCTTGTGATGTGGTCCACTTGAGATTTAGATTTGTCTTATTTTTGGGGTCAATTTTTTCCCTACTATTTTAGGGCATAAGATTAAAAATGAGGCAGATCTAAGGCTCAAGTGGGCCACAATATAGGAAACATTGAGAATCGAGTGCCCATCATTGAACACTTCTTGAGGCCATAGAAGGCATGATCAAGTTGATATTTATGTTTTCCCTTCATCTTTCCAAAGAGACTAGCCGGCTCCCCTTGTTCCGAGATCTTTGTGCAACCACTGGGAAAGGGGGGTCAGGTGGAGTGCCTGAGGGTTTTCACACTGTTCTTCTGGTATTGGCTCCGTGATAGCGGTTAGGGTTCTTCTTTTTCATTTTGTCACCGCAGGAAAAGTAGGAAAGTGAATAAACTTGTTGGTGCAAGAGGAACTCCTTTAGCGGCTTTGATGTCATTCCCACAGACTGCGCCACATTGTTATCGATCAAATATGGTTGATCCCATTCCACCTCTTGTAAGCCACTAGGTGCCTGCATTTAATGGAGAACAATAAGAAACTAGGGGCACCGGTTGTGGCCGGGGACCCTCCGATGCCTAAGTCGGGTAAAAGGACTCAAAGGGTATAGTCAAAATTGGGATGATTATGTGTACCTTCCCTTCGAACAGGGTGATGTATTTGTAGGTGTTGTTAGACGACTTGTGTATCTGAGTAGATCTGTAAGATACGTTGAGAAGGCCCGTATTGGAATTGAAATTTATTCCCGAGTATTCCTCCAATTATGCCTTAAATGGCGTGATCTTCAACTGAGATCTTGCTTGGCAGTCCTGCTTGTATATTGGCATGAGATTCTCTCCGGACATTTCTATTCCGATCTCAAGGTCGGCATCCGAGGTTGAGATCATTGTCCGAAGTCGAGATCGGTGTCCGAGGTCGAGATCATTATCCGAGGTCGAGATCGGTGTTTGTGTCAAGATTTGTCGATGAGGCTTGTCTCGGAGCAAAGTTGACTGTTTCAACTCGGTCCTTGAGTTTCCTTGCTCGGTTCAGCTCAACTTCCCTCGTTGTAAGCACTTCAGTAGTCTGGAGGGTCTGCCCTGATGGTCTTTTTGTCACGTGTCTCATACATCAGGTCATCTTGATATTTACCCATGATAATGTCTATACATGTTGTGGTGATATTTTTCATGTGAATAAATTGATGTGGTATTACTGGAATTTTATTGAAAATTCTACATGATATGTCTTTAGACATTTGGAGGTAAAATCATGTACGTAAACATCAACTTATGAAAACTATGTAGAAACTATGCTTGTTTCATGGATATTATGCTATGTGACTAGACATGATACTATTCGTTGTTGTTTCTGCACTGGTGTGCGGGCGTGCTAGAACTAGAATTGCGGCTCCAATTCGAACCGAACAACAATGACCCCAGGCGCCAAGATAGGCAGACACGTAGTGTATGACCGATATCTAAAGATATCAGTCACCTATTCAGCCACTCGCTCAATGTGTAAATTGGATCAAGCAATATTCAGATGGTGGGGTTTGTCTTTTAATCATGGGTTACTCATTTGCTTTCCATTCAAAAAGAATTTCCAATACAAATGAAATGAAATGAGAAAGAAATCCTTATAGTCGGTCGCGAAAAACAGCTGAAGAACGCCTTTCCGATGGATGAACTGAGCCCAACGTGCAAGCGTAGACTCGAATTACAGCTAGAATTATACTGGCTACTTGATTATTGCTATGAATAAAACTAAGGAATGTAAATAAGCAAACTTGGAAAGTAAACAATTACACTAGGGAATGTAATCTGCTTAACAAGGAAAGTAAACAATTACACTAATGAATGTAAATCGATAGGATAATTTAAAAGATAGATTTAGTTTGTTTGGGTTGGTGTGAGACACTTTCCTTTGTTGCATTCATATTCTATTTATAGCTTTGATCTAACCATTCTGAAATTTTTTCGCATTTTGATGGTTGCCATAACCACTCTCCACTACTTAAATTCATTTGCTTTTCCTTTTTCCACTTGTCCTGTAACCGTTTAGCACCACTGCCTTTTGGAGACTTCCTTGTCATCTGTCCCAGTAACTGCTCTGGCTTCCTTGTTGACTCGACCGTATTCCACTCGGCCGCCTTAGTAGTACACGACATCACCTAATACGTCCTAGCTCCACTTGTCGAGAAATTTCCTCCATACATATCTAGAAATCTCTTAGCGCACCACGCATATCCTTACAGATCACATGTAACTCCCTCTAATTGGCTGTAGCAGGGTATGACAATAATGGGGATGAACATTGCCCCCACGTCGTTGTACCTCTATCGGAGAGGTGACAGTGACAAAAGACCCCATTAATGATGCATTTAATGTGTACACACATCACTCAAGCGATAACTGCCTTCGGCCGACTCCTCATAACATGTCAATGTCGGTTGTGTTTAAACGGGGCATCGAAAGAACACTGTTTTGACACGTGTCTTCATATCGATCCTAACAGAATTGTAATGATGGTACAATAAATGCTCAAGTCCTTCGACCGATATAAGCATCGTTTCAAAACTTCTTCTCTTCTGCGCTCTCGTTTCCTTCCTATTCCAGACTTTTCTTCCCAAAATTCTTTCTTTATTTATTGGATCTCCAATGGTTGCCTCTTCCTCATCTGCTCCTTCCTTTGACCAACTGGACATAATGGCCATGATGGAGATTCTTGGGGACACGTGTGTTGAGAAGACGATATTTGAATCGAGTTTGGGTGAATACCACTGTTTAGGTCCTGCATTTTCCACTGCAACAAAGGCGAAAGAAGTTTACACACTGGATATTCTTTCCAATTTTCCCTAGAGAAAGTTTGTTGATCCAATCTGGATCTATTCCTGATACTGCGAATGCTTTGAAGAGCTCAAGGACATGGCCGAAGCCTCTTCAAGATTGGGAATCTTGGTTGGTCCGTGTGTCATCCCAATATGAGAATGCATTGAGAAGATCTGACATGTACGAATGAATTAAACTCTCTGTCTGAGAGTATCTAGCAATATCGACCCTCCTCCTTTCTATGTCAGCATTCCGGAGCATGTCGACGAACTCCTTCTTTGGTTGAGGTCCGATGAGTCCGACCGTAATGGATATTTCAGCTTTAACTGAGTTGTTGTGTAACGCCCTGAAAATCAGGGATCGAGCAGAAGCTCAACTCCTGAGTTCCAACACATCACTTATGCAACATAGATAATGATGATTAAATGTTGTCCGTATTAGTGCATTAAACATGAGTGAGATTATGCCAAATTAACATATCATACTCCAGAGACAATTAGATTATGCAAGCGGAAGACTGTGATAAGTATATCAAACATATAAGTGATTGTAAGTCCCCAGAGTATGAACATGTCACCAGGTTAAATAGTCACATATATAATTCCAAAATATACAAAATGATGAAGTGTAATGTCATCTATCCATATCCCTATAGCCCTGATGCGCAACTTCAGGTCTACATAGACCCACCAGAGAGTTGCATGTAGGAGAACTCCTCGTCATCATAGAAGACAGGCTCCATCTCGTAAGCCTTGTCTTCACCTGAAACTACAACAGAGTCTGGTTGATGTTTTAAAACACCATCCCAGAGTGGGAGTGAGTGATCAACTCAGTGGAGCTATAAGGCAAATGATAACATGTTATCAATTCAGTCAAGCAGTAATGATAAAGCAATACAACAAGCATTCCTAAGTACTTTGGTTAATGCAAGGATGATATGTGATAATGATGCATGCACTCCCTCTGCGACATCATCTCACGATCGCGGCATGCACCCCTTCCTCTGTGCTCAACTCCAACGCTAAAGGCACATGCAAATGCGGTGCATGTACGTGATTAGCCAAGTTCTTAATTAAACTTATTCATACAACAGGTTTGGGAAGCTAAGGTACCTCCCTTTATATTATTTACCCAAACAATGATCTATCTAGGGTCGTCAATCCTAGGTAATCACATACGATAGGCAAGTTATAAGGTAACGTCACCCTTGATTTAAAAGCAATGGATAGGTAAGTTCAAGTCACTATGAAGAGGCTCGTCACCTCAACGTAGGCCTTAGAGGTCACTACGGGAATGGCTCGTCACCTTAGCGTAGGCCGACAGCTCGAATACAGTGTCTCATACCACCGCATTCGGCTCACGAGTTTGGTTTGCTCACTAGACAATACGGGGAGGCTCGTTACCACAGTGTCCCATACCACCATGCCCGGCTCATGAGTCTTAGCGGATCGAGGTACCAAGGTTAAACGGGCTTTACATTGGTAAGTTGGTACCTTAGATTCAAGCAGTAGCGTCCATACATGGTAAACATACATTAGGCCAATCGGGTTGCTTAACAAGCTCGATTGGTATGAGCGTACGTTGAATTGATCGACATGGAGTGCGTAAACATTCCGCGTGGCCTAACCACTGTCGACAAGCAGCGTACAATTCGGATTCCTCGAACATGCCTTGCATGGCAAAGCAACCTTGGCCACCAACTCAGAACTCATTACCGATTACCTGGACTATGCAGTAGTCCCAACCATACTCAAACACAATAGGCATCCATGTTTGATAGTCCAAATAGCACATAACAACTAATTCAAATATAAATCTCACATAAGCATTTTAACGAACACATAGAGTACATGTTAACATACGTAGGCATTCATCCATAAAGCATGTAGTAGTAAGATAGGTTACATGAAGAAAACTGTAACTACAGATAAAGTGATTGAGAATCATATCTTAACACCCTCTTTAAAAACATTTCAACAAGCATTTTCTCATTCAGGCATTTTATCAAACATTTAAACTACACATATCAATATACATGTAATATATTGGTTATAACATATATTATGGCAAGTCCTTTCACAAAGGAGTTGTCACACATACAATAATTATGTACTTACAATTAATAATCATGGCAAGCACAAATCCAAATTCCATATTCATTCAAATATTTCAAAAACACATGGATTGCATTATAATCAATATATATATATATATATATATATATGTGTGTGTGTGTGTGTGTGTGTGTGTGTGTGTGTGTGTGTGTGTAATACGCGAAAAACATCGTATCTTAGCATATAGTAATCAAGTCAGTCATAAATCATTAAGTGACATTGAAAGCCTTGAAAACCATAACCTAGACATTTATAGTCCGCACCTTTCGTCGGTAAACTCGTATCGAACTCAGTTTGAACACTAAGTCTTCGTCTACGGCACAACGACAACCTATAACATGAATAGGTTAGCTATTTCACCATTTACTCTATTTGGATCCCTAAAACAGATTAGGGTTAGAATTTCTTACCCAAAATCAGAATCGAAATTGCCGGTATAACGATACGGAAGAGACGATTCTGCCCATAGAGCGGCAGGGAAGAATCCCAACAATTATCTCTCTCACACTCTCTCCTTTCCTCACTCTTTCCTTCTCTTTTCTCTCTTCTCTCACTTAGGGTTTAGAAAATTCGTATGGCATGGGAGAGAGGGGATTTAAGGGCCTTATATAGGCTCAAAAGTGAGCTTAATGGCCCCAGGGCCATGATATACTTAGGTTATAGCCAAAAGTCGGTTGTTTCGGGCTAACGGAGCTCATCTGGAGCCCCCCCTTCTGCATACGGTCTAGGAGAAGTTCCCTAACAATGGATCTATGTCAGGTTAAGTTTTTGGTCTGATCGAATTTACAGATCGACCACGGAGGACCTGTTTCAGTTCAACGGTCATCGTCATTCGATCAGGGCCACAAGTACACTGACCTGTGCAGAGACATTTCCTTGATCCGAGGGTGTATTTGGGTCAGATCTGACGGTCAGAAACTTTAAATTTGTCCTGCAAGTGAACGACCCAATTCACTTAAATCTGAGTTCGTTTTCTGAAGATATTCGCGTTTCTCACACACTTCGCTCCGGGTCTAAGTTGTGCATTTTTAGATACTATCTGCACTTGATTTTCGAACTGGTTGTCAAGTCCAGTAAGGGGTCATAACCGTATATTTTCGCGGTTATCGGACTTTCGACGCGCGGTCCAGGTCCGAAACGGAGTTTCAAGCTGCTCTCAAGAGCAACTGGGTTTTGAGATTGATCCTACGTTTTTAGGTAATGTAGCGTTAATGATTCTACTAGTTTTGGGTCTTACAGATCGTATAAAAAGTGGTTCAAGATGATCTACCGATTAATTTAGTTTAGCACTTAATTAATTTTCATCTAATTTCTAAAGAATTTGGTCCTTAGTGATTTCTACCTGAGGTGGTACACGGGTCTTTGTACGGATTTTTTCAAGAGGTTACATGTTGTCATTCGGTATGACGGTTTATCCAAGCTCTCTTTCTAGGCAACGCAAGGATTTCCCTAACAAGACCACCAAGGCCTACACCAACTCCATGAAGGCTTACCACAAGCTCGATGGTTCGGTCGACGAGGACGAGCATGTGGCATTTATGCTTCTCTAGACTTACCGCCATCTATTGTGTGTGAAGGCTCAATAGATCACCATAAAATATGTTGCTTTGGCCGAACAACTTTCCCATGGGCTACGTGATTGCTCTGGCACCTTACGTGCTCAGCCACTTAAACATGGGGATCTACGAGATCACCTACAAAGGTCTGCATTCTGCAGGAGGACCGTTGTGGCTCTTGCAGATGTGGTTTTATGCCTACTTCTGTGCTTCTCTATTTCCTCATTCTATGTACGAAGGGAAGACTTACACTTCCTTTGGTGAGCGGACTCTCCATTCCCTCCTGGAGAATCTTTCATGCGAGATTTATTTAACTGCCCTCCTCTCTTTGAATATAACCAAGAAGAATAGGACGTTCATGCCCTTCTCCGAAGGAAAAAAAGTATTGCTCAGGCTGGCTCACCAGCTAGTTCAAGTTGAATGATGGAGAGTCAACCACTCAGTCTCATTAGGTGTGGGGAAGTTATCTTCTTGGCTGCGATCTCCCATAGGGGGGAATGATCGAGTAAGGCAAGAATGTCGAGGCCGGGATTGAGCAATACTACCCTTCATTATTTGTTCAGCAGCTTGGCTTCGTCTAGTGCATCCCTTGCCCCCTCACTCATAAGATCTACAACCAACCGCCCTACGGTCGCCAAGTGCTGACTGATGCAAGCCTCTATGCATCCTCCTGAATTCTTCATTCCGCAAATAGGCAAACACACTTGAGCTCCCTAACTATCCTTACTTACCACAAGCGATGAATAGCTTCCTCGAGTGGTGGGAGCGTCATTACGACAGGTTGCTGGGCGACAAGGACCCTACCAAGCTCACTAGCCACTTTGCCTCACAATTAGAGGCGAAGGGTAAGAAGAGAGCGGTTGTTCCATTGACCGCTGCAAGAAGACAACCAAGCCGAAGACCATATCAACCACTTCCTCTCCTCCTCAAGCTCCAACGACCGAGGCAGTTGTCCCAGCAAGCCAAGAGGTAATAACAGAAAATTATGATGCTCCCGCACCTGCTCCTCAGTCTCTGACAGCTCCAAATAAAATTTTGGATTTAGGAGCTCCACCTAATCCTCCCCTAAGGCGCCGGTGCTCTCTTTCCAGTGCTTCAATCCTCTCAAACCTTCCCCAATAATAGATGATCGACCGCTGCCAGCATCCTCCGGACCTCGACGACTGTCAGGTACTTCTTCGGCCAAGGCCATATCTTCTTTCAAAACATACTTCAAAACCAAGTAATGGCCCGATTTCTCTATTGATGGCTACTCAAAAGAGATCGAAAAGGAATTAAAATGTTACCATGAGGCTCATTTTAATAAGTGTTGGAATAAATTGTGGTAGGATATATAGAGAGAGATTGAATAGTCTCGATCTTCCCTTTAACGGGAAGTATCACATCCCTTATCATCTTAATCCGTCATCATTCCCTAGATCTACTCGACCGTTAGTGACCGTAATAAAAAATCCTTAGGCCACTAGAAATCAGCCCATCATCTATGTCGTTCGATCTAACTCAGGTAGTGTAACACCCCGTATTCTCAGGACCCAAGTACATGACCCGTTTCCCAAAAACCCGAGTGTTAACCTTAAAGGATGATCAATTTTGAGTATACATTTTTTGTTCATTCAGAGTAAGCAGATTAGCGTAGTATGGACAAATCAAACATAAAGGAAATTTTGCATTATCATTTACATATACAAGAGCTGCCCATAATGACTTACACAAACCAATGTCTCCAAAATTAACAATTACAAGAATTACATGATTCAATACATGAGAAATAGTAGAATGCAAGTAAATTTGAGTCGTAAGACCCCTCAGTTTCTCAAGGTAGATACAGTCATGCAACCTTGGCACTTGAGCCCGGCTCCTCATCAGCCCGAACCTGAAAATCACTTAAGTCACATGTGCTACCTGTACGGTTATATTTATTTGATGGATAAGTGGCCAACTTAGTGTGAACTCCCCTCAAGATTATACACCGTCGCATTAGGTAAGCATAGTTATAAAAACATGGCAAGGCATACAAAACAATACATCATGCAGTCTTATTAAATGCATGGATGCGTGAGTCCATCATCGACCTGGGGATACACATCCCGCAGTTGAAATAAAGGGTCGCCCTAGGAGAACTAGTCACTTGGAAAAATACACAAAGGTATGCCCGAGGAAAACCAGCTATCCGGAAAGAACCATAATATATAGATCGCCCAAGGAGAATTTAATCACCCGGAAAAGACCATAAAATATAGATCGTCCAAGGAGAATTAATCACTCGAAAAAGACCATAGATCGCCCAAGGAGAATTTAATCACCCGGAAAAGACCATAAAGTATAGATTACCCAAGGAGAATTAATCACCCGAAAAAGACCATATGCTATGAAAATGCATGATTAGCCCAACCGTTATTAGTCCGTTTAACAACCAGCGGGTTTAATAAGCTCAAAGGTCACTACGGGGAGTTTAGGGCCCAGCATAGGCCGACAACTCAGGCATAATGTCCCATTCCACCATCCCTGGCTCATGAGGCTACCACCTTAGGATGTTTAATAGATCTCAATCGACTAATGGCCAATCATATTCAGTATATGAGCTTACCATCCCATGGTTGCACAAAATAAAACATTGAATAGGGCAAATACTTACATAAAGCCACGTAGGACGAATATCAAAACTAAGCCACATAGGGCAATTATTAAAACCAAGCCACGTAGGGCCAATATCAAAATCATGCGATAAGAAATCGTCCTTAAAAACCATTGGACACAACATCCCTGGATGGTAGGCTCACATCAATGATCAATTGTAACGCCCTGAAAATCGGGGGTCGAGCATAGACTCAACTCTCGAGTTCTAACGCATCACATATGTAACATAGATGATGATGATTTAATGTTGTCCGTGTTAGTGCATTAAAGATGAATAGGATTAAGCCAAATAGCATATCACACTCCAGAGACGAATAAATTTACGCAAGCGGAAGACTGTGATTGATAAATATAACGTATAAGTTCTTGTAGATCTCCAGAGTGTGAAAATGTCACTAGGTTAACCATATACATGTATACTCCCAAAGTGATCAAAATGAATATACAAGTGTGTCCCAAAATACAGAATAACAGTGCAAGGGCATCTAGTCAGTGTCCCTGTAGCCCTGACGATTAGGACACGGCTCACATGAACCCGCCTGATAACTTCATGTAGGAGAACGCCTCCTCGTCATCCTCGAGATCTGGCTCCGCCTTGTAAGCATCGCCATCACCTACAGCTAAGACAGAGTCTGGTTGGTGTTTAAAACACCGTCCAAGAACGTGGGAGTGAGTGATCAACTCAGTGAAATAATAAAGCAAAGGTTAACATTTATCAATTCAATCAAGCAGTAATGATAAAGCAGTACAACAAACATGTCTTAGATACTCTTGTTAATGCAAGAATGATATGCGATAATGATGCATGCCTCGCCTACACTCCCTCAGCGTCTTCATCTCACGGCGCGCATGGCAAACTCCGGAAAGTGCTCTTCCTCGCCAAAGCACATGCAGTACGGTGCATGCTCATGTTGGCCAATACTTAATTAGATTGATTCATACAGCAGTGTTGGGAAGCCAATGTACCTCCCTTGTATCATTTGCCCAAACAATGATCCATTAAGGGTCGTCAGTTTTAGTAAATCTCATACGATATTGCGGTTCTAGGTTGTTACAGAGAGCTCGTCACCTAATCAATATAAGCCTAGTTTATAATCTAGTGGTTACGGAAAGGCTCGTCACCTCAACGCAGTCTCAAAGTATGCTTGAGGTCACTACAAAGGGCTCGTCACCTGATCTGTGTAGGCCGACAACTCGAAATACAGTATCTCATACCACCGTATTTGGCTCACGAGTCTGTGTTGCTCACTGGACACTATGGGGAGGCTCGTCGCCCCGGCTTAAGCCGACAGCTCGACTACGGTGTCCCATACCACCATGCCTGGCTCATGAGTCTTAGCGGATCAAGGTACTAGGGTTAATGAGGCTTCTCACTGTGAGTTTGGTAGCTTAGATTCAAATAGTGGCGTTCATACATGATGAACATACATCGGGTCAATCGGGTTACTTAACGAGCTCGACTGGTACGAGCGCACATCGAGTTAATCGACATGAAGTGCGTAAGCACTCCGTGTGGCCTAACCACTGTCGACAACCAAAGTACGGCTCGGATTCATCGGACATGTCTTGCGTGGCGAAGCAAACTCAGCCACCAAACCAGGACCGGTTACCGATTGCTTGGACTACATAGCAGTCTCAAACGCATGTAAATATAACAGGATAACACATGTGGTAGGCATATCAAAGTTAAACAATTAATTCAAGTAACGTAACCAATTGAATATTTCACAAAATACAAGGTAAACATAATTTGCACAAATACATTTCATGCTAAATCCCACAATTTAATCTAAGTTACATGAAGGGATATAATACACATATCTAAGGTAGTTGAGAATCTCACCTCAACACCTATATAACATACACCTTACTAAATATGTACTCATCCAGACATTTTCACAAACACTTAGACTACACACATCAACATACATAACGTATGTTGATCACAACATGTATTAGGGCAAATCCTTTCACTAAGGAGTTGTCACGAATACAACACACATATATCCATGACGGATAATCATGGCAAGTAGGGATTCAAATTCCATACTCATTCAATCATTTCCACAAACACTTAGACTACACATTTCAACCTACACGGTACAACTCAGTTATAAGCTATATTAGGGCAAATCCTTTCATAAGAAATTGTCATGTATTCAACAGTCACATGTTCACGGTGAGTAATCATGGCAAGCACAAAACTAAATTCCCGACATATCCCGTCATCTCAACCTACACATGGAATAGCCTATATTTAACATAGTTCATATATAACCGTAAAGCGAGGAAAACATCATATCTAACATGTGAAACGGCAACCCAGTCGGTTATAAATCATTAACCGACATTGAAAGCCTTGAAAACCATAACCTATACGTTTATAGTCCCTACCTTTCGCCGGTAAACTCGTAATGGATTCAGTTTGAACACTCCGCCTTCGTCTACGGCACAACGACAGCCTATAGTATGAAATAGGTTAGCTATTTCATCACATACCTTATTTGAATCCCTAAAATAGATTAGGGTTAGGATTTCTTACCCAAAAATAGAATCTGGAATAGCGTCATGGTAGTGGTAGCTAAGCACGTGGAACGACGAGATTGAGTCCCGAGAATAATCTCTCACTCTCTCTTCTCTCTTTCTCTCTCTCTTTCCTTCTCTTTTCTCTCTCTTCTCTCTCTAGGGTTTGCAAATTCGTATGTGAAGGGAGAGAGAGGGTTTAAGGCCCTTATATAGGCTCAAACATGAGCTCAATGGCCCTAGGGCCATGGTATACTTATGTTATAGCTAAAACCCATCTGTTTCGGCTCAACGGAGCACTTCTGGAGGCTCCTTTTCTGCGTGCGGTCGGACTTAAGCTCCTTGACATTGGATCCAGGTCTAGTTAAGTTTTCGGTCCGATCAAATTTATAGATCGGCCGTGGCGGACCAGTTTCAGTTCAACGGTCACCGGTGCTCGATCAGGGTCATAAGTGTACTGACATGTGTTGGAAAATTTTCCTAATCCGAGGGTGTAATTTTGGTCAGATTCTGACGGTCTGAATCCTTAGATTCGGCCCGCAAGTGAGAAGACTCAATTCACTTAAGTCTCAGTTCATTTTCTAAAGATATTAGTGTTTCTCACACACTTCGCTCCGGGCTCAACTTGTGCATTTTTGGATACTGTTAGGACTTAATTTCTGACATGGTTGTCAAGCCCAGCAAGGCGGTCATAACCGTATAGTTTCATAGTAATCGGACTTTCGACGCGCCGTCCAGGTCCGATACGGAGTTTCGGTGTGCTCCCGAGAGCAACTGGGATTAGAGATTGATCCTAAGTTTTAAGGTAATGTAGTGGTAATGATTCTGTACGTTTTAGGTCTTACAGATCATATTTAAAGTGATTAGTGCTAATTTCACAGGTACTCTAGTTTAGCACTAGATAATTCTCGCCTAATTTCTAAAGGATTTGGTCCTGAGTGATTTCTGCCTGAGGTGAAACTCGGGTCTTTGTACGGATTTTTTCGAGACGTTATATCAATTTAAACCACTACTCAATAACCACTAAGTCGGAAGTCCATTATGATCACAACAGTCGAGTTACATCCCAAGTATGGGTGTACTATCCATGGGTGGGGGTTTCCCACTGATGTACCAGTTTAAGTCCCATAAGCAATCCACAAGTATGAGATAAATATGAAGGATAAATATTAAGCATGTAATATAACAATTCAATTTCAACAATTAACACATGTGATTATAAAATAGAGATATCAATTATAAATAAAAATAAAAACTATAACTTAAGCTAATTGAAAAATGGAAAGCTCAAGGGGAAGAATCATCACCTCATGTATCGAATCGCCAACTGGCATTGCTAGGAAGCGCGTGCACCCTCAGGATTGAATCCTACCATGGATTGTAAAGTTGTACGTGAGATCAAGTTTCCACGAGGTATTTATGGTTAAGGTTAATATGACCTAGGGTTTGGACTACTTGTTTTTAGGGTTTTGATGTGAGATTAGGGTTTTATCTTAGGATTTAGTTAAATGCTTGGATTCTAGGATTTGAATCCTAGATTAATAATAATAATAATAATATTATTATTATTATTGTACAATGGGCTAAATAATATTCATAATAAGAGTAATAATCCAACCATATTATTAATGATAATTCATAAGTTCATATTTAAACGTACTGACATCATCTAATATTTTTATAATTACTGATAATCCCTTAAATAATTCAAGTAATAATAATAATAATATAATATTTACTAATGATAATATAATAAGGATTAATACCAATAACTATATAACCAAGTATTATACTAATCCCATAAGGAGAAAAATGATAATATAGTCATAATAATGAATCTAGTAATGATGATAGGTGTTATGGTCTCATCACTTATGTTTAAAGAATGGACCTAGAGTTTAGGTTACGTGGGCCTAGGATTTTACCCTAGAGTTTAGGTTACGTGGGCCTAGGATTTTACCCTAGAGTTTAGGTCTAGGTTAGGTTTTTAGATTTGAACCTTAATTGGTGTACAATTGATGTTAATTTAGTAATTATGAAGTATCTACTAACCCTGGTGTTATAATCCATATTAGCTAGTGTAGCAAAAACATTCGTTATGATGGTATTGGATAGTGTGGTCTATTACAAATGATAATATCTAGGGATGGTAGATAAATACTAACATTAACATCTACTCGCAATAATTTGTTTATAATAACTAATATCAACATACATACCCTGCTAATGGCTAAACATAATTTTATAATTGCAATAACTTTAGTAACACCAATTCTAGTAATAAATCATGATTTACTGTGGGAGAGAAAGTCGACTTACATTGGTTGACTTGATGGCAAGTTGGGTTTTGAAGGGTCCCATGAATGTGGTTATTTGGGCCTGCATTAGAGTGAACAGGCCCACCCAATTTTTGTCCCAACAAGTGGCCTAGATTGGGCCCGAAACTTCCCAACACCAAGGCCTGAACTGGGCCTAACTTTGGCCAGGTCTGGCCCAACACCTTCTGCCCATTTGTAGCTCGAACTGGGCCTGAACACGACCTAACTATGGTTGTCCAACTATGGTCCAGGACTGGGCCTGGTTTGACTGTTCTAGGCCCAACGGCCATTTGAAGCATTTATAGGTTGGGCCGCCTCTGGCCCAGCAGTATGGCTGCAAGGGCTGGGCATGGCACTGTTTGGTGCGGCCCACTGAGTTCTATAAACTTAGGTGCGGCCCACCAGATTTTAGCATGCCGCCCGCTGCATTGGGCTAGGTGTTACCCACTGCTATTCATGGTGCGGCCCACTGAGCTCTATCTCAGGTGCAGCCCATCATGCGTGCGGTGAACGGCAGCACGACAGCAGCGCCAATCCTCAACCCCTCCTTCCTTCTTCTCTCTTCTCTTTCTTTTCTGCTTCTAGACAGTCCAGACGTGGCTGGACCCACCACAGGGGTGGCCCAACACGTCAAACTCGGTTCGGAGTTGGCTCGAGTACCCTAGTGCAGCGGCTAGTGCGGCACTTGCTCGAGTCCGCCTGATTCTCTCTCTCTCTCTCTCACTTGTTTCTTCTCCCTCTTTCCTTTCTTCAATCTGCATAGACCACTGCAAAGACGGCCCACCTAGTAACTGACCTGAGACTAAAGGTTACAACAGGAGCTAACCGGCTAAGCCTCCAACAGGGAAGACGACCCGCCATTAATGGTAGATCGTAAACGTCTGCATTTTCTTTCAAAACGGTGCCTAAGGATGATGTAAACAGGCTTAGGGGAGCTTGGGAAATCAACGAATTGAAGCTTCAATGGGGTTTGGGTGGTGGGTTCAGACGTTGGGAGAAACGGTCATTTTTTCTTTCTTTCTTGAGCTTAGTTGCAAAGAACGGAGCCCTCACTATTTATATTCTCTTCTCCTGACGCCCTAAGCTTCCTGAGACTGTCAGATGGATAACAAGCGATCCAGATCTGATATGGTAGAAACCACCCTCCAATACCGTGGGTAGGAACCGAAACCGGCTATTGGTTTTGGTTGAACACCCAAAACCACGTTGCCTAGGTGGAGGGCCGAGATTTTTCCAACCATTGGACGACTGAGATTGAAAGGGACATGCACCCGCGGATTGCCAGCTAAGGCGTTGACAGTTTTCATTTTTGGAAGAAAAACAGTCGCACACACGTTGTTTCTGTAAGAGTTTGTGGCCGTGCACGCATGCTCCAGCAAGCTGAAATGGGTAGGGTTTGGTCGGATGAGGGCTCTTCATCAAATGGACGGTTCTGATCTTGCACGGGGGCACGGTGGTGGGCCACGTTCACAACATACGGACACCCTTCGTTTTAAAAACGCCCGCAGGTGGGAACAAGAAGAAGAAAAGGGGAAATTTCTCCTTTTTGGCAAACTGACGGGTCAAGCCCATGTTAACTGGCAGTGAAATACGGTGCATTGGGGGTGTTTTTTTTCCCATTGAGTGCACATGCAGCTCAAGGTGGGGTCCACATCCATAGGATGTGAAATATGTTCCGTCCATACGCTTTGCAGGGTCCCATTACAACCCCATAACACAGACGAGGCCAATCCATGACTCGAGTGGGCAATATCGGGGGAATTTTAGTCTTTAAGTGTTGGTTTACATTAATCTGATGGCCAGATTCTTTTAATAGGTGGTCACTTAGCGTGATATCGTCCAATGATATGTTATGGACGGAAAGATTTTCTTGATTTATGATGAGGATGGTTCCTACTGTTCGTACTGGTATGGGATTGAATCCATACGTTGATCCAACAAGTGGATGGATGATTTGGATTCATTATGAACCAATGTCGGCGTGTTTAATTTTAATCCACCAATCAAGAATGATGGAACAGCCTAATCCTACTTCCTTGTTCATTATTTGTAATGGGTTTAATTGAGGAGTCAACCACCATACAGATACAACTTGAGTCTTCTTAGACCTTTTGGTTGCTATGTGATAGATGATTAGTTTATTTTTCATATTAATGATCGATTCTACTGAAAGTACTCTACTCATGTTCATTTACCATTAATTCATTTAAATTTGTCTTAGTTTAAGGGTAGTGGTTTGATGTCACTAAAATTTTCAACTTAAACGGAGCATAGGTTCTCATAATCTTCTTGGGTGAAGATCAACGGTAATTCTCTCCATTCCACGATTGGACGTCTTGATTTACGGATGAAGATTATTCATAATGGTTAGATTTAAGCTAGAAAGCATTTGAATGTTTGCTTAAGCTAGTTCGTATTTATGCTGAGTTAGCGTACACGGTAACACCCGAGTACTGAAAAGTACGGGGTGTTACAGGTAGAGATCGCTCACTCACATATTTATCTGTATTAAATTTCCTACTTTTACATCAATTGACTCTTTTCTTCTCCTCTTGTAGTTACTCGAGAATTGATGGTTGCAGACAAACAGATAGTTGTAGCCCAACCACAACAACAACAAACATTAGTGGTCGCCGATCCTGTGATCACCGAAATTGTAACTGTTGATTCGGAGGTTGATTCGAAGGCAACAGTTAGCGCTGAAGGCCTCCCTACTCACACTCCACCCGAAGTTAGTAACCTTCTTACTAACTTAGAATACATGATCCAGATCCCTTGCAGTCCTTCCGCGCTAGTCAGTCAAGGCATGGGCACAACACTTCTCCCCTAGCCATCGACCAAGAAACTCCCACTCCAATTGATACTCCTCCCTGCAGAGTCAGCTTCCATAACGGTCAAGGAGGTCTCTATTTTAGTCGAGCCTAAGGTCGCAACCACCGAGGCAATAGTGGTCGAGACTGAAGAGACCACCATGGTTGAGGTCACAGATACAACCATGGTCAAGACTGTTGAGCCCAGTTCTCATCTGCCATCTGTCCTAAAATTCGCATATGTTGGTCCCGTCTTCAACGGTGAAGACCTTCCTTTGATGACATCATATCCTCGTTTGAGAAAGCCTTTGTTGGAGAGACAACTATGGCCAAGTCTTCCTTTCGACTTGGGAGGTATCAGTCCTCCAAAATTCCCTATCCTTTCTTTACAACAAACAACTCCTTCCAGACCTTCTCCAGCGATAAAACATCGATCACTGTCAAGATCCAAAAAATCATTAAACATTTCTTCGGCAAACGCCATACCAGCCTTTGAAAAATATTCTAAAATAAAGTACCTGGTGGTCTAGAGTTTGTATGTTGATTTTCTCTTCATCTTGTGGTGTTTAGTCGTACTACGATTTTCGGGTGGAGCGGGAGTTCGCTTATCGATTTTCTAGCCATCTTACGGTGTTCACGTACGATATGATTTCCCAGTGAAGTAGATATTTGTATGTTAATTCTCTCTTCATCTTGCGATGTTCAGTTGTACCATTATTTTCCAGGTGAAGCTGAATTTCATTTTTCGATTTTCTAGCCATCTTGCGGTGTTCACTAGGGGTGCACATCGAACCGTTGGATCTGTGTAACCAGACTGGAACCGTTGGATCGGTCCGGTTTGGTCCGGTTCTAGGATGCTAACAGTCCAGTTCCAGTTCCCAAATTCCTAAAACCGTTGATTACGGATCGGTTCCAGTTTAGGGTCCTGTAGAACCGAACCGAACCGTTAAACCGAACCGTAGATCCGAACCGTGGATCCGAGCATTCGTTTAAAAATTAAAAAATAAAAAATAAAAAACCCTATAGTTCCTCTGCCTTTAGCTTTAAGGGGTGCAAACGGGTCGGTTCTGGGGTGATCTGTCTCCTCTCTCTCTTCCCTCTAACTCTCTCTGTTCTGAGAAAACCCAAATGAAGAAGAAGATATGGAAGAAAGAGAATCTCTTTCAATCAAAGGTCTCTCTCTCTCTCTCTCTCTCTCTCTCTCTCTCGTTTTGTAGGAATTTTAGAATCTTGATGCTATTCAATTGGGTCCCACTTTTTGGTTGATCGAGACCGTTGATCTTAAGGGATCCATCTTAGAATGGGGCTGATCGAAACTATTCACGATGAGAAGATTCTATCCATTAACATTTGGACCATTATTTTGGGTCGTTGATGTTTTTCTTTTTTCTCTTTACCATCTATTTTTAGGGGGCTGATTGAAGGGTTAGGAATTCTTAATTATGGGTAATGTTGGAGGAGTATTCCATTCATAGCAGGGCTCGTAATATTAACGGTTTGGATCTTCAGACATGGACCCCACTTATATGAAATGGGTGTTAATGCATTAGGACTTCTAATTCCTTTTTTTAATTGTTGTTTTGGTTATGTTATTTTTTACATTATGGATCAACAACAAAATTAGCGCCCCCTGCCTTTCGCCCCTGCAAAAAAAAAAAAAAAACACCCTGGTTTTTAAAAGCCCAGAACCATGGAACCGGTCCAGAACCGAACCGTTTTTCACGGTCTGGTTCTGGTTCGGTTCTATGGTGCTAACGGTCTGGTTCCGGTTCCAAAAACTATGGAACCGTTAGGAACGGTTTGGTTCCGGTTTCATCCCAGAATCGGACCAAACCGACCCGTGTGCACCCCTAGTGTTCACGTACAATACGATTTTCGGGTGAAGTAGAGATTTAAAGGTTGATTTTCTATTCACTTTGCAAAGTTCACTTGTACCATGATTTTCGGGTGGAGCTGAAGTTCGTTTATCGATTTTCTAGCCATCTTGCTGTGTTCGCGTACAATGTGATTTCCAAGTGCAATAGAAAGTTGTATGACTGATTATTTGACTATCTGGACATGTTCACTTGCATTGCGATTGCTATTACATTTTCTTAATGTTGAAATTATGTTGACTGACTTATTTCTGAATATATGATTATGATTTTAAATTACGTTGTTTAATATGTCTCTTCTCATATCTTGTGATTTATGCTGGATAATGAATGATGAGTGTATAATCTTAGAGGGTACTCCTCACCGTGATAGTTATTGACACTATCAAACCCTATCAGTTAATAAAGGTGTAGGGCGAGTCGATGTTGTTCACTAGGTCAGAGCAGATCGGGTGGCTGAGGAGCTAGACGGGGTCCTTACGACCCATATTGAGCTCCACCATTTGATGATATATCAATGTTTTCATTTAATAAACTTTTGTTATTTGGGTTGTATAAGTCCTGTATGGGCGCTACATTTGGATATTTATGGTGATTAAAATGTTTTTACACAATGCATGGTTTATTCCGCCAACATTTGTTGTTGACTCTGATTAATGATAAGAAGGTTTAAATTTAAAATGAATTTTAAAGGCTAACACTTGGGTTTTTTAAAAACGAGTCATATACTCGGGTTTCGAAAACCAGGGCGTTACAACTGTTCTGTGAGAATACAACAATACAAGTGCCATCAACATATCCAAGAATCATATCCAACATTCTAGAAAAAAACATATTGATATCCGCCACCATTTCATTAGAGAGTTCGTTGATGAGCACATCATTTTACTGGATTATGTGCCTACTAAGAGGCAATTGGCTGATATATTGACGAAACCCTTAGACACAAACCGATTTTAAGAC
This sequence comes from Magnolia officinalis, assembly GCA_021015155.1. Lineage (NCBI taxonomy): Eukaryota > Viridiplantae > Streptophyta > Magnoliopsida > Magnoliales > Magnoliaceae > Magnolia > Magnolia officinalis. Next base: position 29,681,195 of record JAJHSJ010000018.1, on the reverse strand, counting down.
CTCCAAAAGTCCATTGGGGTATGTGCGTTATAGTTACATCATCAACTTTAAGAGTATTATTGGTATATATGAGGAGCTTATAGCCTCATTTAGTGCGCCTAATAGTAAAACTTAGGGTTTAAAGCCTCTAGTGCATCTTTTGTTTTGGAACCCATACAGTAATTATATGTTCAAATGATTGGGTCACCTAGGCTAGTGTATTTAAACGGTTTTTTTTTTTTTTTTTTTTTTTTTTTTTTTTTTTTTTTTTTTTAATGTCTTCGATGCTAGTGAATTCTGAAAGAGAAGAGCTAACTGTCCTAGAGGGGAGGGGGCGGGGATGAATAGGATTATGCTAAATAAAAATTCAAATAACAGATACAATAAATGAATCAGAATAAATCACTGATATCAATAGCAGTAGTATTGAGAAATTGATTCAAACTTTGTTCATAGGACAACGTTACACCAAAAACAAACGTTTTAGATAGGACAACCTGATTTCATGAACGTAGTAAGGATCAAAATCACAAACTAAGCAAGAGACAATATAGAGAGTTATCTATTACAAGCATTCACTACACAACCAAATTATAATCATTCACCACATATACAGGAATTTAAACCATTCACCATAAACACCAGAAGTTATAGTGGTTCGGTGTGTACGCCAACTGTTCTTAAACAACCACACTTACTCCACTCCCAATAATCACAACCCACGTGATATTGGCGTTCGCTAATAATCAAGGTTTTCACAGGTTCACCTTAAAACTTATACAGTTGTGTTTTCAAATGGGCTATCACAAACAAAACCCCACGCTGAGATTTTCTGGCTATCTCGTCAAAACCAATACAAATATTTTCTTTATATCTTAAGAAATCGAAAATAAAGAGTACAGTAAGATACTTATCTTCCTTATAGAAGACTTACTTGATGTAGCCCCAGAACCGCTTCGTTTGATGTAGAACGTTCAATGTCCAGTAATATACTCAAGGGTTCTAGGTTCTAATTGATTTTAAATTAGATCAAACCTTAAGCTACTTGTTTGAATCCTTTAGATCTCAAAAAGAAGAGTGATTACTCTCTTTTAAAAAAAAAATAAGATTCATAAACTTAGAGATCAAAGAATCAAAATAAAAGCTATAAACATAAATTTAAAATACCGCACAATAGCTTGATGATAGTGGGGACTTCTCTCCTTCTCAATGGAGGCTTTTCATAGCTTTAATTGAATGATTTGGAATGAGAGAGGGCCTCTATTTATAGGCTGAAATTCGGTTGCTTCGACTCGTCTAAGGACTCCTTCGACTCGTCTAAGATCCAACAAAATTTTAAATTTTTGACGCGATCGAATAAAACCGTTCTTCGACTAGTCGAAGGCCTTACTCGACTGATCGAGGGCCCTCTTCGACTGGTCGAGCATTGCCTTCGACTGGTCGAGGGAGCAAAAAATCAATTGCTGGACTTCGAGTCGAGCCTCCTTCGACTGATCGAGCACCCTGCTCGACTAGTCAAGAAATCACCAGAAATTTTCGTTTTTTTAGTTTGAATCTTGGACTGGTTGAACCAAAGCTTGAACTAGTCAAACTAAGGCTCAGACTAGTCGAACTAAAGCCTAATAAAAGTATAAAACTCCGTATAAGTTTGGCATTCGAAAGAACCTAACCCTAAGGTCTTTATAAGGTCATTTATACCTTACAATGCTGGACATTGAACTGTATAGAACGATTCTTCTACTTGAAGTAGGAACTTGATCTTCTACTAGCAATAGAACTTGAGTATTCTTTAGCTTGCATTATCCATGTCTTGAACTTGTTCTTGCACTCTACACACTTCATGGTTTGAAGGAAAACTTTCCAGCACTTGAGAATGAACTTGAAGGTGAACTTTCCATCACTTGAAGTTGAACTTGAAGGTAAACTTTCCATTACTTGAAGTTGTTTTGTCTCAATGAACAAACAAACAAAAGTGTGCACAACACTAACAAATTCCATGTTCGGTGTGACCGAACTCCACCTTCAATGCGACCGAGCATAACATTCAATGCAACTGAATTTGGGTCAAGCGGTGGGGTTTAAAATCCCGCCCGCTCAAAACTTTGCTCAAAACCTTTCGTCTTCTAGGTCAAAACATTTTTCTCCTTTTTCTCCCGGGTTCGGTATTATGACAAACTCAAGTGCAGGGCTGCGATGTAGTAATAACATGATGAGACTGAGGTTATACCCACAAGGACTTGCTATTGTACAATTTCTAGAATACATTAGAACTAGAACTAGAATCTAAACTAACTACTAAAATCTGGATTAAAAGAGTAATTGTAGAAGAAACTATCGGGAATAGAATACTAAAGTGCCAAGGATCCACTTATAGCTTCTATAATGTTAATTTACTTGATTCATTCGGATCGTACAACTGGAATCGAAGTCCTATCCTATCTAGCCGGATAATGGAGCAGTTAAATCATCATTCATATGCTTCGAAACATATTTGAACTTTCATTGAATTAGTTCCCTCATAAAGCATCGACATATTGATCGCAGGGAATTCAAAGCATCTATAATGCCCGGAGTCAGCGATAAATCAATAGATTTTACAGACCAAACGATTGCAAAACATGTAAGAGAATATCAGTAGTCTTCCTAAGCATCCAAAGTACCCGGAGTCGACAATGGATCAAAGTAAACTGAAAATATTTCTTCATTCAAACCAAAAATCAATGAATTGTCCAATATATAAACTAAATAACTTGAATCAAAGTAAAATAAACATTAACAAAAACTATAAGTTTCACCTCTTAGCTCTAACTAATAGATTAGCCAAACATAGACATGATTGAACTAAAACTCAAATATATATATATATAATATATATAATATATATATATTATATATATATATATATATATAATATAAAAACTAACTAGAACTGAAGGATTGAAGAGGAGGGAGGACTCCTTGAAGCTCCACAACTCCTTGATCTACTCCTTCTACCCTAATTCATCTATGAAAACTTCTAAAATATCCCTTTATATAGGCTTGATTTGCACTGACTTAAAAACCAACTCGATTTTACGCAACTATTGCAGCTTCGATGGCATCGAGCTCCCATCGAAGAGTCCGAGTGAAATTGGAAAGTCCAAGTGAAATTGGGAAACTGTCCAACAACGAACTTTTGAATCTACATATTCGATGACATCGAACATCTCTTTGATGGAATCGAAGAATGCACCAATATGTCCAGCAACAAAATAAGATTTTTATTGATTTTTGCAATGGGATTGAAGTGTCTTCAATGGCATAGACAATTACTTCGATGGCATCTAAGCTGTCATCAATGGCATCGAAGTGTCGATTTTTGCACTTCCGATTTTCTGTACTTTGTCTCCTCGATTTTACTCATTCTTCACTTGGTTTCCTCGAATCTTCAACTCTTGAATTCTTTAATCTTAACCTTCATAGATCCAATCCTCCACTTGGTAATTATTTGAGCATTAAATCCACACTTTAAGCATTCTTCTCCCAACTCTCAAAATCACCCCCTGAGAGAAAACATGTGTAATTAAATCAATTAATTACATCCATGTTCATAAAACCAATGCATAACAAGGGGGAAATATACAGTATTTCACTCTCAACACACGCCCCAACCAGCATTTTTCTAGTCCTAAGTAAAACATGCAAAAACTAATCTTCTAAAAATCTAATTTTTAAACCTTTCTCAGAAAACAACAATTTGTGCAATCCTATACATATGAGTAAAAATCAAAGACGTAAGAATAAAACATTTATAATCTAGAACCTAATATCGCTAGTAAACAAATGAACTAAGTTCTCCTTTAACAATTAAATCAACAAAAAGCATCCAAATATCAAGATCCTAGTGTGCTTAAGTGGTTTCCAACTTATAAGCTGTAAAAGTTAACCTTGTTTTCATAACATTAATCATAATAATTACTTCAAAGTGTGCAGATCAACACAAGCTACTGATTCTGAACATAGATCATTTTCACATATTTTTTCAGTTTTTCAATTTTATATCAATGGCGTTCACACTATTTTCATTCTTTTTCATTGATTTCTTATTAAACATATATAATAGGTAGCCATTTTCGATCTCACTGTTTTTTAGCTGGTTCTTTTCTTCTTGTTTTTATACTTAAGGTAGATAATGATCTTCGAACTTGGTTTCTAACACTTTTAAGTAATCATCATGCTAAAATTAGGAGTTCAAGTAACTTCACAGAACATGAGTTAGATGTGAATTGTGATCTAAACTTAATTGATGTTTAAACTTTTTATTAATCAATTCATTAAGATAAGAACTTATTCAAAAATCTACTAATTAACTGGACTCCAGATTTTCAAAGAATATTCTATATCCTATCATAGTACTCAAATGTATTCAAATACACAGAATATCAATCTTTAAAAAGAGTTTTGAAAATTTTCAAGAATTTTGAATTTTGCTCAAGTCATAAAATATTGATTAGTTCACCTAATCTCACCCCCAACCAAAAATCTACATTGTCCTCAATATAAAAGATACGTAATAAAATCCACGTGAGACAACAAAAATAAAAGAAGAGTGAGTAAGAAGGATAGTACCTAAGGAAGATCAATGAGATGGTATGAAGTCTTCATCATTCTAAATGGATTAACACTAAATAAAAACTAAACTAAAGCAATCCTAATCCTAAGAAAGCAATAAATGAGAATGGACCTCCATCAGACTAGAAGGTCAATCCTAATACACATGATCAATTAGAGAGATGGACCTCTAAAATAAATTTCTTAATGAATGGTTTGAGACAATGACCGTTCACTTTGAAGATGTTACCATTCATCGGGTTCTCTATCTTGACAGCCCCATGAGGATAGACCATTTTGACTTTGAAGGGGCCAGTCCAACGAGATTGCAACTTACTCGGAAAAGGATGAAGCCTAGAATTATATAAGAGAACTTTCTAGTTTGGTTCAAAAGATTTCCAAAGAATGTTCCTGTCATGAAACACTTTCATTATGTCCTTGTATATCCTAGAATTCTCATATGCATCATTCTGGATTTCTTCAAGTTCATTCAATTGTAATTTGCAGCGAGTTGGCATTGTCAAGATTGAAATTAAAATTCTTTATCACTAAATATGTTTTATGCTCCAATTCCATGGGCAAGTGGTAAGTCTTCCCATAGATAAGTTTAAAGGGAGACATTCCAATAGGGGTATTGAATGCGGTATGGTAAGTCCATAATGCATCGGTCAATCGAAGTGACCAATCCTTACGATCCAAGTTAACCGTTTTCTTAAGAATGTGTTTGATTTTTCTATTTGAAATTTCTTCTTGACCGCTTATTTGAGGGTGATAGGGGTACTCACTTTGTGAGAAATGTCATATTTCTTCATTAAAGCTTCGAATGGTCTATTGCAAAAGTGAGATCATTCATCACTTATAATGACTTGAGGAGTTCTGAACCGAGATAAGATGTTTTCTTTTAAGAGCTTAATGACCGTGTGATGGTCATTATTCCAGCATGGAATTGCCTTGACCCATTTAGAGACATAATCTACAACAAGTAAGATGTAGATATTTCCAAAGGATTGGGGGAATGGTCCCATGAAATTGATGCCACATCAATCAAATTCTTCTATGATAAGAATGGGGTTTAGCGGCATCATATTTCTACGGGATAATCCTCCCAATTTCAAACAATACTCACATGCTTTACAAAAATTGTGTGTATCCGGGAACATAATGGGTTAGTAAAAGCTGCACTATAGAATTTTCTTTGTGGTCTTCTAAGTCGAGAAGTGGCCATCACAAGCGTGAGAATGACAAAAGGGGATGACACTATGATCTTCATTATCATGGACACATCTCTTAATGATTTGATCTGGGCAATATTTAAACAAATATGGATTATCCCAGATAAACTTGAGCACCTCGGTGATTTTTTTTAATCTTACGCGGTCTAATAGGTAAGAATTATACCTGTGGCAAGATAATTGGAAATGGCAGCATACCAAGGTAAATGAAAAACTTTAAAAAGTTGTTCATCAGGGAACATATCATTAATGTGAGTCGTCTCCATGGAATCCGATAAAACAAGCTGAGAGATATGGTCAACTACTATATTTTCTACTCGTTTCTTATTGCGTATATCCATATCAAATTCTTGGAGTATAAGGATTCATCTTAACAAATGGGTCTAAACATCTTTCTTAGATAGAAGGTACTTAAACACCACATGGTCAGTGAAAATGATGATCTTGGATCCTATCAAGTAGCACCTAAACTTGTCCAAAGCAAATACTACAACTAGGAGTTCCTTCTCTGTAGTGGAATAATTCATTTGGGCCGAGTTTAGAGTTCTACTCGCATAATAGATAATGTAAGGCCTCTTCTATTTTCTCTGGCCTAACACCACCCCAATAACATAATCGCTCGCATCGCACATAATCTCAAAAGGAATACTCGAATCGGGTGGTTACATAATGGGAGCACTAGTCAACATGCCCTTAAGCATGGTGAAACCTTTATGGCATTCTTCATTCCACTCAAAGGAAGTATCCTTTTGAAAAACATGACATAAAGGACAAGAGATAAGACTAAAGTCCTTTATGAACTTTATATCAAATCTGGCATGTCCTAAGAAGGATCGCACCTCGCGTATACTCATGGGTGGAGGTAGGTTAGAGATTAAATTGATTTTGACTTTGTCTACCGCAATTCTATTGAAGGATATGATATGTCTAAGGACTATTCCCTTTTGAACCATAAAATGACAATTTTTCCAATTTAGCACAAGGTTCTTTTCTTCACATCTTTTCAGCACAAGTTTGAGATTTTTAAGGCGTTCGCTAAAAGATGTATCAAAAATAGAAAAATCATCCATGAAAACCTTTAAGAATTGCCCCACCATGTTGAAGAAAATACTCAACATGCATCGCTAAAAGGTGGCGGGAGCATTATATAGTCCAAATGACATCCTTCGATATATGCGAAAGAGCCAAAAAGACATATAAATGTGATCTTCTCTTAGTCTTCAAGGGCTATCTCTATTTGCTTGCAGCCCGAATATCCATCAAGAAAATAGTAATAGGAATGACCGAGTAACCTTTCTAAAATTTGATCAATAAAGGGTAATGGGAAGTGGACTTTCGTTGTGATGGTATTCAATTTTATATAGTTAATGCATGTTCTTCAACCAGTAGTGACTCTAGTTGACATAAGTTCATTTTTCACATTGGTTACGATGGTGATCCCGGACTTCTCAAGGTAACACCTAAGTTGGACTCACCCATTGGCTATCGGAAATAGGGTAAATGATACCCACATCCAACAACTTTAACACTTCGGGTTTAACCACTTCTTTCATGTTTGGATTTAACCGACATTGTGGTTGTCTAGAAGTTTTTGCATTACATGCGATGAGTACAAATCAAATGATTGATTCCCTTGAGGTCCACGATTGTCCATCCAAGGGCTCCTTTATGTTCCTTGAGAGTGTAAATGAAAATACTCTCTTGTTCTCATCCAGGTGGGAAGAAATTACCACCGGATATGTTTCATCTTGACCCAAATATGCATATTTAAGATCAGCGGGTAATGGTTTTAGGTCAAGCTTCGGTGCCTTGACACTAGACGGTAAAGGTTTTATCTCAGTTTGGGAAAAAATTTCAAATTTTGACCTCCACTGGTTAGTTTCAAGTACTGATATAATATCAAGTAAGACATCCATCTCCCTAATCATGTCATTGTCTAAATCAGGGGAGTGGGCCAAGCATGTCTCTAGAGTGTCAGAGTATATGTTCAAAAGTGACCTATCTTCTACGAATGAGTTAAACACGTTTATTTCATGGGCATCATCAACATCCTCGGGTTGTTTGCACATATTAAAAATCTTCAGCTCTAATGTCATGTTTCTGAAAGTTAATTTTATAATCTGATTCCTACACTTAATTATGGCATTTAATGTTGCTAGGAATGGTCGGCCAAGGATGATGGGAATTTGAGTGCTCGCACAATGAAGGGTTGAGTGTCCAAAACAATAAAATCTACTGGAGAGTAGAATTTATCGACTTGGAATATCACATCCTCTATCATTCCTCTTGGTATATGAACTGAATGATCTGCAAGTTGAAGCGTGGTCCTAGTAGGTTTTAATTCACTAAGGCCGAGCTGTTCCTAGACTCGGAATGGAATCAGATTTACACTTGCTCCCAAGTCAAGTAGTGCATGCTTAATCCAGTGATTCTCAATCACACAAGAGTGGTTGGGCTACCAGGATCTTTGTATTTCTGAGGCACATCTTACTTGAGGATAACACTCACTTTTTCTATCAAATTTTTTTTCTTTTGAATGTTTTCCGTCTCTTAGCCATACAGAGATCTTTCAGAAACTTGGCATATGATGTGATTTAATTTATGGTATCTAACAATGGAATATTGATTTTCACCTGCTTAGCACCACCAAGATATCCTAAGTATTAGATAGGTTTTGGTGAAATCAACCTTTGTGGGAATGAAGCAACCAGCTTATACTCTTTTTCCGATTCTTTCTCATGAATAACATGGCTAGGTCCATCATTCCTCTCAGATTCTTCCGAGTCTTTAGGCTTCTCAGCCCTCTTCGGGATATTTTTATCAATTATCTTTTCACTTCTAAGAGTGGTGATAGACTTCGCTTGCTCCACATGATGGTTCGAAGAGCTTGGGTCATTTAATTCACATTGTTATTTTGGGTTAGGTAGAGGTTGGGCTAGAAGAGTCCCTTTCTCCCTAATAGTTAGTTGTGACTCAATTCTTTGGATAGACGATGCAAACACTCCCAATGATGTTTTAATATCCTGGAATGCTTGTAACGTATTTTGGTTGAATTGCTCTTGATTTTGCATGAATTTCTGAACCATATCCTTTTGGGATCTTTTCTGATTTAATGGATTGAAATTTGATAGAAAGACTCCTTAAGGATTTCTCTCTGTATTAGCTGTTTATCCATTCCTCCAACTGAAGTTTGGATGGTTCCTCCAGCTAGGATTATATGTGTTTGAGATGGGGGCGCTGAATGGCCTTTTATAATTGTTCATGGCATTAGATTGCTCATGTAACAACTCTTAGAACACAAGAATTGTGAGACAATCCTGTGTCAAGTGCATGTTACTAGCACAAATACCATAAACAATTTCAGCGGTCTCGACAGGTTTGATCGTTTCTACTCTCTTAAGCTCCATGGCCTCGGATTTTCTTGTGAGATTGGCCACCCTAGCTTCACATCGTCTTCCTCTCTCAAGACATACATTCTTCCCTTCTCTCTAAATTGAGTTGACTTAGCATTGTCGGGTTTTGATGAGGTATCCCATGATTGCGCATTTTCAGCAAGTACATCAAAATAATCCCACGCATCATCGGGATCCTTATTCGTAAATTCCCCGTTGCACATCATCTCTGTGAATTGGCACATGGGTGAAGTTAGTCCATTGTAGAAAAACCTTATTACTCGTCAAGTTTTGTATCCATGATGCAGACATGAATTCAAAAGATCCTTAAATCTCTCCCAACATTGGAAGAAGGTATCTACCTCTTTTTAAGAGAAATTCATGATTGCCCTCCTTAGGGTATTGTCTTGTGAATCGGGAAGAACTTTTTAAGGAATTCTCAGGTCATGTCAGCCCATGTCCCGATTGATCTTGGTCTCAATGAGTGAAACCAAGACTTGGTCTTCTCTTTCAAAGAGAAAGGAAACAATTTCAGTCTTAAGGTGTCCTAAAAAATATTGTTAAATTGTGGGGTTGCTACAATCTCATCAAATTCTTTGAGATGTAGATATGGACTTTCAAAGTTAAGTCCATGAACTTCAGGAGTAGTTGGATCACTCCTGGCTTGAAATCCACGTTTCCTGCATTACGTGGGAACACCATGCAGGAAGATGTACTCGCCCTCACTAGTTGTAAGTAATCATGCAACATTCTAGGTGGAGGAACGTTATGCACATCGTTCTCTTGTTGTTCTTCAGCAGGATGGTGCAGTTGATTCGCAGCCATATTTTCTGCTAACTCTGAGGGTCTTAAGGCGTGTCTAATCCGTTGATGGATAGGAAAATCTTCGACTAATCCTTCTTCACTTAAGAGACAGAGTGTTGTCACGTACCCACTTGGGCATAAAACACTCTCAATCCCTAAGTCTAAACTAAAACCTACTAGAAAAAGAAAATTACAGAAAAATAATAAATCTGAAATATTACAACAAGAAGAGTATGAAGGATATTACTGGATTGATGATTCTATGTAGGGGTGTACACAAACCGGGCTAGCCCGGTTAGCTCGCTCGACCCGGCTCGAAAAAGCCCGACTCGGCCTGACTCGGAACTGAGTTCGGGTCAGGACGGGCCAATTTTTTAGGCCCGAAACTGAGTTCAAGCCGAGTTCGGATACCTCCCAGTTCGGCCCGACTCAGTCCGAAACCCGACTCGCCCCGGCCCGACTCGGTCCGAAACCCCCGGTTTATGAATATATATATATATATATATATTATATTATATATATATATATATATATATATATATATATAACTAGTTCTTGTAATTTGAAAGGTTTAAAGCCATATATGTAATTTCTAAGTAATTTCTAACTGCTCATGTCTCATCCATCACTCTGCAAGAGTATCAAATCATTTCTTCATGAAGAATGTGAAGATGATTTGCAACATGGCAAAATGTCATGTGTACAAGATCTGGGTCAGTCATCAGGTGGGCTAGCCCTGGTTCCCACTTATCAGTTGGGCCACATTTCTACCAGAAGAATCAATGGTTGGAAAAGCAATAATGACTGATGGTGAGTCTATCATCCTATTTTTTGGGCCATTGGATGTTCAAAGTGGGACCCAATAAGGACTGGCCTAGATGTGAAACACATGTGCCACATTTCTTGTCTAATATGGATTAGAAAAATGAAATCTTAGTTTCATCCGGTTGGATGTACTAATTAGATCTTCTGATTCAAAAATCAGGCCGGTAAACACCTTAGGTTGGCCACAGGTATAAAACAAATAAACGGCTAAAACAAATTCTCTAGTCACCCATTTGTTTTGGGCAGTATGGTCACCGGGAGGAATTGAACGTTCCAGGCCAGAAGATTTTTTGTGGAGTCTATAGTTCAACTATCTAAACCGTTGATCGAGGGCCTTGTAAATTAATGGGACACGGATTACCTGCCAAAGCCCTTCCCATGAACTTGCTCTAAGGTTCGAAACTGGCCCGAACTCGAAGGTTCGAAACTGGCCCGAACTCGGCCCGAACTCGCCCGGGCCCGGTTCGGGCTGGAGATGTTGGCCCGGTGACCAGGCCCGGTCGGGTTCGGACCTGATGTGGCTGTTGAACGGGCCTGAATGAGCTGAGGCCAGTTCGACTCGGCCCGACCCGTGTACACCCCTAATTCTATGTTAGTGTCTACAAAACTGGAAAACAAGTTTAGTATCTAACAATTTCGAAAAACCTAATCCTTAAAATACAAAAAAGAAAGACTTAATTCTAATACTAATGTATTTGAGAAAAGTGCAACTGAAGTCTCTGGCAACGTTGCCAAAAACTTGTTAACTACAACCCCAAGTGCAAGGCTATGATGTAGTAATAACTCGGTGAGACCAAGGTCGTACTCACAGGGACTTGCTATTGTGTGATTTCTAAAATACTTTAGAACTAGAACTAGAATCTAAACTAACTACAAAATTTGGATTTAAAAAGTAATTGTGAAGAAATTATCAAAGGTAAAATACTAGAGTGTTAAGGATCCACTTATAGCTTCCTTAATGTTACTTGATTCAATTGAACTAACAATTGAAATTGAAGTCCTATCCTATCCAGTCGGATAATAGAGTAGCTAAATCATCATTCATATGCTTTAAAACAAATTTGAACTTCATTGAATTGGTTCCCTCATAAAGCATCAACGTATTGATCTCAGGAGTCAATGATAGATCAATGGATTTTACATATCGAACGATTGTAAAACATGTAAGAGAATATCAATAGATTTCCTAAGCATCTAGGGTGCCTGGAGTCGACAATGGATTAAAGTAAACTGAAAATACTTCTTCATTTAAACTAAATATGAATGAATTGTTCAACATGAAAACCAAATAATTTGAATCAAAGTAAAATAAACATTAAGAAAAACTACAAGCTTCACCTCTTATCTCTAGCTAAGAGATTAGCCAATCATAGACATGATTGAACTAAAACTCAAACATAAAAACTAACTAGAACCGAAGGATTTTAGAGGAGGGAAAACTCCTTGAAGCACCACAACTTCTTGTTCTACTCCTTCTACCCTAAGTCGTTTAAAGAAACTCCTAAAATATCCAGTTATATAAGTTTGAATCGCACCGACTTTAAAACTAACTTGATTTTACATAGCTATCACAACTTCGATAGGACCTTCGATGGCATCGAATTCCCATTGAAGAGTTCGGGTGAAATTGAGAAATTGTCCAGCAACAAAATTTTGAATATGCATATTGTCACGATGTCATCGAACCTCATTCGATGACATCGAATTGGCTTCGATGGAATCGAAGAATGCACCAATATGTCCAGCAGCAAAATCGGAATTTTCTTGATTTTTGCGATGGGATCGAAGTGTCTTCGATGGCATTGACATTTACTTTAATGGCATCAAAGTGTCGATTTCTTCACTTCTGATTTTCTGTACCTTGTCTCTTCGGTTTTCTTCATTCTTCACCTAGTTTCCTTGAATCTTGTACTATTGAATTCTTCAATCTTAACCTCCATAGATCTAATCCTCCACTTGATAATTCTTTGAGCATTAAATCCATGCTTTAAGCATCATTTTTTCCTTAGCTATCAAAATCACCTTGTAAGAGAAAACACATGTAATTAGATCAACTAAGTACATCCATCTCCATAAAACCAATGCATAACAAGGGAAAAATATACAATATTTTACTCTCAACATGTATGTATTCATTTTGGGTAGTATAACAGTTAGCTAGGTCTTAAAATTACAGAAGATTGTTACAATCTCAACGACAAAAGCAAAATATGTTGCTGTAATAAAGGCTTCCAAGTAAATGGTGTGGTTATAGGGTTTCATGGGGGAGTTGGGTAAGAACCAAGAAAATTATAAGTTATAAAGTGATAGTCAAAGTGCAATTCATCTAGCAAAAAACTCATCATTTCATTTAAAAACCAAATATATAGATATCAAATGTCATTTCATATGATTGCTTTTGGAGGATGGACAATTTACTTTACAGAAGATTCACACAAGTCAGAACCGTATTGATATGTTGATAAAGGTGGTTACTATAGAGAAATTGAAGTCATGTTAAGTTTTTATGGGTCTTCAAGCTTGAAGACCAATGAGAGATTCACACTAAGTTCTCCATGGATGTATGATCTTTTTGCAGGTGCAACATATTTAATGAGAGATTTCCTATGATCAGTCTCTAAGTGGGAGATTGTTAGAATCAATGGAGCCTGATCATCAGAGATGTATTATTCATCCTAAAGGTAATTTCATAATTTCACACATGTTCTTTATATATACCCTAGTTTCATTTGGGGTAATAGATATTCTATCGTGATAGAGAGCCGTCATTGTAAAGAGCTACTTCTTCGTTTTTTACCTTTGAGCATAGAGGATCGGTGTGAATCTATGGATGTATCGAAAGGGAACCATGTAAATATCTATGTTGTTATTAGCATCTTTTTTACGTTTTCTTTTTTATTTTAATATTGTTATGTGTGTGATCGAGAAGGGATCTCTTCCGCTAACACAACCACCACAGATCATCTAGCTCGTGAAGTCGGAATCCACATAGCCTACTAATTAGGCCCCTTATTTCTCCAATAATAAGATGTAATCCTGCGTACCTCAAATGTATCAAAGTATCAATTTCATTGCCTCCCAGTGTTGCTTCCCGAGATTAGACATGTACTAACAATACCTACTACATGTGAAATATCCGGTCTAGTACAGACCATGACATACATCAAGCTACCAACTGTGCTCGAATAAGGCACATAAGATATTACATAATTTTCTTTATCTGTTTTAGGACTCTATTCCGAAGAAAGTTTAAAATGAGTCACGTGGAGAATGTTGACCGACTATGCCTTGTCTATCCCGTACTTCATCAATACCTTCCCAAGGTATTAAGCTTGAGATAACCATAGCCTGCTCCTCTTCCTGTCTCTGTGTATGTCAATGTCGAGAACCCTCTTTACAACCCTTAGATCTTTTATTTCGAATGTCCTTGATAACTGAGTCTTCAATAAGTTGATCTTAGACATGTTATGACTGGCGATAAGCATGCATCAACGTATAAAATCAAGATAATGAATTTCCTATCACAAAGTGTCTTGTAATAGACACAATGATCATACTCACTTCTGATAAACCTTAGATTCCCTATGAAAGAATCAAACTTTTTATACCACTGCCTAAGCAACTGTTTCAGGCTGTACCATGACATCTTTAACCTACAAACCTTGTTCTCTGCCCCTTGTATTTCGTAACCTTTTAGTTATTTCATCTAAATCCGCTCTTCCAATTCCCATGCAGAAAGGCAGTCTTCACATCCATTTGTTCCATCTTGAGATCGTATTAGGCAACTAGTGCCAACACGAATTTGATAGATATTTGCATTACAACCGGCGCGAATATCTTACTGAAGTCGACACATTCTCTCTGAGCATATCTCTTTGCTACCCACCTTGCCTTGTAGCTATCTTGTTTCTTCTTGAAGATCCACTTTCACCAGATCGCTTTACGGCTGACGGAAAGCTCCACCAACTCCCACTTGTAAAACCGTATCCTAGACCGTACCGTTCCGTAGACTTCCGCGATCTTCCCGGTCAAATTTTGGCAACCTTCGACCTTTATTCGACGTTTGCGCGCGATCCTAAGCTGAGTCTTGTCAACCCGAGTCGACTAACCAGAGACTTGTACCCTAGCGACCGCGCCGTCGCCGCGGTTCCGATGCCGCGTCTCTCGCGCGTCGAGGCGATACCTAGGCCAGAAGATGTGGACCCACGTTCAATTCGAGGAAAACGCTGTGCGTTGCAAAACCTAAGAGAATCTCTACAACATATCACCTCAATCAATCAATCAATCTCATCAAGGGTCAAGTACACATCACCTCACACCCATCCCCAAGCAACCCCATAAGTCAACAAACCCTTATAGAACCCATACCTCTCTTACACAAATTACCTCAAAAGTCAACAATTTCTTACACACCCATCACTCACCTCACCCATCACTCCATCATCCATCCCTCTCTCTTACAACCTCTCTCTCTCTCTCATCTCTCTCTCCCATTTTTCCCAAGTAAGAGAGAGCAATCGTCCATGACTTTCCAAGGGAGAGGAGAGAAACTGTGTGGCCCACCTTTCTATCACCCAATCCCAACCTCTAAAATTGATCTCAACCGTTGAATCTTGTTCCCTTGAAGCTCTACAACGCGTTGGTGGAAGAATGAAGAAGAAGATCCTAAGGTGGGTGTTCATCCGTCGATTTATTATTATTATTTTTGATGGCCCACTTGTGGTGGAACCCATCTTGATGTATGCATTGTTTAGAGGGACCCATAGTGGCGGGGTCCCTCCTATTTCTACCGATCTCTCTCTCCTTTCTCTATTTCTCTCTCTCTCTCTCTTTCTCTTTTGGTGTTGGAATGTGGCCCACCTGATCTAAACCGTCCGTGTGTTGGGCCCCACCTCGCTGCCTGTCCATTTGGACGGGCCTGGATGAACTGAAAACACAAATATCAGCTTGATGTTCCAAGTTGGTGGGCCACACTCACGTGGACCCACCTTGATGTAGTGTATCCACGCCATCAAACCAATGAGGCAGATTCAAATCTCAGGCGGAGTACACCGCTGGACAGCACGCTGTCCAGCGTGTTCTCTAATGCTGTGGGGCCCACTGCAGGGTCCCATCCTACAAGTGTGATACTCACACCGTCCATCCACTTCCTTGAAGTTTGGTCCACATTGTAACATGTGGGACCCACCAGATGAACGAGCGAGAGCTCGCACGGATGAGGATTGGCTACTGACTGGTTGTCAGAAGTCATGTCACCAAGTTCTGTGGGGCCTACGTGATGATGTGGGCCATTTGATACCCATCCAGACCGTCCAGGTCCCGTGGACCCCACCTGTTTTGCATCAGGGTCGTCCATCTGTGGACGCAGGGCCCTCTGTGATGCATTTTATCCACGTTGTTCTGCATCCGTGGGACCCATCTGTTGTGCGTGTGACGTCCTCACCGTCCAGCAGTTGGGACGGTGGGACCCACCTGATGTATATGTTTTATCCCCACCGACCATCCGTTTTGATGGTGGGCCAGCAGCTGTTGCACATTGTTGTACGTGCAGCAGCAGCAGCTCCCTGGGACACCAAGATGTATGGTTTCATCCAGCCGTCCATTGGCCAGGACGGTGGACTCCACCCTGATGCATTACTTTATCCAAACCGTTCATCATTTGCTGGTGGGGTCTACCTTATACTCTGTATCCACGCCAATCATCCATCTCTGGGCCCTACCATTTGGTATGTGTTAAATCCATACCGTCCAATACCTCAGATGGGTGGGACCCACCCCTACGTATTGCACCATCACTGTCCAATCTCTGGACGGTGATTAGCTGGATGTTGGAGGTCTTTTGCATAATAATAATTAAATAAATAATAACAATATAATATTATGGTGGGCCCACGTGGGACCCACCTTGAGATGTGTATTATCTAGCCATCTACCTGATGGTACCCCACCATGATGTGCTCCAGATCCACACCGTCCAGACCTCTGGACGGTGGGTCTGGACATCAAGTATATGTTATATCTTTACCGTCCACCCATTGGACGTGGACCCACAATGGCAGAGTGTGGGACCCACCTTGATATATGTATTCTTTATCTACACCTTCCACATCCAGACGGTGCCATATGGGCCTCCAACATGATATATGTGATCCTCCACCTGTCCGTCCATTGGGCAGACCGTGGGGCCCACCCACACGTATTGTATGTGTGGGGTGTGGCCCACCTTACTGATGTATATATTCACACTGTACATCTGACGATGGAGCCTACCTTTGATGTATGTGTTGTACATGCACACCGTCCATCTGGATGGCGTTGCATGGAGCCCACCGTTGATGTATGTATTGCATGTCCACGCCATCCATTTGTTGGGCCCCACCTTGATGTATGTGTTACATCCAAACAGTCCGTTTAATTGGCAAGCTCGTCTCATGGCCTGAGACTAAAAAAAAATGTGGCAGATCTAGTATCAAGTGGACCACACTGCAAAAACAGTGGGATTGAATGTCTACCATTGAAACCCTTTGGGTTACAAAAGTTTTAGACCTATATGATATTTGTTTATCCTCTTAATCCGGGTCTTTATGACCTTATGAACAGACTGGATGGAAAATAAACGCTATGGTGGGCCCAGTGGAGTTTTGACGGTGGAAATCATTATCACCACTGTTGTTGGTGGTATGGTCCAGATGATCTTTTGATATGATTAATTTGTTTGGATAATGCTCTCTATAGATGGATAAATGGTGTAGTTGTTGTGGCCCATTTGATATGGCCCGTTAAATGTATTTAGGGCCCATTTGATGAGGCCTGATGTGACATATTTGGGGCCCATTTGGAAGGGTCCGATGTGATGTATATGAGGCCCATTGAGATTGTATGCAGCCCATTGTATTGTGTATGATGCCTTTGTGTGAGGCCATGAGTCCACTATATGTTTGGCCCTATGAGGGCCACCCCTTAGGAGCAATGTTGGTTAAATGACCACATTGATGGGCGATGATGGTTAAATGTCCACATTGTGACCTTCCCTTAGGCCGATTCCGATTGTCGTGACCGAATTGCCGATTCTGATTTTTGATCGATCCCGATTGTCGTGGCCGATTGCCGATTCCGATTGACGTGACTGATTTACCGATTCTGATTATCGAACAATACCGATTATCATGGCCGATTACCGATTCTGATTAACGTGATCGATTTATCGATTCTGATTATCGATCGATTTCGATTATCGTGGCCGATTATCATGACCGATTTGCCGATTCTGATTAGTGATCGATTCCGATTGTCATAACCAATTATCGATTCCGATTGACATGATCGATTTGCCGATTCCGATTGTCGTGGCCGATTGCCGATTAGCGATCGAGCATTTATCATGACCAATTGTCAATTCCGATTGACGTGACCGATTTGCCAATTCTGATTATTGACCGAACCCGATTGTCGTGGTCGATTGCCGATTAGCGATCGAGGCTGATTATCATGACTGATTGCCGATTTTCGATTGACGTGACCGAATTACTGATTCCGATTATCGATCGATTCTGATTGTCGTGACCGATTTGCCGATTCCGATTGTCGTGGCCGATTGATGATTCCGATTGACTTGGCCGATTTGTCGATTCCGATTGTTGAGGCTGATTATCGATGTCGATGCCGATTGTTGATTCCGACTCCGATTGTCGAGGCCGATTCCGATTCCTGATTATGATTATCGAGGCCGATTCTGATTTGTCAAGGCCGATTCCAATTGTTGAGGCCGAGTATCAAGGCCGATTCTGAGTGTCGATTCTGATTGTCGAGGTCGAGGCTGATTTCGATTGCCAAGGCCGATTGCCGTGACCTATATAATGTACATGCAACCCGTAGTTAAGGCCTATTGTGACACGTATGAGGCCCATGATGCATAGCCCATTTGACGTATTCAAGACCCATATGTAGGGCCCACATGTCATGTATTTGAGGCCCATTGTGATGTATTTATGGCCCATGGGTAAGGCTCATTATGATGTATTCAAGGCCTATGGGCAAGGCCCATTTGATATGTATTAGGCCCATGAGCAGGGTCCACCTGTTGTGTATATGTGACCCTTGAGTAAGGCCCATCGTGTTGTATACTAGGCCTTTATGTGAGGCCGTGGGCCCATTATATGTTTGACTCTATGTGGCCATTCCTTAGGGGCAATGTTGGTTAAATGTTCACATTGTCGAGGCCGATTGTTGATGCCGGTTATTGATACCGATTATGAGTATGTGACAGCATAGCATCATAATACATGCCCATATATATCATCTGCATGTTTGTTATGAGATGTGATTGACCATTGCATATGTCATAGGGTAAGTTGTTCATAGGGCTCCCTAATAGGCGGAGTTGCCCCACATGAGAGCATGGCATGCACAGGTTTGATGCATGATTGGACTATGTGACTAATGCATCTTGCATTTGTGTGACATGACCACCATACGCCCTAGTGACATCAGAACCGTAGCCTCCACAGGTATTTCGTGGATGGCTAGATGAGACACCAGAAATCTGTTCTACATGGGGTGTTATAGGTATCATTGGGTGAAAGTCCTAGAACTCTCTTGGTTCCAGAGGTTGCTCCAACGTCTAGACCAAGTGGATGCATGAGCGCATGAGGGCCGAATACCGTTAGGTCGCGTCTCCTACCGTGTCGTGGTCGGTTGGAATGGGGTACGGCCTTACCTGCCTGAGTGGAAGGGGCAATGCTAAGCTGAGTCTGACCAGCTCGAGGAATGGGTCCGCTATCGACGAGCCGGACCCAATATTGGCAGGCGGATAGTGAGGTCTCTTCCACTCACCTTATTGCGTGCGATGGGGCGGCAATCTGGTTTGGAGTGTAATAGATCCCGGTGATTTTTCAGAGAGGAACCGTACTGATATGTGGACTTATTGAGTAGAAGTGCATACGCATGCATTTGTTTCATTCACTATCCACTCGGGCTGGTGGTGCGCAACTAATTGTTGTGTACCTTCGCATGGCCAGGATTTCGGTTGGGTGTGCGACTGACTTGAGATCAGGAGTTTACCACATTGAGTCTGACTATCCAAATTTAGGTATGAGACTGGTTTGGATAGAAGTCCCTTGTGATGGACCCCATAGCCTGCGATACTATGTACTATCATCCTGACTTCACTCCAGCTTGGTCATTTCATTCGCACCGCATATCACATTGCATCTGCAGTACTTAGCATTTTGGGTTGCTATGTTTCTGCATTTATACGGCCTAGATACTACTGACGGTATTCGTGGACTCATCAGGATTTGCATATTGCATTGTAACATCGACATCTGATATTTGCCTTGCTGTCTCTGCATTGCATAGCTGATTTGCATTGCTTCATCAGTATATGATATTGTTTTTTTCCTGCATCGCATTACTGATGGTATTATGAGCCTATCAGTATGGTATTTATGAATAAGGCTGATGGTATTTATGGGCCTATCAGTATGTTTTCGCATTACTCTAATATCGTATAATTCATGATCTTGTCAATATTTCCGCTTACTCTGATATCGTATGATTCATGATCTTGTCAGTATTTCTGCTTATTTCCGACATTGTATGATTATGGCATTGTATTGAATACTTGACACTTATCTTGTGCACACACCTGCACCACCCTCTAAGCTTTCTATAAGCTTATGCACGATAGATGCGTGCAAGCTTGGAGCATGCAGCAAACCTCTGGAGCTTTGATTTTCGATATATGTATTTTCCTTTCAACATTATATTCAAATAATTATATTAGTGGATATGTGATGATGATGATGTTGCCTTTATGATTTGGGTATACTTGTGATTATGCTTATTACGACATAAATATACAAAAAATAAATAAATCTTCCTTGTAGGATCCCAGGATCGGAATCTAGCGTATGGACGCTAGGAGCAGAGAATGGGGTACTACGGAGGCTGTCAGCACCGGATTCGGCGATCGGGATTCCTGTGAATCCGATCTCCGGGTTTGGGGCGTGACCCCACTTCTTATTCTTATACAAGAAGCTCATTTCATCATCCATCACTGCTTTCCATTTCAGCATCTGTCTCATCAAGAGCCTCCTAAAGAATAGACGGATCCCCTTCATCCGTAATCAGGGAAAAAATGACATTTTAGTCATCCCTGTATCTCACCGATAACCTGCATCCCTTGGCGGATTCCTTCTCACAGGTGGCTGCTCTACGTACTCCCGTACCTCTGTCTGCATTTTAAAATCAACTCATGCCTCATCTCTGTTTGTCTAAACGTCCACAATTAACTTTTTCTGCTTCATTGTGCTCATCTTTATGAAACAAGAATTCTTCGTCGAATTTAATGTCACAACTAATGATGATTTTCCGTGTGACCCAGTTATACAGCCTGTACCCCTTCACACCACCATTATAGTTGACAAAGATGTACTTTTTAGTCATTTGGTCCTGCTCATCTCTCTCAACTGATGGTACATGAGTAACCATTGTAACCAAATACATGCTGTCCTGAGTAGTCTACCCATTGACCACTCTGCACTTCCTCTGAAATTTTGCATTCAATGACTATAGAATGAGACCGATTCACCAAGTAACAAGCTACGTTAATGGCTGTAGTCCACAATTCCTTGCCCAACCCAACATTTCTAATCATGTATCTGGCCCTCTCCAGGAGAGTCTGATTCATCTACTTAGCCACACCGCTTGTCACGACCCTATATCTAGTGTTGGTAATCCATGATTACTAGACACCAAATTTTGGTTGACAGCCTCTGTAGAACTCCGATTTTGGGACTTCCAACTATCACCCACTAATAAATTCCAGCCATAATCGAACCCTAAATGAAAATTCAGCGATAACCTAACCCTAATACAACAAATCCAGCAATAATCTAACCTTAAAACAAAAATTCCAGCACTCACCTCTAACCCTAATGAAAATCCAGCATAAACCTAACCCTAAATGAGAAAATCCAACAATAATTTAACCTTAAAACAACAATTCTAGCAATCGCCTAACCCTAAATGAAAATCCAGCATGAACCTAACCCTAAAATATAAAATTCAGCAATAATTTAACCTTAAAACAGAAATTCCAGCGATAGGGTTTTCAAGGAAACCCCAACGTACACATATGCGTGCTCCTAATCTATGCACTCACCTGTAACTAGCAGAGGATTGGATCTCAACCTCAACTTTTATTTCCTTTTCTTCTTCTTCTTCTTCTTCTTCTGCTCTCAACTAGAGTGCTGGAAATGAAATGTTGAAAGAGGTTTTTTTTCACATATATATAGACTTATAAATTGTTTTAAATTGGCTTTTGGCTAAAAAGGAGGGTTATGGGATGTTTTGTGATGATTTTGAGAAGTTTAAACTTATGGTAGCAATAAACAAAAGGTTATTTAAGTGATTTGAAAGAAAGCATTCCAAAGATTTAAAAAAATATCGAGGTCATTTGAGTTATTTTATTAAAATATACATGTACATATCTATTCATAACTTACAATTCGGGTATCCTATTGACATGCTGTTTTCGCCATTAACTCCGTAACTCGACTACAGTTACGACGGTTAGGCTCTCGGACCTAACGGATTTTGAAAACTCGATGGTGGGGCTAAGGACATAATTGTCATTTCTCAGATTGTTTAATTTTTAAGTCCATATCTTAAAATTCGGACATCAGGTTGCAATACGGCTTGCGGCTTCATAACAGAACAACAGTATGATCAAGTCAAAACATTCTCGAGGCCAATGGACCTACAGTCAATAGCTATCCAGTGTACAAACCAGATTTCGGGGCCTTGGGTCTTACACCGTTCTGCCCTAGTGCGTGGTGCACTGTGTTATGCCTCACGATCCTTTCATCTTTACGATACCTATTTAAATCCCCATAAGTGAATTCTCCACCATTGTCTGTCCTCAACACTTTCACATTTCGCCCTAACTATTTTTCCACCATCGCTTTCTACTGCTTGAAGTTGGTGAAAACATCAGATTTATTTTTTGTTCACAATCTCAAGTATAGGGTCGCAATGTAGTAATAATTTCGGTAAGACTGAGGTCGAATCCACAGGGACTAAAAATTGTATGTTTATGAAATTAACTAGAAGTAGAAGTAGAAGAAGATGTGAAACTAATTCTGAAGTATTTGAGAGAGTAATTGTGAATAGAGTAATTAAAACTAAGAATTTAAAGGTGGGAACTAGGGTGCCAAGGATCCACTTGTAGTGATCAGGGAGCCATCTTGCTTGATTCAAGTAACACAATTAAAATTGGAGTCTTATCACATCCAATTGAAAAATATATCAATAAAACCAAATCCGAACTTCTATTGACCTAATTCTTAATGAATAAGAACTATGATAATTGGCAGGGATTCCATCACCAAACCATGCCGAGGAGACAATGGCAAACAACAAGATTTACCAATTTCATAATCTCGAAGCATGAGAATTGTGAAGATTAAGAAGGATTCCATCACCCTAGCCCAAGGGACGATGGTGAACAACAGAACTTACTAATTTCACAATCTCAAATCAGGAAAAGAAGATACTCAAAGCTATTGCAGATCTACTGTTGTAACGCCCTGAAAATTGTGGGTCGAGTATAAGCTCTACTCCCGAGTTCCAACGCATCAATTATGCAACATAGATGATGATGATTGAATGTTGTCCATATTAGTGCATTAAGCATGAGTGAGATTATACCAAAACAACATATCATACTCCAGAGACAGTTAAATAAGCAAGCGGAAGACTGTGATAGATAATAAAGTATATAAACTGTTGTAAGTCTCCAGAGTGTGAACATGTTACTAGGTTAAATACATGCATGTATATTTCCCAAAATAGACTTAAAATGAATATACATGTGTGTTTCAAGAAGACAAAATAGCAAGTGTAAGGGCATCTAGTCAACATCCCAAAAGTCCCCGTCGATCAGGCCACGGCTCACATGAACCCGCCTAAAAACTGCATGAACGAGAACGCCTCCTCGTCATCCTCATAGTCTTGCTCCGCCTCGTAGGCATCGCCTCCACCTGCAACTAAGACAGGGTCTGGTTGGTGTATACAACACCGTCCCGCAACGTGGGAGTGAGTGATCAACTCAGTGGAACCATAAAGCAAAGGTTAACATGTTATCAATTCAGTCAAGCAATAATGATAAAGCAGTACAATCAAACATCCCTAAATACTCTGATTAATGTAAGAATGGTATGAATAATGATGCATGCCCTCGCCTACTCCCCCTCAGCAACTTCATCTCACGATCGTGGCATGAAACCCTTCCTCAGTGCTTGACCTGCTACGCCAAACGCACACGTAATGCGGTGCATGAGCGTGATTACCAAGTTCTTATTAGTCCTTTTCATACAGCAGGATTGGGAAGCTAAGGTACCTCCCTTATATCAATTCCCAAATAATGATCCATTCTAGGGTCGTCAGTCCTAGCAAATCTCATACGATGTTACGATTCTAGGTCACTACAAAGGGCTCGTCACCTGATCAGTGTAGGCCTAGTTTAGACTCTAGTTGCTATGGAAAGACTCGTCGTCTCAACGCAGTCCTATAGTATACTCGAGGTCACTACCATCGACGCCCTACCAATTGACAGTCTATTTTCGAATACTCGTCGCCAACCCGACTGGGGACCATAGCCAGGCTGCATCGGGGTAGGCCTATTTCATACTCGAGGTCACTACAAAGGGCTCGTCACCTGATCAGTGTAGGTCGACAACTCGAATACAGTGTCTCATACCACCGTATTCGGCTCACGAGTTTGGGTTGCTCACTGGTCACTATGGGGAGGCTCGTCGCCCCAGCGTAGGCTGACAGCTCGACCACGGTGTCCCATACCACCATGTCCGGCTCATGAGTCTTAGCGGATCAAGGTACCAAGGTTAAACGGGCTTTCCACTGGGGAGTTTGATCCTTAGATTCAAGCAGTAGCGTCCATACATGGTGAACATACATAAGGCCAATCGGGTTTCTTGACAAGTTCGACTGGTACGAGCGTACGCTGAATTAGTCGACATGGTACCACTGTCATCAATCATCATACGACTTGGATTCATCGAGCGCATCAGATGTAGCGAGACTAATTTAGCCACCCATTGTAAACTATTACCGATTGCCTGAACTACATCGTAGCCCCAAACACACTTCAAGCAATTGTCTATGCATGTAGTAACCAAAGACAACATGTGACAACTAAAATCAAATATAAATCTCATTTGGGCATTTCAACAGACACATAATATACATGTTAGCATACATAGGCATTTTCACCATAAAACACATAATAGTAAGGTAGGTTACATAAAGGAAACTATAACCATCGATAAGGGGATTGAGAATCTTATCTCAACGCCCTCATTACATACATTTAAACGAGCATTTTCTCATTCAGGCATTTTATCAAACACTTAGGCTACCCATTTCAACATACATGTATTAGACTAGTTATAACGTATATCCTGGCAAGCCCTTTTTACAAAGGAGTTGATACATACACAACAACATATATTCATAGTTAATAATCATGGCAAGCACAGATTCAAATTCCATATTCATTCAGACATTTTCACAAACACTTAAACTACACCTACAACATACGTAACGTATGTTGGCGATAATAGGAATTAGGACAAATCCTTTCACTAAGGAGTTGTCACACGCATAACGGCCATATATTCACGATGAATAATCATGGCAAGCACGAATCCAAATTCCGTACTCATTCGGTCATATCAACAAACACATGGAATATACTATATTCAACATAGTTCATATATATCTGTAAAGTGAAACAGGCATCGCATTTAGCATGTGAAATGACACCCACATCAGTTATAAATCATTAACCGGCATTGAAAGCCTTGAAAACTATAACCTAAACGTTTATAATCCACACCTTTCGCCGGTAGACTCGTAATGAACGCGGTTTAAACACAAAGCCTTTGTCTACGGCACAACGGTCACCTGTAACATGAAATAGGTTAGTTATTTCATCACTTACACTATTGGAAATCCTAAAATAGATTAGGGTTAGGTTTCCTTACTTACGAACGAAGTCAAAATCGCCGGAATAGCGATGCAGACGTGGTAGCTAAGCCCGTGGAGCGATGGAATCGAATCCAAGGAACTCTCTCCCACTTTCTCTCTCACTTCCTCTCTCTCTCTCTCTCTCTCCTTCTCTCTTTGCTCTCTTCTCTCTCCTAGGTTTTCCAAATTCGTATGGAATGAGAGAGAGAGAGGGTTTAAGCCTTTATATAGGCCCATAACTGACTGGAATGGCCCCAGGGTCATTGTATACTTAGGTTATAGCCAAAACTCATCTGTTTCGGCTTAACAGAGCACTTCTGAAGGCCCCTTTTCTATGTACGGTCGGACTTAAGCTCCCTGACCATGGATCTAGGTTGAGTTAAGTTTTTAGTCCGATCGGAATTAACAGATCGACCGTGGCGGTCCAGTTTCAGTTCAACGGTCACCGGTGTTCGATCAGGGCCACAAGTGCACTGACATGTGTGGAAAATTTCTCCTGATCCGAGGGTGTATTTGGGTCAGATTTTGACGGTCTGAATCCTTATATTTAGCCCGCAAGCGACATGTCTCAGTTTACTTAAGTTTGGAATTTATTTCCAAAAATATTCACGTTTCTCACACACTTCGCTCCGGGCTCAAGTTGTGCATTTCTGGACACAGTCAGGACTTGATTTTCGAGATGATTGTCAAGCCGAGTAAAACGGTTATAATCGCTTAGTTTCACGGTAATCGAACTTTCGATGTGCGGTCCAGGTCCGATACGGAGTTTCGTAATACCCCCGAGAGCAACTGGGTAATGAGATTGATCCTAGATTAAAGGGTAATGTAGCGTCGATGATTCTGCAAGTTTTGGGTCTTGTAGTTCGTATTTAAAGTGGTTCAAGCGAATTTCACAGCTAATTTAGTTTAACACTTAGTTAATTTCATCTAATTTCTAAAGGATTTGGTCCTGAGTGATTTCTACCTGAGGTGGTACTCGGGTCTTTGTACGAATTTTTTCAGGATGTTACAACTGTAATTTGAGTCACATAAACTATTAAAAACTGAAAGTATTCCTTAAATATCAAATTAGAATCCATAGAGTTCAACATAAACATGAATCAAAGCAATAGAAACATCTCATCATGCTATAAGTTTCACCTCTTAGCCTCAGCTAAGAGGTTTAGTCAACCATAGGCATGATTGAACCAAAGTCTCTTAAGAAAAACATGAAAACAACTAAGGAAGAAGAAGAAAAACTCTTGACAACGGCTTCTCCACCATTTTTCTGCACTCTTTAAACCCTAAAAGATGTCTAGGAACATCCTAACGAGTCTTATTTATAGTTGTGAAACTCCAACTTTCGCACCTAGTTGTAAAACTCTAGAAACTGCCTCAAATTTACGTAGTTTGCTTAAAATAGACTTTGCTCTATGCAGTTTCCCAAAATAGACTTCACTCTGCGCAATTTCACCAAATGACCCAGAGTTTCAGAATATGCTTTTTTAGGATGATTTCAAGATTCCTTTTCTTCACTTTAAATCTTTGATTCTCTTCATTCCTCACTTGATTTTCTTAGATCTTTGGCATGTGAATTCTTCAATCTTGGTCTCTTAAGATTCATCTCTTACCTTGGTGATTCTTGAGTATTAAATCCATGCTTTTAGTACCTTTTTCAATCCAAGCTCTTAAATTCACCTTGCAACACAAATATGAGTAAAATAAAATATTAAGCATTATCATGTTCATAAAACGAAGATATAAATGGGAGATAATATACAATATTTGACCCGCAACATTTTTCATAAAATAAACACACTCTTTCATGGAATAGTCATCAATGAAGGTGACAAATTATGACGACCCTTTCCAGAAACCATAGGCGCCAGCCCCCATACACAAGAATGCACATAATCAAGAATACTCTTATAAACATGTTTACCATACTTAAAAGATAACCGTAATTGTTTACCATATATTTAATGCTCGCATGTACTAAAATCAATATTTTTTAAAATTGAAAGTGAACAACGGTAAAAAAAGTACCTTCATGCCTCGCTCGTACGGCCCAAGCGTGCATGCCACATATGTGCAGACGTGAAATTCGCTACAAACACTATAGTTCTACTCAATGAAGTACTATCGATCAACATGTAAAGGTTTCCATTCCTTTGGTCCTTCATGACTACGAGTGCTCCCTTTGAAGCTTTAGGGGGTGTTTGACACATGGTATTGGAAAGGATTAGGTGGGATGAAATTTAAAAATGTAATTAATACATATGACGGGATTGTCCCATATTACCATGGGATACCATGGGACAAGTCTAACTCCAAATTTTGTTTGTGTCACGGTGACATTCATTCTTTGGTTTGTTGTCCATTTAATAAATATACCTATCATCATTTGCAACCATTGAGAATAACATATATGTGTTATATCTACACCATTCATCTGCTTTGCAACCTCATTTTATGGCATGGGCCTAAAAATGGGACAAATCCAAAGCTTACGTGGACACAAGACAGAAATCAATGAGAACAATGATGCCCACTGTTGAAATCTTCCTAGGGTCTACTGTGATGTTTATTTGCCATGCAATCTATTCATAAAGTCAAAAAGACTTGGATGAAGGGAAAATACAAATATTAGCTTAACCCGGAACTTACGTGGCCCCAAAGAAGTTTTCAATGGTAGGCGTTCAATCCCACTGCTTTATGTGGTGGGGTCCACTTGAGCTTTGGATTTACTTGATTTTTTTGGCCCATGCTCTAAAACGATCTCAAACAATGGGTGGACGATGTGGATATAGCCCACACATCATGGTGGGACCTACACAACTTGCTAACATCAATAAGATTTTTCAAAAATTTTAAAACACAAGACGGGAAGCAAAAAGCTACGATGCCTTGGATCAAATGCAATTCCATCTAATCTAATTACATGCTCACCAAACGCCACCAAAGACACCATCAAACCGTGCGTGAATGTGCACCCTAGTGCCCTGAGTGCTTCCAAAGATATTAGATTCTTCCTCAAATCAAGAATGTGTCTCACCTTGGTCAAGATACGCTCTATGTCATCGAACATCTTGATGCACGCCGATCTAACACCTACTACTTTATAGGCATTATCATTCCCCATAAATATCTAGCCACCATTGCGCTCATTGTAACCGGTGAACTAACTCCAATGGGGTCATTTGGTATGAAGCCCTCGTATCTAAAATACCCAGATTGTGATGTGTTTAGCACGTCACTACCGTTCACTTCCTCACTGGATTCCGCAATGTTGGCCTCCCTGAAAGAACTTTCTGAATTCTCGTTTGTTGATTTAGGATTCTAACAATCCTTCTTCATATGCCCATATATGCCACAATTCTAATACTTCAACTTGCCTTTGCCCCTTACCCTTGGATTTGGACCTAGATTATGAAGATCCACTGTCTCACTCAGAATTTCTCCCTCTCGTAACCAATGCATTCGTAAAAGTACCCACGTCACAAATTTTCTTTCTCACTGCCTTCGACTGAAGGGTTGAGATAATAATCTCAACGCTAATAGTAGTTCTACTGGTACACAACGAGTCCTTCGACGACGCATACGAAGCCCAAGAGAGAATTCAACAGAATGCATGTATGATCCTTATCTTTTATCGTTTCCTCCATATTCAATAATTTGTAAATAAATCTATTGAAGTTACTAATGTGAGCTTCAACATCAGCCCCCTCTGCCATATTCAGATTGAACATTTGAAACTTTGAGTACAAACAATTCTCAAGAGATTTCTTCGCATTAATGTTCTTTAATTTCTTTCATATACTTGCTGCAATTTTCTCTCTCATGACATTATAAAGGACTTCATCCGTTAAGCATAGTTGGATAAATATTTTTGCTTTCTTATCCATCTTGTTCCATTCATCTTCAGCCATAAATTTTAATCGCTTTCAAGGAGGACATCATCCAATTCTTTCTGAACTAGGACACCAATCATTTTAACTTTCCACAGTTCAAAATTGTTTTTACTAGAATATATTTCAACATCGAACTTCGAGTTATATGCTATTGATACGTTGCTTTCAGACTTGATCTACTTCATAACATTAGCTCTGATAGCACTTATTGGGGAACTACAGAAGCACACAGAGATGAAACAAGCAAAGTACTACCAATCGCACAACCAAGTCCACACACAAACAGTTCAAATTTTATGTGGAAAAACCCTTGTAGGAAAAAATCACGGCACAAAGTGACGAGTAATGCATTATGAAAGCAAAAATTACAAGAGATAGATAGTTATGAATTTGAACAAGCCTCGAATCTACCTCACAAGCCCAAGGTATGCCCTTGAAATCCTTAGGAACAAATTAGAAAGCCTAGAACTCATTTACTTACAAATCCCGATTACACCTTATATATATAGTACCATGTAGTATCACAATTGAAATATGAAACAAATCTTGCACTTACGTAATTATGCGCTCGCGCTCGAATGACACCTTTGATGGGATTTTGATGGCATCAACTATCTATCGATGACATCGAACACATTCGATGACATCGAGTAAAACACCAAAATGTTTCAGTAACAAAACATGAATTCTTCGAATTTTTTCGATGGTATTGAGTATCCGCCGATGGCATCGACCACATTTCAATGGCATCGACTACTGTTCGATGGCATCAAGTGGTTTGTCAATGTCATTGACAAACCTTGTTGTTTACTGATTGAAGACATCAACAACAAAGAGTCATTGCACTCCGGTGGAAAGTCTAGCCACAAATAAGGGCAGTTTGCATGACTTAAAGTTTTGAGTAGTAAACACTGGGTAAAAAGAGTTTCGGAACTAAAGCGTTTATAATATATCTTATTTGGCTTTTCAGTCATTGTGTTAACAAATACCTATTAGTATAAAGGAGAGAGATCTAGCCGAAAGCCTCTAAGCCGGTTACCTGTAATTTGAAACACATTAAAATACCAATATCCTGCCAGGAGAGGATTAGCTATTGCCCGGATAACAGCTTAGTGGGTGTTACCCTTACCATGTGGGGCCACCTTTGATGAATGGTTTCGTATCCACGCCGTCCATCCGTTTTTTTCATGTAAGGATGTTATCCCAAAGATTAAGCTGATCCAAATCTCTGATGGACCACACCATTGGAAAAAAGTGGTGAACAGCCATTCAAAGCTTTTTGTAGGTTACAAAATTTTTGGATCAAGCTAATTTTTGTATTTTCCCGTCACCCAGTCCTGATTGAGATTATCAACAGGTGATGAAATAAACATTACAGATCTGCTTACAGTGGGCCTTGGAAAGTTTTTAGTAGTGAGCGTTCAATCATCACTGTTTCTTGTGGACGAGGATTTCCTGCAAAAGCCTTTTGCAGGAAGTTCCTGCGCTGGAAACTGAGATGGAGCCCACCATGATGTCTGTAAGGAATCCACTCCGTCCATCCGTTTTCTAAGCTCATTTTCTTATAAAAGCCAAAATTGATCAGGATTCAAGACTCAAGTGGGCCGCACTAAAAGAGAAGGTGGTTAGGAAAATTCCTATCGTTGAAACCTTCCTGCGTCCACAGTGATGTTTACATGCCTTCTATACCGTTCATAACCTCATTCCTACTGGGATTAACTGAAAACACAAATATTAACATGATTCAAAACTTCTGTGGCCCCATGAATATTTCAACTATGGACGTTCAATTCTCACGTCAACGGCCTACTTAAGCAATGGATCCGGTCTATTTTTTTTCCTAATATCTTAAAATTAATACAAAAAATGGATGAACAGGGTGGATTTCTCATAAACATCGCAGTGGACCCACCTGGGTTCCCAGCGCAGGAACTTCCTGCGAAACGCATTTCGCAGGAAATCCGGGTCCGTTTCTTGTGGTCCGGTCGACTTGAGATGGTACGGTCGACTTGAGATTTGGAAATGCTTAGGTTTGTTTGGGCGACGGGATTGGAAGGGATTAGGTGGGATGGGATTAAAAACATAATTATTACCCATGACAGGGATTGTCCCCTGTTGCCATGGGATAAGATTAGAGAAAATGACCACTGTAGACAAAACCTTTTATCCAACGGTTTTTATGAAAGAATACAAACTTTAGTTACCAACTTAGACTAGCACGTGCGGACAGTGACTTTGAGGACGAAACTACCCCTCCTTTTCACTGCGAAGACGAGCGCTGACGCTCCTCCAACTGAGAGTTGTACGAACGGCTTAGAAGAGATCAAAGTTACATGGCCCCACAGCTATGTATTTATTATATCCACAACGTTCATCCATATTTCGAGATCATTTCGGAGCATTATCCAAAAAAAAATCATATCCGAAGATCAACTGGACCGCACCACAAAGAGCAGCGGGGAAATTGATTTTCACCATTAAACATTTTGTAGGGCCCACCATG
Source organism: Magnolia officinalis (assembly GCA_021015155.1). NCBI lineage: Eukaryota > Viridiplantae > Streptophyta > Magnoliopsida > Magnoliales > Magnoliaceae > Magnolia > Magnolia officinalis. Next base: position 29,648,932 of record JAJHSJ010000018.1, on the reverse strand, counting down.
ACATTTGTTTTCCATCCAATCTATTCATACGGTCACAAAGGCCTGGATGAATAGGAAAAAAAAATTTCATAGTGATCCAAAACTTCGGTAACCCCTAAAAGGGTTTCAATGGTAGATGTTCAATTCCCCACTGATTTTTACAGTGTGGTCCACTTGATAGTTAGATCTGTCTTATTTTTCGTCTCAAGCCTTAATATAAGCTCGCCAAATAGATGGATGGTTTGGATATAACACAGACCTCGTGGTGGGGCTCACATAAGCAACGAAATTTTCATAAGAAAAAAAAAAAAAAAAACAGAATCGGCGATGAATCGCGGATTCCGCGTTTCCACCGCAGCTTGTCGTGAGATTTGGGGATGGATCGCGGAATCCCCAATTGATCCTGATTCAAACAAAATGCTATGGCTACGGATTATAACCGTAGCTATAGTCGTATTCTGTGTACTTTTCTTTTTAATTTTATTTCTTTTTTTTTTAATTTTTAATTTTTAATTTTTTTTACATTTAGAATTTTATTCTACCCACATTTTTTTCTAACACATATTTATATAAATATGTATATATATAGTTTTTTTTAAAAAAAAAAATTGTGGTAAAAGATGGTACCGCACCACACGTTAGGGTGCATTTGCTTGTAGGTGAAGGTTTGTGAGGAATAACAGGCAGTACTCGTACGGGAATATAATACAATGGTCGGCCGATAGTTTCTATAGTTTGCTTCGCTTGTCCGTTTCTACATGAGAAAGTGTGCTTGGTATAAGGTATACAAACCGTCAATGTAATTATTCCATCTATATTATCCAACATTGGAGAAAATCTCAACCGTTGTACATGGATATAATCATCAGCAACTGCGGCCCTCTGATGTAAATGGACGATTAGGATTTCACCAAAATGGGTACTCGAACCCATAACCTAGTGTTGAAACTCTTGCAAGTTTACCACCGAGGTATATGCAAGTCCTATATTGGACTTGTTAGATTTTTTGAAATGTAGTGGAATTTAAATGATGTGAAAAAGTCCACGCTTTAAGATTACCCCAGTTGTTTTCTATTTTGAAGCATCTCATGTTTTTAAAATGAAAAATCATGTATAAACAATCTTCATACTTTAGTGTAGAAAGCTAGCAATTTTTGTCATTGTCAATCTTCCAACTAAAAAAAAAAATCTCTTGTGAGGAGAACCACTAGTAGAATCTTAAGATAAGGAAGAAGGGTTGACTTGAGTCATCCAAGGGGTGGATCCGGACGCAAGGGTGTGCGCATGTGGGGAGATATGGGTGTGTCAACACCTCTCTCTATCTCGTCATGATGCGCATGTATGGAGATATGGGTGTGTCAACCTCTCTCTCTCTCATCATGATGCCCAAAAGGGGCTTGGGCATCCAAGCTCTCTATCTGAAATGCTCTCTCTTCTGAGATAGGATAAATATATGATTCGGGTTTAGCCCATGGTATACGGAGTAAGTTTCAACATTGAAGTCATGGTATCAAGTGCCCATGTAGTTTATGTTAAAATAATGATCTATATATGAGAAGGATGTTAGGATTTTATTAGGTGCATCACATATGATGCTTTATGACCTTATAAACTTTTTTATACCATACTTTGAAGGAAGTCTATTTACGAGCTTGTTCTAAGACCTTAACTGTCCATACCCTCCATAATCTGTGGTCATCATTCTTAACAAATACTTATGCTAGCGTAAAGTATGGATCAAATTGATTTTAGCCATTGTATGCTCATCAAGTATGATTTAAAATAAATTAATAGTTGTATTCAAACAAAAGGCTATGGCTAAAATAAATTAATAGCTGTATTCAAACGGAAATGAGCGAGGCGACGTAGAAATTCAGCGAGGAATCCTAGGAATTGAGTGAGGGAAGCTAGAAATTAAGTGAGGGAACCTAGAAATTTAGCGAGGCAACCTAGGATTTGAGCGAGGGAAGCTAGAAATTGAGCGAGGCAACCTAGAAATTGAGTGAGGCAAGGTAGAAATTCAACGAGGAAACTTACGATTTGAGCGAGGCAACCTAGGAATTGAGCGAAAGAACTTAGAAATTGAGCGAGGGAAGGTAGAATTTGAACGAGGGAACCTAGAAATTCAGCGAGGCAACCTAGGATTTGAGCGAGGGAAGCTACAAATTGTGCGAGGTATAACCTAGAAATTAAGCGAGGCAACGTAGGATTTGAGCAAGACAACGTAGGAATTGAGCGAGGGAACCTAGGAAATGAGCGAGGCAATGTAGAAATTTAGCGAGGAATCCTAGGAATTGAGTGAGGGAAGCTAGAAATTAAGCGAGGGAACCTAGAAATTCAGCGAGGCAACCTAGGATTTGAGCGAGGGAAGCTAGAAATTGAGCGAGGGAACTTAGAAATTGAGCGAGGCAAGGTAGAAATTCAGCGAGGAAACCTACGATTTGAGCGAGGCAACTTAGGAATTAAGCGAGAGAAGTTAGAAATTGAGCGAGGGAACTTCCACGGATTCATGTAATGTAATGGAAAATTTTATGAACTGCTTGGTCAATTTCATTTTGAATCCTACCCTTCCCTTGATACTAGGTGATTAGATAATTACCAGGACTCATTTTTCTATGCAGACTTCCAGCTGTGTCTCTCCAAACTATATGTCCCACCAATCTGACATCAACGAGAAGATGAGGGCTATTTTGATTGACTGGCTAATCGAGGTAGATGAAATAGATGTATCGATCTTATGATTCTTATGTAGTTCTGAATTTTTATATGAGTAGACATCTAACTATATTTTATAACAGGTGCACTACAAATTTGAACTCATGGATGAGACCTTATTCCTGACTGTCAACCTCATAGACAGATTCTTAGAGCGTCAGACAGTTGTAAGGAAGAAGCTTCAGTTGGTTGGAGTGACTGCCATGCTTCTAGCATGCAAGTTGACGCAGGGGAGGACGTGAGGTCGAGCACCGTCTTCCTCAAGAGGATAACTATTCCGAATCCACGGAACTTCTCTGGACTCCTCACAGAGACTTCTCGAATCCACGAGAAAAGAGAGTAGAAAATAGAAATAAATTCTAAATAAATTTGAAATAGCTTAATTAATCCATAAAAACGAGTTCACAACCCTTTAAATAAGGGTACTAAGCAATGGGAAAGAAATCAGAATCAAACTACAACTAGGTCGCTAATCCTAGAATTCGCGACTTACTATAATAGTAAACTTACTATTTATAGACGGTCGTGATGTCTACTATGCGCAAGTTTTCGGCCAAAAATAGTAAGTGTCCTATTTGGCTTCACCAACCCGTTCTCCTAATTATTCTAAGCTCTTTTCACGTTGGGCGCAACTCCTAAAGCCCGACGGATGAAGAGTTATAAGCAAACTAAAACTTACTATTTATAGTAAAAACGAAATTGAAACAGGGAAACGACCGTCAAATTAGGGGTTCTCGCAATTCCGAGCGTCGCAACCTGGCATAGCCAGGTTGGTTGGCTAAAGTAGCTCTTCTAAACCCAAATCATATATTTTTCGGGGGCTAACTCATCCCGGATTGCGAGATACGCCTGATTTAAGGTTTGATGGTCCAGATCACTTCTGTCGCCGACCGGCCTTTTCTGATCCATCTTTGCCATGTAATTGTCCGCGACCCGCTCTACATCACAAGTATGAGGAAGTGTCCATACCAGTTGTAGAGGATCTAATTCTCATTTCAAACAAAGCATATACAAGGGATGAAGTCCTAGAAATGGTAACTCTCTTTTTCCTCCTGATCATGTAGTTGATAAGCCTTATACACCTAGGCCATTAAAAAAAAAAAAAGCATGCTAAAAAAAAGTTGCTCCTCTCATCAGATGGGCCTAAAAAATGAGGATGGGTCTGCTCATCAGATGAGTCCAAAGATCAAGATGGTTTGCTCATCAGGTGGAATGTGGATCCATGGAGCAGTTAAAACTCTCCTTTGTTTTCTTACATGTGGTTCTACCTGAGGAGTTGACCAGCCTAATTTTGGGGCCAGGTCATCACATGGCACAACCCACACACTTGCCCAGTTGTAACATGACATACATGACACTACAACAAAACAGAGCTTGGCCGACCGATGGGGTAACCCTTTGCCCGCAGCCAGTTTTAACGGCCGCAAGCAAAGGGTCCTATAAATTCAAAAAAAAAAAAGCCCTAACCTATTGCGCCGTCTCTCGCTCTCTCTCTCTCTCTCCCTCTCCCTCTCCCTCTCCACTCCCTCTCGCTCTCCTTCCCTCTCGTGAATCGGTGACGTAGCAAGGAAGATCGCGTTCGAGATCGAGTGCGAGATGCAGGGATCGCCGTTCACGCTCGGTTGGGCGAGCCAACTTCGCTGGGAAACTGAACCTTGAGTACGATCTCATCCCATACTGAACAAATTATGTTTGCACTACATTGATTTTTTTCCCTCAATGTGAATGTAGTGGGGTCGATGTGTTTCAAAAAAAAAAAAAAAAAAAAAAAAAAACATTTGATCATTTCCAAGTGGTCAGCACAATAGGGATTGAATTGTCATCATTAATTTTTTTGAGGGCCACAAAAGTTTTGGATCAAGCTGCTATTTGTGTTTTCTATATGAAAATGCCATTTTGTAAATGGGAGATGGATGTGCAGATGGTGGCATGGGAGTCCATTTCCTTTATGTGGTTTCTCTTCTCACTTCCTATTTGGATTTTGTTTTCAAATTATAGGATGAGGGTTTTATTGTGCTGCCATTCTTTTGACATGGTGCCATGTTGTCACAGGAAGTTCATTCTCATGGGCGCCAAGTTGTCATAGGAAATTCATCCTCATGGGCCTAAATCATGGACTTGACTAAATTTACGGTAATCTTGTACATTACAGAGATTTTGCAAAGTACTAATGATGTACATGTTACTTATATAGGCATTATATTGAATGGACAGTCAAATTTTGGTGTAAATATTTTTATAAGACAAATATTGACTCGGCTGAGTTTTCATGTCCTAGTGGATTGGCCAAGTCAATGCAAAACTTGGCCGATTTTTTTATAGGACTGATGCATAGTATGAATCAACGGACCAATTTCTTTTAAAGCTGGAAATAGTTATACTTTGTTGTTCCTTTGTTTCCTCAACAGATTTAGGTGATAGACTTGCTAGCTGGAAATGATGATCCCAGTAGAGAAGGTTGATGCTTGTTCTCCTGTTTTTGCTTGCTGCAGGCAGATCAATTGCATAAAATTTATTTGTTGTGTGGATCTGCTGATGAAGACAACTGGCCTGGGGTTTCCAAATTGCCCAAGTATGATGACTACAAGTCACAAAGTCCAATGGAGAGACGTATTAAGGAGGTTTTTAAAGAGTACGTAAGTAGTTCTAGATTAGTAGACTCTGTTCAAATGATAAGTTCTGGTATTAAAGTTATCTGTTTCCCTCATTAGTCCTCTTGTTGCGGGGCTTAATTTGTATTCTCTTTTCTCAATAGTGTCGACACCCCTACTTTGGAGTTACTGGACAAAATGCTAACTCTTGATCCGTCAAAGGTATCACTTTTCTAACTATTGTACTTATTTTGATTTTTTTTTTTTTTTGTTTGTCAGATTGATCTAAATGTATAGATATCTCTTGTGGTAGTGACTAGTGGGAATTTGGACTTCATGTGCCCAATGCTTATCATGACTATGTAATTAAAAGTTTTATGCACAACAATATATTAAAAGCTTTCAATTACAAAGAGGAGCCAGACTTAGATGCAGCCTTGAAAAGGCCAGTTTTTTAAATTCATATGCAATGTGTTTCTAAAATTTATCATCATCACCAGAAAAAGGTAACAACGTCTTTTTGCCATTGTCTAATATTTTATTTTCCCTTGAATAGCTTTTACTCTGCTTTTCATAGCTTGCTAGTTTCAAGTTAAAATCCATATACACTGCAATGAATATTTTATATCGCACAAAATCTTCTCTCTGTGGGAAATAAAAGAAGAACGTTAACATGTCGGTTCAAATGCGATTCTAATTCCGTGTGCTATTTATGCTCAGTTTCGACGAATAATTTGCATTATTTGGTTGCAGCAATGATAATCCTCTCAGCTAAATGGAACAAGATTGGATCGTCAAGCTGATCATTTTAACAGGTGGTGTACCTCAATATCATTGAGGGCCTGAACCTGCTGAAGGACTCCGAATACTGATGTTGATGCCTTTTACTGCTACACAGCCCACCAAAGATCGACAGAAGAAACCAGTCCCTTGGAAACAATGACAATCATTGGCAATAGGGAGATCATTGACATTAACCAAGGTATGTTAGCTGCTTAGACTGGTGTTTTAAAAAAAAAAAAAAAAAGGATACATGTGGGTCACCTTTTCTTTTCCTTTTCCTTTTCTGTTTAACCATAACATTTATTTTCCATCCAATCTATTCATAAGGTCACAAAGGCCTGGATGAAGAGGAAAAACAAATTTCATAATGATCCAAAACTTGTGTAACCCCTAAAAGGGTTTCAATGGTAGACGTTCAATTTCCCACTGCCTTTTACAGTGTGGTCCACTTGATAGTTAGATCTGTCTTATTTTTCGTCTTAAGCCTTAATATGAGCTCGCCAAATAGATGGATGGTTTGAATATAACACAGACCTCATGGTGGGGCCCAAAAAGCAACGAAAATTTCAAAAAAAAAAAAAAAAACAGAATCTGCGATGAATCGCGGATTCCTCGATTCCACCGCAACTCGCTGTATAAATTTGGGGATGGATCGCGGAATCCGCGATTGATCGTGGATACAAATAAAAGGCTATGGCTACGGATTATAACTGTAGCTATAGCCGTATCCTGTGTACTTTTTTTTCTTTCTTTTTTTTTTTCTTTTTTTTTTTTGTTTTTGTTTTTGTTTTTGTTGTTTTTTTTTTAAAAAAAAAAAAAATATTACATTTAGAATTTTATTCTACCTACACTTTTCTCTAACACATATTTATATAAATATGTATATATAAGCATATAAAAAAAATTCTCTTCTTTTTTCATTTCTTTCTTTATTCATATAACAAGAATATCTTCTAAACCAAAATTAGTTACTTGACATACCATATATGATTTTAGGGCTGAAAGTTGGGTGGGTTCAACCCGACCAACCTGTGACCCACCCGACTTTGGAAATTGAGCAGGCCAAACTGGAAATTGAGGGGATAAACTGGAAATTGAGCGGGCCAAACTGGAAATTGAGTGGGCCAAACTGAAAATTATGCCCACGGTTTCCCGTGGTATGATCTACTTGATATTTTGATATGCTTCAATTTAGGGCACAACCCCTTAAATTAGATAGAAAACAGATGGACGGCGTGGATATACTACATGAAGCGGATTGGCTACTCCCCCTGCCACCAGCCAATGGCTGGTGTTCGGTGCTCTATGTGCCTCATCAGATTCCATTGAACTTAAGTGGGGAGTTCCACACATCCAACAACCCTTAAGGCACTTCATCAAAACCAACTAACCATGTGAGACACCGAGGAAATGAATTGATGGCAGGACAGGCATACCCATTCAACTAATTAAACAAATAAAAAAGAAAACCCAGCTGATCATGGATACAGATTATATAAGTGAAAGATAAGGAAACATAAGATTTACTAATAATGCGAGCAACAACATGCAAAGTATGTTTTTTAGTACTAGTTAAAGTATGCTTTTTAATTAGTGGTAGTTAAAAACTATGTTATATCTCTGCCTAAAGTTAGAATAGCCAGTAGTTGGGCATAAGCAACCATCCACCTGTGAGATAACTCAGATTCCAATATAACCAGCTAAAAGTCAGTGCAACCAGAACCAGTACGATGGAAGCAGCCTTCCAACAAAAGGTTAGGTTCAAATTGGCACAACAACTTAACCCATTCAATTAGTTTGCAATAGCCTTAAAAAATTACTGAAATAACAGTATTCCAAGCATGCTATGAATTGGACTAAGCCATGTGGCATATTGACTATTATCTTAAAGCTTAGAACAGTTCAAAAGGGTCATACCCCAACCAAAAGTGCATCTAAAATCTTATCCAAAATCAGGACCACACACTCCTAGGAATTGAGTGAGGCAACCTAGGAATTAAACGAGGCAAGATAAAAATTGAGCGAGGGAACCACGCAATTGAGCGAGACAACCTAGGAATTGAGAGAGGGAACCTAGGAATTGAGCGATGGAAGCTAAAAATTGAGCGAGGGAACCTCGTAATTGAGCGAGGCAACCTAGAAATTGAGCAAGGGAAGTTAGAAATTCAGCGAAGCAAGCTTAAAATTGAGCGAGGAAACCTAGGAATTGAGCGAGGCAACCTACGAATTGAGTGAAGGAAGCTAGAATTTGAGTGAGGGAACCTATGAATTGAATGAGGCAGCCTAGGAATTGAGTGAGAGAAGCTAGAAATTGAGCAAGGGAACATAGGATTTGAGCGAGGGAACCTAGAAATTCAGCAAGGCAACCTAGGATTTGAGCGAGGGAAGCTACAAATTGTGCGAGGGAACCTAGAAATTGAGCGAGGCAACGTAGGATTTGAGCGAAGCAACGTACGAATTGAGCGAGGGAACCTAGGAAATGAGTGAGGCAACGTAGAATTCAGTGAGGAATCCTAGGAATTGAGCGAGGGAAGCTACAAATTAAGCGAGGGAACCTAGAAATTCAGCGATGCAACCTAGGATTTGAGCGAGGGAAGCTAGAAATTGAGCGAGGGAACCTAGAAATTGAGCGAGAAAACCTAGGATTTGAGTGAGAGAAGTTAGAATTTGAGCGAGGGAAGCTAGAATTTAAGCGAGGGAACTTAGAAATTCAACGAGGCAACCTAGGATTTGAGCGAGGGAAGCTACAAATTGTGCGAGGGAACCTAGAAATTCAGTGAGACAATATATAAATTGAGCGAAGGAACCTAGGAATTGAGCGAGGCAACCTAGCAATTGAGCGAGGCAACGTAGAAATTCATGAGGCAACCTACGAATTGAGCGAGGGAAGCTAGAAATTCAGTGAGGGAACTTATGAATTGAGCCAGATAACCTAGGAATTGAGCGAGAGAAGATAGAAATTCAGCGAGGCAACCTAAAAATTGAGCGAGAAAACCTAGGAATTGAGCGAGGGAACATAGGAATTGAGAAAGGGAAGCTAGAAATTGAGCAAGGCAACTTAGGAATTGAGCGAGGGAAGCTAGAAATTCAGTGAAGGAACCTAGAAATTGAGCGAGGGAACATAGGAATTGAGAAAGGGAAGCTAGAAATTGAGCGAGGCAACTTAGGAATTGAGCGAGGGAAGTTAGAAATTCAGCGAAGGAACCTACGAATTAAACGAGACAACCTAGCAATTGAGTGAGGCAACATAGAAATTCAGCGAGACAACCTATGAATTGAGCGAGACAACCTAAGAATTGAGCGAGGGAAACTAGAAATTGAGCAAGGCAACATATAAATTGAGTGAGGGAACCTAGCAATTGAGCGAGGCAACGTAAATATTCAGCAAGACAACCTATGAATTGAGTGAGGCAACCTAGGAATAGATTGAGGGAAGACCTATGAATTGAGCGAGGGAAGCTAGAAATTCAGTGAGGCAACGTATAAATTGAACGAGGGAAGCTAAGAATTGAGCGAGGCAACGTAGGAATTGTAACGGAGCAATTCATAAATTTGATGGAGATATCATAAAAATATGATGGGGAACTTTCACGGATTCATGTAATGTAACAGAAAATTTTATGAACCGCTTGGTCAATTTCATTAATTGCTCGGTCAAATTCACTGAAGATGCTTTGCCTAAAAGTAAATGGTTATATTCTTCAGATTAACTAGCTTTTCTTTCAACCGCAATAATTACATCAGGATTTATGTGGATGTGGGCCGTGGCTAGCAATGCCATAGAAAAACTTATTTTAGCCGAGTCTCTCTAGACCACTACCTCCACTAGATCTCTTCTTCCTTCAAATGGTTCTTATATTCCAAAGATAATTTAACTCCAGCGTCTTTCTCTTCTCCCCACAGCTCCCCTCCCTCCCCCCTTAACTTATAAATCCTTATTTATTGTCTCAATCCTCGTTCCACCGCCCTCTCTCGAACCTTCATATCGTGAGTGTGTGACATAAGTTTAATCCCTTTGTATTTCATGCAATTTGTTCATCTCTTTTTCTTTGTCAATAGGTCTTATGATGCTATTTTGCCACTCATCTGGAATTTTCTTTATCTGTAAAATTTTATCGAGAAGTTTAGTAACCAAACTAATTTGATTTTTCTTGGTACCTTCTGCCTTCTATAGATGATAGCCTATCCTCAACAACCTTCCTTTTTTGCATCCTCGTTAAATTTATCTTTACTTCTGTAACATCCCGGATTTTTGCCAACCTGGGATTAGACGTCCTAGGGCAATGAGTCAATCCTAAGACCTTATCAACTTGTCAAAACTCAATCCCACAGTCTAAAATTGCTCTTTTAAACCATTTTCTTCACAAATCCCACCCTTCACTACCTTATGCTTTCAATTTTTCAAAGCACTTTCGCCCTAGACACTAACTTAAACTAGTTAAGTAGTAAAACTTGGATCACTTTATATACAAACTACAAAGGCCTAAGTACCACCTTAACCAGAAAACAATTAGGTTTAAATCCTTTAGAAATTTAACAAAGTTAACTAAGTGCAAAACTCGATTAGCCATGAAATCCGTTGGGATCGCTTTAAATACTATCTGCAAGACCCAAAACTTGCAAAATCAATGCCTCTAGGTTACCCTAAAGTTTAGAACCAAACTCATTTCCCGGCTGCTCTCGGGAATGAAATGAAACTTCGTATTAGGTCTAGATCGCACGTCGGAAGTCCGATTAACACGAAGTTAAGGAACTAAGACCGCCTCGCTGGGCTTGACAACCATCTCAAAAATCAGGTCCAGCCGATGTCCCACGGCCATTCGTTTGGATCCGGAGCGAGGGAGTGTGAAAAACGCTATTCCCTTTACAAAATAAATATCTGGAATAGTGATCTGGCACCATTCGCTTGCGCATCAGTATTAAGCAACCAGACCGTCAGAATCAGACTAAATTACACCCTCGGATTAAGAAAAATTTCAGGAACATTTACATCTACTTGAAATTTCGGATCGTGGCCCACTGACCGTTGAACTGAAAGTGGTCCGCCACGTGCGATCTGGGAATCCGATCGAGTCGAAAACGTAATCCCACATAGATCCATGTGTGGTGAGCTTAAGTCTGACGTTTGGCTCAAGGAGGGCCACCAGAACCTCTCTTTTGAGCTGGAAAAGTGACGAAATACCTATATTAGCAGTAACCCTTGAACAGGAGTCTATTTCGGTGAGTTTTGAGACTATATAAGGACCTTAAACCCTCTCTCATGGCAGCCATACGAATTTGGGATTTGAGAGAGGAAAAGAGAGAGAAAGTGAGGGAGAAGTGGGAGGATCTCCCTACTATCGTTCCCTGCCACCACACGGGCTGCACCATCCCTTTCTTGATGCTTTTCCCGGCGTTTCCGGCGTCGTTTCTAGGTAAGAAACCTAACCCTAATCTGTTTTGGGGTTTAAACTGTTGTAGGTTGTGAAATAGCTAACCTATTTCGTTCTATAGGTTGCCAAACTGCCGAATACGGAAGCTTAGCAAACCTATCGATTCCGTTGCAATTCTACGACAAAAGGTGCGGACTTTAGGTGTATAGGTTATGGTTTTCAACGCTTTCAATGTCAGATAATGATAGATTCATGATCTGCATGTAATTGCACATGTACAAAGTGCTGTCTGTTTTCCGTTTCGATTAAAGATGAAAAATATGGAATTCTACATATTCTAGGTATTTGTAGAAAATACCGTATACGTATATTTTTTGGAAATGTATTTGACATGTTTATTTGTTATATGTATATACGATATATGGATATAAAATACTTATTGGCAGAAGGATTCGCCTAAATACATGTTTTACTTATATACACTATGTATGTTGAAATTGCGTATTCTAGAAAATACTGTATACGTATAAATTTTGGAGATGTATTTACCATGATTATTTGTTGTAGTAATATATTATACATGGATAAAATACTCGTTTGGCTAAAGGATAGCCCTAATACATGTCTTGCTAACATACACCATGTATGTTGTAATAGTGTATTCTAAGTGTTTGTGAAAATGACTGAATGAGTATGGAATTCTCATTCGTGCTCGCCATGACTAATTGTCATGGATTCATGATTGTTGTATTGGCGATACCCCTTTGACGAAAGGATTTGCCCTAAATCACGCCACGACCAATATACACTATCTATGCTAAAATGTGTGGCCCAAGTGTTTGTGGAAATGGCTGAATGAATATGGAACTTGGATTCCTGCTTGCCATGACTATCCGTCGTGGGTGTACGCGTGTTATGATTGGGGCAACTCCCTAGTGAAAGGATTTGGCCTAATGCCTATGTGATCGACATATGTCATGTATGTTGATGTATGTTGTTTAAGTGTTTCTTGAAATGTCTGAATGTGTAGTAGTTAGCAAATCATAATGTATAAGGATGTTGAGATATGATTCTCAACCTCTTTTAACTATGTGTATGATCTCCTTGGATAGTTGTGTGATTAGGAATTGAACATGTACAAACTCATGCTTGTGTTGTGATTCATAACATGCTCAACTGCTTTATGATTTTAACTATGTAATGCGTATGTTTAAATTTATATTTACGTTGTATGATCCGTCATGGGTGATGGGGGAGCGGAGCAACGAGTGCGTGCAACAGCCCTGGCAGCCCTAAACGGATAATACCAGATCTTGATTGTATGAGTTGAATCTTGATCCATTACTGCTTTATCTATCTGCAATGGATTGTGTTTGGGGCTATGATTATGGCCCAGGCAATCGGTAACGGGATTGAACTCGTGGCTGAGATTCATTTGCCCATGGGATGTGTTCGACGAACTCGAGTCGTGCGTTGCCTGTCGGCAGTAGCTAGGCCACACGAAGTTGTTTATGCACTTCATGTCGTGCAGCTCAACGGGCGATCGTGCTAGTCGAGCTTGTCAAGTAACCCGATATGTCTTATGCATGTTCACCCTGTTTGGACGCTACTGCTTGAACCTAGGGTACCAAACTTACCAGTGAAACCCCCTTTTAACCATGGTACCTCGATCCGCTAAGACGCATGAGCCGGGCATGGTGGTATGGGACACCGTGGTCGAGCTGTCGGCCTACGCTGGGGCCATGTGCCTCCCCGTAGTGACCATTGCGCAACCAAACTCGTGAGCCGAATACGGTGGTATGGGACACTGTATTCGAGCTGTCGATACTTACGGCGAGAGCCGAGTACGGTGAGACCTGTGCTCGTGCTGACGGGCGACGAGTCCTCCGTAGTATCTTCGAGTATACTCCAAGAGTCTGTGATTGGCGACGAGTCTTTCACAGCAACTAGAGTATGAGTTGAGCCGAGTACGGTGAGACCTGTACTCGAGCTGATGGCCAGCAATTGAGCCGCATACGGTGAGATCTGTATCCGCGCTGACGGGTGACGAGCCCTTACGATGCCTTCACTATGCTTCTCAAATCATAATATCATATGAGATTAACTAGGATTGACGACCCTAGAATGGATCATGTTTGGGAATGATACAAGGGAGGTACCTTAGTTTCCCAATACTGCTGGTTGAAATGGACTAATAATAACTTGGTAATCATGAGCATCATCGCACCGCATGTGCTTTGTAGATGTGGCGCACTGAGGAGTTAAGCATTCGCGAACGTAAGATGATGTCGCTTGAGGGTGGTTTGGCAAGGGCATACAGCATCATGTCATTTCATTCTTACATTTAATAAGAGTAGTTAGAATTGTTTGATTTGTACTGCTTTATCATTACTGCTTGATTGAATTGATAACATGTTAACCTATGCTTTACTGTTCCACTGAGTTGATCACTCACTCCCACGTTACGGGACGGTGTTGTACACACCAACCAGATTTGTTGAGTTTCAGGTGATGGCGATGTTTGTGAAGCAGAGCCGGACTACTTCTATGATGATAGGAGGAGTTCTCCTATCTGTATCTCTCTGACGGGTCAATGAAGACCTGATAGTGTATTGACGGGGCTATGGTACTTGGGATAAGAGACATTACACTTCCTCACATTTGGTATATTTTAGAACTGCACTTGTATTTATTTAACCTGGTAATGTTATCACACTTTGGAGACTCATCATAGGTTATATATTTTATATCTATCACAGTCTTCCGCTTGCAAATTAACTGTCTCTGGAGTATGATATGCTGTTTTGGCTTAATCTCACTCATGTTCAATGCACGAATACAGTCAACATTCAATCATCATTCATTTTGTTGCATAAGTGATGTTCTGGAACTCGGGAGTTGAGTTTATGCTTGACCCCCGATTTTCAGGGCGTTACAACTTCCCTTTACCTAAATTTTGAGATAAATATATATGCAATCTCGACTCTCCAGGGTCCAAGACCCTCCTAATTTTGTCTCCATGCGTACTCCTTCATTCAACAACCTTTAAAATTAGCCTCTCCATTTCACCCTAATCTCACCAACTTTCACCAAGACCTTTTGATCCTTACCCTTGATGCATCTAGTGTGGGTTGTCTCTACTTTTCCACTTCCTTGATGCATCTTTCTCTCCCTCTTTAATGCTTAACCTATCATACAATTCATGATACAGTTTATACCTCCCACATATAATTATTATATTACCTATCTTGATAGAATAGAATAGTGGAAGAGGATTCATTTAGCCGACCCCAATTAGTTGGGATAAGGCTTAGGTCAAGTCCTAGCCTCCCTTGCTCAATTTCTAGTCTCCCTTGCTCAATTCATAGGTTCCCTCGCTCAATTCCTAGGTTTTCTCGCTCAATTTTTAGGTTGCCTCACTGAATTTCTAGCTTCCCTCGCTCAATTCCTAGGCTGGCTCGCTCAATTCATAGGTTCTCTCGCTGAATTTCTAGCTTCCCTAGCTCAATTTCTAGCTTCCCTCGCTCAATTCGTAGGTTGCCTCGCTGAATTTCTATGTTGCCTCACTTAATTGCTAGGTTGCCTTGCTCAATTCCTAGGTTCCTTCGCTCAATTTATATATTGCCTCACTGAATTTCTATATTCCCTCACACAATTTGTAGCTTCCCTCGCTCAAATCCCAGGTTGCCTCGCTGAATTTCTAGGTTCCCTCGCTCAAATTCTAGCTTCCCTTGCTGAATTTCTAACTTCCCTCGGTCAATTCCTAGGTTGCCTCGCTCAAATCCTAGGTTTCCTCGCTGAATTTCTACCTTGCCTCGCTCAATTCCTAGGTTCCCTTGCTCAATTTCTAGCTTCCCTCGCTCAAATCCTAGGTTGTCTCGCTGAATTTCTAGGTTCCCTCGCTTAATTTCTAACTTCCCTCGCTTAATTCCTAGGATTCCTCGTTAAATTTCTACGTTGCCTCGTTCATTTCCTAGGTTCCCTCGCTCAATTCCTACGTTGCCTCGCTCAAATCCTAGGTTGCCTCGCTCAATTTCTAGGTTCCCTCGCACAATTTGTAGCTTCCTTTGCTCAAATTCTATGTTGCCTCGCTGAATTTCTAGGTTCCCTCGTCAAATTCTAGCTTCCCTCGCTCAATTTCTAACTTCCCTCGTTCAATTCCTAGGTTGCCTCGCTCAAATCCTGGATTTTCTCGCTGAATTTCTACCTTGCCTAACTCAATTTCTAGCTTCTCTCACTCAAATCTTAGGTTGTCTCGCTGAATTTCTAAGTTCCCTCGCTTAATTTCTAGCTTCCCTCGCTCAATTCCTAGGATTCTTCGCTGAATTTCTACGTTGCCTCGCTCATTTCCTAGGTTCCCTCGCTCAATTCCTATGTTGCCTCGCTCAAATCCTAGGTTGCCTCGCTGAATTTCTAGGTTCCCTCGCACAATTTGTAGCTTCCATCGCTCAAATCCTAGTTGTCTCGCTGAATTTCTAGGTTCCCTCGCTCAAATTCTAGCTTCCCTCGCTCAATTTCTAACTTTCCTCGCTCAATTCCTAGGTTGCCTAGCTCAAATCGTAGGTTCCCTCGCTCTTTTCTACGTTGCCTCGCTCGATTTCTAGCTTACCTCTCTCAATTTCTAGATTCCCTCGCTGAACTCCTACCTTGCCTCTCTCAATTTCTAGGTTCCCTCGCTCAATTCCTATCTTGCCTCGCTCAATTTTCAATTTGCTTACTCAATTTCATGCTTGTCCCGCTCAATTTCTAGTTTGACTGCAAACTGATTGAAATTGACAGTGAAGTGAATGAAATGTATTTTCAACCATCGACCTGATGGAATCTTGAAAAATAACTAGGTTGGTTGGCTAAAGTAGCTTCTCCTACCCCAAAATCATATGTGGTAAGTCAAGTAACTAATTTTAGTTTAGAAGATATTCCTGTTAAATGAATAATGAAATAAATGAAAAAAAAGAAGAGAGAATTTTTTGGAAAGTAATCCGTAGCTACGGTTATAATCCGTAGCCATAAGTTCCTTCTTTTTTTTTTTGTTTTTTTATTTTTCTTTTGCTGTAGTAATCCCCACCGCCTTTTGTGGGTCCCATCATGAGGTCTTTGTTATATCCAAACCATCCATCTATTTGGCGAGCTCATATTTAGGCTTGAGACTAAAAATAAGATCGATCTAACTATCAAATAGACCACACTGTAAAAGGCAATGGGGAACTGAATGTCTACCATTGAAACCCTTTTGGGGGTTATAGAAGTTTTGGATCATTATGAAATTTGTTTTTCTTCTTCATCCAGGTCTTTGTGACCTATTAATGAACTTAGACGGGGAGGATTTCTCACAAACATCACAGTGGGCCCCCAAAAAGTTTTTAATGGTCGACACTCATTCAACATTGTTTCCTGCAATGTGGTACACTTGAGATTTGCATATACCTCATTTTTGGTCGTATACCATAAAATGATATGGAAAAATATATGGACGGCATGGATGAATAGCATACATCATGGTGGGTCCCACAGACCACCGACCATCCGCCATTGGCTGGTGGCAGGGGGAGTACCCAATCCGTTTCCGTGAAAGGAGGGGTAGTTTCGTCCTCAAAGTCACTGTCCGCACGTGCTAGTCTAAGTTGGTAACTAAAGTTTGTATTCCTTCATAAAAACTGCTGGGTAAAAGGTTTTGTCTAAGGTGGTCATATTCTCGTAAGATTAATGTCATGCTTTGTTGATAATATGGTGGTACGTTGAATGGATATACCCACCATCATTTAAAATTACCAAGAATAACACACGTGTTATATCTAAACCGTTCATTTGTTTTGTAACCTCATTTTATGGCATCGGCCTAAAAATGAGGTAGATCCAAAACTTATGTGGCCCCAAAGAAGTTTTCAATGGTAAGTATTCAATCCTCGTTGCTTTCTATGGTGGGCTCCAATTGAACTTTAGATTTACCTGATTTTTTGGTCCATGCTTTAAAATAATCTCGATAAATGGGTGGACGGTGTGGATATAGCCCACACATCATGGTGTGACCTACACAACTTGCTACCATTGAGTGAAATTGGCACGGACCGATGCAATTCCATTTAATATAAAATTGGCAGACCAGACGAATCCCATCCCACCTAATCCCTTCTAATCCCACCGCCCAAACAGGCCCTTAATTTTTTGGGACCGTGTCATAAATTGAGCTTTAAAAACGGATGGCCAGAGTGGATATACAACATATGATCAAGGTGCCCCTACAGTAAGGATAACACCCACTAAACTGTTACAACACCTAATCCGCGGCCGATAATAACAACTCCTTAAAACCTGTAAAATATTTATGGCAGAACTGAAGGATTTTACCACATTCAAACGATCCCAAGGGTGTTTTGTAACGGTTGCTGTCCTAAAAAAACAGAGGAGGGGGTATCTGGTCCTTTTTTTTTTTTTTCAAAGAAAAAAGGGCAAAATAATATCCTCCGCCCTGACAGGCCGTTGCCGCGAGGAAAGGAAGGGGAAATAAAAAAGCAGTTGCCCTGGAAAACGGGACATGAAAATCCGACAACTGCCAGAAAGTCCGGCCACGGTAGTTATGAGAAATGAGCTTCATCTGAGGACATTTTCGACCACCATTCAGGTATCCGTCACAACTAATCCTCCACATTTCACCTTTTCTCTTTATTTATTAAAAAAAAGAATATAACAATGTCGAAGGAGAATGAATAACAACAGTGGCCCAGATGGGTATTTCATTATTGGGAGTTATTTCTCGTATTCATGTACTCAGCAATTGTACACTTTGTATACATGCCATTCAAGCTAATTCGTCCATTTCGCAGGGCCCACTGTGGTTGGTTGGACCATTCTCATTTCTGATTAATGGATGGTTGTTTGTCAAGTTTGTGTCATTGACTGTTTTCATTTCAACCGCACGCTAGATGTTCGACTATGGGCCATGATGGACACCAATTTGGTGTTTTTTTTTTAAAAAAAATTATTATTATTATTATTATTTGTGTGTGTGTGTGTGTGTGTGTGTGTGTGTTCATGACCCATCTAAAGTGATGTCATGATCAGAAGGTTTTAAATTTAGTAATAGGGGAATGGCTGTATATATTTCGAAGTGTGGTAATTACCATATGTTTGAGCTATTTGCGGCCCACCTGCAATGTGTAAGTGGAATCCAAAGTGTGCATCTGGTGCCCCTCATGTTCACTGCCCATCCCAAGACTTATCCCAGTCCAGAACTCAGGTGGGACAAATAAACATATGCCACAGGGACCAATGTACAATTACCTATATATTCACTTGTTGTGACCCACCTTAGTTTTTGAATGGCGTGAGTTTTTGGTGATACTTCATCCTGGTGGGTGCACCTAAGTCATGGATTAGTTGTTGGGAAAGCCTTGGAAGCAAACCCTGAATTCGGATAAAATAATTGAAAGATAAACTCAAGCAAGCAAACACAAACACAAAGAACACACGAATTTTTACGTGAAAACCCTTGCATGTAAAAACCACGGCACAAAGCGACATTGAATCATGATGATACACGAATTACAAGAGAATAGAAGAACTTACAATGTCAAAAACCCTTGTTTTCTCCTCTCCAAACCCTAGAAACCTTTAAGCCCCAATTATAATCACTTAGGATGCCCTAATCCCGCATTACACCATTTCTCTGAGAGAAAAACTCTCGATTGGGATGAATTTGATGAGGGAATACCTCCCCTTTATGAAGAGTGGGATTAAAGAGTATATGGGAGGAGTTTGGATGAGGTAGGGCTTATACCTATCACTTCCAATCTCTTTTCCATATCCAAATCCTCGTTGAATTTAAAATTCAATTTGAAATTTATGAGAGAATTTTTAAAAGGGATATTGGAGAGAAAGCTACGTGGTACCCACCCACTAGTGGTTGCTTGCAAGTAGGCCCCCACAAACCCATATCCAATAGTTCCGTGTCATCAAAATAGCCCGTTAGAGTTTGGTTCTAGTTTTTGCAATGGATGGATATAGAGAAGATGGATAATGACATTATTGCATTGAGGGATGGTTTGTTTTCTTGTAATTGCTTGTATTAATGTTGTCAAAATCGTTATCGTATCGCAAATCGTAAAAGGGGTTGAATCGTATTGAGTTGCAAATCGTAAGATTATTTTATTTTTTATTTTTTTCTGATTTTAAAAATATACAACCTCTCCCAAATCATTAAGGACCATTCATTGGTATGAAGGAAGCCTAGCTCTTGCTTTGAGAAATGATGAAAAAAAAACGAGAAAATGGGAACGAGAGAAGAAGAAGGAGAAATCGCATGACACACCCGCCTCGAAGCTTCGTTTAGAAGCCAACACCAGAGATACTGTCAAAGGAAAGGAGGTTGTAGAAGAAGGTCATCCGATACCGGACTCTCCTTGTAACACCCCGGATTTTTGCCACTTGGAATTAGACGTCCTTAGGCAATGGGTCGATCCTAACACCTTATTAATTTCTCAAAACTCAATCCCAAAGGCCAAAATCCTTTTTAACCCATTTCCTTCCAAATCTTCCATTTCACCTTTCACCACCTTGTCTTTAAATGTTTTTAAGTACTTTCATATTAGGCAGGAATCCTAAAGTTTAGGTGATGAAGAACAATACTTTAAAAATCCGTACAAAAACCCGAGTATCACCTCAAGCAGAAACCACTCAGGATCAAATCCTTTAAGAATTTGACAAAATTAACTAAGTGCTAACCTAGATTAGCTACGAAATCCGCTTGATCCACTTTAAATACGATCTGCAAGACCCAAAACTTGTAGAATCAGTGACGCTAGGATACCCTAAAATCTAGGATCAATCTCATTACCCAGTTGCTCTCGGGAGCACATTGAAACTCCGTATCAGATCTGGACCGCACGTCGAAAGTCCGGTTACTACGAAATTATATATTCAGGACCGCCTTGCTGGACTTGACAACCATCTCGGAAATCAACTCCAGATAGTGTCCCGAGGCTATTCGCTTGAACCCGGAGCGAAGAGTGTGAGAAAACGTGGTTTCCTTTAGAAATTAATTTGAATCTGAGACTTGTCACTTGTGGGCCGAATATAAGCAATCAGACCGTCAGAATCTGACCCAAATACACCCTCGGATCAGGAGAAATTTCATACACAGGTCAGTGTACTGTGGCCCTGATCGAGTTTCGGTGACCGTTGAACTGAAACTGGTCCGCCACGTCTGATCTGGGAACCCGACTGGAACGAAAACTTACTCGACCTAGATCCAAGGTCATTGAGCTTAAGTTCGACCTTTGGCTCAAGGGGGGCTCTGGAAATGCTCCGTTGAGTCGAAACAGACTGGTTTTGGACATAACCTAAGTATACCTTGGCCCTGGGGCCATTTCCATCAGTTTTGGGCCTATATAAGGGCCTTAAGCCCTTACTCTCTCATCCCATACGAATTTGGGAAACCCTAGAGAGAGAAGAAAGAAAGAGAGAGAAAGAGAGAGAGAGAAGTGGGGATTCTTCCCTGCTAATCCACCTGCTGAAACACCACTCCCGTGTAGTTCTTCTGGTGTTTCCAACGCCGTATTTGGGTAAGAAATCCTAACCCTAACCTGTTGTAGAGATTCAAATAAAACAGATGGTGGAATAGCTAACCTATTCCCTGCTGTAGGTTGTTGTGGTGCCGTTGACAAAGACTTAGTGTCTAAACTGATTTCGTTTCGCATCTACGGCATAAGGTGCGGACTTTAAACGTATAGGTTATGGTTTTCAAGGCTTTCAATGTCAGTTAATGATATATTATTGACGTGGATGCTATTACACATGTACAAAGTGCTGTCCGTTTCGTTTTTCAGATATACGTTAACTATGTTGAATATACTGTATTCCTCGTATTTGTAGAAAATACCGTATACGTATGAAATACGGATTTGTGCTTGCCATGATTAATTGCTGTCTATGTATGCTAGATGCATGTGTATCAACTTCTGTGCGAACGGATTAGCCTAGTACATGTTATCCCAACATGCGTTGTGTATGTTATAACGTGTAGCCTAAGTGTTTGTAGAAATGTTCGAATGAATATGGAACTATGATTTATGCTTGCCATGACTATTGGTCGTGAATGCATTGATCGTGGTTCATGTGGCAAATCCTTTGTGAAAGGATTTGCTACGACAGGTGTTTTAACTAGCATATTAAGGTATGTTGGAAAGTGTAGTCTAAATGTTTGTAAAATTGTCTGAATGAGTAGGTAGTTAGTGAATTGAAATGTATAAGGGTGTTGAGATATGATTCTCAACTACTTTAACTATGTGTATGATTTCCTCCATGTATCGTATATTATAGTGTCTGTTTATCTACATAATGCATATGTATAAATCCATGTTTAAGTTGTGCCGTGAAGGGTGATGGGAGAGTGGTGTAACGATTCCGTGCAACAGCCCTGGCAGCCCTAAAGCGGACATTATTGGACCTTTGATTATATGATTTGCAATTTTGATTCATAACTGCTTTAACTATCTTCTAGGATATTTTGTTGTAATTGAATGTGATTGAGGCTATTGTATAGTCCAGGGAATCGGTAACAGGCCTTGATTTTGTGGTTGAGGGCATTTCGCCACAAAAGACACGTTCGATGAGTCCGAGTCGTACGATGGTTGTCGACAGTGGTACCTTGTCGGTTACTTCAGCGTACGCTCGTACCAGTCGAACTTGTCTAATAATCCGATTGACCATTGTATGTTCACCATGTTTGGACGCTACTGCTTGAACCTAAGGTACCAAACTTACCAGTGAAACCCCGTTAACTTTGGTACCTCGATCCGCTAAGACTCATGAGCTGGACATGGTGGTATGGGACATCGTGGTCGAGCTGTCGGCCTACGCTGGGGCGACGAGCCTCCCCATAGTGACTAGTGAGCAACCCAGACTCGTGAGCCGAATACGGTGGTATGGGACACTGTATTCGAGCTGTCGGCCTACACTGATTTGGTGACGAGCCCTTTGTAGTGACCTCGAGCATACTCTGAACCTGCATAGAGGCGACGAGCCTTTCCGTAGTAATCAGAGTATACACTAGGCCTGTACTGATTTGGCAACGAGCCCATTGCAGCAACTTAGAACCACAATATCGTATGAGATTTACTAGGACTGACGACCCTAGAATGGATCCTTGTTTGGGAAGTGATATAAGGGAGGTACCTTAGTTTCCCAATCCTGCTGTATGAAAATGACTAATAAGGAACTTGGTAATCACGTTCATGCACCGCATTACGTGTGCGTTTGGCGTTAATGGTCAAGCACTGAGGGAGTGTGGCATGCTGCAATTGTAAGAAGGTGTAACGCCCTGAAAATTGGGGGTCGAGCGTAAACTCAACTCCCGAGTTCCAACGCATCACTTATGCAACATAAATAATGATGATTGAATGTTGTTCATATTAGTGCAATAAACATGAGTGAGATTATACCAAAACAGCATATCATACTCTAGAGACAGTTAAATTACGCAAGCAGAAGACTGTGATAGATATATAAAATATATAAACTGTTGTAAATCTCCAGAGTATGAACATGTTACCAGGTTAAATATAGACATGTATACACCAAAAAGGAATAAAAGGAATATACATGGGTGTTCCAACAGTGCAAACTAAAGTGTAATGACATCTAATCAGCAACCTTGGAACCTCGTCGATCAGAAGATGGTCTACATAGACCCGCCTGATAGCTGCATAAAGGAGAAACCCTCCTCATCATCATAAAAGTCCGGCTTCGCTTCGCAAGCATCGCCATCATCTGAAACTCAAGCAGGGTCTGGTTGGTGTGTACAACACCGTCTCGTAACATGGGAGTGAGTGATCAACTCAGTGGAACAATAAAGCAAAGGTTAACATGTTATCAACTCAGTCAAGCAGTAATGATAAAGCAGTAAATCACACATCCCTAATTACTCTTGTTAATGCAAGAATGGTATGAATGTATGATGCATGCCCTCGCCTACGCTCCCTCAGCGACTCATTCTTACGATCGCGACATGCCACTCCCTCAGTGCTTGACCATCAACGCCAAACGCACACGTAATGCGGTGCATGAACGTGATTACCAAGTTCCTTATTAGTCATTTTCATACAGCAGGATTGGGAAACTAAGGTACCTCCCTTATATCACTTCCCAAACAAGGATCCATTATAGGGTCGTCAGTCCTAGTAAATCTCATACGATATTGTGGTTCTAAGTTGCTGCAATGGGCTCATTGCCAAATTAGTACAGGCCTAGTATATACTCTGATTACTACGGAAAGGCTCGTCGCCTCTACATAGGTTCAGAGTATGCTCGAGGTCACTACAAAGGGCTCGTCACCAAATCAGTGTAGGCCGACAGCTCGAATACAGTGTCCCATACCACCATATTCGGATCACGAGTCTGGGTTGCTCACTGGTCACTATGGGGAGGCTCGTTGCCCCAGCGTAAGCCGACAGCTCGACCACAGTGTCCCATACCACCATGTCCGGCTCATGAGTCTTAGCGGATCGAGGTACCAAGGTTAACGGGGTTTCACTGGTAAGTTTGGTACCTTAGGTTCAAGCAGTAGCGTCCCAACATGATGAGCACACAATAGGCCCATCAGTTTATTAGACAAGTTCGACTGATACGAGCGTACGCTGAAGTAACCGACAAGGTACCACTACCGACAACCATCGTACGACTCGGATTCATCGAACGTGTCTTTTGTGGCGAAATGACCTCAGCCACAAAATCAAGGCCTGTTACCGATTGCCTGGACTATATAAACAGTCCCAACGACATTCAATGACAACAAAATCTCCTAGCAGACAGTTAAAGCAGTAATAGATCAAGATTTCAAATCATATAATCAAAGGTTCGACATTGTCCGCTTAGGGCTGCCAGGGCTGTTGCATGGAATCGTTACACCACTCCCCCATCACCCTTCACGGCCTTGGTCTTGCATTTCATGGAATACAATTTAAACATGGATTTATGCATATGCATTACATAGATAAACAGACACTATAATATACAGTACATGGAGGAAATCATACACATAGTTAAAGTAGTTGAGAATCATATCTCAACACCCTTATACATTGCAATTTACTAACTACTTACTCATTCAGACAATTGTACAAACACTTGGACTACACCTTCCAACATACCTGTAATATGCTAGTTAAAACACATGTCATAGCGAATCCTTTCACAAAGGAGTTGCCACATGAACCACGATCATGCATTCACGACCAATAGTCATGGCAAGCATAAATCATAGTTCTATATTCATTCGAACATTTCTACAAACACTTAGGCTACACGTTATAACATACATAACGTATGTTGGGATAACATGTATTAGGCTAATCCGTTCACCCAGAAGTTGATACACATGTATCTAGCATACATAGACAACAATTAATCATGGCAAGCACAAATCCGTATTTCATACGTAAACGGTATTTTCTACAAATACGAGGAATACAGTATATTCAACATAGTTAATGTAATCTGAAAAACAAAACGGACAACACTTTGTACATGTGTAATAGCATCTACGTCAGTAATATATCATTAACTGACATTGAAAGCCTTGAAAACCATAACCTATACGTTTAAAGTCCGCACCTTATACCGTAGACACGAAACGAAATCAGTTTAGACACTAAGTCTTTTTCAACGGCACCACAACAACCTACGGCAGGGAATAGGTTAGCTATTCCACCATCTGTTATATTTGAATCTCTACAACAGGTTAGGGTTAGGATTTCTTACCCAAATACGACGTTAGAAACACCGGAAGAACTACACGGGAATGGTGTTTCAGCAGGTGGATTAGCAGGGAAGAATCCCCACTTCTCTCTCTCTTTTCTTTCTTCTCTCTCCTAGGGTTTCCCAAATTCGTATGGGATGAGAGAGTGAGGGCTTAAGGCCGTTATATAGGCCCAAAACTGATGGGAATGGCCCCAGGGCCAAAGTATACTTAGGTTATGTCCAAAACCCATATGTTTCGGCTCAACGGAGCACTTCCGGAGCCCCCCCCCCTTGAGCCAAAGGTCAGACTTAAGCTCCCTGACCATGGATCTAGGTCGAGTTAAGTTTTCGTTTTAGTCGAGTTTCCAGATCGCACGTGGCGGACCAATTTCAGTTCAACGGTCACCGAAACTCGATCAGGGCCACAAGTACACTGACCTGTGTATGAAATTTCTCCTGATCCGAGGGTGTATTTGGGTCAGATTTTGACGGTCTGATTGCTTATATTCGACCCGCAAGCGACAAGTCTCAGATTCACATTAATTTCTAAAGGAAACCACGTTTTCTCACACTCTTCGCTCCGGGTTCAAGTGAATAGCCTCGGGACACTATCTGGAGTTGATTTCCGAGATGGTTGTCAAGTCCAGTAAGGCGGTCCTGAATGTATAATTTCGTAGTAATCGGACTTTCGACGTGCGGTCCAGATCTGATACGGAGTTTGAATATGCTCCCGAGAACAACTGGGTAATGAGATTGATCCTAGATTTTAGGGTATCCTAGCGTCACTGATTCTACAAGTTTTGGGTCTTGCAGATCGTATTTAAAGTGGATCAAGCGGATTTCGTTGCTAATCTAGGTTAGCACTTAGTTAATTTTGTCAAATTCCTAAAGGATTTGATCCTGAGTGGTTTCTGCCTGAGGTGATACTCGGGTTTTTGTACGGATTTTTAAAGTATTGTTCTTCATCACCTAAACTTTAGGATTCCTGCCTAATATGAAAGTACTTAAAAACATTTAAAGAACAAGGTGGTGAAAGGTGAAATGGGAGATTTGGAAGGAAATGGGTTAAAAAGAGATTTTGGCCTTTGGAATTGAGTTTTGAGAAATTAATAAGGTGTTAGGATCGACCCATTGCCTAAGGACGTCTAATTCCAAGTGGCAAAAATCCAGGGTGTTACAGAAGGAGTCGCTGAGGGAGTGTAGGCGAGGGCATGCATCATACATACATACCATACTTACATTAATAAGAGTACTTAGGGATGTGTGATTTACTGCTTTATCATTACCGCTTGATTGAATTGATAACATGTTAACCTTTGCTTTATTGTTCCACTAAGTTGATCACTCACTCCCACGTTACGGGACGGTGTTGTACACACCAACCAGACCCTGTTTGAGTTTCAGATGATGGCGATGCTTACGAAGCGGAGCCGAACTTTTATGATGATGAGGAGGGTTTCTCCTTTATACAGCTATCAGGCGGGTCTATGTAGACCATCTTCTGATCGACGGGATTATAGGGATTACTTTAGTTTGCACTTTTGGAACACCCATGTATATTCCTTCTGTTCATTTTTGGTGTATACATGTCTATATTTAACCTGGTAACATGTTCATACTCTGGAGACTTACAACAGTTTATATATTTTATATATTTATCACAGTCTTCCACTTGCGTAATTTAACTGTCTTTGGAGTATGATATGCTGTTTTAGTATAATCCCATTCATGTTTCAATGCACTCATCATAATCAGCATTATCTATGTTGCATAAGTGATGCGTTGGAACTCGGGAGCTGAGCTTTGCTCGATCCCCGATTTTCAGGGCGTTACACTCCTCCACGTTTAGAAGACAAAAGTTGATGGAGCTCGGGAGGAAGACGTTCAAGACGAGGATGATCCCCAGAAACCCAACGATCGCAATGTCCTGATAAGTCAGATCATCACAATTGATGTCGAAGCACCTCCAGGAGGGATTGAATCGATGCTCGACCATCCTCATTAGGCCGTCGCCCTTCCTCAACGTCCAGATCTCGGTTGAGGAACTTTAGAAGCTCCTCTCTGCCATATTCATGCTGCTCTCGGCTTTCAAAAAGTAACTACAACTATGATGGAGATGGTGATTTTATAAAGTGTTTCGGTCCATGACCGTCAATCGAAGACCTACCCCTCTTCCTCTTCGGGAGCGAATGGCGTCAGATCTAACGAAAGGGTCAAGGTTTCGTAGAAATCTCAGAGCAATCCGGGGGGTTGTCTCCATCTAAACTGAAACCCTCTCCGACAGCTACCTACCCTCTTTGTCGATAACTTCCTTGAGGAATGGATGGAAATCAATTTCAAAAGTGTTTTGGAAGATTTGGTGAAGCTCGAGAGGTTGTTATTCCTAAGGAACGTGGTTCCTCTATCATTAGAGGATTTGCTTTTGTCTAGTTTTCTACAGATGACTGGCTCAAAAAAGCTGTGGAAGGGATGGTTGGGAAGCAGTTTTATGGGAAGGAGATCGGGGTAAATGTGGCCCACTTTGGCCCGGTGAGAGTGGCTGATGTGAGCCCCATGCCAACCTCTAAGGCTCGGTCTAGAGTTACCTTCCAGATCCTTGATCTTGCCACTCTACCCTTTCCACCTTCCCCTCTGGCGACAGGTTTGTGGGCTTCCCCCGTTTATAAGGAAAGGCTTTTCAGTGACGCACTGAAGGGAACGGGCCCTTCCAATGCTCCTCCCTCCCCTAGTCTGTTTCCCCCTCGTCGGCTGTGGAGGCCCCACCTTCGTCTCCCCCTTCTCTTCCCTGCCCTCCTACTCCCCCTTGCCCTCCCTTGGATCCCCCTGTGGTGCCTAATCCTTCTTTTTTGGTTTTAACCTCTAAGGAAGGCTAGTGCCCTTTTGCATCTGTTCCGGATAATCTGATGGTTAAAGTGAAAGAAAATCTTCGTTGGTCCTTGGTGGTTTCCATGCGTCCGGGCTATTCCCTCCTAGGACCTTTCCATCTCGTTTCAGTATTATTGCTCCCTTTCTGAAGGGGATTTCTTTCTTCGGCTGTTGTCTTCAAACCACATTTGGGTCTCTTTCCGTCCCCTTTCGGATATGGATAGAATTTTTTCTATCGGCACCTCCTTCCAGGTTGGTCCAACGGAGGAAATGTATAGATGGGATAATTGGTTGGCGTTTGGCTTTAAAGATGTTTGGTTTTAGTTTTTTGGCATCTGGTTGGAATTTTGGTTTAAAGATTTTTTTCTTTCTCTGGGTTCCTATGTAGGGGAGGTCTTGTAGATTCATCAGGCCACCGAAAGCTGGGAAGATCTTAGTTGTGCCAGATTGATGATCAGAGTGGGAGTTCTTTGGTGAGGTTTCTTGCTGAGCACTCATCAGTGGAGATCAGGGTTCAGAGAGAGACTTTATTTGCTAGGCCGCCATTTGGGGTCATGTCGGTTTTAGGTTTGGAGCCCCGAACTGCCATTGTTGAAGAAGCACCATTCAGGATGATTTGCGGAGAACAATTCCGAGGAGAACCTTTTCAGGTATCTCATGGTCCACCGATTGGGGCACCTCGCTCGAGTGAAAGATAGGATGTACACGTGTGACTTGCTTCGTCCTCCACCGGCCGTTGTTACACGACACATGGAGATTATGCTGGCCCATGATCATGTCCAAATCTCCCCTCGGCGTTTGCTTTGCGCGAGATGGAATGAGATCTCCTCTTCCATCGTTCCGCGATTTATCGGGCTTTGATAGTGGGCATCTCTCGTCTGCGGATATACAACCATTTTCTCACTGCACTTTCTACGTCTGCCTCGAGCAGTGCGCAAGGTGCTATGAGATTGGATGATGACACGTGTCCCCGATTTCAAATCGATGGTGGCCTTTTGCTGGATGTTCGTCAGATTCATGATGACCCTATGGATTTTGAATCCAATCTCTCTGCCATCATGTCAATTGCAGATGGGAGAGCTTCTCACCACTGTCCAATCTCAATGAGGGTCCAGGAGATCGATACATGGCAAGCTGATCAGGTTTTTCAGCAAGTCCTTTCTGTGCCTTCAGAATAAGAGGCTGGAAGAGTGTTGGGTGCATATCGTCATTCAAATCAAGTCCTCTCATGAAGAAAGGGCCCTGTAAGTTGCTACCCTAGGATCCCAAAGCTGTCGAAATGGGGTGCGATGAGGATGCAGTGATTCTCAACAGGGCTCACCAAGTGAATGAAAATCGTGAACGAATGGAGGACCTGATTTTAGTAGTCTTGTTCCCAGTATTGAACAATTCATATTCTGAAGTAGATTACATCGATGATGTCTGGCAGGAACTCTCCTCTCCGATGACTTGCTTACTCCATCTCCAGTCTGACGAAGCGGATATCTCCTATGCTGAAGGTGCTCTCCAAGGTTCTACCATTCTAGGGCTGGAAGTCTTCACTACTCTCTCTTCCCCTAAGTGCGTCTCTTCCTTTTCCCCTCAAAGCTGTCCGTTCTCCTCTTCTTCCCTCGATTCTCAGGGGTCACGCCCCTGTAAGATAATCCTAGTCCCTCAGGCTGATCCCTTGTTGTTCAGGGACCTCTCGATTCTGACTAGGGAGGCGTTGGATGAAGCCTTGGACATCGCCCCGCTCAGCTTGTTCCTTGCTGGAAATCTTTCTGCCTTATGTCAGAAGGAACCCCCCCCCCCCCCCCCCTTTCATATTGGGGGAAGTGATGGGAAGGTTAGTTGAGGCTACCAAAAAGAAAGATGGCTTGAATCCGACGAAGATTACATAGCCCTCTTCAAGTTGGTGGCTGAACAAGGTCTCCAGGTTATGGTGGATGGGGTTTCTAGTGCTAGGCTCTTGGTCACTGTTAGTTTTAATAGGGAATTAGTGAACTTAGGGGTGGCCCCAGAAGGTGTGAAGGAAGCCATCCTCAGAAAAGCGAGAAAGGGGAGAAGGGTTGCTAAGGTGCACCAATGAAGGTCCTCTCCTGGAATGTTAGAGGGTTAGGCTGTCCCCATAAACGAACCCAGGTCAGAGAGATGTATGTTTGATCTAAAG
Organism: Magnolia officinalis; assembly: GCA_021015155.1. NCBI lineage: Eukaryota > Viridiplantae > Streptophyta > Magnoliopsida > Magnoliales > Magnoliaceae > Magnolia > Magnolia officinalis. The sequence goes on along the minus strand of JAJHSJ010000018.1, from coordinate 29,618,747 downwards.
CTAACATTATAGTTTTGTAGGAAACTAAATTTCAGCTTATGAATAAGGTTATAGTCAACTTGTTGTGGCATTGCAAAGGAAGGGATTGGCTAGCCTTTGATTCGGTGGGGTCGTTTGGAGGTATTCTACTTATGTGGGATACCTCAAAGCGTGTTGTGGAGGATAGTTGGTTGGGTTTGTACTTTGTTCATGTTTTTTTACAGAGAAATTCATTTTAGTTTTCATTGGATTTTTTCAGGAGTTTACGGCCCAACCAAAGCTCGTTATCGCCCATTGTTTTGGCTAGAATTGTCTTTTGTGTCTCATAGATGGAATCTTCCTTGGATGACTGTTGGTGACTTCAATACTGTTAGGTTCTCTTATGAACGATCTCACGGGGGGAGAATCAACTCGGCGATGAGGGGCTTCTCGGATTGGATCTCTAATCATGGGCTTATTGATCTACCTATGGGGGGTGTCAAGTATACTTGGTCTAATTCGAGAAATCCTCCCTCTATGTCGTTGTTATCCCATGATTGGATTTCCCAATTCTCTTTTGCTCGCCAACGTGGGCTCCCTAAACTTATTTAATTGGGAGCCGAAACCTTTTTGTTTTGAATTGGCCTGGCTTTAATTTGAAGATTTTTCTGACTTAGTCGTAGAGTGGTGGAATGCATTTGTTATTGAGGGTCGGCCTGGTTTTATTCTCTTTAAAAAGCTCCAAATGCTTAAGTCCAACTTGAAATCGTGGCACAAAGATATCTTTGGATTAAGGGAATTTGAAATGTCCTCCTTGCATCCATCTAGGAGCTTGATGTTAAAGAAGAGGCCCACCTCCTATCTGAGGAGGAAAGAGTTTTAAGATCCCAATTATCCAATGATTATTGTGCCAGGTTGAAGGAGGAAGAGATTAAATGGAGACAACGTTCTAGGGCGTTGTGGCTTAAAGATGGAGATCGCAATACTAAATTTTTTCATAACTTTGCCTTTGCTTGATCTCGCGTCAACTCTATTTCTTCTATCCAGATTGATAATTCTATTGCTTCTGATAAAGATGTTATTTGTGATTCTATCGTTCAGTTCTTCTCTTAGTTGCTGACTGCGGAGGAGGTCAATCGTCCGAGGATCGACAATCTTCATCTTCGATCGATCTCGGAAGAAGAAGCTTTGCCGTTGGAAAGCCTGTCAATCTTGATGAGATTAAAGCTGCTATTTGGGACTTAGGGTCTGAGAAAGCCCCTGGTCCCGATGGATTCCCCATTGCGTTTTTCAAATCTTTTTGGGATTTGGTTAAGGAAGACTTAGGCCCTGTTTGTTAACGCTGAATTTTTGCACTTAACGCGGAATTGGGAAAATATTCCGTGTTTAGTAGTGTTTGTTAATGCGTCGTTAACGCGGAAGAAGGAAAGCGCTAAGTGGTTATTCACTTAATTTTTTCCGTGATAGGAGTCTGGCTTAATGGTAAATGCGGAATGCGCTCAGTGAATTTTTCATTGAATAAAAATTTTTGCTTCCAAAATTACCCCCTTTCAAGTAACTACAACAAAATTTTCTCTTTAAAATGTTTGCGCAACACAAAATCAACTTTTAACAAGTGAAACTTCTTTATGCCCCACCATGATGTATGTGTTTCATCCATTTTTAAAGATCATTTTAGGGCTTCATACAAAAAATGAGAGGAATATAAATCTCAGGTGGACTATACCACAGGAAAACAATAGTGATTGGATATCTACCATTAAAATTCTCCTAAGGCCCAATGTACTGTTTATTTGACATCCAATCTGTTAATTAAGTCATATAGACCTAGATGAATGGAAAAAACAAAGATCAGCTTAATCCAAAACTTTTATGGCCCCCAAAAAGTTTTTTATGGTTGGCTACTGTTTTTTGAGCCCGAGGAAGGTTTCAACGGTAGGCATCAATCTCGCCACTGTTTTTTGTGGTGGGTCAACTACATATTTGGATCTGCCTCAATCTTTAACTCATGCTCTAAAATTAAATCTCCAAATAGATGGACGGTGTAGATAAAACACAATCATCATAATGAGCCCACATACATCATAGTGGGCCATAGAACTTTGGGAGCTAATCTCGCTATTCAACCGGTCATAGCTAATCCGTGTAGAAGTAGGATGCGGATGCAGATTTCCGGGCGTGGATTAGATACTGACAGGTTGAGTAGGGAGTCGGCTACTTCAAGTTCTGTGGGCCCCATTATGATGTATGTGTTCTATCCATACCGCCCATCCATTTTGTGATATTATTTTAGGGCAATAGCCATTTAATGAGGCAGATTAAAAACTATAGTGGTCCCCGCCACATAAAACAGTGGGGAGAGTGATTCCCACAGTTGAAACTATTCTAAGCCCTACCATAATGTTTATTTGAAATCGAACCTGTTCAAAAGTTAAATAAGACATGAAATAAGGGAAAACACAAATATCAGCTTGATCTAAAACTTTTGTGGCCTTTAGAAGTTTTGAATGGTGGGCGTCACTGTCCCACTGTTTTCTGTCTTGGGGTCTAGTGGAGCTTTGGATTTAACTCATTATTTGGATATTGCCCTAAAATGATCTCTCCAAATGGATGGAAAGTGTGGATACAAAACATACATCATGGTGGGGCCCACAGAACTTGGTGACGCCACTTTAGTAGCCATTCTCGCTGCTCAACCTGTCAGTAGCTAGTCCGCGCCCCCGGATTTCCTGCGTAAGCCGTTCCCAAGAAGTTCTTGCGCTGGGAACCAAGTGGGATCACTGTAATGTTTGTGAGGAATCCTCCCCGTCCATCCGTTTTGTGAGTTACTTTTAGGATTAGGCAAAAAATTAACCGTCTCCAATGCTGAAGTGGGCGGAAAAGTGGTAATTGAACATCCACAGTTGAAATATTCATAGGGCCACAGAAGTTTTGAATCATGCTAATATTTGTGTTTTTAGTTCGTCCCAGTAGGAATGATGTTATTAACGGTATGGATTGCATGTAAGCATCATTTTAGAACCCAGGGAGGTTTCAACAGTAGGAATTTCCCTAACCACTTTTTCCTTTAGTACGGCCCAGTTAAGTCTTGGATCCTACTCGATTTTTGTATACTCTCCTAAAATGAACAAACAAAATGGATGTACGGAGTAGATTCATGAAAAACATAATAGTGGGCATCACCTAAGTTTCCAGCGCAGGAACTTCTTGCGAAAGGCTTTGGCCGGAAATCCGCGTGCGGATTAGATACTGACAGGTTGAGTAGCGAGTCGGCTACTGAAGTGACGTCACCAAGTTCTGTGGACCCCACTATGATGTATGTGTTATATCCACACCGTCCATCTACTTTTAGATATCAGTTTAGGGTACGAACCAAAGAATGAGGCAAATAAAAATTTGTAGTGGACCCCACCAAAGAAAAAGGTGGGGAGAGTGATTCCACTGTTGAAACTATCCTAAGGCCCATCATAATGTTTATTTGAAATCTAACTTGTTCAAAAGTTAAAAAAAAAGACATGAAATAAGGGAAAACACAAATATCAGCTTGATCTAAAACTTTTGTGGCATTTAGAAGTTTTGAATGGTGGGCGTCACTATCCCACTATTTTCTGTCTTGGGGTCCACTAGAGCTTTGGATTTAACTCATTCTTTGGGTGTTGCCCTAAAATGATCTCTTCAAATGGATGGAAGGTGTGGATACAAAACATACATCATGGCTAGGCCTACTGAACTTGCTGACGTCACTTCAGTAGCTAGTCTCGCTACTCAACCTTTGGGTGGCTAATCCGCGCTGCGGATTGGTACCTCACAGTAGCTGTATAGCTGCTGTATTGACGTCAACAAATTCTGTGGGTCTCATCATGAGATATGTGTTATATCCAAACCATCCATCCATTTGGCGAGCTAGTATTAAAGATTGAGACAAAAAATAGCAGGGGATTGAACGTCTACCATTAAAATCCTTTTTAGGGTCACAGAAGTTTTGGATCAATATGATTTTCTTTTTTCCCTCTTCATACATGTATCTGTGACCTTATGAACATATTAGATGGAAAATAAACTTAAATAGGCCATAGAAGTTTTAGATCAATATATTTTCACTTCATCCAACTGGGAATGACTTTATAAACTGGTTGGATAGCATATAATATAAAGTGGGCCTTATTTGAAGGTTTTTTTGTTACTGGTGTTCAATCTTATACAACACATAGTAACAACCTTCCCCTGACAGGAATTGAGGGCCTTATGATGATATTTTAGTTTTTTATTATGTATTTTCATTTATTTGAATTAAATATAATAATTTTATTTTCATTTAATAAAAAATAATTTCTTTATAATGTAAAACATTTCCGGGCGAGAGATAGGGGCAATTGTGTCAAATTAACATATTTCAGACATTTACGACGTTTGTTAACAAACAGTTTGTTTCAGATTCAGTACTTAATTTTTAGACTTCAGCCATGATGATCAAACGAGTTTTTTCACTTCAGATTTCAGATTCAAGCTTCAGATTTCAGATTCAGGCTTCAGATTTCAGATTCGATCTTTAGACTTCATATTTAACAAACGGGGCCTTACTCTAGTTCATGTTGGAACTCTTTGAGCAAAAGAGACTCTCTTTGAATTGGGGAGTACCTTCCTGACTTTGATTCCCCAACTGGAAGGGGCGCAAAATATCAAAGATTTCCACCCAATTAGCTTCCTAGGAAGCCCGTACAAAATCATATCCAAAGTTTTGGCTCAGTGTATTCGTCAGGTGATCCCTAAGCTTCCTGTCCCCCTTCCAATTTTCTTTTGTTGAGGGAAGGCAAATTCTAGATTCTGTCCTAATAGCTAATGAGTGTATGGATTCTTGTGCTAGGGAGGAAAGGTCAGGTGTTCTGTCTAAACTTGATCTCCAAAAATCTTAAGATCATGTAGACTGGTCATTTTTATATTACATGCTCCAGAGAATGGCGTTTGGGTTCTCTTGGAGGGCTTGGATTAGGATTTGTGTGTCCTCTCCCAAGTTCTTTATCCTCATTAATGGGGCCCCTTTCGGTTATTTCAGGCCCACTAGAGGCTTCGTTTGGGGGATCCTCTCTCTCCCTCTTTCTTTTTGTCATAGTTACTGAAGTCCTCAATGCCATGCTTTCTAGGTGCTAGGAGATGGGTCTTTACAGAGGTTTTTCTATTCCTAATCTCCCGTTTCGCATCAATCATCTGCAATTTGCTGAAGACTCCTTGTTGTTTTGTGAAGCAGATGAGTCAATGATATCCCATCTTAGCATGTCTATTTGCTAGTTCCAAGTAGTTTCTGGTCTCAAGGTAAATATGTCAAAAACTGAACTTTTCGGCATTAAGCTGGAACTTGAGGCTTGTAGTTCCTTTGGAGCTCTATTTGGGTGTAAGGTAGGATCTCTTCCTTTTCTTTATCTGGGTCTCCCTTTCTGTATTGGTAAGCCTCTATCTTTGTGGGATTGCATTCTCGAGCATATGGTGAGGAACTTGTCATCCTGGAGATGCAATGTCCTGTCTCTTGGAGGCAGAATTAACTTGATAAAGGCTTCCCTCTCCAGCATGCCAATTTACTTTCTCTCCTTATTTCCTTGCCCCAAATTTGTTTTATCTAAAATTGACAAAATGAGAAGGAAGTTTTTGTGTCAAGGGAATGCTGATTCTTTCAAGTTCCTGTTGCTTAATTGGAAGGAAGTTTGCACCCCTTATAGTGAAGTTGGTGCGGCCATTAAGAATTTGGAGCTCATGAACAGAGCCCTCTTGGCCAAGTGGATCTAGAGGTTTGCATATGAACCTGATAGTCTCTGGAAACAGGTGATTGCTGCTAAATATGGTACCCTTAACTCTGGTTAGTGGATGAGGGAGTCTTCCTTGTACGAAATTTCTTTCCTTTGGAGGAATATTGTTAAGATAGCCCCTTGCATTCAACAGAATGTGTCCTTTTCTTTGGGCGATGGTAATAGAATCAAATTTTGGTTCGATCAATGGTGTGGCAATTTTACGTTAGCTAGTGCCTTCCCCTCTCTATTTTCTGTGCTCCAACCCTTTTATTCAAGTTAAAGATTGCTTCTATCATAATGGGTAGGGAGGAATCTAGATTCCCCCATTCAAAATGAATTTTTCTGACAATGAATTTCAGGAATTCATTTCCTTGCTCTTCCTTTTACATGACTTCCACCCCAGTTCAAGCTCTGAAGGTTCCATAGTTTGGAAGTTGTCCATCTCAGGGACATTCTCTGTCAGATCTCTTTACAATTTCCTCTCCTTGGGGAGGTCCTCCACTTCCTGTTGTCATACTGGAGAAATCTGGGCCTATTCTATTCCTCCAAAGGTGGCGGTGTTTGGTTGGCTTACAAGCAGAAATAGAATTCTCACGATTGATAACCTTCGTAAGCAAGGGATGATTCTTCCCAATGCGTGTCTTCTTTGCCTTAAAGATGAAGAATTTCTAGACCATCTGCTTATCCATTGTCTGTTCTCCTCTGATATCTGGTGGAGTGTGTTATGCCCGACAGATGTCTCCTGGGTGATGCCATCCTCGATTGATCATCTGCCGTGTGTGTGGCATTTGGATCAAGGTGGTAGTCTGGGCAAAAGGAAATGGCACTCTGTTTTGATGGCCGTTCTTTGGGCGGTTTGGGCTGAGAGAAATAATTGAGTGTTTAGAAATCAGAGTGTTTCCTCAGCCTTGGTTTTCTCTAAGATCCTGATTCTCTTTGTCTATGGGGCGCCGGAATTTGTTTGTTGGGGTTTGCTTCTTGCTGGGGGATGTTGTAATTTTTTGAGCCTTTCTGGTGGTTGTTGTTGCCTTTTCAATAAATTCTTATAAAAAAAAAAAAAAAACATAAAAAAAACGAAAAAATATAAGTAAATAAAAAAAGATTTAGAACTCATTAATCATCTATTTCCCATCAACATGTACCAAAAAAGTAATACATATCATGATATTATCAATTGAGAAAATGTAGATGGTATACATGTCATGATATTAAATGATTCTTGTCTTTTTGCTTTGTTTTCTTTTGTTATCGTTCGAAAAATTTTACCTTAAAAAACATACAAGAGACCTTTAATAATGTTGTTCTTTTGTACCTTTCATAAGTGTAGAATCATGTTTGAAAAAATGGCATTCGAATCCATTGTGAATAGCATCTTGATTTCTTTGTTTTGGGTTTTTGAATAGCAAAATCCCTAAATCTCCCCTTGCCTCTCTCTCTCTCTCTCTCTCTCTCTCTCTCTCTCTCTCTCTCTCTCTCTGTCAAAAGAAAAAAAATGAGGATATATTTCATAGGGGAGGCCTTTTTCATGATTTATGAGCAAAAGGGTACAAAGAAAGAAGAAAAAAATGAATTAAAAATGTAAAAAAATTGATTTTTTGGCCCATTTATGTAATCAACGATTATTGTTCGATTCATACAATTATCGTACAATTCAATATGATTTGTACAATTATCGTATGATTATTTAGGATCGTACACCCATATGATGTGATATGTATCGTTTGATTCATATTTTGAATCTTACGATTTTGATAACACTGCTCAGCCACCAATGTTATATAAGTTTGGCTCAGGCTTGCCCTACTCATTGAGCCTTTAGGCAGATGCGAGCCCAAATCTTTCCCAATTAGTTATCAAGCCTAAATGTCAGGCTTGGATGGGCCTTGATGCTCAGGCTGAACCCAAACCATGATGTGCTTGACTTGCCAGCCTGGCTCAATTGCTGGATTGCCACCCTATTGAAAACGGTCAACATCTAATGGGAGAAGTCCACCAATGGTTTGAGATCTTTATCATTCTTAAATATGTTTGAATTTTGTGTCATTTGCATAGTTATGGCAAGAGATACTTTAGTGATGCAATATGATCGTTGATTTTTCTTCCCCTTTCTCACTGCTTGGTTATTATCTGCTGTCATTTGTTAACTGTATGCGATATCAATATTCTACAGTGTTTCTTGCTTTGACCCCCTATTGTCCATACACATACCCTTCTTTTTTTTAGCAGTTCTCTTTCAAAATATGAATGTAATTTAAGGTGACATGCTTCCTTTCAATACAGTGCATTTCAAAATTGAAGCAATGCAATAAAAGCTTGCTGTCAGATTTGCTCGATCGAAGATGGGCATTGGCTAGTCCAGAGAGCAAGATCAACAAAATATCACTTTCTGAGATGCAAGGACAGCATGCAAGAGTACCATATCTTACATTTTCCTTTTCCAACAATACCAGACCATCTTTGGGTGATCATATGATGGAGAAGAGAAAAGTAGACCTATCATTTTATGTTGTGAGGGATGATTTGTTGCACCCGCTGATAAATGGTAATAAAGCAAGAAAGCTAGATGGTTTACTTCCTCTTGTCGAAGATCATTCATTGACTGACGTGGTGAGATACTACTAACTTTGAGTTTAAATGACGAATTAGAACTGGTTTTCTATTCAGAAAAATATATATTCATTGTTGCCTTCAAAATGCAATCTTTTTTTTCTTTTTTCTTTTCATGGAGCCTCTATTATGAATCTTGGATTTTCATAGCATCACCAAGCAATCTTCAGAACATTTTGCAAACACCCAAGTCCACGTAACATATTGTTGGGACATTTCATAGGTTACATGTGGAGGTTGTCAGAGTGCGCATGCAGCAGCTGTTGGTAGGAATTTTTATGTTGCAGTTTGGTACTTTTTTTAGTAATGTAAATCCGTTGTTTCCTGTCGCAGCAGCTTTCATTTCCCTCAGTCTAGAATCTTCCTACTGAGGTTTGACTTGCATATTGCACAGCTGTTTCTTGTGCAGAGAGAGGACTGAGGTCGCATTTACTTCTAAGGGGAGAACAGCCTGAAATCCCAACTGGCTACAATTTGATATCTTCTATGTATGGCAATGTAACATACGTTGAACGATCATTATATAGGAAGAGGGAGGAAATGCTGATGAGACATGCTGATATAGTGGCAGGCGATAGTGGTCTTGTTATGCGGTTGAGTGATATTCTTGAAACATCGTTTTCAGATTGGAAATCTGAGGAAGCAATTCTTCCCCAAAATGATTGTGGAAGAGGTATCACGCAGGCTGAAGCTGAAACTTGCCCAAGAAGAGTTATTATTATTAATGAAGGTGCAGCGGATGCAATAGGATTATTTGGTGGGTCCATTTCTTAGTATATTTAAGGTCATGTTTAGGTGCAATGCTCAAGTATTAATGCATATACATGTGTGGGGTGATGATCCTATACAATTAGTTTGCTCCATGGTGAAAATAAGTCGTGTTGGCACATCGACAATCCAAAAGGTTGGTTTGGACCTTCCATCCAGTTCAAACTACTCTTATGGGTCACCATGCCACATCGTGAGTATCCAAGAAATGACCCTTCAGTTATAGTTCTCTGTTTTCCAAGCCACTGATTGGATGGTTAGGATTATCCAATCAAAGTGATTGTTTAAATAACAAGCAATCCAACTTGCGATCAAGTGCATGAACTATCTAATTTGATGATTGGCCTTCTTTATTGAATTTTTTCTGGACCATACACTTTGCAAGTCAGTGATCTGATGGTTTAGATTATCTACTTTGATTTTGACTCAATGATCCTAAAAGATAGGGTTGGAACAAATGGACGGTCCACATCCCTTACAACTCATTTGTACCATAATATGGTAAGCAGTGAGTTGCACAGGCTCACTCCCCTATGTGCGTGAGCCTGTGTATGCTCCTTCATTTCATGTTTATTCTATTCACTGCATCTAATTGGTATTCTGTACATATACCCTTCCAAAGCCCCAAGTATGATCTCCTTGGAAATGCACGCTCTCGCACATCCATCACGTGTTTGAATGAACTGGGCTTTTCTCATTCACAGTGCACCTACACAACATTCTAGAATTGCTGACTTCTCATTGTTTAGATTAATATCCTCATTTTAGTTGCGATCTTTGAAGTTGAGTTGACATGTCACTTTTTTATCTATTGATAGACCACTTCCCATGAGATTATGGTTTCTGTTGTTCCATTTCATTATTCCTTTGTTTAGGCCTTAATGTGATGTGTTAGCATAGAGTTTATGCATATGGGCTTTGGTTATGGACTAACTTAAGCGTGGGGGTATTTTTGTACTTTCACACAAATTTATCCTCATTTTAGTTGTGATCTTTGACTTTGAGTTGACACGTCACTTTTCTATCCTTAAACAATTTGACTTCTGATTTTCTCATGTTTGCTACCTGTTATCCATCTGCACTTGGCTTGCCTCTCAAGTCTCAACTCACTGTCGTGAACCAATATGACTCGAGGCTTTGACATCATTAGAAATCCATTGCTATTTCCTCCCACCATCTTTCCTGCAAGTCTTATGCTGCTGCTTAAAATCCTATCTTCCAGAATCAAGTGTTTTCTTTAGGTAGTGGCAAGTCCATACAAGGCTTTGGTAATCTGTTTCCTTCTGAAGTTTTGGAGAAACTATTATTTTAATGCTACCACTCCCTCTCTCTACTGTTTGCAGCTTCATCTTTTAGCTGGCTGGTCTCTTATCTTCTGAAAACTAGCAGCCATGTGATTTTTAGGCAGGATTTGCCTGCTGAGGCAACCATTTCATTACTAAAAATTCTGATTTTTGACTTTTCACTTGCAGGTGTGATTCGGCTTGTGAAATACCTATCACAAAAGCATTTATTTGGCAAGGACCGACCAATAAAACTTGTTGTGGATGCTGGTACAGGAACTACAGCTGTTGGTTTAGGGCTTGGAGCCTTGTGTTTAGGGTGTGTTCAGATGTCTTATGCGTTTGAAGTTTGCAGAGGCGTTTGATGGTTGCACTACTTTTTTCTTGCAATAAATTACTTTTAGAAGCATTTGACAAACACAACAGGTAATCTTGTTATTCTGTTGTAATCGATCAGGCTGCCATGGGAAGTTACTGCAGTGATGTTGGCTGATATCCTCGAAGGATACAAAAAACAGGAGGAACGTTTGATATCTGATTTCAAGAGGCTGTATGGGTTCGATTCTTTTGACAATGAATTAAATGGAGATGGCGGCATTGTGAATTGGGTAGAGCGTGTCCATCCAAGAAAGTACGTGATACTCATATTAATAGTTTATGGTGTTTTCTAGAACTTTCCCTTAGTTATATATCAACAGCCTTGAAAAGTTAGCAAGCTATTTCATCTATGCACTAATTCTACAATGCCCGTCAAGCATGGATACTAATCATTGTTTTCTTTCACAAATGAGGATTTTGGTAAAGAACAATACTTCCCCATTATTGGAACCTTCATTTATAGTAAACAGCTTGTGTATAAAGTTGCCAGGATTCCTTAAGGATTGATGGAATTCAAAAAGTAAATTTGGAAAAGGAAAGGAAATCCATGGAAAAGAATCCTGAAAAAGGTGGTTTGTTTCAGGGTTCATGATTTCCAGAGAAACATGAAATGGTCAATGGTCAAGAAGTGAAGTTTGCCTCTTAAAGAGTGTGGAAATGAGGTCAAGTTTTTTTTTTTTTTTTTTTTTTTTTTTTTTTTTTTTTTTGAGGAAAAGAACAATTCCCTTTTTTGAGGAAAATGCGATATGTATCGATGATGTTGAGAGAACAACACCCCTTTGTGCCCCCCCCCCCCCCCCCCCCCCCCCAAAAAAAAATAATAATAATAAAAAATAAATAAATCAAATTTCTCTTTTTTGTTTTTTGAGATTAGATTCCTTTCCTTCAGGCTTGTTTGTTTTAGCAATTACAACAGTAAACTGTAAATGGGTAATGATTATCACTAACATAGTAGTCCAGAATAAAGCCATGTGTAATACCACTCTCATGGCTTTAATTTTGACCTTGGATATATATGCAAAGAACACACCGTCATTAGATGCATGTGGATATAACTTGCCCAATATGTATTATATCCACACTATTCGTCCATTTTGCAATATCATTTTATGGCATGACCCAAAAAATGAGAAAGATCGAAAGCTCAGGTGGACCACACCACAGAAAGCAGTGGGACAATGACGCCCACTGTTGAAACCTTCTTGTGGCCTACCAGGATGTGTATTTGCCATCCAACCAGTTCATGAGGCCACACAGAAAGCAGTGGGACAATGACGCCAACCATTGAAACCTTCTTATGGCCTACTAGGATGTTTATTTGCCATCCCACCAGTTCATGAGGTCATACAGATCTGGATGAAGGGAAAACACAAATATCAGCTTCATCCAACACTTCTGTGGACCGCAGGAAGTTTTCAATGGCATGCATTCAATCCTCATTGCTTTCTGTGGTGTGGTACTTATCTGCTTCGTATATGCCTCATTTTGTCTCTTTCCATAAAATGATCTTACAAGATGGATGGATGGTGTGGATATAACACTTACATCATGGTGGGGCCCACGAAACTATACCATGTCAATGCACCTCCAACCATCTAAGTCGGTAGTAATTCCAAAGGATTACTATGATTTAATAGCTGGTTTTATCCAATCAGCAGCAAGGAATAATGATGTCAGTTTCACACCACATTACAAGCTTCCAAATAGGCTTGTGAGTTGTTTGGTGAGAAAAGAAGACTTGGGTGGGGAAATTGAGATCAAAGAGTGGGGATGGGTCGGAACCCAATCAATGATTTTTTTTTCTTTAATTTAAAGTGTTTTTCCTTGTTTAAAACAGTTTATAATCTGTGGAACCAAGTTACCAATCCATGATTTTGCATGTTTTGCATGTTCGATCATTGATTTTTTACTTCGAATTTTCGATTTTGGAAAAAAAAAAGGAGGAATTTGGGGGAAATCCAAAAATCTCCCTGATTTCACCTATTTAACTTGGAGTTAGAGTGGAAAAATCATATGTGAGTGCTTGTAGGCTGATCTATAGATTGATGGATTTTTTTATTTTTTTTAGTTAAAATTTTGAAAAAATAAAATATTAATATATATATATATATATATATATATATATATATTATATATATATATATATATATATATATATATATATATATATAAATTACACTAACTAACAAAAAATGATTCATAATATATTGTGTATTGATGAGTGTATGTTGACCTTAATATTATCCACAATTTTATTTATTTTCTAAAATAAATGTATTTTTGTAGGAAATTAACAAAAAAATTTAGAGAGATTTTTTAATACATGCACTTCGTTAGTACATGTATATTTTTACTTCTTATTTATTTATTTATTTAGGTTTTGGATGTATTGATTGTTTTTCGTACATGTCTTGTATGATTTATAAATGATATGAACTCATTTTGGAAGTAATTGCATCACTTTCGTCAAAAAGTGCATACTTAGGACCCTATTTATTATGTGTACTTATTGTTTTTATTTTTATTTTTATTTTTTTGAAGTTATAAGCAATGTTTCAAATATCGATGATATTGCCAGATATATCCCACGTTATATCTTGTATCCCACCTGTGTGATATGAAACGCACAAGTAGTCCCAAAGTGGCAGAGTGCTTTTCTTCAGATGGGGTGAATGTTGTCTGGGCCCCAATTTGTAGGAGATTGACGCAGGGATGGATGTGATGAGGTTGATCACTGTCTTCCTCAAGGGGATAATTACTTTGAATCCACGGAGCTTCTATGGACTCCTCACAGAGATTCCTCAAATCCATGAGGGAAAATAGGAAAATAGAAATAAATTCTAATAAATTTGAAAATAGATTGATTGATGATAAAAATGAATTTACAATCCTTTAAATAGTGATACCAAACCTAGGAAGAAGTTTTAGAATCAAACTCCAACTCAAACTCCCTAAAAAAACGTGACTTACTATAAATAGTAAACTTACTATTTATAGACGGTTATGATTTCTACTAGACTTCATAGTTTTTGGCCAAAAATAGTAAGTGTCCAATTTGGCCTAACCATGTTATTCTCGTAATTTTTCTAAGTCCTTTTCATGTCGGGCATGACTCCTAAAGCTCAAAGGATCAAGAGTTATGATCAAACTAAAACTTACTATAAATAGTAAAAATGAAATTAAAATGGACTTTCGACCGTCGATCTGATGGAATCTTGCAAATTTGACGTGGGCAACCTGGTGTAGCGGGGTTTGGTGCTAAAGTAGCTTCTCTTACCCCAAAATCATATGGTACGTCGAATAACTCATTTCGGTTTGCGAGATACGCCTGTTTTAAGGTTCTGATGGTCCGGATCACTTCTGCCTCCGATCGGGTCTTCTTCGGTCCATCTTGGACATGAAAGTGTCCGCGACCCGCTCTACATCAGTCCCCTCCACTTCAAAAGAACTTGTCCTGCTTCGGTTCATGATACTCAGTGAGGTCTGCGACGTTAAAAGTATGTGAGATCTCCATGTCATCCGGAAGATCAACAACGTAAGCGTTGTCATTGATCTTTCGGAGGATCGGTACCAATCCAATCTTCTTCTTTAACTTGTTGTAGGTCCCGGTTGGAAATCTCTTCTCGCGTAGATGGATCATAACATGGTTGCCCACCTCAAACACCTTTTGTCGCCTTGCTCCTTGTACTTGTCGTTTGAGGCATGCAACTTGGCTTGCACATCCGCACGAATGCCCACGATTCGGTCCGCCATATGTTCTGTTTGCAAATACTCATGCCCCAAAGCTTGGGCAAAGGGACCAAGTCAAAGTGTGTGGCGAGGCATTCGTTCATAAACAATCTGGAATGGGGATTTCCTTGTCGAGTGGTTCACCATGTTATTGAATGCAAATTCCACTTGAGACAAGGCCAAATCCCACTGCTTTGGTTTGTCACCCAAAATACATCAAAGGAGGTTTCCCAACATGCGATTCACAACTTCAGTATGCCCATCGGTCTGTGTGGGTGGTAGACACTGCTGAACTAAAGTTGTGTACCGAACCGATTCCACAAAGTATGCCAGAAGTGCTAATGAACTTTGTGTCACGGTCAGAAGTAATGGTCTTGGGAACCCAATGTAGCCGCACGACCTCTATAAAGATAAAGAATAGATTTACCACGTGTATTGCATCGATGGTCTTTTTGCATAGGATAAAGTGCGCCATCTTTGAGAAATGATTTTCCACCACGAACACTGAATCCATGCCGTGCTGTGTTCGTGGGAGACCAATCATGAAGTCCATAGATAAGTCCTCCTAAGGGTCGTCAGGCACATGTAACGGGGTGTAGAGGCTCGTATCTGAGACTGCTCCTTGGAGGTCTGACAAACATGACAGCGCTGCACTGTTTTACCCATGTCACGTACCAATTACAACAAGTAATACCGCTCTTCCACAAGAGCCCACGTCTTGTCTCGCCCAAGGTGTCCACCAAGGTCACCTCCATGTAGATCTTGAATAATCTGCTCCCTCAGAGAACTTTGGGGGATGCACAATCAATTCCCTTTGAAGATGAAATCGTCTTGCATATGTAGGTCACTAAGATGACCCTCTTGGCACCTCATCCATGCATCTTTGAAGTCCTTGTCCTCGTCCTTGGCATACAACTCCTTGAGACAGTCGAAGCGGACTACCTCATTCTCATTGTATCAAGTAGTGAAGCACAACGGCTAAGTGCATTACTACCTTGTTTTGCTGCCTTGACTTGTGCTTCAGAACGAACGTGAATTTCCTGCAAAAACGTTAACCCAGCTAACATACACACTATTCAACTTAGCTTGACTATAATGAATTTGAGAGCTTGATGGTTCTGTGTAAGAATGAACTCTTCTCTGAATTCAGTAATGTTCGCCAATGTCGGCAATGCCTGACTACTGGCGTACAATTCGATCCTCGTAGGTCAAACACTTGTTGCATTGCATCACTAAGCTTTTCATTGTAAGAAGGCTCTCGATCGGCCTACCTCTTGAGATAACTCCCCCATGCCTCGAACATAGTAGGCATCACATTTGTCACGACCCTCAATCTAGTGTTACTAAACACCAGATTTTGGTTGACAGCCTCCGTAGAACTCCGATTCTTGGGACTTTCAAGTAGCACATACTAAGTCCCATAAAGGGGCTCCACAAGGAGGATTTCTGAAAGTAAAACCAACAAACATGTTGCATTTCTCAAAATTTCATCATATACAATATATATTACTGTGTACAACTGAGCACCTCAGGGCAAACCAAAACATAAACCACATCATATTTACTATACCTGATGTACATATGCAGGGTATTACAAAAAAAAAATACACTGATATGTACAAAGCAAAAAGGCAACTGGAGTCTGTAGCCTCTACTCCTGCAGCTCCCTACTCTCACCTGAAAAAAATAGAAAGGAAAGCTTGAGCTACTAAGCCCAGTGAGTGCGTGTGTGCCGTGAAAATGCATGTTTCATGTCATGCTCATTTAATGCACATGAATGCACAGGCTTCCAAATCATTTTTATATAGAGGTGGGACTTCTACCCACTTGTAACATACACACGCTTTCAACATTTCCACAACTTTTCATATTTCCCAATTGGATCACCAAAGTCTAAAACAGAGATGGGACTTCTACCCACTTGTATAGACTTTTCCACCGTGGTCAACTACAGAGGTGGGACTACATAGTTCACGGGCTGAACTAGTCTAACCCACTTGTATTGAACCTCACTATCTGCCTAACAGCGAGAAGTCATAAGTCGCCTGGCAAAACGATAGCGGACAATTTACGAGCTCGTCACACACAACCTATCTTTGCTTGCCCATAAGCAGGTCAGGTCAAACCTCTCAACCAATCGACACACGTCGGTGGGAGTCACTGCCTACTTTGGTATTTCAGCATTTTAGCGCTCTGTTCTTCCACCCGGTCTAAGCATTGGTCGCTCCCAATGGTACCAATCGGGGTTTAGGGACTTTCACCCCGGACCCTCTAATCATGTCCTGTCGAATTACACATTTCCGGTGTGGTGTCCAACTCAAGTTATAACAACGTATGTTTCATCGCATTTACAATCACCGTATGTATGTATGCATGAGTCCACACACAAGCATAACAGATCATTTCATTTTTTGTTTTAAAGGCAAACAGAGGACGACCTTCCTCATGAGGTCCCCTCATATCTTTAAGTTCCCCATAGGGGTCTCCTGTAATGCATCCTGTATCTAGACGGTTCACAGACGGTTTACAGACTACACATCGTCTGTCGCAACACAACCCACTAAGATCACTATACCATGGTATGAATCATTCATGCTCAATCATATAATGATACATCAACTATGAACCATGCATTTGATATGCACATAACTTAGCCAATCTAACTCCAATCTAAAAATTCATTCTGCTATAAGACGTCATGCCACAAACATGCTTTTTCGCAAGAAGTAATTACATTACAAGGATGAAGGATCTTTCTTTGAAATATTTTGTCAAACAGGTAGTGGGCGGACTTTGTAGGACTTTGTAAGGGACAGCTAAACAAAATTTACTCATCTCTATCATCCAACCTTCCATTAATAATCTCACTAATTAAATCAGGAAAATCCAGCAATAACCTTCAGAAAAATCCAACGAGAACATATCCCAACGAACATCCAACAATATGCGAACCTAATTCCAATGAGAACATAACCCAAACGAAAATCCAGCAATATTCGAACCTAAATTCAGCAATTCCAGCAACCAATCCAGTAAGAATCTGACCCTAAATGAAATTCAGCTATAACCTAACCTTAATACAACAATTCCAGCCATACCTAACACTAATACAGCAATTCCAGCAATACCTAACCCTAATACAGCAATACCTAATTCCAGCAATACCTAACCCTAATTTCAGCAATACTTAATTCCAACAATCCCTAATTCCAGCAATATCTAACCTTCATACAACAATTCCAGCAATACCTAACCCTAATACAGCAATACCTAATTCCAGCAATACCTACCCTAATTTCAGCAATACTTAATTCCAACAATCCCTAATCCAGCAATATTCTAACCTTCATACAACAATTCCAGCAATACCTAACCCTACAGCAATACTTAATTCCACAATCCCTAATTCCAGCATATTCTAACCTTCATACAGCATTCAGCAATACCTAACCCTAATACAGCAATACCTATTCCAGCAATACCTAACCCTAATTTCAGAATACTTCAATTCCAGCAAAAGGTTTTTGAAGGCAACCCCAACATACACATGCGTGCTCCTAACCTATGCACTCACCTGAAAGTATCAGAGGTTTGGCTCTCAACCTCAGCTTCTCTTTCTCTTCTTCTTCTTCTTCTCTTCTTTTCCTCTTCAACTAGAGTGTTGGCTGGAAATGAAATGTTTGAAAGAGGTTTAACCTATTTATAGACTTGTAAATGGCTTTTAGCTAAAAAGGGGGTTATGGGATGTTTTGGGATAATATTTTAGAAGTTTAAACTTATGGTGGCAATAAACAAAATGTTATGTAACTGATTTAACAAAAACAAAAAGTATTCCAAGGATTTAAAAAAAAACGAGGTCATTTGAGTTATTTTATTAAACTATACATGTACATATCGATGCGTAACTTACAATCCAGGTGTCATATTGACATGCCGTTTTCGTCAGTAACTCCGTAACTTGACTACGACCACAACGGTTAGGCTCTCCGACTTAACGGATTTGAAAACTCGATGTTGGCGGAGCCCCACCTAAAATAAGGACATAATGGTCATTTCTCATATTGTTTAATTTTAAGTCCGTATCTTAACATTCGGACATTGGGTTGACATACGGCTTGCGGCTCGATATATGGAACAACATTATGATCAAGTCAAAATATTCTCGGGGCCAATGGACCTACAACCAACGGCTATCCAGTGTACAAACCAGATTTCTGGGGTATAGGGTCTTACAACTCTTCCCTCCTTAAAACAATTTCGTCCTCGAAATTTATTTCAAAACATATCATAACAGTACAATATAACAATAACCATATCAGAGTTATACGTACCTAGGAATTAAATAGATGAGGGTAACGACTGCGTATCTCTGCTTCCCGTTCCCAGGTTGCTTCTTCTACAGAATGATAACCCCATTGGACTTTAACTAAGGGAATGACTTTCGTACGAAGAACTTGTTCTTTTCTATCCACGATACAAATTGGCTGCTCGATATAGGATGCATCTTCTCGAACTGCTAAGGATTGCCAGTCAATAACAGGTACTATTATCTTCGGATCACATTTACGGAGCATCGAAACGTGAAAAACATTATGAACTCCAGATAATTGGGGTGGCAAAACAAGACGATAAGCTACAGGGCCAACTCGTTCAACAATATCAAAGGGCCCTATAAACCTCGGGGCTAACTTTCCCTTAACACCAAATCGTACTACACCTTTTACTGGTGAAACTCGGAGATATACTCTCGGTCTCCCTCGACAAACTCTAAGGGTCTACGCCGGCGATCTGCAAAACTCTTCTGTCGGCTTTGAGCTGTAAGCATACGTTGTCGAATAAGATCAATCTTTTCAGACGTTTGCCGGACAATATCAGGACCTAAAAGACATCGCTCACCAATTTCAGTCCAACAACTTGGGGACCTGCAAGGTCTACCATATAACGCTTCATAGGGTGCCATGCCAATAGTAGCCTGAAAACTATTATTATACGCAAATTCTGCTAACGGCAAGTGGTCGTCCCAACTACCAGAGAAATCTAAGGCACATGATCTAAGCATGTCCTCGAGAATCTGGTTAACTCTTTCGGACTGCCCATCTGTTTGTGGATGATATGCTGTGCTAAATTTTAAAGCCGTCCCCATTGCTTTTTGAAAACTCTTCCAAAACTTTGATGTAAACCTCGGATCTCGGTCAGATACAATTGACACAGGTACACCATGTAATCTAACAATTTCATTGATAAATAAAGTTGCGAGTCGATCTGTAGACCAAGAAATACAAATAGGAAGAAAGTGGGCTGTCTTTGTCAAACGGTCTACAATAACCCATATAGCATCATGTCGACGTAAGGTTCTTGGTAAGCCCACAATGAAATCCATAGTTACATGTTCCCACTTCCATACTGGTATCTCCAAAGGTTGCAATTCCCCTGCCGGCTTTTGATGCTCTGCCTTTACTCGTTTGCATACATCACACTCTGACACATGCCTAGCAACTTCACGTTTCATTCCAGTCCACCAAAATTGCCTTTTCATGTCCTTATACATCTTCGTAGATCCTGGGTGGATAGTAAACTGAGTGCGATGTGCCTCATCCATAAGGGTCTTCTTCAATTCTGAGATATCTGGAACATATATAGTCTGCCCTGAAACCGAAGTCCACCATCCAAACCTATCTGCCACTCCGGTTGATTTTTCCCTATTATCACATCTTTACAAAACAACGCCCATTGATCAAACTGTTGGGCTTCTATTACTTGGGATATCAAAGAGGGCTGAACCGTCAAGTTTGCTAATTGTACAACTGAGGACTGTAGAGTCATCTCAAAATCGAATTCAGCTATATCTTCTACCATTTTCCACTCTCGCATCATCAATTGTGCCACTTGGGCCTGTGGCTGACGACTTAACGCATCCGCCACCACATTAGCTTTTCCTGGGTGGTACTGAAGATCAAAATCATAGTCTTTCATCAATTCCATCCAACGTCTTTGCCTCATATTCAATTCGGCTTGGGAAAAGAGGTATTTCAGGCTCTTATGATCCGAAAAAAGTTCAAATCGAACCCCATACAAGTAATGCCTCCATACTTTGAGGGCAAAAACTACTGCTGCTAACTCTAGGTCATGTACGGGATAATTCTGCTCATGAGGCCTAAGCTGGCGAGATGCATATGCTACTACCTTTCCCTGTTGCATTAGGACACACCCCAAACCTATAAGCGAGGCATCTGTATAAACAACGAATCCCTCACTCCCAGATGGAAGAGTGAGAACCGGTGCCGTCGTAAGACGAGTTTTTAGTTCCGCGAATGCCCGCTCACAGGCTCCACTCCAAACAAATATTACATCCTTTCGAGTCAATCGAGTCAGTGGGCAGCTATACGAGAGAATCCTTTAACAAAACGTCTGTAATACCCTGCTAGCCCTAAGAAACTCCGAATCTCAGATGCATTCTTTGGTGTTTCCATTGCAAAACTGCTTCAACCTTAGTTGGATCAACTGAAACTCCATTCTTCGACACTGTGTGCCCCAAAAATTTTACCTCTTCCTGCCAAAACTCACATTTTTCCAGTTTAGCATATAGTTGGTGAACACGAAGGGTTTGCAACGTCATCTCTAAGTGACACTCATGATCTTCCCTTGTCTTTGAATAGATTAAAATATCATCAATAAAAACAACAATAAACTGGTCCAAATAAGGACGGAAGACCTCATTCATCAACTGCATAAAGACTGCCGGTGCATTAGTCAGACCAAATGACATGACCTGAAATTCAAATTGTCCATAACGAGTCACAAAAGCTGTCTTCGGGATATCCTCCTCTCGAACCCGAATCTGATGATACCCAGACCGTAAATCTATCTTCGAGAAATACTGCGCACCACTCAACTGATCGAATAAATCATCTATTCTTGGGAGCGGATACTTGTTTCTAATCGTAACCTTATTAAGTCCACGATAATCGACACACAACCGTAAAGAACCATCCTTCTTACAAAAAGCACAGGCGCTCCCCAAGGTGAAGTACTCGGGCGAATAAACTCCAAACGACGTAATTCATCTATCTGTCTTTGCAACTCACGCAACTCTAATGGTGCCATACGATAAGGGGCTCTTGCTATAGGGGCAGTGCCAAGGATAAGATCTATTCGAAATTCTGTACGCCTAACAGGTGGCAAACCTGGAATTTCTTGAAAAACATCTGGAAAATCACGTACTACCAGCAACTGTTCAATACCTACATCTTTGGACTCGTCATGAACACAGACATCAAAGTCTCTATGAACTTATCTTTAGGATCAGCCACAAACTGAAATCGAGGATGGTCAGGTATAGAAAAGGTGACTGTCTTAGCAGTGCAGTCCAACACTGCATGATACTTGGATAACCAATCCATTCCCAAAATCACATCATATTCTAACAACTCCAAAACATAACAATTGATTGGAAGGGCATGCTCTGCTATATAAACATGACAGTCCTGACATATAGAACTCAACACTGTTCGTTTCCCTAAAGGAGTCAAGAGCTCTAATCCCTTGGTCATCGATGTTCTCGGCAATTCCAACGACTGACAAAAACTATCTGCTATAAATGAATGTGATGCGCCAGAATAAAAAAGGACACGTGCAAAAAGGGATGATACTACAAGAATACCTTCTATGACTCCTCCCTTAGTCTGAGAATCTCCCTTCTGGATTGTATAAACACGAGGCTGCGTCTGAAGGGGTACTGGTTGTTTACCTTGCTGCCGCTGTGACTGCTGTTGAGACCGTTGTTGTTGAGGCCTATACTGTATCCTATATGGTGGCCTTTGCTGCTGGGGCTGCTGATGTCTAAGTGGTGGACCTGGCTGCTGTTTCTGCGGATTTTGGACAATCCTTTTTACGGTGCCCTATACCACCACAATTATAACAGGCTCCGAAAAACTGTCGCTGAGGAACAGACGGTAATACTGGGGGTCTGACATCAGGTCTGGCTAAAACCTGTCGTGGAGGAACAGATGGTGATACTAGGGGTCTTACATCAGGTCTGGCTGCATTATCATATCTCAATGTAGGCCTCTTTGGGGATAAAAAGGGCTGAAAACTACCACTCTCTGACATAAATCTCCTCTTCCTTTGTTGATTAGAAGTAGATGGATGCATACTTTGTTGTTGGTTCCAATCAGACTCAAAAATCTGTGCCTTCGCTACTACTCCCTCAAGAGTTGACAACTCAAACCCTCTCACTCGAGATCGCAAACTAGGACGTAAACCATCCTCAAATTTCCTCGCCTTCAGATCATTATCGGCTACTAAATGTGGAGCAAAACGAGATAATTCTATAAAACGAGCCTCATAGTCAGCAACAGACAGCTCACCCTGAACCAACGACTCAAATTCATGTGCTTTCTGACGACGAACAGCTACGGGGAAAAACTTACGATCGAACTGGTCTTTAAACGCTTCCCATGTCCACACTACTTTTGGATCTGAACGTACAACTGACTTCCACCATTGTTCTGCCTCTCCTTGCAATTGATAAGTCGCTAAGGTAACACATTGCTTGGAAGTACAACCCATAACTTGAAAAAGTTTCTCTATTTCTGACTTCCATAACTCGGCTGCCATAGGATCTGGCTTGCCAGAAAAACAAGGTGGATCTAGACGTCTAAACTCCATAAAAAGAGCACTGGCCCGCTCCTGCGCTGATGTCTCAGGAGTAGAACTAGATCGCTGCTGTTGATTAGCTGTAATAGTTGACATAGTCTGCAACAGTTGTTGAAGTTGTGTTGCAGGAATAGGTATAATTGGATCTGGAACAGAATTTGACGTAGATTTTGACTTAGATTTGGGTTGCACTGGAGGAGTCTGAACAGGTTTTGACGTAGATCTTGACTTAGACTTAGGTTGCACTGGAGGAGTCTGAACAGGATTCTTTCTAGGCGGCATCCTATAGATAAAACACCAAATTAGCCTAAAACGAACAAGTAAATCTATACATATACATACTATACATAACCAGAACAAGTAAATCTATACAAGATACATACTAATACATAACATACACTCATTTACGTCGCAAAACATGAACCTAACAACTCTAACACAACAACAAATAGTAAATACATTATGATTTATGTAGATAGTTCCCAGATCATGCTCTGATACCATTTTCTGTCACGACCCTCAATCTAGTGTTACTAAACACCAGATTTTGGTTGACAGCCTCCGTAGAACTCCGATTCTTGGGACTTTCAAGTAGCACATACTAAGTCCCATAAGCGGGGCTCCACAAGGAGGATTTCTGAAAGTAAAACCAACAAACATGTTGCATTTCTCAAAATTTCATCATATACAATATATATTACTGTGTACAACTGAGCACCTCAGGGCAAAACCAAAACATAAACCACATCATATTTACTATACCTGATGTACATATGCAGGGTATTACAAAAAAAATACACACTGATATGTACAAAGCAAAAAGGACAACTGGAGTCTGTAGCCTCTACTCTTGCAGCTCCCTACTCTCACCTGAAAAAAATAGAAAGGAAAGCTTGAGCTACTAAGCCCAGTGAGTGCGTGTGTGCCGTGAAAATGCATGTTTCATGTCATGCTCATTTAATGCACATGAATGCACAGGCTTCCAAATCATTTTATATAGAGGTGGGACTTCTACCCACTTGTAACATACACACGCTTTCAACATTTCCACAACTTTTCATATTTCCCAATTGGATCACCAAAGTCTAAAACAGAGATGGGACTTCTACCCACTTGTATAGACTTTTCCACCGTGGTCAACTACAGAGGTGGGACTACATAGTTCACGGGCTGAACTAGTCTAACCCACTTGTATTGAACCTCACTATCTGCCTAACAGCGAGAAGTCATAAGTCGCCTGGCAAAACGATAGCGGACAATTTACGAGCTCGTCACACACAACCTATCTTTGCTTGCCCATAAGCAGGTCAGGTCAAACCTCTCAACCAATCGACACACGTCGGTGGGAGTCACTGCCTGCCTACTTTGGTATTTCAGCATTTTAGCGCTCTGTTCTTCCACCCGGTCTAAGCATTGGTCGCTCCCAATGGTACCAATCGGGGTTTAGGGACTTTCACCCACGGACCCTCTAATCATGTCCTGTCGAATTACACATTTCCGGTGTGGTGTCCAACTCAAGTTATAACAACGTATGTTTCATCGCATTTACAATCACCGTATGTATGTATGCATGAGTCCACACACAAGCATAACAGATCATTTCATTTTTTTGTTTTAAAGGCAAACAGAGGACGACCTTCCTCATGAGGTCCCCTCATATCTTTAAGTTCCCCATAGGGGTCTCCTGTAATGCATCCTGTATCTAGACGGTTCACAGACGGTTTACAGACTACACATCGTCTGTCGCAACACAACCCACTAAGATCACTATACCATGGTATGAATCATTCATGCTCAATCATATAATGATACATCAACTATGAACCATGCATTTGATATGCACATAACTTAGCCAATCTAACTCCATCTAAAAATTAAAATTCATTCTGCTATAAGACGTCATGCCACAAACATGCTTTTTCGCAAGAAGTAATTACATTACAAGGATGAAGGATCTTTCTTTGAAATATTTTGTCAAACAGGTAGTGGGCGGACTTTGTAGGACTTTGTAAGGGACAGCTAAACAAAATTTACTCATCTCTATCATCCAACCTTCCATTAATAATCTCACTAATTAAATCAGGAAAATCCAGCAATAACCTTCAGAAAAATCCAACGAGAACATATCCCAAACGAACATCCAACAATATGCGAACCTAATTCCAATGAGAACATAACCCAAACGAAAATCCAGCAATATTCGAACCTAAATTCAGCAATTCCAGCACCAATCCAGTAAGAATCTGACCCTAAATGAAATTCAGCTATAACCTAACCTTAATACAACAATTCCAGCCATACCTAACACTAATACAGCAATTCCAGCAATACCTAACCTAATACAGCAATACCTAATTCCAGCAATACCTAACCCTAATTTCAGCAATACTTAATTCCAACAATCCCTAATTCCAGCAATATTCTAACCTTCATACAACAATTCCAGCAATACCTAACCCTAATACAGCAATACCTAATTCCAGCAATACCTAACCCTAATTTCAGCAATACTTATTCCATTCCAACAATCCCTATTCCAGCAATATTCTAACCTTCATACAGCAATTCCAGCAATACCTAACCCTAATACAGCAATACTTAATTCCAGCAATCCCTAATTCCAGCATATTCTAACCTTCATACAGCATTCCAGCAATAACCTAACCCTAATACAGCAATACCTAATTCCAGCAATACCTAACCCTAATTTCAGCAATACTTCAATTCCAGCAAAAGGGTTTTGAAGGCAACCCCAACATACACATGCGTGCTCCTAACCTATGCACTCACCTGAAAGTATCAGAGGTTTGGCTCTCAACCTCAGCTTCTCTTTCTCTGTCTCTTCTTCTTCTTCTTCTTTTCCTCTTCAACTAGAGTGTTGGCTGGAAATGAAATGTTTGAAAGAGGTTTAACCTATTTATAGACTTGTAAATGGCTTTTAGCTAAAAAGGGGGTTATGGGATGTTTTGGGATAATATTTTAGAAGTTTAAACTTATGGTGGCAATAAACAAAATGTTATGTAACTGATTTAACAAAAAGTATTCCAAGGATTTAAAAAAAACCGAGGTCATTTGAGTTATTTTATTAAACTATACATGTACATATCGATGCGTAACTTACAATCCAGGTGTCATATTGACATGCCGTTTTCGTCAGTAACTCCGTAACTTGACTACGACCACAACGGTTAGGCTCTCCGACTTAACGATTTGAAAACTCGATGTTGGCGGAGCCCCACCTAAAATAAGGACATAATGGTCATTTCTCATTTGTTTAATTTTAAGTCCGTATCTTAACATTTGGACATTGGGTTGACATACGGCTTGCGGCTCGATAATGGAACAACATTATGATCAAGTCAAAATATTCTCGGGGCCAATGGACCTACAACCAACGGCTATCCAGTGTACAAAACAGATTTCTGGGGTATAGGGTCTTACAACTTCTACCTCAACAGTTTTCGAAGTTGGGAGTACAGAACCGTGGTTTTGGATAATCTTTGCTTGATTTTTAGTAAGCTTCTGTCAGCTTCGCCATTGCTAGTCCACTGAAATTGCCCATTTTCATGCAATATGTAATTGGTGACACAATGGTACTAAAATTTTTCAAGAACCGACGATAGAATGTCGTCAATCTATGAAAACTTCGTACTTTGTAGATGTTTGTCGGAACCGGCCATTCCCTGATGGCTTTCACCTTTTCATCATCCACTTGGATGCCAGTGGATGTCACGACAAAGCCCAAAAACAACATGCTATCGGTAAAAAAAACTACATTTTTAAAGATTGAGATACAACTTGTTTTCGTTGAGCACTTGAAGGACTTGTTTTAGGTGTTCCATATGGCTTGCTTTGTCCTGAATGTATATCAAAATGTCATCGTAGTAGACTACTACGAAACGCCTAATGAATGACTTTAAACTTGGTTCATTAACCTTATGAATGTACTAGGCGTGTTCGAAAGATCGAAGGGCATGACCAACCATTCATAATCTTTTCTTGGTTTTAAAAAGCTGTCTTCCACTCATCACCCTCACCCGGCTGTATTCGAACCTGATGGTAGCCACTCCTTAAATCCAATTTAGAAAACAATTTCGCACCCTCAAGCATGTCCAACATATCGTTCAAACCATGGTATGGGAAATCTGTATTTTATGGTAATTTTGTTGATCGTCCTGCTGTTGACACACATGCGCCAACTCCCATCTTTCTTTGGAGTTAATAGGGCCCGTATGGCGCATGGGCTCATGCTTTCTTGGATTAGACCCTTGTGGATCAATTCCTCCACTTGCCCTTGTAGAATATTGTACTCCTTTGGACTTGTCTGATAGTGAGGATGATTGGTTAAATTGGACCCGGGGACAAGGTCGATATGGTGCTGAATATCTCGCATGGGAGGCAATCCATCGGGAAGGTCATCGGGCCAAATTTTTTTGAATTCATTCAGCAACGACTTTAAACTTGGAGGAATGTTTAAGGGCTCCGATTCCTCGCCCTTTACCACCATGGAGTAGACCTCGCCAGTTTTCTTCGATTCCTCCATGAAATCTTGAATGGTTAGGAGGGAACTCCCGTCCACTTTAGAAGCTTCAGGGTATTTCTCTGGTGTTATAGGGGCAAGGGCCATTTTTCAACCGTCTTTAACGAAGACGTAAATATTGTCTTGTCCTCGATGGGTCGCATGATGGTCCGATTGCCATGGTCGACCAAGTAACATATGACATGCTTCTTTGTCGACCATGTCACAAAATACTTGATCCTTATAATTTTTACCAATTGAAAACAAGACAGTACATTGTTCGGTTACCTTGGTCTCGTTCATCGTATTTATCCAGCCAATCGAGTAAGGGGAATGATGCTTTGTCGTAGGTAGCCGCAACTTGTCCATCATCACTTTCGAGACGATGTT
This sequence comes from Magnolia officinalis, assembly GCA_021015155.1. NCBI lineage: Eukaryota > Viridiplantae > Streptophyta > Magnoliopsida > Magnoliales > Magnoliaceae > Magnolia > Magnolia officinalis. The sequence continues at coordinate 29,590,680 of JAJHSJ010000018.1, read as the reverse complement.
CTCGCTATTGCCATTGTCTATAATTACATCACAGACCTTGCCATTAATAGTACACCGCGTACGGAATATATTTTGCCATTGTGGATGCAACTCCTTCCGTGGGGTGTACAATAATCTCCTCACGTCCAAGGATTCGCCATGATCCTCGGCCAACCATTTTTCATCACTAGCTCCTTCCTCAGTGGCTTGTTCATCTTCATCAAATCTAGGGCCTTCTTTCGCTGCATCATCTTCAGTGCCCCATTCGTTAATGGTCAAGTGGGCTACGGGGCGTTAAGGTTAGGTGTTTGATAAGTGGCCTAGTTGGCCATAGCGGTAACAAGTGTTCGGTCTTGGCCGACCATAAGGATTTAGAATCTTACTCGGGTCCGCTGTTGTGGGTGCTATATGTTGAGGCCTAGATGGGCTGCTTCCCATGTCACGGTTTGAGGTTACAGGAGCTTGAGGACGTCCTCCTACTGGTTCTTTTTCTTGTGCCAGCATTGAATCCTGTGAGACCTGTCATGGGGGGCCGAGTTGAAGGATAAGGTCGAGTAGGGACTCTTGCAAGCTGCGTTTCCGCCCTAGCTGCCAACTGAACCGCTTCATCCACGGTCCCGACTGGGTGCATTTGAACTCGGTTCTAAATCGTCGATTGTAACACCTATAAATTGTGCTACTTTTTGCGATTCAATTTTTTATAGGTCATTCCGCGTTGCCAACCGCTGGAATTCTTCAGTGTAATCTGTGACGGTTTGATTCCCCTGTCGGCAATTTTGGTATTGGTGGAACAATACCTGCTCGTAATCACAAGGGAGGAATCGTGATCGAAAAAGGCATCTCATCCGTGGCCATGATCCAATGGGCGCCTTGTTCTGTCGGGTATGTGAGTATTACAATTGCTCCCACCATGCAGAAGCACTGGATTTTAATTTGAACGCGCTACTAATTTCACCTTTTTATGTTTCAGTATGTCCATGTAATTAAAATATCGTTCTACTTCGGCTAACCAGTCGAGGAAATCTTCTATATGCAATAAGCCATTAAAACTAGGAAGTTCGGCCTTACCTCAATAGTCTTTTTCAGCACGATCTAGTCGATCGCCTCCATGGACTGGTCATCAGGCAAAGTTGTCATCGATGTCCTCGTCGCTAGAGCTCGACTTATCTGGGGTAGCCCTGTGATTCACCACTGGTATTGCCCTACAAAAATCTGGGTTGTATTGTACAACAATCACGAGCAACTGGGCATCGCCTTGGGCTTGGGGTGGAATTAGCGTATCTGCAAGACGGTCGAGGGTTGCCTGCAACCCTTGCATGGTCAACTGATTATCCCAGTGGAAAGCTTCCATTCTTTCCAAAAGATAACGAATCCCTGGATAATCGTCCACATGATTTTGGTCCATTCCTTAATTATTTGCCATCGGCCCGAGGGGAGTCCTCGCTCTGATACCAATTGACGTAGGGATGGACGTGATGAGGTCAATCACCATTTTCCTCAAGGGGATAATTACTCTGAATCCACGGAGCTTCTCTAGACTCCTCACAGAGATTCCTTGAATCCACGAGGGAAAATAGGAAAATAGAAATAAATTCTAATAAATTTGAAAATAGAGTGATTGATGATAAAAACGAATTTACAATCCTTTAAATAGTGATACCAACCTAGGAAGAAGTTTCAAAATCAAACTCCAACTCAAACTC